>JARYSY010000008.1:8452-609654 GCA_031081805.1 Schwanniomyces etchellsii
CTATTGTTAGGTTCGAGCCAGCGGTCTTTTCTGACGGGTTTTCCGTGGAATAGACGTGAGAGGACAGGATAGGACAGTCTCTCCGAGATTAAACGGTTTCTATATGCTGAATGACGGCGGCGACTAACCGTTCAACGATAAGGTCTATTGTTAGGTTCGAGCCAGCGGTCTTTTCTGACGGGTTTTCCGTGGAATAGACGTGAGAGGACAGGATAGGACAGGATATTGCAGGGCAGAATATGACAATCGGTGTTAATATACGAAAATGTCGGTTGCTCTAGATCGGTCTAGGTTCGATATTCTTATCTCAAGAGTGGGGCATCTGGAAGCGATGCCGGCCCCTGAAAGATCTGGGGATAGTTATATATCGAGGGTTTCGTCCATCTCAACGGCTCCCAAACGTATTGGCTTTATAGCACAAAATGGCACCAGAGTATCTCGTGAAAATCGACCTAGACAAACCAGCATACGAGCAGGAGGGCGTGCACAACCGCTGGCACCCAGACATACCTGCCTACAAGACTATCGAGCAGCACAAGACGTACAAGGCTGAGTGTTTCGACTGGACTGGTGGACAAGTGAGCAACAACGACTCGGCAGACGACATCAAGTACTGTGACTTGACCCGCATCCACTACCTATCCGGGCCCTTTGCGGTGGAAGACGCAGCTGCCGGCGACGTACTCGTGGTGAAGATTCAGGACGTCCAGCCCTTGGAGAGACTGCCCTGGGGGTACTGTGGGATATTTGCTAAGGAGAACGGAGGAGGTTTTTTGGATAAGCACTATCCCAAGGCTGCGAAAGCCGTTTTTGACTTTGACGGCATCTACTGCTCGTCCAGACACATTCCTGGGGTCAAATTCCCAGGGATCCCCCACCCTGGGATCATCGGCACGGCGCCCAGCCGCGCCGTGCTCGACGAGTGGAACGAGCGTGAGGGCTTGTTGGTGAGTTCGCACCCCGACGCCGACTTCGTGATGGCCAACTTGCCCACCGAGAAGGGCACTTTTGCCGGCAGCAGCGCTTCCGCAGCCGTGCTGAGCGACGTAGGGAAGTGCGGCGCCCGCACTATTCCTGGCAGACCGGAGAATGGGGGAAACTGCGACATCAAGGCTCTCACGAAGGGCTCTACCGTCTACTTGCCCTGCCACCTCGATGGCGGCATGTTGAGCGTCGGCGACCTCCACTTCAGCCAGGGCGACGGCGAGATCTCGTTCTGCGGCGCCATCGAGATGGCCGGCTGCATCACGTTCGAAGTGTCTGTCATCAAAGACGGCATCAAAAAGTTAGACATGCGCAGTCCCATGTATCTCCCCAGCCCGGCGGAACCCAGGTTTGGTTCCAACAGATACCTCACCTTCGAGGGCTTTTCCGTCGACGAGTCTGGCAAACAGTTGTGTCTCGACACAACTGTTGCCTACAGACAGACATGCTTGCGTGTTATCGAGTACCTCAGGCGCTTTGGCTACAACGACTACCAGATCTACTTGTTGTTGTCCAGCGCCCCGGTCCAGGGAAATATCGCGGGTATAGTCGATGTCCCCAACTCCTGCACCACCATAGGGCTCCCCCTTGATATCTTCGACTTCGACATCTCGCCAGAGGCCGACGTGGTCGGCCTGGCTAGGGGAAATTGTGCCTTTGCCGCTGACGATCTAAAGGAAGGCTTTCCCTTATATGACAAATTGCCCAACTTTCTCTTAGACAGCCTTAAGAGCCCTTAGAAGCCCTAAACACCTCCTAAGTATAACCATCACACTCTCTCCAGAAAACGCTACGTGTTTCCGTATTTTAGCTGAATGTCTATATACTCTATACTGGGTTTCTCTGATTTCGCCGAATTTGTAGGCTTCCTTACTCTTAATTATTGCACTCCATATAATAGTCCATAGTACTCCATACTTTTTTTTTTTCTTAGCGATAAATCAGTTAGTGTACTAGATAGACTCTTAATGGTTTTTTTAAAGACGTTCAATTCATTGGCATCTAACATCTCGCAACTGATCAAAGTCTATAGGTCAACAGTAAAGTATATGAAGAATAAGAATAAAGACTCGCAAACAAATATTGATTTGGAGAATGGGGTTATAGACGGGGTTCTAAAGCAGATTCGACTGTCGGACGTAAATGGCGTGGATCCAAAGATACCCAAGTTGGTACCGGTGTGGTGCTGCAATATCAAAGCTGCGGAAACCAAGCTGTTGCTTGTGTTTATCAAGGAGACGTTGAGCCCACTTGAGAGTGTTTCGTTAACGCATGTGAAGCGGTTCAAGAAAGAGACAGACGAACAGCAGGGCACGTTTTTGAAAGCGATACTATGCTCTGGAGAAGTGTTTGAGACTGAAAACGAGGTACGGGAGGTCATGCGGGCGCAGTGCACCGGCGTGAGTAGCGAGAGCATGCCTATCTACCAGACAGACATACCGAGGTACTCTGCGACCACTCGAGAGATATCTCTCGAGTGGTCGGACGCATACTGGCCCATGTCGTGGAAGGGAAACCCCAATCACCAGGTACTCCTTAATGCGGACTTTGATACGAAAAAGGAGCGGGAGATGGTCAACGTGTTGCTCGATGAGCTAGAGAAGAGGGTGTCTGCAGATCCCCGGGGCACGCCGGTGGTCACCATCGTAGCGTCGCCGCAACATGAAATACTCACCGTAGCATACGACCACAGGGAGTCGCACATTCTAGAGCACAGCGTCATGAACGCCATCCAGCAGATAGCAGACCAGGAGGTGGAAAGAAGGTATGTCCAAAAAGACTACAGTACGAGCGATGATGACTCAAAAGCTAATAATAATTATTTATGCCATAATTTGCATGTATATACCACACATGAACCCTGTGTCATGTGTTCAATGGCATTGGTGCACTCAAGGATCGGAAGAATTGTATATATAAAAAGCATGCCTGCTACCGGAGCCTTGGAAAGCGTCTATCAGTTGGGAGACAAGGATGGCCTTAACTGGAAATTCGAGACCTGGAAGTGGATCGGCGACGAGGAAAACGAAAGGCTAGAGTCGGTGGTAGCAAAGAGCGAAGGTAGCATAGCGTCCAACGTCAATATTTAGTCACTCTGTCTCTCATTCTCAAGACTTTCCTTGAACTTTCGAACTTTGTCAACAATGTAGTCAACTTCTTTGCCGCTGTCGTCGCTACACAACGGACCTAATATCTCCTCGTAGTTAACGTTCTGTACCCGGTCGCATATCTGCCTAATCTGAGATAGCACAGAGTTGATTTCTTGGTCGAGCTGGGTCGAAGTAGCTTCAAATAGCCTATTGGCCCCACTCAATTTTTCCGTAACACTCCTGACAGACCTCTCGTCAACGTACTCATCGCGGGACGCTTGGAGGTTCTTTATCAGCTTATCTAGAGAATCTTTGAGTGTTCTTTTCGTTGTGTTTCGAGATTTGTCAATAAAAACATCTCTCTGACTACTCAAACAATCAAAGAGCTCTTGCAATTCATTTTCGGGAATATCTTTATCGAAAAATTTACTGAATTTTTCAAGGCTAACTATGTCATTTAGAGATGATTTGGACGACAAGAACTCCTCTATGATCTTTGATGAATCCATGTAGAAGTGTTGTGTTCTTTACCACTTCATTTATAGAGAGTAATTTAAAGTAGTGTATTGAGGTAAATATCAAAGGCTCGCTTCACCAGTAAATATCGAAAAGTTCATATACATTATCAAACACGTAAGGATGAGTTCCCTTTCATTTCAAAGCAAGACTTTTTTCCCCCAGGCCTTGTCAACTGGATTACATTCCAGGATTTCCAAGGACCCTGACAATTCATTGATTTTAAATACGGCTCCTCAAGGTCGATCGGCAAAAAGAAATGCACAACAAATAAACTACGCTGAGTTTGAAAATTTGAACGACGATTATGACTTTGAAGATATCCCCACGTCAACCAATACCACGAATGCTGTAGTGAACAATCACTTGGGCTCAACAACGCAAAAACATTTGTTAAAGCATGCTCGTACGACACGTTACCCCGAGGCACTCGACGATGAGCTGTACATAGAGGAGGTTGCCAGACAAAGCGACATCTTAATTCCAATCAGACTCAACTTGGAATATAATAACGGCAACTCGAAGTTGGTGGACTTTTTTATGTGGAACATCAACGAGGCTCTTATAAGCATAATAGAAAAAAATGTATGTTACGGACATATAAGCATAGTTGAGTATTTGGCAGCCAGTACAAAGGTTTACCATATAGCTTAATGCTTCCAGACCTCTCTCACCAAGCTGCATCAAACTTAGGAGTGAAAAACTCGACGATAATAATACGCAGTATATGGGGACACCAGTTTTTGTGCATCTCAAGAAAATCTTAGGCGCAAACCCTCCTTTTGCTAGACCGTACAAGGTCCGCGATGAGCAATAAGTATATGAGTTTCCAGCCGAGAAAGCGGAGCTTAGTATTAACACATTCACAATATGAGGAAGCACTTTGATTTTCATGTTTTGCATTGCTATAACATATGGAGATGCGGCACCGTTCGATGAAAGAGAAGTCTGCTTAATGAAAAATGGGTCCTTGTAGCTCACCAAAATAGAGACAGATAGTGCCCCAAGGACATAAAATAAGAATAGTCTTAGCAAAACTGTTTTGAATGCAGTTTTTACGGTATATCTAGGATTTTTGGCCTCAGCTGCCACCATCGAGATGTATTCAGCACCGCAAACAGTAAAGCAAGCCAGTCCAAGCAAAGCCCCCAAGAAACCATGGAACTTCCCTAAACTCCCGGTCGTGATATTTTCCGCCACGGGACCTCCTTTAATATTCCAATTTCTGAAGCCAAAAGCATTATGTTGGGGGTTTCCTCCACACATGGTAATTAAAGTAAAAAATAACAACCCAATACAAAGAATCAATTTTCCTAAGGAAAGCCAAAACTCAGATTCTCCGTAAATTTTTACGGCAAATATATTAAGACATGCATATATGATAATTTGTATGCAGAAAGTTATTGCGGGACTGTAATCCTCCCGCCAGAAGTGAATCATTCCATTCACAGCGGTTATTTCAAAAGGAATGTATAAGGACATTAAAATAAAGAAGTTCCATCCCTGAGTACACTCTAGTGCCTTATCGACGACTCTTCCACTCATCGTAACAAAAGGTGATGTGGTTGGTAAATAGCACACAAACTCACCAACTGCTGAAGTGAGCATTATCATTACCAGAGACCAGAAAGTATAAGCTAAGAAAAGACCGAGTGGGCCACCTGCCAACAAACCGCTTCCAATTGTTACGAATAAACCAGTTCCAATAGAGCCACCGATGGCAATCAACTGGACATGTCTCAGTTCAAGCTTCCTTTTTATCTCTTGTGATTTGTCTTTCTCTTCTTGATTCTCGAAATCCGAATTCTCCCCATCCAAAGAGATGATCTCGAAAGTTTTACCCGGTTTATTTTTGATTTCTTTTGCCATATTGTGCAAGGATGTAGGTTGACTTCTCACGAATAGTTAAAAATACAAGAAACTTTCTGTTTGGCTAGAGAGATTATAGATATATATCCCACTCTTGAATTCAGTTGGTTCATGCTTATCAGATTCTTCACCTAATCTTGGAGCGAAATTTTAGAGAAAGTTCTTATCTTACATTCATTTGGCTCTTTTTGCCTTATCAGTAATCTTCGAAAAGGAAATTCTGAAATAGGCGTAGAGTGTTGCAAGAAAATGGAACTGCCCAAAACGGAAATCCCGTAAACCATCGTCGACCACATAAAGACCCAAAAAATGAGACTAATAAATCGAAGAATCTAAAGATGAAGAGCACCAAAACATTAATTCTACTTTACTTATGTGGATTATGTGTTTCGAGTCTTATTTCACAGGCCTTTCCAATGTTGGACGAAGTTTCAAGTCATTCGAATGCAGCACGCATATTAGGAGATGTCATAATTAGTGAACATAATGAACAACATAACCTAAAAACCACAGAAGAGGTGATAGTTAGTTACGAAGCAAGCTGCGATATTTTTCTTGATGAATATTATGGACATATATTTTCTCATCACAAGACATTGAAAGAAAAAGACTACGAAAGTAGCCGTATCATTCCTACGCTACGGGATAAAGATGATATCTCTGATATCACTCCAGGAAAGTCAGATAGATATCTGGGTAACCCACTAAGTGGCTACCTTAGTTTTGCCCATTCACCGCTAATCAATTGTTACACTGAGAATGAGAAATTTGATATCGCGATAGTAGGTGCAACTTTCGATACGGGCGTCAGTTTTCGACCTGGAGCAAGATTTGGACCTATGGGGATCCGAGCAGTAACAAAAAGGATGTCAAAAGACAGTGTTTCGCCTTTTAGGAAAAATTTTGAACTTTTTAAGAAAATAAACGTCGTTGATTGTGGAGACCCTCCCATGACCCCAATTGATAATAGAGTTGCATTAGATCAGTTATATAGAGCCGAGAGAGCAATTCTTAAAAACAAGTCATTGAATCCAAAGCTTTCCTCCATTCCCAGAGTACTAACTTTAGGAGGAGATCATACCATTACTTTGAGTTGTTTGAGAGCGGTATACGAAAAATGGGGCAAAGTATCGGTTATTCATTTCGATAGCCATTTAGATACTATAGATCCTTATCACATGGACAATAATGTCACAGAATACGCAGCTTTGAATCATGGCACTTTTTTACATTGGGCAGCTAAAAGAGGCTTGATCTCCAATAATAGTAATGTACATGTAGGTTTAAGAGGTTATTATGAGAACGTTAACGATACTTTACGAGATTCGACAATTGGATTCCAAAGAATTTTCGCAAGGGATATCGACCATAGAGGAACCCAAGGTATTGTGGAGCAAATAAAAAACAGGGTTGGAAAAAAAATGGTATACATATCAGTTGATATAGATTGCCTTGACCCTGGTTTTGCACCGGGGACTGGAACAGTCGAGCCTGGTGGGTTCTCGACTAGGGAACTATTGACGATTCTAGATGGATTAGAGGGCATTCCAGTAGTTGGTGCCGATATCGTAGAAGTTTCACCTCCGTATGACTCATCGGAGATTACTCAGGAGGCGGCCAGTGAAATTTCTAGAAGTTTATTAGGTCTTATGGCCGTACGCAATGTCAACTGATATTTTTAGAAAACTCACTATATTTAACAAATGTATACTTTTATGGAACCGTATGGCGACTTCGGTTTACTTAGAACTATTTTGAATATTCCTATAAGATTAATAAAAAACACATTACCTTATTATAGAAAGTATGTTTTATTCAAAAACTAAATAACATTCATCATTGATAGGGCGAGAAGAGTACGAATCCAACATTGCCATTTTTTTCTCATGAGAATCAGATGCTGGCTTTTTTTGCTTACAGAGGAAAATTGGATTGGGTTTTTCCTTGACGCGAGGATTATGACACCACAGTTGTGAGATATGCACATCGAAATGATGATATATGTTAGATAATACCATTTTTATTTCGGTAAGAGCTAAATTCATTCCTAGACACAGCCTTATGCCCTTCCCAAATGGTATCATAAAGCGGTTTTGCAAGGAGATACGGTATTTATATTTCACTTTATCCTCCAGCTCTCTTTGCAACCATCTAGAGGGGTCAAAGTACTCAGGATGGTTGAATATTTTCTCCAATCTGTGCATTGAATAAGTCAGACATGACACAATTGTTCCCTTCGGAATCTTTACACTCTTTCTCTGGCCTTGTATTGCAACCTGGTAGTCTCTATCTACTATCCTCGGCTGTGCACCTGGTATTGGTGAGTGAAGGCGAAGATTCTCAGTAACAATCGCATTCAAGATAGGAAGTTTATCCAAAGTCTCAAGATCTTTTATCATAGTTTCGTGATCTTTACAGAGACCAAATGCTTCATTCAACTCCTGTTTTAGCTTCTTTTTCCAGGTTTTATTTTCTGGTCTTGAAAGTTCATAACAGAGATAAGTCAATTGATTAGCCGTAGTTCTATGGCCGGCAAAAATATTATCCGTGATAAAGCTATAAGCGTCCTTTCCTACGAACCCATGTGCCCGCAAAATTTTTAAGCTAGTCCTTTCTGTAGGATCTTGCATAATCTCAGCATGAGCATAAAGCTTAAGATGCCATTCCTCAATTTTTTTCATAGCGCTTTTTACTTCACGAGTGGCAGCAAAGGACCAAAGGTTGGGCATTATGGTCAACCAGAACGTCATGGTATCTTTCTTCTTATACCAGTCAAGAATATCTCTATCTTGCTCATTCTCAATTAAGTTTGTTCCATTTTTACTACCCAACTCGAAAGCCAGAATCATATCCATAGCAAAACTTGAAAAAAGAGTGCCCACATCTATAGAAGTTCTTTCCCTCTTCCTTAAATGGCAGATTAGGTGGTAAGTGACATCCTCCAAATGGCTTCTTATATAATTTGAATGAGAGTAAATGTTCAGTTTTTGATATGAACCCATCAATATTTTTTTATATTTCAAATGTTTGGAATTTTCGGACTCAGAGAAAGTATTATCCCTCTTTCCATGATTTTTGAAATTAACATAAAAAGATCCTTTTTTGAAATTCGATACATAAATGTCTTTTAGGTAGCAGCTTTCTCCACTGAATGAAATTTCATTTGGGGAAAGTATTACGATATTCCCATATTTTAAGTGAAGAGAATATACCTTACTAATCCATTCATTAAAAAACTGTGCCTTGATGGAAGGCAAAGCGGTAATTCTATGCAAATAGGGCCCAGGAATCTTTCTTAAAGGAGAAAGAAAAAAAGGCTGAAGTAAAACAGAAAAACAGACATACAGTAAAATCGAAACAGCGAGAATAAGAAGCTTCTGTTCTTCACAAATTCTAGAAATAGTTATAATCAAATCTAGTATCATCCTTTAAAGCTGAAGTGTTACCTAGAATATGGACCAGAACTAGTATTTATGAAATTATTGCAGCTACAAATTGAGTAAATCCGAATATAAAGGAGATAAGATTTTGCAGATTCCGCTACCGAGTCTTGATGCTATCTCAAATAAATGTCGGCATTTCCCGATTTGTATGATGGCTCACTTTATTTAACACCACCAGATCGACTATTACAAACTATGATGAAAATGACGGGACAAATAGATGCAGCGAGTTTACCTAATTTCAACAAAGAAATCTCAGTGTTTAGTAAGGCACTTGAGACAAGTTTAATCATACGAGGTTCTGCTCCAATGATATTTACTTTATTAATGCAATACTCTCTAGGGTTGGTCAACGTTTACTTTATCAAAAGTTTAGGAGAGAAGGAGCTCAATGCCGCATCCTTGTCCATCACAGTATACTACATTACAGGAATCGCAATATTTAATGGTTTTTCAACGTGCTTAGATACACTTTGCGGTCAATCATACGGTACTAGAAATTTCAAGAAAATTGGTACTTATTGCCAACAGGCCGCAATTATCCTAACAGTTTTACTCATTCCTTTATCAATATTTCACTATAACTCCAGCGAATTGATTCTCAATGTAATTCTAAAAATTGATAAAAGAGAGATATATTTGTCAAAGCTATATTTGAGAATAATGATACTTGGCTCTCCTGGCCTTGTCTTATTTGAAGTAGGAAAAAGATTCGTTCAATGTCAAGGCATATTTTTGCCCCAAACTATAATCATGGGTATTATGCTTGCGCAAACAATATTGTTAAATTCCTTTCTTATACCTAAATTCGGATTCATAGCCTCACCGCTAATATGTGTTCTATCCTACTGGATGATGGCTTGTTATATTATAACCTATATTTATTATACTTCAAATAGAGCTAATCCTAGGAAGTGCTGGGGAGGTTTGACCCTGTTAAATATTTTAATGAGCGATATACGAGGGTTGTTGTTTCTTGCCTTGCATGGAATATTCATGATCTTAAGTGAGGCATTAGCATTTCAAATACTAACGTTCATGGCATGCTTATTGACACCAAAAGAACTCTCGGCCCAGGCTATCGTTTCATTGGTCGCTAATGGATTATTTCAAATCCCTTTCGGTGTATCAACATACTGCTGCACAAGAATAGCGAATTTAATAGGAGCACGTGAAAATAAACATCTCCCAAAAATTACAAGGCTTTATTTAACAATTTCTGTAATTATGGGTATCGCACTTTCAATATCAATGTTTGGGTTGAAATCCGTGATAGCAAAAATTCTTTCCCCGGGATCAAATACTAAATTAGAAGTTGAGGAACTTATTACTAAATGCTTGGAAATACTCGCTTTTAGTCAAGTTATCGATTGTATCAATATAATGTGCGCAGGTATCCTAAGAGGTCAAGGAATGCAAAAATTAGGTTCTCAAATGAGTATATTTTCCCTATACTTTTTAGGTGTGCCAATAATATACTTACTTACCTTCACACTAAAAAATGGTATATTCGGTCTCTGGATAGGCATGGGAATATCGCTTACCATATTAGCCTCTTTAGAATTATTCGTAATCTTGGATACTGACTGGGTTAGGCTTATAGATTCGCTGAGCAGACGAGAACTGATTCTGTTATTATTGCCTTCAGAAGAGCAGATTATCTTCTAAATCAACAACAAAAAAGAATCCAGCCCTTTTTCTCGACTAGCTCGGACCAATCCACACATTTTTCTCCATCTCCTATTTCCTTCCATATTCCCTGAATCACTTCATACACCCTTCTTATATTTCCAACAATATATTTAGATAGCAAGACTTGAATGTACTCGTCTATAGCCTCCTGCTCTTCCTTTGTGTAAGCTACACTAGCACACATAAGTAATGAGAAGCCGATGCATGGAACGAGGCTAGAATTTAATAGCCGGTCAATATAAGGAAAAGACTCAAATAAAAGCCTTTGCAGTCCATATGAGACTGGTGGTATATTTTCAATTTGGCGAAGAAGAAGATGGCATGAGATCTTCACTAATTCAAATAAAGCACAATGCAGCTCGCGTTCTTTTTGACTCAATGTAAAAATATAACTCAAATTATGAGGCTCACAATTTGACACAGCCTCCTTTAGTTGAGTGATTTTCTTGAGAGTAAGTCTGTAAAAAGTCTGCCTTACGTCAAAAAGTCTTTTACGGCAATCCTGTGTATCGCCAATGATATAAGCTTCTTCGAATTCGACTTTTTTTTCCTTAATAGATGCTTTCAAATTCATGATATCTCCAAGTAATAAATAAATCGGCTGAATACACCCTTGAAAAGGGTCCACTCCGTAGTTATTTATTTCAAGCAATTTTTCTTCCCTAAAAGCACTTTTGTAGTCATCCATGAATTCACAACCCTTTGACATGCTTCCAGAGTTCAATATATCATGAAATTGAAGATTGGAAATAAGCCATTTTATTTCATTAGTATTCAGGAACTCTGATAATACGTTAGCAATACCTCTTCTTTCTTTTATTAGTTGTTTTGCACGATCGAGAAAGACGTGCCAATAGAAAACCTCTCCTGAGCATATCTCAATTGACATAGCAATCAATAAAAAGCTTAAATAAGTGAAAAACAGGTCTTTAGTCAAGCCAAGGGAAACTGAGGGAATTTTCAAAGCATATTTAGCAGCTTTTACCATATAACTCCTGTAATTGTGTAAGTTAATTTTTCGACCTATAAACAAACCTCCCCAAGATATTAATGCATATTTAATAGACTCATTTTCTGCTGCCAAAGGTATGAATGTTGTCAATAAATGATTCGAGGACCCTGCAGGTGTGACAGTAATATGCTCAGATACTATATCTTTGAAGTAATTCAAATACAAGAATGCTTCGTCTGATAGTGCAGTAGTGCTGAAGCACAGCCTTAATAAGTTATTAGTTTTCCCAATTTCAATTAGCCCTGTATCAATAACGCGAGATTCCTTTACTTCTTTCTTGCTCTCAGTTGTTTCATTTTTTGCTAAGTGCTGCAAGTCTTGAAATGCAGTGGGGGATAAGTCATGATATACAAGAGTTGCTGGCTTGGAAATTTCCTTTCCCTCAAGCTTACCTGCTGGTTTCGATGAGCTGCCATTAACTAATGAACAAGGTAAATTCTTATCAAGACAGCTTCCACAATGAGGATACTTTCCGTCACATCGTTTTCTGCTCGATTAGTATTTGTTCTTTCTATGATCTTTCACTACTTACTTTCTGTGTCTACACTGAACACATGCATTCTTGCAGCGCTTGGGCTTCTCAAAGAAACTAGAAAATCGATACTTGTCTCTAGTTTTTCGATTCTTTGTCTTCATTATTTCATTTTAAATCAATAACAACGGTTCTATATTCTATATGTTTGATTGTCCTGGGTCAGGAGGAGCCGCAGGCAATAAATTTGTGCCAAAAACTAGAACAAAAAAAAAAAAAAATTCTACTTAAGGCTAGTATTGTTAGAAGATAATTGTACTTAGTCTTTATTAGGTTTAAACTTTATTAGTGTAAGAATCAAGCGCATAAACAAAGGCTGATAAATATATTCTGAGGCTAGGGCTTCTCAGAAGCTTGAAAGTTTTCCAATGCTACATAGTTTACATTGAGATTTCTGAACCTTAGGCACATTCTTTAAGTGCGCAGTGAACTAAAAAGACTTAAGGCTTTAAGCCACTAATCCTATAGCTTTATGAGGAATTTATAAAAGTTCTTGATAACTACTGAGACATATAAAACTGGTTGGCATATCTTTTCTCCAAGATGTGAAAATAATGGTTTTTAAATAGACAATGTTCGCGGTTAAAATTATGTATGAATGTGAGTTAATAATATCAAACTTATAGTACTCTCTTGGCTCACATTGTTCCAGCCCTTTGAGAAAAAAGTCAAGAAAAACGTTATTTAATATTGTAACCTGTAGAAAGAAGTTATTGATGAAATTTGCATAAGTAAGGTTGACCAATTTCAATAGCAAAAAATAAAAAGAAATGGCAAGATTATTTATAGAATTAATAGTTAGTACAACTAAAAGTATAAAAACACAAGCTTTAGATACAATTACCAGAAAAAGAAAGTAGACTAAAAGTAGGATAATTCCTCATCTACTATAAATTCTGCTTCCGTAGATTTTTTCACTTCCTCTAAAGTAGTGCTGGAGCTAATCTCAATCAAGACAAGACCATTAGCCATAACATCAAATACAGCAAGATCAGTGATAATTCTAGACACGCAACTGACTCCAGTAAGAGGATATGTGCACTCTTTGACGATCTTAGGATTTCCATCTCTATCAATATGCTCCATAATGATAACCACTCTTGTATTATTTGGATTAGAGACTAAATCCATTGCACCCCCCATACCTTTAATTCTTCCAGGAAATGACCAGTTTGCTAGGTCTCCCTTTTGAGACACTTGTAGCCCCCCTAAGATAGTCAAATTGATTTTACCAGATCTAATCATGGCAAAAGATTCTTCTGACCCAAACAAGGAAGCCCCCTTCTTCAAAGTGACAGTTTCTTTGCCTGCATTTATCAAATCTGGATCAACTTCTGTTTCACAAGGATATCCTCCAACCCCAAGCAAACCATTTTCCGACTGAAAGATAATATGTGAATCGGAGTTTAGGTAGCTTGGGACTAAAGTGGGAATTCCAATACCTAAGTTAACGTATTTCACGTTGAGTAGCTCCTTAGCTGCTCGTTTTGCAATTCTCGTCCTATTATTATCTTTTTCATCAACCTTTTGAGAATTTTCGGATTTTCTGAGCTTAAGGGTTTCAATATCCTTCTCTCTATTCGATTTTATTATCCGATGTACATATAAGCCTGGCAAGTGAACGTTTTCTGGCTCTATATCTCCAGGATTTACAATATGCTCAGCTTCAACAATTGTTAATGCAGCTGCTCTGCCGAAGATTGAATTGAAGTTCCTAGCAGAGCCCCTAAACCAGCAGTTTCCTAGTGTATCTACTTTATAAGCCTTTATAAATGCCACATCTCCATAAATTGCTTCTTCAAGCAAATATTTTTTTCCATTAAAAAATCTTGATTCTCGTGGTTTAGTTGTTTCTAAAACTCTTCCATTTGCTCCATAAAGTACAGGAAGCTGTCCATCCTCTACCCAAGTGCCTACACCAGTCGCAACATAATACGCAGGAATACCCGCAGCGGCCGTTCGACATCTCTCGGCGATGCTTCCCTGAGGGCATAGTTCCAATTTGATATCACCATTTAAATACATTCTTTCAAAGGTTTTATTATTTCCGATATAAGAACTTATCATTTTGGTTATTTGACCAGATTCTAATAATTTGCTTAGCCCTCTCCCATCAATTCCCGCATTGTTTGAAACTGCCGTTATATTTTTAACTTTAGTTTCCAAGAGGCCATCAATCAACATTTCTGGTAAGCCACATATTCCAAACCCGCCCGATAGTAAGGTTATGTTTGATCGAATACCTTTTAATGCAGCCTCAATAGTAGATACAACCTTTGAACTATTACTATAATATGTTCTTCTTTGCAAGTATAAGCCTAATCTACTGCTAATAAAACGCGAAGATGTCTTTATCAGCATAGTCTCTCAGCATGGAAATTTATACCACAAGCTTTTTTTTTATCATGGAATATAGTTTATATAGTATTGTGATTACAGATGGATGTAAGCAAGAAACTCTTAGTTGCCTTGCGTGAGCGAGAATAAGCGGAAATACAAACAGCATATTTCCGATCTACTGCATTGGAAGCGTTTAGCTCAGTCGGAATAATATGAATTGCATTAATATTTAAGAGGGAACTGAATATTATAGAAATGATAAAATCTGACTACATACTTCGTCCGGGTCTTCAATACACGCCCAATGCCCCACCCCGTCTAAAAAAACACATTTCTTTCGAGTGAGGACGTTCACAATCAATTCACTGCCATCTTTGTAGGGACTCGTTTTATCTTCTTTTCCTAAGATTAGCAAAGTCTCCACATTCATATTGCTATAATAGTTTACGGCTGACTGAGTATTTTTTGAAGCATCAATAATGGCACCACAAGTTGCTATGTAATGTTGAGGCACTTGTGCTATGATCAACTCCCTTATAAATGCTCTTTTTAAATTGGAGCATTTAGAGCCAACAGCATTTAACGATACCATATTCGCCAAATCTACCATAGAATTTTTGGCTCTTAGAAAGGTTATTCTTGAATCAAAAACCTCAATCATGTTATGGGAAGGATAGACGGGATTTATTAGGATTGCCTTCAGTATCTTCAACTCTCTATCATACTTTTTAATTAAAGAATGCACAACCATAGCAGACATTGAATGGCCTATTAGAACTAGTTTTTTTGTGATTAAATTTAAATCTATGAGGAGATCTTGGACATCATCACTTAAAGATTCTATAGTGAGAGACAGGGTCGTTAGTTCGCTTCTTCCGGATCCTTTATTATCTAGTATCAAGCAGGAAAAGTTTGAAGAAATTGTTCTTGCAATACCAAAATAAAAATTCTGAGAAGAACCAAGACCATGAAGGAAGACAAGAAGAGTATCATCATTGCTAGAAATAGAATCAAATTTTGTATAGAAAATGCCCTTTTTTGAAGTACCCGAGTTCATTTTTGTTTCCTTTGGTTAGTAGATGACAAAAAGTAATCATATGAAGTTATATATCCCGTAGGAATCCCGCATGCTGGCGTATTTCCGCTTGGTGTAATTTCCGCATGCCTATTTTATGGAGTCCAAATTTCAGTCAATTCCATAATCTCAAAATTAAAATAAAGCCAATATGACCAGGTACTCCGAAGAAATAGGATCTAATGAAACGCTAAAGAAATTTATTGTCGATTTCTATGAACAGTCCGATAGAAAGCCAAATGAAGAAATAGATAAATACTTAGATTTTTTTACGCCCACAGCTACAGTTATCATGGCATCTACCACGTATCATGGTAATGAGGAGATAGCACGACTTAGAATGGATTTGTGGAGGACGGTTACCCAAAGGTGCCACGTTGTTGAGAATGTTGCGAGGATATGCTCCTCCGAATTCCTAGTTACCGGATATGTGGAGTATACCCTAATTAATGGAAAAAGTTTGAAAGTCGATTGGAGTGGTCATTTAATTTTTGAAAATGAAGCATTGGATAAAATGCGATATTATCAAGTTTATTTAGATACTTCGCCTTCAAAAGAGGCGACGAAGTCTTGATATTTTGAATATAGACCTATTTATTTTAATATTCAAAGTAAGTAGTAACTCTGGTAAAATGTAGTTTCTATATCCGCTTCACGTAGCGGAAAAATTAACGATTTATTATAAGATGAGCGCTTTTCTCAAGAATGATTGCGAAAACCTTAAAGATGACGAGACTGTATTCAGAGTTGGAAGAGGCGAGAAAGATATTTTCTGAGATATTAAATGATAAGAACCTAAAAATACCAGAGGAGATCAAATCTCAGGCTCAGCGAGTGCAATTTTTTAGCACTTTGGAAAAGATGGCAATTCCATGTCCACTTAAAGAATGTGAAACTGCAGCTGCCCTAAAAGGTGTGGAGGCATTGATGGCATTAGCGATTGCAAAATTAAGATTAAATATTATGGACTCAGTTAAGATCGATTTACACCATGCACTATTATTTATGTTTCTGACTTATCTTATTTCAATTGATGGCTTAACAAAATTGGACCCAGAAGTTAAAAGTAAGCTCAAAGCTACGGACTTAAATAATGCACAAGCTATTCTATATAGAAGAATGTCTGCTAATTTGTACAAGACCAAAGATGCTAAATTTTATCATATACATGGCTCTCTAGAAGCTTCAAAAACTTTAGATATGATTGGTCTTCCTCCATATGCTCCTAAAGTTGTGAAATACGAGGATGTGATTGAAGTTATCCAAACAGCTGTTCAAAAGTTTACGGCGGATGAACTTGAAGTCCTCAATGAAGAACGAAAACAAGCCGGTGTAGAGGCATTGACCCAGGAAGAGTTTCTTCGTACAGAACACGGTAGAGTCATCTCGAAAGAACCTCTTTGGAAAATAGAGCGCCTAGAGAGTGATACACCTCCAGCAAAATTTTCTCCACTGGTTTGCGAACCAAAGCCTCAGATTTTAAAAGGTATAAAAGTTTTGGAATTATGCCGTGTGATTGCTGGTCCTACAATAGGAAAAATTCTTGCGGAGTATGGAGCTACTGTATTGAAAGTGACTTCATCTAATCTTCCAGATGTACCTTTTTTCCAGGCGGACTGCAACATAGGAAAGCATACCACTGATTTGAATTTGAAGAAAAATGCAGACAGAGAAATATTTGAAAGGCTATTAGAAGACTGCGATATTGTTATCGATGGTTTTCGCGAGAATGCTATTTCAAAACTCGGTTATGGCCCGCATGCTTTAGCTAAAGTTGCAAAGAATAGAGGAAAAGGGATCATTTATGCATCTGAAAATTGTTTTGGATTTACTGGTGAGTGGTCACATAGACCTGGTTGGCAGCAAATAGCTGATTGTGCAAGTGGCGTTGCATGGATTCAAGGAAAGTCTCTAGGCTTGAATGAGCCAATGGTTCCACCATTTCCTATGAGTGATTACGGAACCGGGTGTGTTGTTACAATCAGTATATTACTTGCTGTTTACAAAAGAGCCTTATTTGGAGGAAGCTATTGGTGTAAATCATCGCTTATACAATATGATTTGTTCCTTTTAAAACAGGGAACTATTCCTGAAGAGGTTTGGAAGAATATCTTGAACGCACAAGACCCTGATATCTTTAAGTTGCGTTATTATGACTCTGTAGACAAAATCTCATCTACAGCCTTAAAATCTATGAAGCAAGCAGGTGCTCTTGGAAACAGGCTCGATGATTTTTTTGATGTGAACTATTCTCCAGGATTTAAGGGAAACGTCAAATATTTGAAGCCAGTTCCTCAATTTGATTCTTTAGATGTTGGTTACGGTACACCAACAAGGCCAAACGGCTACGATTTGCCCCAGTGGTGGTGAATGGTCTAGTACGTAAGTAATCGCAGTAAATGCAATGCAAGAGAGAACTTTTGCGGGAAGCAGGACCAGTAACTGAATAAAAAGAACCCTTCCCGCAAATAGTCTCTTCTAATAGTTCAATTAAATAAAAGATTAATAATATTGTCAATTCATACAGGTATGCATCAGGTAGTACACTTAAACCATAAGTAGCTTCACTCATTCTGACAATAAAATTAACATTCGCTGCGATGTTTGTGGCGGCGGGGTCCAAAGGAATCACGTTCAACCCTATGTTAAGGAACCAAAAAAATCTGCTACATGAAAGTCTTCAATTGATTTAAAGGATCAATACTCAAGGTAGGTAGGTTGGCGTATGGCCAAATTCAATTGAACTTAATTAGTTTATTATCATGTCGTCTCTTTTGCTGCTCCTCCTTTTTATTTTAATTTTTTTTTTTTTAGCGATGTCTTTGGCGTACGATTGTGGGGTAATGGTCTCACGAAAATTTAGGTACGTTAGCGGAAGTTTGATGAGCGGAAATTAAGAGCGGAAATGTAGTAACATGGTCTTCTATAATCTGGGGTTAATTTCTATGGAGTATGGTAGGGGTATTTAATAATACGGAACCCTCCAGCGTTTTGCACTATTCAACGCAGGCTGTGAAATTATTAGGAAGATGACTCAAGAATTTACTAGCTATGTGATCAATTCAATAGGACCTAAGGCTACTACTAGAGCCAGAAAGGTTCTTTCTTCCTTGATTCAACACATTCATGACTTTACAAGAGAAAACAATATCACGGTGGATGACTGGTTGTATGCTGTGGATTTTATAAACAAAATTGGGCAGATGTCCGATTCTAAACGTAACGAGGGCATCCTAGTCTCAGATGTTTTGGGATTGGAAAGTTTAGTAGATTCATTAACGCATAGTTTAGACAGCACAGACCATACTTCTTCAGCTATTGTAGGGCCCTTTTATAGAGAGGGGTCTCCTATCTATCCAAAAGGAGGATCAATAATTCAAAAGGACGTGGGTGGACCTAAAACTCTCTTTAAAGGAAAGGTAGTTGACCAGAAAGGCATTCCTTTGGGTGGAGTAAAGATTGAAGTCTGGCATTGTGCACCAAATGGGCTTTATGAACAACAAGATCCTGATCAACCAGAGTATAATTTAAGGGGAACGTTTTTTACAGACGCCGATGGATCTTATGAGTTCATTGGTTTGAGACCCACTCCATATCCTATTCCTTATGATGGACCTGCAGGCGATTTGTTGAAGCTAATGGATAGACATCCTATGCGCCCGGGCCATGTTCATTGGAGGGTATCACGTCCTAATTATCACACCTTGATTACCCAAATATATGATTCTGAAGATAAATACTCGAGGGATGATTCTGTTTTTGCCGTAAAAGATGACATATTAGTTACATATTCGCAAGCTTCGCAAGATTTGAAGGATCGAGGCATTCAATACTTCCTTGACTATACGGTAAAGCTCGTGCTAGAAGCAGATATACAGACTCAAAGGAATAAAATGCTCGAAATAAATGAACAAACTAGTATAAGTAAAATTTAGAAGGCTGGTTTAACATGTTGATGTTTATAGAATCATGAAATTGAATAAGCACATTGTCAATAGGTAGTCGTTATAATAAATGATTCTATTTCCTATATCCTAATTAAATAATAGGTCATTCACACCGAAGTCGTACATAAAAGCACTGAATGGATTGGTTGGAATAGCACTTTGATCCATTTCCTTGAGGGAATCAGTAGACAAGAAACCTTGCTGGAAATCTTGAAATTCTGATAAATGGTAATCGCTTAGAGGATGTTCATAATAGTCTAGCGACTCTATCTCTTTATCTTCGGTGTTAGTTCTCACAATACCATCCTTTTCAGTCACGAGACTACTCAGCTCTATCGCATCAATCATATAATTTACGATTGACTGGAATCTATCTGCTATAATAGAGTATGCTTTTAGATATATCAACAATTTATTAGCTCTAATGAGGTACTCCATTAGCTTTGTTTCATCATAATCGGAGCCATAGCCGCAGAAATGAATATGCAATAACGATGATCCAAGCACCAAAGCTGCTATAAAACAGCAATTAGCCGTAGCATACAGCTCTACCCTTTCCTTATTAGTATCCAAGTAAATCGAGATTAGTTGTATTGTAAGGACCGAAGACTTGACGCATGAGGAATAAAAGTGTTGAATAGATGAATTTGTATTCGATGAGTTTTGCTTCCTCAAACAGAATACAAAGAAAGGCTTCGTTAATAAAATTATACCATAAAGTTGCGACAAGTGCAAAAAAAAAACTGGATAGGAGTTAGGATAATTTGTTGCTCCTTCTTTTGATAAAAGCAGTCCGATCTGAATTTCTTGAGATAATTGAGTTGACCAAGCTTTTAATTCAGATGCAAGAACTTCAGCTTTCCCCCTTTCAATAGTACCATTCACATAAAAATTCTGCACTATCCTTCCGTTTATATTTGCAATCTTTGAATTTTGCATGAGACAGGCAGTCTCATAATCTCCATAATTGTAAACTAATTCCATGTCGAACTCATCCCAGTCATAATCATTGATCATCAAAGGTCGTCCCAACAATATAGATGACATTCTATCACATATGTAAAGACTCCTAAATAGTTTCCTTCTATGCATGCTATAATTTGAGTCATTGAATGATTCATTGATACATTTTCTATGAAGTCCTAATGCCTGAGCATTCCTAATAGCATTTCCTAGCGCATACCAGGACATATTTCGGTTTGAAGTACTTTGATAATAAAAGTATATCAAAAAATAAGCCTCTGAGATCCATAGCTTCCCCTCATCCATTGAAGATCTCACAAGTTTATAACCACGTTTGAAAAATGTGGTCGAAGTAACAGTACTATTCTGAAGCTCCTCCTTGTTGAGGCTCAACTCCTTAAATAGTAAACCAAGCGATAGAATCAAGTATATTAATGAGATGTTTTTCTTTACGCTCTTCAAAGGATCATCATAGACGGGATCAATGATACGTTTTCTAAAATAAGCAATATCCAATATATGAAATGTCAGATTGATATTGGTTTCAAATAAACTAAGTAGCTCGTATGTCATCTTCTTTACTGGAAGCTGCAAATCATAATGTTCTTGTGAGGATATCTCGATATGATCTACTATTGAGCTTCTTTGAGGATCATCCGTGAACTCAGAGGGTCCAAGATACTCCCGGAAGACATTTCTACAATCATAAAGAAATGACAAAGGACTACTCTCTCCCACGTATCTGAGATTTCCAACAGAATCTAGTAATATTCTAATACTTGTGTCGTTGTTATTCTGTTTCGAAGCAGTAGAGAAGGAGCTTCCTGGAATACCATCGAATTTTTTTGGATTCGGTTGAGCATGTTCCAACTTCTTAAGAGTTGATTTCGTAATTGTATTAAGATTTGTTAATTCGCTAGCTGAGTCTCCAGCACCTGAATTTTGACACTCTTTTCTAATATGTGCATTGTCCGCCATGCCACTAACTCTCCTTTGACCTACTTCCTTTATAGATGCTTCCTTGTTTGACCCCACGCGTCTTCCTCTCAACGAACGTCCATCAATGTGGGAAATCTGACATCGGATATTCTTCTTCTTGCAAACTCTGCATGGTATTGTACCTGTACACTTTCAATGTTAATAACTGTTGATATCTCATGCATTCTCTGAATGCTAGACAGTAAACCTTACTTTGTATTTCCACTTCTTACAGCTGTCGCAGGCTCTAGTTACTTTAGTCCTACTGCTTTTCGTGGTTTTCGTTTGCAATTTCAGACTCATCATTACTATGAAGACAAATTGATAGCACTTGCTGTGCAAATCATGTAGTAAAAATGTCGTGTATCCATCGATCTCTATTTCCTTTCCGCTTTAGACTGAAAAGGTGGGGTAATGGATTTTTCGCTATCAACTTGACATCAGGCATTTTAAGGTATGGGAAGTTATTTCAAATTTACTTGACGCTCTACAATTAAAATTGCATCTCCATTTGATTGAAAAATATTAGACAAAAATGAAGGTTGTTGTGTTGCGTGTTACTTCGTGCTGGCTTATGCCAATCGAATTCTATTATGAAAGTAATATAGAGTTTTCTGGATTGTTTCTAGATACGGTTATCAATTTGAGCACTGTCAAATAGCTTTAGGAGCTAATATTTTCTTTTAGTGTTTCGAAACTCAAAATCGCTAACTTTTTAAAAACTACGGAAATTATGAAACTCTAATCTGATTCTCAAAATGCTCATAATTCGAACGTACCTTGAACATCAGATGGTCAAATGAGCACAATAGTTCGACGCAAACTTCGACTTAGACTTTCCATTCCGCATCACAATCTTCTAACCTTTACGCTTCATTAACTAATAAGGCCGCATAGCCCTGTCCAGTCGAAGTACACATAGACATGATACCCACTTCTTTCTCTTGTGCCCTCAATCCATTTAATAAAGTCGAAAGTACTCTTACTCCTGTTGCTCCTAATGGGTGTCCTAATGCAATTGCTCCGCCGTAGGGGTTCACTTTTTCGTAATCAAGCCTTAATTTCTCTATACAATAAATGGATTGTGAAGCGAAGGCTTCATTCAATTCAAATATATCGACATCTTTAATGTCTAGCTTAAATCTATTCAAGAGATTTGGTATCGCAGCGGAAGGACCTATTCCCATTAAGTCTGAAGGAACTCCCGCAACATGAGACCCGAGGAACCTTGCAATTGGTTTTATGCCTAGTTCATCTGCCTTGATTCGCGAAGTTAGCAATACAGCGGATGCACCATCAGATATTTGTGAGGAATTTCCAGCAGTGGTACAACCATTATCTTTGAATACCGGTTTCAATGAAGCCAATTTCTGCAATGTAGTATTGGGCCTTATCCCATCATCTTTCTCTACAAATGTATCTAGTTGCGAAGAAACGTCATCAGACACTCTGGTTTTAAAGGGAATAATTTCATGGGAAAAATGGCCTGACTGGGCGGCCTTTGTTGCTTTAAGGTGAGATTGTAACGCAAATTCGTCCTGTAATTTCCTCGAGATGCCATATTTTTCTGCCACATTTTCACTAGTTATTCCCATAGGCATCAAAACGTTTTGGGCTTCCATTGAAGCCGTGTTTTTGAGGGCTTCGTTTATTCGGATGGGAATACCTCTATGGGGAAAGTAATCGTGAGTCATAGATTCAACTCCTGCAGCTAGTACAATATCATTCTCTCCCGTTCTTATGGAAGAGGCGCCATAGGATACTGCCTGTGCAGAGGAAGCACACTGACGATTAATTGTATTCACGGTTGTCCTGATTGGAAAGCCAGCAGCCTTGATTGCTAACGCTGATGCTTTTTGCCCTCCTAAAGTTTGTAATACTGTTCCTACTACAACATCGTCGATTAGTTCCTTGGGAATCTTTGCCTCTCGAGTTATTCCTTTAACCATTTGATACAATAATTCTTCAGGACTTAATTTTGCCAATCCTCCTTTTACACTTCTAGTGATGGGAGACCTCAATGCTGCTAGAACAACAATATCTGAAGCTTCTTTCCTTAGAATACTCATTTTCTAAATTACTCAATATCCAAAAAATATAAAACTAGAAGATAAGACTCAGGTTCGGGTTCCTTCTTATAATCTCATGTTGAAGCGGAAATACGTACTTATGTTTTTCCGATGTGCGATTTTCAAGAGGAATGCGCCAAAATCTCGCCTCTTTGCGCACACTTTCTAGTATACAACTGTTCTCTAGACAATATTTGTGGACCATATAAATCTTGAGTTTTATGACTATGTTTTCGGTTATTCATCTCTGCGTATAGCAAATATACTGTCAGAGGTTTCTCGTCTTCTTCCAAAATTCGCAATCAGTAAGCTTTGGCCGAGAGCTCAATAATATTAATAGTCAAGAGAGTCACATATTTGTTGGCTTCGTTAGATTTTTCGATATGAAGTTTGAATGAATATTTTGTTGAATAGGTTGTACGACTCAGTTGGTATATACTTATAAAGCAGGGACTGGTCTCCACGTGCATGTTGCAAATTACCCTATTTACTGTAGTGTTTTCTTCAATCCATTGCACGACTTCTCGATAACGGGCACAACGCACGATAATTCTTAACGCTTTCATTCCAAACGGCTATAAAACTTTGTACGTTTCGAACCAAAAAATGCAAAGTTTTAATTGTTAGATTTCACATTTTGCGCGAAGAAAGAATTGACTTAAGCATCTTAAAGAAATAGCAGGTCATAATCTCCGTCTCAAGTCCTTTGTTTTACATCACTTGAGCAGAGCTCTGACATAAAACATGTTGCCAAACTATTCTAGCTTCTACTTCGAAATATGCCACGTTCCCTCACGATCAAGGTCACTGGATTCCGAGGTGAAAAATAAAAATTAGTTCTAAATGTGGTCCATGTTGTGGCTCCATGTCCATGCCGCTCAAATGTTTATGAGTCATAGAATTTCTATATTAATTTCTAATTATAATGAAAGTCCCTAATACTACGACTCTATCCTCATCAGGAAATCAGAAGGTGCATATTCTCCATGTATTCACTACTACAATCTATAGAAAAAAAAAGTATAGCATGACTTACATTGTCGTTTTATAACTCACATAATTACTACGATGCTTGGAAGTAAGTTCGTACAATGCTTGCTAACTTTTGTTTTATCAACGAAAGATTTTGAGCAGTTGACAATTTATACTAATCTTTCTGTGCAGACAAAATTTGTTCTACCGAATCAAATATCGTTTCCTCAAGATTCTTCAAATTAAACCCTAGAATATCTCTTGTTTTATCGTTATTCAACAGGCATACATCATCTATGCAACTCTCGATAGATTCAGGAGATGGTAACGTTTTTGCAAACTTCGGAAATTCTTTGTACAAAATATCTAAAATTGATTTCGTATCGAACTTTCCGCTCATTAATAATAACCTTTTATTTTCAGCTTTGGGATTTTCAAACGCAACCAAATGAGCATCTGCCACGTCGCGCACGTCCACAAAATAAAAGTGTTCCTTTGGTAAGGATTCGACCGTTTTCAGATGAAGAATGAGATTAACAATTTCCGCAGAAGTGTTTAGGGTGCTCTTCACATCCTCATCGAATTGCTGGGGACCAAATACATACACAGGGTTCACTACACTCAAACTGAAAGGAGGCTTCTCCCTTTCAATGAAATCCCAAGCTTCTCTCTCAGCGAACTTCTTAGACGCAATATACCCATTATAAGGGTTCTCTTTAGCTTGATCCCAGGAAACAGGGTTCCATGATGTCTCATCTACTTTGAAATTCTTATCATATGATGATTCCATAGTCATCATCGCGGCAAAAGACGATGTTATAACGACTTTTCTGATATGAGACCCGAATTCTTTTGCCGCCCACAAAGCATTACGTGTACCTTCCACTGCAGGTATGAGTAACTCTTGCTCCACACTCTTCACATCGAAGCGGAAAGGGGATGCTGTATGAAGAAAAATACTTATCTCCGGATGCTTCTTCAAAGCTTCATCGAATGCACCTTTTTTCTCGATCGCCTCAACAATCTCATAGGAGAATTTATCAGATTGGAACAATTTCTGTAGTCTGTCTCCCTTTTCACTACTTCTAACAGTTCCCACAACCGTGTAACCTTTTGTTAAGAGTTTCTGTACAATGTGTTGCGCGATGTAACCCGAAGCGCCCGAAACGAGGATAGTTTCTTCCGACATATCTACAATCTCAAATAAAATTCCCTTAGATCAATATACTTAGTGAACTTGTAAGCAGAGAGAATTCGGTGGTATTCATATATGCCACAACCTAGTTGGAAAAAATATCAGTTTTCCTTCGATGATGAGAGCAACCGAGGGATTTAATGATAGTTGCTTAGTCCTTCATATAGGTGAATAATCAACCATACTGCTAAAAAAAAAACTAGCCATTCCAATCTTATTTTAAAGTGACTTTGTAACTTACATTATATCCTTTTGATTCAACTCCAAGTCGCAATGACGAACGAGATCTTGCAAAAGTCCACATTTTGCGAGCTTACTTCCTTAATTGCGTGAACATCGATGGTACTAGCTTATTTCCGTGCGTTCTTATATGCATAAGCTTGAGGAGAACTGTTTGCTCACAAGAATTCTAGTCTTTTGCAATACCAATGATGTATTCATCTCAAACATGTACTCTCGCAGCAATTTATTTGCCATTTATTAGAAGTAATGTCGTGTCTGTATATGATTCTTGTGTCCGATTCTGCCCTCACAGCCTCAGTCAATTTCTTTTCCTTTATTTCCGGTATTTCACGTGAAAACTAGTTACTAGAAATCCGGGGGCCCACACAAATTTACGTCACTAGCTATTTCCGGTAAATCCGGGAAACCAGTTTGCTGGTATTCTACCAAAACTCAAATCGTAGAATGACACATACAGTATACTAAGATGATTTGCAAAGTACATCAGAGCACTTTTTCGATTACAATTTAGCCCCAAAAATTGTGCTCTCGATTCCTCTTTTTTAGAAAGGGCGACAAGTCTACAGGGACGCATACATGTGCCTACTTTTAGCACATAAAATATGAGACTGCAATGTCGAAAAACAAACGTCGAAAAGCCTACGTCAGTAGTATTGGCAATCATTTCAGATAATATTTAAGACTAAAATAACAGGCATTACATCTTAGGGCTCATTGCCTGTATGTCAAAAAGATCTCTCTGCCTTCAATATGGGACAATTTCAAGATAATGCAAATAGTGTGGAAGAAGTGAAACAAACTCGTCAAAGAAAGACGTTAGAATTAAAAAGTTTGATGGCAGTTTATCGTACTAAATATTAACAGCATAGAATTGCATTTGAGGCGTCCTACTCAAATTCAACATTCCAAATGAAGTGATTCTTTTTCAAGATAAGCGACTTCCTAGCATCTTAGAGAATACAAACACTCAGTAAGATCATTGAAATTCTAGTAAAGTGAACCAATTCATCTTTCCTGTTGCTAAGTTTAACCTCGTTTCCAACGAACTCTCATTGCGCAGGGATAGAGATTTACCGGATTCACTGTAGGTGTTTTTATCGCTTCTGTCCGTAGCAACAGTGTTTGGCTCCCAATCCAATTGCCCTCTTTCTTTCATAGATTGTATGTACCACCCAATTCTTTCCGCCCCTAACCTTGCACCATCCAAATTTGGAGACGAAGGACCAACTCTCAACGAGGCGTTTTTCCCTAACATAAATAATGGTATACTGTCATTCCATTGAAGGTTTTCCGTCAAAGCAGGAAATCCACCAACTATTGGTATTCTATAGTTTTCAATGATTTCCCTGAGGAATGGAGCACAGTGAATGTCCTGACTTATTCCTGTTGCAAAATATACATAGTCTACATCTTTTAAAGTAGTTTTCTGAAGTTTATCCACCTCGAGTTTCCTATGGTTCGTCGTCATATGACATTCTACATGTATATCCCATCGTCTCATTTGCTCATCCCAGTACGACTCCGTGATAATGGACCTAGCCATAATTTGAAGTCTGCCTTCTTTCTCATAATTTTTGAGCTTCCTATAATATTCGGGATTAACAGACCCACCTTCTCTAGCGTCATAAATCATTGCTAGCCTATCTTCATCTGTATCCTGTTGAAAGAATTCCGCTTTTTTCACATTTCGGTATTTTGTAACCCAGTCCAAATGAAAATCAAAGTGTTTTACTTTCATTCGGTCCCTGGTTATCATGTAAATTTTTTCAACGCCTTCTTTAATTAAAGCGTCTATTATTTGCGCAGCTGTTTGACCGCCTCCAATAACAACAACTTGACTTTTCTCACGCTTGTCTATCTTTTCCTTGATGCAAGAAGCAGGCACTTGAACTTTTCCCGAAAAAATGTGGCTTGTATGACAGCAGTTCTTTTGAATATCAAGATCTTCCCCAAAAGGCTTTATTGGAAAATTGATCTTGCCTGTGTGACCATTTGCTATAATGCAGACCTTTCCTGCCAAGATTCTGTTTCTTCTGGTTTTTATGCAGAAGCCGGGTCCCAGATACCCCTTATCAACGACATGTAAGTTTCCATATTTTACATTGAGAACTTCGTCTTGCAAGATTCTATCACTCAAATCATATCTAGTGACTATGTCTTCGCAGAACTTCTTGAAGAGCTGTGTGGCGGGACGATAGTAATCGCGCCAGTCTCTCATATTTACATCAACTAATCCAGACCTACTATGCGTATACCTTTTCTCACTTTTTTTAGAATTTTTCTTCATCGCTGTTTTATTCTTATGCTTCGAGTACTCCTTTCCCACTACATTTTCAATTTTGAGTAGATCAGAATCTTTATCTCTCCTGTTAGCTTCAAAATAAGTGAAAAGTCCATCTATATTCGCAGGGTCTGGATGAAAAAACATTGGGGAACGCAAGAAAGGTATTTTGCAATTCTCAAATTGGTTGTCCCATTGCTTTAAAAATTTACTTGAGGTAGAATCAATTATTAACAAGTCTTGAGGTACAAATTTGTCGCTCTTAATAGGATCCTTTCTCCTTGAGTTTACCGTCTTTATTGAGCTTTTCCTTTGCTTCAACCAATGAAATCTTTGATGTTCATCGTCAGTGTACAATGTGCCAGGATGCTCTTCGCAAAGTCTTGCTGCCGCCGCCAAACCGCAGGTGCCCCCTCCTATAATAATTACTTCGAAGAAGTTTTCACTGCTTACTTCTGCTATCAAGTCTAAGCTCATTTTTTCTTTTTTTAATTTGGAGGTCTATGGTACAATGTCTTAGTGAAAAGCTCCTTTAATGTATTCCTCATAACCTTCAAGGTATGCTTACTACCGGCAAGGTAGCAGAATATGACGGCAAAATAAAACATTCTTACATCCAATAACCTTTCATGCTCGCAGACAAATAATCTAGGGACGAAGCAAAGAATATAGCAAGCATGAGTCAGAAACCTGGGTTCCTCTACTGTTCTATCTTCCACTGAGTATTCTCCCCTTACAAAGCTAGCAAGTTATCAAGTTATAAGTCTTCCAGTATTAATTTTTAAGCCTAGGGAGCAGTTGACATTGAGATAATGGGAGTTTCTTAAAAAAAAAATAAAAAGTATAATCTTTTTTGCACTTCCATCAAAGCTCTCGAGTTTGCCAGCTTTCGCAACCATCTGGATTCGTTTGTCGGACAAGATTTGCAACATAGTTTCACATGATGTTGCACATGCTCTTTTTTTTTTTTTTTTTTTTTTTTTTTTTGGCGGTGCGGTAAGCAGATATGGCTGTACTTCTGGTCAACTTATTCGTAACTCAAAGTATTCCACACGAGGATGCAGAATTTCGCCATTTCGCTTCGCATAAACATGTAATTACTCTTTAAAAATTTCAAACATCATGTACAAGCTCTTGATCTTAAGGAGAAGAATATAAATCTAGTGGGATAATCAAAAACCGATTTATTGCAGCTCTTCAAGATCGTGTGATGTATCGATTGAACATTGCTTAGGATTAAAGATATACATTGTTCAAAATTAGCTGGTGGTATGTTTTCTTAAACAGAGCAGCTCTGTTTGTAAACTTGATGAAAATACAAGATTGCGGGTTATTTTTTATTATATTCGTAGGGGAAGGAACAATATTATTCAAAGTTACAGCGCTAGCGATTATGGTCGCATAAAATGAACTTCTAAAAACGGAGAAGCAGCGTGTAAGCAGCTTGAAATCGGCCTTTTGATTTTTGTGCTCTTTCTCCGGCAAAAAAATTGCAGTAGAATATGAAAAAGCAATTACACCACACGAAGGAGAAGCGAAGCTAAATCGTTCAAGGATTGCTTCCTTCGTGAAACAAGTAGCAAGATAGTACTAAAATAGAGTTATATTTTGATCACAGTAAGAATATGAGCGAATCTCATTACACCGGTACTTTTACGAGGCTTCTAGTTTCATATTTTGAGGTAAATCATGGACTGCAGAACACGGAATGCATGGCCCGAATGATCTTCCATTTCTGAGACTTTACAGGGCCTCTCTTACGTCTAGAAGTATTTCCAACGTACACTTGAGGTCTTTAGCTAATTTTTTCGAATGGCAATGGCTTTTAATATTCAATTCATCAAAGCTATTCATTACTTAATGCCCGAATTTATCTTTTTTTTTGACCAGAATTATTAAGTTTATAATTCTTCTCGAATATCTATCTCAAGATATATAATACTCTACAATGAAATAAAGATAAATTGCAAAATGGAAAGCAACAGAGGCACTTCGTGAATCGTTCAAGACAGATTCGAAGTTTCTAGAGGCATGCACTCATAACTGCGGTATACAGGACAAAAATGTGAGCAGAATGAACTTTGGCGCGATTAGTCCATCGTCGAATTCCTGCATTCGGACATAAATTATATACTATGACTCAACTTCTAAATAACATACACTACAAATTCACTGTGTGTACATTGTGTCTTCCTTCTTGCTTTTTCAGTTCTTAAATGTATCTTAATAATTCCTAGTTCCAAATAATTCTCGTTCTGTGAAGCATGGCTGCAGGGATATTGATAGTTGGGGAAACGCGCTCATGCATTGAAGACGTGCCAAAAGAATAGAATGATCAAATTACATAAAAATTGGATAGTCTATGTAGCCAATTGGCAGTAAGTGATCATAGAAAGTTTTTCTATCATACTTGGATAATGGAATTTTTCTCTTCAACTTCTCCGGCAAGTCAGGATTACTTATAAAATACCTCCCAAAAGCTAATGCGTCGACCTTCGAGCTTTCAATGATGCCATCTAAATTACTATCATTCCATCCTCCAGCTGAAATAATTGGCGTATTAGGGAGAAAATTCTTGAATGAAGCAGCACTACTCTCTAATAAGAACTCGGCAAATTCCTTCGATTTCTTGCTGTCATTCTCTCTTCCTCCATTTGCATCGCTCCTTGCTTCAACTATATGAACGTAAGAAATTTTTCTTTTTTCTAATTGTTCACAAAGGTAAGAAAAATGCTTGAATGGGTCTGAATCATTTGCATCCTGAAAAGTACCCCATGGACTGATTCGAAAGCCAACTTTGTCTGACCCAACTTTTGCAATTACTGCGTCTAGTATCATCAAGGGGAACCTACATCTATTTTCAATTGATCCACCATATTGATCGGCTCTTTGGTTGATATTATCTTCTAAGAATTGGTCTATTAAGTACCCATTCGCCCCATGCAATTCAACTCCATCAAAACCTACCATATGAATGGATTGCGCTGCCGCATTAACAAAATCCTGGATGACTTGTTGGATATTATCTTCATCCATTTCTTTCGGCACCGCATATTTTCTGCCATTTGGCCTTAATCCACTTATTGGAACCGGAGAGGAACAGTACAACGGATAGTTGATACCGTTAGCTTCATTATCTCCTGCTCTTCCATAATGATTCAATTGGCAATAAATGAATGCACCCTTCTTATGTACTCGTTCAACGACACTTCTCCAACCTTCAATTGCTTCTAATGTATCAATCCGTGGATTATTTACGGGCAAACCGCATGTCTCGGAAATACTTGTGGCTTCGCTAATTAACAAGCCTCCCTTAGATGCCCTTTGTTCATAATATATTGCCATTAAGTTTCCAGGAATACAGCCAGGAGCTCGATACCTTGTTAATGGTGCCATTATGACCCTATGAGATAGTTCAAGATCTCCAAGCTTCAATGTTGTGAAAAGCATCAATGCGTAAAAATAGCTGCTGGGTGTTTTACGTTTTGAACGTTAAGTGGGCGCGATTTACGAAATGCAGCGGATTAATAGTAATACTCCTTATTGTATAACCCTTTATTTACAGCAGTAATAAACACATTTAAAAAGAGAAAGGGAAGAAACCCTTCGGAATTACCGCCTGATATCAGACATAATCTACGGAGAACCATGAAGAAAGATAGTAATCGAGACTTTTGTTCAAGCACAATGAAATGAGAAAAGTGATTCTTATCTTCTGCGGGTGTTCCGCTCAGTTGATAAGACACTTTTTGGGCTGATGAAGACCTAAAAAAACTAAAATCGGATAAGATAATCTGATCCTGAGTGTTATTACTCCTATGCTCTTAAATGAAAGAAAAGTATTAATTGTTGCAAGAATATATAATATAGGATTAGCAATATTCTGTTCATAATCACATTATCAAACTTTCAGTATGGAGACTATCAAAAAAGTAGATCATCTTATTTCAATCAAAGATGAATCAGAACAGGATCCGATGCTTTTAAGATCGAATCACGATCTAAAGCCGACCCCTCCGGAGGATCGCACTTGGAGACGTTACAATTACATTTTGATTTGGTTTCAAAGTACTTTTAACGTTAATGAGTGGAATACAGGTGCTTCTTTAATAAAAAATACTGGTTTACCTCATCAGCAAGTGATCGGGGCTTCAATCCTTGGAATATTCCTATCATGTTTTTTTACGGTGCTAAATGCTCGAGCAGGTTCTTCCTACCATATTGGCTATCCTGCGTTAGCGAGATCTGTGTTTGGAGTCAAATTGGGTTATTTCTTTGTTTTCGTTCGTATGTTTGTCGCCGCTATTTGGTTTGGCGTTCAAACTTACTACGGAGCCATGTGTTTTGATGTGACTATGAGATGCATGTTCGGTTACAAGTGGGTTGATATACCAAATCACTTACCAGAAAGTGCCAAAACTACTACAAGAATTGTTTTAGCCTTTTTCTTGTACTGGCTAATTCAGATGCCTCTTATGTGGTGCCATCCAAAGCATATTCGGTACTTCTTCACTGTTAAAGCTTTCATTATGCCTGCTGCTACTTTGGGCCTTTTCGTATTTTGCTATGTAAAGGGAAAGGGGCCAGGTAATTGGGACATAGGTATAGAAGTTGTTAGACTGCAATCGGTTGGTAATTCTTGGATGAATGTGATTAACACCATTTTCGGAACACTATCTCCAATGATTATCAATCAGCCAGATGTATCAAGATATGCCAAAAAAAAGCTGGATACAGTTATCCCACAAGCAATTGGTTTCATTCCTCCGAAAGTCGTTGTGTTACTTTTTGGTATGACGGCGGCTTGCTCCCTTTACAGGGCTTATGGTACCGTCTATTGGAATATGTGGGATTTGTTGAATGCCATTCTAGATAATGAATGGAACGCAGGAGCTAGGACAGGAGTTTGGTTTGTTGCAGCTTCATTTGCTATCGGCACAGCAGGTACCAATATCTTTGCTAACTCGATTCCATTTGCTGCAGACTTAGCAGGTTTACTTCCCAAGTATTTTTCAATTATTAGAGCACAGATTTTTGTAGGATTCTTGGCATGGGCCATCGTCCCTTGGAGGTTTTTGGCTGATGCTACGGAGTTTCTTACGTTCTTGGGTTCTTATTCAATTTTTGTCGGGCCATTGCTCGGATCATTATTAGCGGATTATTACGTTGTAAGAAGAGGTAACATCCATATTCCCTCTTTGTACACTAAATCTCCAAAAGGTGCCTACTACTTCTATAAAGGTTTCAACATTTGGGCTGGTCTCGGTTGGTGTCTTTCGCCGATTTTGGCTATCCCTGGTTTATACAGAGCGTATCATCCCACTGAACTATCATCAACCGCAACGGATATTTATACTTGTGGATGGCTCTATACTTTTATTTGTGGATTTGTCCTTCATTGCTGTTTTGGACTCTACTTTAAGCCAAAGCTTTATCCAGATGAGCATTCTGATGCCCCAAAAAGTTGGGAATATATGACGCAGACGGATGGCTTCTTTAAAGACGATGCTCCAATGGACAATGGCGTTGGATATCCTGGAGCTGTTGAGCTCATTTCAGGTAGCGAAAGAGAGAGCCGCCTTGATGAGAAACTAAAGGTAATTACCAGTATTAAGTCCTCTGGAGGACTACAAGGTATGTAATACTTATAATTTTTTCATAGTTGTTAATTTCATATTGTCTAATTTAAAACTGAGAATTTGAGTTTATCTAATTAAAAGGATTGCATATCTACATTCTCGTCGAAGTATCTACGTCAATACTCAAATGGTGGTATACTTTTTATCTCTAATGTATATGTACCGTGATACTAACATTTAGCACCTCATGTCTCCCAATTCTTCGAGTTTATTTCAATGATTGAAGAAGTAACAACACTATTATTATCTTCAGCATCCTGTCCCTCTACAACATTAGCTATTAATTTATCGTCTGCATCCTTCCCATCCTTTGTTACCAATGAAACTAAGAGCATGAAGCCTGATATTGCAGTCAAACTTATCATTATGTCTGTGAAAGAATTGAGATACTCTTTAATCACATAAGACCTTAAAATTTCTGAACTGACGGTTTGTTTAATTATGCTTGGATCTGAGACTATACGGTTAATTAATGCTTTATCATCAATAATGGTGTTTAGCCTCTCTCTGAATATTACCCTGAATATTATTCCACTGCAAATTATGCCAACTGCCCCACCAAAGCAGCGAAAAAAGTTTCGAAGTCCTGTAACTACAGCTCTATCTTCACTATTAGAGTGCGATAGCAATGAAAGCAAAGTAGGCTGAAATGTAAAGGCTACACCGAGGCCCTGAATCAAATTGGAACCAATCAATAGACCAATGTCGGAAGTTTCGTTGAACATGATTTTTAAACCAGTTCCTAGACACCACAAGACACCTCCAAACCAAAGACACCTCACATAATAACCAGTTTTGGAATTAATGAATCCGACTGCGACCCCAAAGATACTGCTGCTACATGTTGAAGGCAATTGAAGTATACCTGACATTATTGGCGACCATCCTCTCACATTCTGCAAATACAATGGGTAATAGTATATATCAACAAAGTATGCCCAGCCCATCATGAAGCACATGACAAAAAGAGCAGATCTGTGAAAACTATAGAAGATGTTCAATGGAATCATTGGAATTCTTGTGACTCTCTTTTCAGAAATTATGAAGACAACTAACGCAGCAGCACTTATTACAGTTAATCCTATAAATATGCCCGAGCCCCAAGACCAAGAATCTCCTCCTCCAGAGATGGCTACCAAGCACAAAACAGTAGCAACAAGAGCAGATAAAAATCCAAGCCAGTCTAGCAGCTTGAATTTTTCCTTGAACGAACCAGAAACTCCTTTGAATGGAACAAAGTATATCACTAATACCCCTGATAAAACTGAAATGGGACATGTGACCCAAAAAGCCCACCTCCAAGAAACCTTCTGGGATAAAACTCCCCCAATCAACGGACCCAATCCATTTCCTAGCGCTGTTGATGCTGCGACAAATCCAAAATACTTTCCACGCTCTCTTGTACTTAAAAGGTCCGAAAAAGCTATCATAACCAAACAATTAATTCCTCCGCCGCCCAAACCACTAATACCTCGAAAAACAAATAGCATTACTGGACTGAGGGAAAACCCGCTAATTAAGTTTCCTAAGAACAAACAGAATAGTGAAAGCAAAAAAATTTGCTTTCTTCCAAATATATCAGAAAATCGACCGTACAAAAGCTGAAAATTAGTATTTGCAATCAAATAAGATGAACCAGTCCAACTACTTAATAGCGATGCATTTCCTAGGTCCGTCGATATGGTGGGAATAGCGGTAGTGATAGCAGTTTGGTCAAAAAATGATACAAAAAGCGAAGCTGTTAAACACCCCAAAGCAACAAGTAAAGTTTTCTTCGGTAAACGTTGTGATTGATCTTGAATTTCACCGGTCATATCCAGGTGTTCAAAAAAAAAGTATAGTAGACGAAACAAGCAGCTCTTTATTTGGCTAGACTTATCAATACCCTCAGTTAAGAAGTGCTTTAAGATGCAAGTCTCTATTAGCCTCGCCTGAGCATGTTCAATTTCTCTTACTCATCTCCTTCAAATTTAATTGGCACCAGATTCAATACATGGCATAATTTTTAACAGTGCGCTAGATCTCCACGCGGATATTCCGCTTGACAGCTTATCAGTAAATATCATCTCGGCTCCGCCGATGACGCGGACCGAGGTAATGCGCTGCCTTCAGCGTAAACTACGGTTAACGATAAGCAAGGAACAGGTCTCCTGACTATGTCTATACGAGACGATATAAACATAATCTATTAGTTCATGAACTCCAACTTTTTTGAGTAATAACTTGGTAAGACAAACATGTCAATTGTCTCATTGGAAATTGATCCCGATAATAATATCACACTAGACGACCTTCATGCTCAGCCTGCTAAACTTGGGGTTAAGCTTCAGCCGAATGAGGTAGATGACTATTACAAGTTTCTATGTGCTATGGATAAATCTGTGAAAAAGATCTTGGCTATGCCCGATTATCTTCAGCCGACTGATTTAGAGCGATTTCCAAGGAAAGATATCCACAGACCAAAGGCGTCTGATAATAAGAATGGTGCATGGGCTTACAAAGTCAACATTGAAGACACCAAACCTAACTTGTCCAAGTCTAGACCTTTAGCTGGTAAAACTATTTGCTTTAAAGATTGTATTGAGGTAGCCAAAGTTCCCCAAATCTTAGGCACCGATGCCCATAAACCTTGGATACCTGACGCCGATGCCACCGTCGTTACTAGATGTTTGGAGGCTGGTGCAAAGGTTGTAGGATTGGCTACTTGTGAAAATCAATCATCAAGCACGTCTTCTAATACGGCTTCTACAGGAAATGTTGAAAATCCTTATGGAATTGGATACTCTGCTGGAGGAAGCAGTTCCGGAAGTGGGTATTTAGTTGGTTCTGGAGAGGTTGACCTTACAATAGGTGCTGATCAGGGAGGGTCAATTAGAGTTCCTAGTGCTCATTGTGGACTTGTGGGCTTAAAACCAACATTTGGATTAGTTCCATATACTGGTATTGGAAGCTTAGAAACTAATATTGATCATGCAGGTCCCATGACGAGATCAGTATTGGAGAATTGTTTACTATTGGAAGTTATTGCAGGTAAAGATAATTTCGACGATCGCCAAGGTGATGCTCCGACGCCCGAGAATGTTCCAAAATATAAGGAAATAACAGAAAATTCTACCTTGAAGGGAATAAAGATAGGAATTTTGAAAGAAGCTTTAGAGGTTCCGGCCATGACAGAAATGGTGAGAAATAAATTTATGGAAGCAGCCAAGCGCTTTGAGAAATTGGGTGCAGAAGTTGTAGAGGTTTCAATCCCATATCACGAAGTAGCACCAGAAATATGGATGGTGGGACAACGAATCGCGGGATGTGTGAGGAAACTAGGCTTACAGACCGGTCGCCGTGTTATTAAGTCGTCGAAATATTTCGACCACTCATTACCATTCACACAGGATTCTTTTGATAGAACACCGGTAAATGTGAAAAATGGAATTATCAATGGTTTGTATCTTTCAGAACGCTACCCTGGTCTCTATTCTAAGTGCATTAACTTAAGTTTTAAGGCTACAGCAGAATACGATCAAGCACTAGAGAAAGTGGATGTTCTCATCACTCCAACTTGTCCTATGGTGGCACCCCCTCATGGAGTTAGGGAAGGCACACCGCTTGATCTAATTAAGAATACAATTGGCTTAAATGCGAATACTGGTATTTTTAATATTACAGGACATCCTGCTTTATCCCTTCCAATCGCACTTTTACCATCTGCTGATAATCCCGATGTAAAACTACCCATCGGCTTACAAATCATTGGAAAGAAATGGAATGAACTTACTATTTATAGAGTGGCATATGGTTGGGAGAAGGAGACCAATTGGAAACAATTTTAAGTAAATTTTAATATATAGGTAGATAATCTAGAGTCTTTATCTAATCAGTTCAGTTCTGCGCGCCTTGATAAGCTGTATATTAAAGCCCTCCGTTTCGCTTTTTTTTTTTTTCTTTCTTGAATACTTAATAATGTCAAACATAGAATCCACGAAACCGAGGAAAATTGCCAGAGTTTTAGTTGCCTGCATTAGATGTAAAACAAAAAAAAGGAAATGTGATGGCTGTCAACCGTGTCAAACATGCCTAAGCTTTAATTCTGAGTGTTTATACGATAGACCGAACTACTCCATACCTTCTATGATGATCAGAGAGTCACATAATTTGAATGAACACACGCAATCTGTTACGATTAATCAAGAAGTTTCACAGCAGAATAGAGACTATATGCAATTGACAAGCACGAATCAAGAGTTAAAAAATGAAGTTGACCAGTTGCGTCGACTTATAAAAGAGAAAAATGAGCAAATAAGTCAACTACAGAATAAAATACATGTGGAAGAGAAAGATGGAGAAGATAGTCATAATTCTTTATCAGAAGCTACATTCTCAAAAACCTTCACCAGACTATTGTATCGTACTTCCAATGAATCACAAGAGTATATTGGAGCTTTTGCAGTGATATCGATTGTCAAAGCTATCAAAAGAATAATACTAGGCGATGAAAATTCAGATGAACAATCTCCTGTGATCTTGGATAACGTTACGGATAAAGAAGGTTTTGTTCCAATGCACATTGAAGAAGGATTCCTTGATAAATTCTTTAGTCTATCACATAATAGGGGGTATTTCTTGGATGGAGTATGGTTTCATAAGGTAAAACAGAAACGGATGGACGATAGAAATGCATGGGAGAGATTCTGCTTCAATATGGCTCTTGGTATTGGATGTAGACTTACTGAACTACTAAATGTGACTACGTATCCATCTCCAGAAATATATTTAAGGAGGGCATTGAAAGACTTGGAAAATGCTGAGCTTGACCCTATGAGACAAATACAAGCATCTATGTTGATAGCAATATTCGTAAATCGCAGCTATCATATTTCATTCTATGTTTCTTCGTGGGAATTGGCGGGCCTAGCCATGAGGAAGTTAGTTCAGTATGGTTTTCATAGAAAGCAACCTGTTACGGAACAACAGGCATGGAATTATGAGTTTCGGAAAAGGTTGTTTTGGTCATCTTATAATTATGAAAAACTCATGTCGCTCTCACTAGGTAGACCTTTCTCAGTCGCTGATAGTTTCATTGACATTCCATTTCCTTTAAGCATAGAATTTCCGACGGAGCCCACACCTGATGATATTTATAAATTGTACCAGCTTCAGTTAGAGCAAGAGAAAGATCCTGGATTTAATCAAGAGATCTCGTGTTTCACTTCTTTTATAAATACGTCTAAAGTGAGACAGATTGAAAGTAGAATTCATTTGTTATTCTATTCAGTGAACAAATGCTTTCCTATGGCAGACACTTTTGAGAATCTTATAAGTGATATTAATGACTGGTACAACTCTTTACCATCGAGACAAGAATTCGACGGTGTGATGAAAGGAAGGGAAAGTTATGACTATTTTGAGCTACTATATCATAGAGCGAGGTTAATTCTGTTTTTGCCAAACATTATGAGGAATGCCCACAAAGAAAGAGACGTAGTATTGAACGAAGCTTGCTTTTCAGCTGGAAAAATTTGTACAAGCTATAAGTCGATATATAGAGATTCAATCCTAGAATTCAGCATTGTTGCGCTCCACACGGTATTCTTAGCTGGAGTAACTATGGTATACTATCTAAGAAATAAGGGTAGTCCTCCATTTATGAATATTCAGCATGATATTAGAGCATGCTCTAGCTTATTATTCGTTTTCTCCGAGAGATGGTCCGAAGCTAAGGCTTATAGTGACTTATTTGATAGTATACTAGAGCATGATGAATATCGCAGACAAGATGCTTTCGCGAAAGAAATGCCATCAATATTAGACATTCCCAAGACACCTCCTCATTCAACACCTCAATGGAATAACTCGCATATTCCACAGTTGACCAATGAAGCTTCTGTCATAAAATTCAGCTTAGATGAAAATTTCTGGGACCAGATATTACTTGATTTAGATAGCTCTTCTGTTTTGACAAAGAATATGGAATAGACAGCCATGATCAGCTTGATATCCATTCCTTTCTTTTAAACGCATATATGAGAGAAAGAGCGTTTCTAGCTCATCATAATTGTTATGTATTTCATAGATGCTTAGAGCTTGTTGATCGATTGCAGCTCAAGATATTCTGTATCGATATTCCCTTTTTCATGAAATGCAGAACCGTCTTTTTTTAGAACTATTTTGAAAGTGCGTTGTACCCCAAGCATTAGTGACAGTAATATATCCGACCCCAATTTTATATCTCTGACTTAAATTTGCTTATCGGGGTGTTCGTATTCTAAAAGAACCTATATAGATCCCTTAGCTCAAGTTTCTTTATTCTTGTTTGCCGCGGTTTCAGTTTTGCTCACACAAGATTTATTTTAATACTTTTTGTTCTTGGGGATTATAATACTTACACACTTGTGACATTTCTTAAGAAGAGCGTCCCCAAGATTATGAATTGGCAAATTCGAACTATATTGATCCTCAACTAAGAAGATAGGGTATTCCAAGTGGAAGCTCAATAGGAACAAGATTTGCACCCAAGGTGGGTTATCCTTGTATTGCACGAAGCTTGAGTAAATATACTGCATATATTAATCTATCTGATTTCAAGTAGAGGGAGAGTAAGGGAAGTTTTCTCTAAAGTGATTCGCAATTTGATTCCTAGTAGGAACCCAAACTTCATCCTTAGTTGCTATATAATCAACGAAATCTTTCAATGCTTTAAAATAAGCCGGTTTACCCATAATCCTACAATGCAAGGCGACCGTCATCATCTTTCCTCCTTCATCATAGAGAATATCAAATGCATTTTTTAGATGCTCAAAAAATTGACCGGGAGATCTAAAACCATGGGGGTTTAAAAACCTATAGTCATTACAGTCTAGTGAGTATGGCACCATTAGCATACCTTTTCTTTTTTCTGGTGGTAATTCCTTTTCAGCAGGTACATCCATCCAGTAAGGTATGTCATCACCGTAAGCATCACTAACATAGTTCAAGTTAACATCCATTTCTTTGTAAGCCTCATGTAATAATGCTAATGAGTGAGTTGATTGGCGTCCATAATACCAACCAGCAGGGTAGCAACCAGCAGTTTTTTTAAGACTTGCGAGCTGCTTCTTGATAAACGCTTTCTCAACTTCAGGTGTGGTTTCTCTATATGGAATCCATCTATAAGCATGACTAGCAATTTCATGACCATCTCTAACCATAGCATCTACTAAGGCTTGATGCTGTTCGAAAGCGTGCCCGACTGCCCAAATGGTCAAAGGCATCTCGTGTTTTTTGAACAATCTCATGATTCTCCAGACACCAGCTCTTGAACCGTAATCATACTCACTCTCAACTTCAAATGCTCTGTAGGTGGGAGGGCCACCCGATAGGCCGGTGAACATTGTAAATTCGGAAGTATTATCACCTAACTTCAATGACCTTTCTGCCCCTTCTTCGTAGTTTAAGACAAAAGAGACAGCAATCTTTGAGTTCTTTGGCCACTTTGGATCTAAAGATTCCTCTCCATAGCCAATCAAGTTTCTGTCAAAATCGAACTTAGTGTCTTTTAATGGATAGTTGTTAAAAAATTCTGGAGCGGGAATATCAGCTGTTGCTTCCATTTTGATAGTGATAATCAGTTGGATAATAAAAGTTGTGACTTAAGTTATGTCAACTATTCTTCGTGGGTATTTATACCCATACATAAGGTTCCGAGTGGGACATCCGCAGATAAGATATCAGATTGAATTTGATTATGTAATCACACAGACGCTAATCTTTCTTGGGGGAGGGAAGGCGGAGATACACCTAAGCGGACCGTATCAATTTTCAATGGAGCTAAACTAATTAATAAATTAGGTTATACTTACGAATCTAATACTTTTCAGTACCTCTGCCATTTTATAATCCAAAGGTGCTTAAGATTACTAAAAATCTATCAATCCAAGAGAAGCTGAATCGTTTGCTTAGGAATTTTGTCTGCAAGTTATGCAGCATCCTACTTTGACAGTTCTTATCGTATTTTTGCTATGACATATGTCTGGTGATATTACCGACTCCTGTGATAAAAGAACTTTAATAAAATAGTGCACGACCATCTATCTGTGTTTTTAGAACAGATGTGAACTTATCGATTATACAATGTCCTCGAATAGTCGACAGAAGAGAGAAAGTTTTTTCAGGCAGTGAAGACAGTTTACTTTTCTTAAACAATAGTGTAAAGTTTTTCTAAGTTACTTCTCTTTATTAACCACGACTTATAATTACTAGCGCTTAAAGTGTTTCATGGCTTCTAATGCAAATGCTTCATAGGTTATGAATGGAACCAAATGAGATGAGCTTATACTAAAGCTCCCAGGCATGTATTCAAACTGTGGTAGATATACCTAGATCGCATGACCAAATTAATCTTAAATTAGGTGCATAAAATAATGAACTTGAGATGCTTTTCTTTAGTTACTCGACTAGTGATGAAAAGGTAAGCTCGACAAATTTTGAGTTTTATGAAAAATCAATAGTTCAATTCATGACATTCGGCAATACAAAGAATAAGATAAAACAAATCTCTCTCATGCATGGGTTTAACCTCCCGATCATTTCATAGGTCACTTGCGGCTGACACTTGCACGCTAGTATTCTCCTTTAAAAGACCTGGAGAGAATTTCTCTGTACATGATATCTGTCAGAATTGAGTTTATTATAGAACTCTATATCATTCAGCTTTGCGTCAAAAAAATCTCCGTATCATGGCAAGGTGCCTTTCCTTTTTTTCTTTTTTTTCTTTTTTTTCTTTTTTTTCTTTTTTTCGCAGCCACTCATTTCATTCGAATAGTTCGATTTCTTCTACGCGATCATCTTAAGAATCATGTAAAGAAAGATTTCAAGTTCATGTACCCTAGTTTATATTTTGGTAAACAAGTTCTAGTGTTAACGTGACATATGCAATTTGAAAGCATCTTCCTTTTAAGAAACATCTACAGCTAAATGAGAGAATGCTTAGAGATTAATGAGTCCGTTTGAAAAGTTGAACTATGTTAGTTTACAAAAATAACAACAAGTTTTAATCTGTCATCATAAAATCTATTAAATAACCTCCTTAAATAGAAGTCTCAACTCACTTCACCCAAATTCAGTAATTTATCGTAAAGCTTAACCGTTTTTCTTCTCATCCTTTTTCCTAATAATATAAAGAAAATACAAGAGCAATTGAATATTAAACTTAACATAAACAAAAGCCAAGTCATGACTTTAAGCCCATCTCTTTCCATCCAATCATTGATTAGAAATGTGAAAATTGTAGCGACTCCGTTATTAATGAAAGAGATACAAACAATACCATCATCTGCCAACCTTGGATAACTATCGGTGCAAAATGTATACGCCAACCCAGTAATTGAAGCCATCGAAAACCCCAAAAAACTTTGACCAATGACAACTGGTATTGCCCAATGAGTCTCATAGTACGCTCCAAGTCCATAGGCTAGCAATCCACTGGCATTAATCACAATTGGAAGCCAAAGGGGCCATAATCGAAATTCGGGTTCATAAACACCTTTATTTCTTTTCGAACACCAAATCACAAAACTATCAGAGAAAGACCCACTATAGTACATGCCAAAAACTATGCCAACAAAAGTAGAGACATTAGTCAATCCAACGATAGAGCTAGAGAAATTGTAATGAGGGCCAGAATAAAACAATGACTGAGTATTCAAAACAAATGTTAACCACATCTGCTGAGCACCTTGCAATACACCACACCATACAATTGTGGGTATGCATGTCAAAAAGAAAGGCTTAAAGCAGACATAAACCCAAGCCCTCGGATCTTGGTTTTCCTTCAGATAGAGTTTCATTCTTTCGAAATATGATTTCATTGGAATAGAAGAATCTATTGAAATAGTATCATCGGGCATGACGTTGTTTGGTTTATCTGCTTTTAAAAAATTATCACTTCTTTCCTCGAAATGGGCTGTTTCGTGACTCTTTATTTGAGTCAAAATATCTTCCTCCAAATCAGCTGTATCCTCCCTCATAAATGTGGTATCCTCCATGAGGAATAACTGAATGATGAAAAGGACAGCAAATATTATAATTAATATATAAGCACACCAATTCCACCCAATACCATCTGCAATAAAGCCAGCTGCAAGCGGACCCAACGCTACACCACCATAAAGTGCGAAGACTACGTAAGATACTTTTGCTGCTCTTTCATGTTGATAAAATATATCAACACTCGATATTTCGATTAAGGAAAACATTGGTGAGGATGAAAAACCGATTATTGCATTTCCTGCGATAATATAGTTAATATTCTTAGCTTTCGCCGTCAATGCATTTCCAACTATCTCAAGAAGTGTGCAAGCCAAGTACACAGGCCTCTTACCGAATTTGAGGGCTAATGGCTGTAGTGAAACACATCCGAAAGCGATGAATATGAACAAGACACCACTAGCAGTATTAAGCTGTGTATAAGTACAATTAAATTCATCTATCCACTATCAAAAATGGGACCAGTCCAAACAGTCGACACTGACTGAAAAAAACCCCATGCAATCAATAACAAGAACTGTATCGTCTTTTTAGTATTCAGCCATCTTAAAGGATCATTAGGATTTGACGATGGCCTTGGATGGAGAATAATATCATCATCTCCAGATTTATTTATCTTGAGGAATCCCTCCAAGTCAACCAAGTGGATGGTTCCTGGGATCTTGAAGTCTTCAGATTGTGCTTCTTCAGTCATTATCTGATTGCCATTCTATATGAGCGATAATAATTCTAGCTCCAAATATTCTCCTTTTATATTTGCTGAATACATGTCGATGAAGGTTTCGATAAAAGGCTTGGTAATCTTGATAAAAGAGCTGATAAGAAAATTTCCACAGATGCGGAATTTATCATACCGATGTCTCATACACTATCGCGCGAAATTTGTTACTATTCTGGGTTATTGGGGACGAATGGAGACACCAGCCTTGCAAATGTCTTCAACCCTTGAAACGAATAAGAACAAGGATAGCTAAAAAAAAAAAAAAGCTGAAGCCAAGTTAAAAAGTCGCTTATCGTCAAATAATTTCTCGTCATGAAGTATTTTTGAGATTCTAGAGGTCAAAAATCCGCATGAGAGCGACTATTGCATTAGAAATTATTCACAATGAGTACAGATCAGCTTTCATCACGAACCTTTTTCAACTTTCTAATACTGGAATATTATACAGCCTTAGAAAATGAGGCCAAATTTGCTGAATTTGCTATAAGGATACAGGAATATAGAGATAAACTTCATGATGCGGTTAAGGCGACCTTTGCGCTTGAGCTTCCTCATCAACTTGATTTCTTGGTGGATTGCAATTTCAGCTCAATTAAGTACCTATACGAAAGCAACTTATTAGATAATGATGATATCTATATAACAGATCTTTCGTCTACCACCTTGGTTGAAAAAATTGCTCTTGGAGAACTCACTTCTGTCAGAACACTAATGGCATTCGGCAGAAGGGCTGCTGTTTGTCATCAACTTACGAATTGCTCCCTACAGTTTTTTGTTGAAGAAGGTATGAAAAGAGCTTCCTACTTAGACGATTATTTCAAGACTCATAATAAAACCATCGGGCCCTTACATGGTCTACCCATTTCCTTGAAGGAACATTTAGGGTTTAAGGGAAAGCGAACGCATGGATCTTTTGTTGCTCTTATGGACACTATTCCCAAACAACATGGTATAACCGTCAAAATTCTAGAGGACTTGGGTGCAGTATTTTATACTCGGACGAATGAACCCCAGACAATGATGCTGATATGCTCCGCAAATCCCATAATTGGTGTCACAAGGAATCCATATAATTTGAGATTAACTCTGGGTGGTTCATCATCGGGAGAAGGCTCCTTAGTTTCTTTTGGAGGCTCGCCTCTTGGTGTTGGGAGCGACATAGGAGGTTCAGTACGTGTTCCTGCTGCATTTTCAGGATGCAATGGATTTAAGCCTACCACGAGAAGATTGTCAACTCACCGTGACTTTCCTGAAGGTAATCCACCCGAAGGGATACTTCACGTAGTCGGACCTTTGGCCAGAAAGGTAGAAGATTTAGAATTATTCATGAGAAGTTATATCAACAACGGCAAGCCTTGGTTAGTCGATCAATTCTGCGTACCCCTAGAATGGAGAGAAGTAAATGATATGAAGGCATCTAATATCACAATCGGTATCATGTGGGACAATGGCTTGATTAAACCAACGCCTCCAATCAAAAGAGCTCTTTCTTTTGTGGAGGAAAAGCTAGGAAAGGCAGGATTCAATATAGTAAAATTCGAACCCATGAAAATTGAGTTATTCTGGGATTGCTTAAATAGGCTATACGATAGCGATGATAACTTTTCTGCCCATAAGCTTTTGCAAGAATCTGGTGAGCCTATAATGAAATCTACAAAGCCAGCTTTGGCCATGAAAAAGCAATACAGTCTTGAAGATTATCACAATTTCATTTCGATCAGAAATGAATTGAGACAACTATATACAGACTTTATGGTTTCTGAAAAGATTGACTTTATCTTGGGGCCAGTTTGTGCGAATGTTGCTGCGCTTATTCAAACCACCCTAGATATTACTTATGCTGGCTTGTATAACTTCTTAGATTTTCCTGCGCTCTCTTTTCAGACAGGGCTTTTTCAAGATCCAATTATTGATAAGTGGGAGGATGAACACGAAAAGTATCAATTTAGGAGTCAGCTTGAAAGATATGAGCTCGGACTTTATGACAATCCAAATTTATTCGAGAATGCGCCTATTGGCCTACAACTTGCAGGCAGGAGGTATTGCGATGAAGAGGTATTAGCCTGTGGGAAAATTATTTCGAACATTCTCTCTTAAACTGTCAGTGAACTAGATCTCAGTATATAAAATAGAATACATATGCGTATCTTAGAATTATTCATTGCTGTCTTTGAGCTTTCAGTAATGCTAGATCACCATCACTACGTAGCCTTTTCGCTTCATTCCTGATGTATATGTTTCCCATTAAGAAAGAATCATTGATTATTGATTATTCGAGCCAATTCTCAATGGAATGGAAACTAGCTGGATCAAAACTTTGCCACATCGTATTAATCAGAATTCTCAAAAGCCACGCAACCTAAAGAGGACCTTTCCTTTGATCAAAGTATTCAAGGCTTCGCAAGATCGGGTCAAGAGACAGAAGCATACTGGCCCTATCAAAAAAAAGAAAGAATATCGATTGTATATGATAGGCGAGAAAGGAACACCAACAAGAGGAATAGGTTCCGTCCGATAATGCGCGAGAATTCCGTCCGATAACACGGAGAATCTTAGTTAACTTGAGGATTTACCAAAAATAAGCTTAATTCGCTAGGTTGGCAGAATATCATCATAAGGCCGATGAATTACATTGACGAAACCAGATTCTATGATACGGACCTTCCTTATGCTAAATGCACGGGCACCAATTACGACATTGGCTTAACACATGGAAAGATAGCCAAAGATCAGATTGACAGGATGGTTCACATTTATGAAGGACTTTTTTTAGATACGGCGAAAATAGACTGGAAAGAAGCCAATTCAAGAGCAGAAAGGTATCTAAAATACCTTGAGGATGCTTGGCCGCAAATTGTTGAAGAAATGAAAGGTATTGCTGATGGGTGCGGAAGAGACATTCTTGATATAGTCACTTTGAATGTTCGCTCAGAGATCTGTCTTACTAATTATTCTGATGGATGTACGTCTTTATGTCACATGTCACTTAAACAAAGAGAATGGGGATCTATTCATAAGCCAAAATTGGGATTCGCTCGAGGAATCTCGTGCTACGTTAGTTGTATTGGATATACAACCGAAGAACAAGCCTAGAATTCTTATGATAGCAGAGGCAGGTATCGTGGGTAAATTAGGCTTCAATAGCGCTGGGTTAGGGCTTATGTTGAATGCCCTAAATAGTGGAGTCGCACAGATTGCTTTGCCAGTGCATTTAGCAATAAGGAAATGTTTAGAAAATACTAATGTCAAGGATGCAATATCAGAGTTAGAGAGATTCGGAGTTGCTTCTGCCTTTAATGTTATGTTAGCAGATAGCAGCGATAATTTCGTTAGCGTCGAGATGACTCCAAGAGGGTTTGGCTTTATTCATCCTGATGAAGAAGGAATTGTGATTCATACTAATCATATTTGCGCTCCGGAAAGATTTGTTCCAGATCATCCTATAGAGGACTCTTTGACAAGATTAGATAGAATGAGGCTTATTAGTAAACTAAGTAAAGCGAGCTTCGACGATATTAGGAGAAGGTTGTCAGATAGGGATAACACTCCTAATTCAATATGCAGGGAACATAACCCCAATGCCATAGGAATTGATGCTATGATAACACTTACTACGACCATTATCAATATCAGTAAAGGAGAGGGAGAAGTAACTATAGGTAATCCTTCGGACGAATCTCTCACGAAGTATAAAATATGGTTCCCGTAGTTGGCGAAGTTTACCTTAAGATTATTATCATTATCATCACCGCCTTCTTCGATCTTTGAATGAGGTCAAATATTCCTCCGAAGTACTATTCTATAGTATGATTGTACTATAGAAGAAGAAACGAAGCAAGGCTAACAAAAGTTTTACATAGAAGCAGGCATTTTTATTATGCAAGATTCCTAAACATGCCGATAAATTTCACAATAAGATTCAGAGAACTTACAAGGCACTCAGACCTCTTTGACTGGCCTCTAATATAAATTTGAATAATTTTTAGACCATAGATCAAAGATAAATATTAAAAATTATTGTTCACAAAATAGAGATTAGATTCAGGTTATCGCATTTGGTTCAATCTTTTGCTCAGAAAGTAAGCTGCGAAATTACCTTTGATATATCCTGCTAATTACTTTTTATCTCGCCGGAAACTCCAAAAGTTATCTAAATGAAGGACCACTCTATTTATAGATATTCAAGAAACAGTGCTCCAATGGATTTAGTTGCTGGATTAGGCATTGTATGTGTGATTGACTGGCTGAACCCAATGCATTGTTCCAAAATCCAATGAAACGCCATTTAAAACTCACTACCTACGTGAAAGCTAGAACACATACTTATATTCGTAAAAAATGCAAAAGCACTTGCAAAGTTCTTCCAGTATCTTACCTTTCGCACGGCTAAATAAAAGTATGTTTAGCTAATCCAGCAACAAATTTAAAAAGTTACAAGAGACTCGCTCCACCAATGAGAGCCTGAAAGATAAAAGGAAGACAAACCAAAAAGGAAAAGAAAATAAGAAAACTTTAGTTAAAGAGCTCTCTCAGAATCACACTCCGAAGGCTATAATTCATTTGGGATTTTTTTATTACCTTGACTATGCTTCATTTTGAAATGAGCACGTGGTGCTAAAGCTCTGTTCAGATAGCTCGAAACTTGACTTCTGTGTCAACATATACTACCTTGTTGGTATAGGCTGAATCTGTGTTTTTATTAAGGATGTTTTCATCTGGTGTAGTTAAATACGTCGAACAATTCTTACATTGAAGACTATATTATTGTGAGAAGCTATTAGTGCGCTTGATAGGTATATAAGCTTGAGAAGTAAGTTCAATATGGTGTCCTTATCCCTATTAATGGATCAAGGTCTTCTTATAACATCGCAGGACATATATCTGGGATTAGCAGCTCCTAATCAGGCTTCTATCGAACAGTATAATATAATCAAATATCTCGGTGGGCAAGGACCCTACATTCAGAATCCCGGATTTGGAATATCAACTGACATACCAGATGGCTGTGAGATCGAACAGGTACATCTACTTTCTAGACATGGAGAAAGATACCCCTCGAGAAAAAGCTATAAGGGATTGCACAAATTGTATGAGAAGTTTCAATCTTATGATTCCACTTTTAAAGGCCAATTGAGTTTTTTGAATGATTATGAGTTTTTCATAACTGATATAAATGACTTGGAAAAGGAAACAACACCGCTTAATTCTGAAGGCATATTTACTAGATCGATGAATGCAATGAAACATGGTTCGAAATTTAGGGCAAAATAAAAGTCCTTGTATCAGGAAAAACAAAGACTTCCCGTATTTTCAACCAACTCAGGTAGAGTGTATCAGACTTCGGAGTATTTCGCTCGTGGATTCTTTGGAGATGAATACAAAGAAGATAAGGTTGAGTATGTGATTCTAAATGAAACGGAAAATATGGGCGCAAATTCTTTAACCCCAAGGTATGCTTGTGCAGCTTATGATGAACATGCAAATGATGACTATGTGAGTAAGTTTTCGACAGATTATTTGTCTAATGCAGCCAAAAGATTCAGAAAGCAAAACCCAGGATTAGTTTTAGATGAAGATGAGGTTAGTTCTATGTTTTCATGGTGCGCGTATGAGATCAATGTGAAAGGTACCTCCCCTATGTGTTCTGTGTTCACAAATGATGAATATATAAAGTATTCATACGCATACGACCTCAGTAATTATTATTCTCATGGTCCAGGAAATAATATGACTAAAGTAATTGGTGCTCCGCTTGTCAATGCAACCGTGACACTCCTTAATGAAAATGATTCCAAAAATAGGATTTTTGTGAGTTTCACACATGATACTGACCTTGAAATTTACCTTGTATCTTTAGGTTTACTCGAACGTGAGGAACAAGAAGATTTACCTATTGACTACGTTCTTATGCCTCATCTCTATGTTCATTCTAGTATTGTTCCTCAAGGAGCCCGTCTCTACACGGAAAAGCTAAAATGTGCCGGAAAATACTATGTCAGATTCATTTTGAACGATGCAGTAATCCCTCTTCCCGGGATCTCGAGTGGTCCAGGATTCTCGACCTCGCTTGATAGCTTCAACAACTATATACAGAAACGCAACAAAAATGTAGATTTTGCTAAGCAATGCGATGCTCTGAGGTCGCTGAATCTTACATTCTTTTGGGATTATCAGTCGAAGAAGTATACAGCGCCTTTAATCAACTCCTGATCATAGTAAATTCACTTTTAGATTCTGCAACGGGAAAGCTTTTATTGAATGATCATTTGGGCGGAGATATAGATGTAGTTCTTATATTCTAATACTACGAAGCACCCATGAGAGGTATATCACATTGCATATTGGGGCTACAGGTGACAGATCTCCAAATTAGTACGTTTGCACCCACAGACATTTTAATTGTACCATAATATCATGTAGATCTTCGATCGGGATGCTCACGACAACAAGGCACATGTTTTACCGCTTTTCTGATGCTTCGCGATACGTTAAAAGTTGTCACTACTCGAAGATCTATGGCTGCCAAAAAAAAAAAAATAAAAAAAAAAAAGAGATGTTGCTTATAGTTCAAATTGCATTCAGAGAGACATGGGCATATGTAGTAAACGTGAAGAAGCCTTCAAAAACTGATTGGCGTGAACCATAACGATCTTCATACAGTCAGTGGAGCAAAGCGCAACTTCAGATAAAGCTGAATGACGAAGGCTTTACAGTATTACTGCATTTATTGTAATTCTTAAGCTTAAAGCACAATACATAACTCAGAATACTGTGCTGTGTTATGCGTCGCCAAAATATTCGAACTTTAAAACATAGTACGAACGAAGCCACTTTCAGAAGTTAGTGGGGAATTATTATTATAAGTTCCTTCATTGTCAGGTTTATTTGCAGAAAATGACTAGTTTTCTGTTTGATTTCTTTCTCAACAAACCCTTGGTGTTTGACTTCATGCTGTAATGCATTCGTCTGATGTACATATTCTCACAATTACAAAAATTTTGAAATAATGAGTATTTTACAATCAGAATTAGAAATACAGTGCAGAAGAGAAACATCAGCCTTTAGGAATATATAAATACATGTCACTTCACAGTAGATCTTTTTGTCTTCTGGTAGGGACCATGATGAAGGCTTTTTTACTACTGGAAGAGTTCTGACATCGTTCGAACTGCAAAATGTGAATATCTCAAATGCTCTGAGTCCTTTTAGCAACTACGTTTTCTCTCAAATTGCGGGTAACTGTTTAACGGAATGAGCAAGAATTACTCATTCCATCCAAAAAGAGTAATCTCACCTAGAAGCTCAAAGGTTAAAAACCCCCTGATAGTGACTTTCTAGTTCAGATCGTAATTTTTTTAATAGGTTGCCTACTCTCGATAGGTGTAACAGATTAAAGTTTAGCTGACGGAAGTGAAGAGCGTCGGTACGTCCACAAGTCCGACGCATAAGTAACAGTACTTTTTATACTGAATTATCAATGGGAGTTAACACACTTATATCAGATATCGTCCCAAGAATGCTTTCAACAATATGTTTGTCCTCTCGAACAGAGCAATAATTTTGAAATTTTTGCATCTCAAGAGCATGGCTTGTCCGATTCTCATACAAATGAGTGCTTATCAAATGTGCCCCCGCAGCCATCGCAGCTCGAAATGATTTCAGATCAATATAATGATTCTGGTGAACCGACTCCTGTCGATGTTAATTGTACGATTCCTTCTGTTGATCACTTCATCCAATCCTGCACGAAAGTAAATGCGGAGGAGTGTTCGTTAACTTCGGCTGAAAATTCTTCTGGAGATGCAAGAGAACGCGAGACCCCTGCAAAGTTTGAATGGATTGACGAATCAAAGGATATTTCTATTAATTCAAGTAGCTCTAATTCATCATTGGCTTGTTTGGAAACACATTTGACTGGTGTCGAAGACGTACGGAAACGCCTTCAAAAGCGCAGACGTCGCAAGGGCACAAAGAATATTGCTCCACAAAGCGAAGAATCCAGTAAAAGATTGAAAAATACGATTGCAGCCAGAAGATATCGCGAAAGGAGACAAAAAGAAGTTGAGATACTCGATGGGAAAGTCGAAGAACTTGAATCCAGGCTTTTGGAAGCTAGACTCGAAGCAAAGTGGTGGAAAATGGAGGCTCAAAGATGGCGCGAGTTTGCCGAGAAAGGAGAGAATAAATAGCTATAACTAGTTGATAGCAAATTAATGTAATTTACCTTGGCCCTTATTGTAGTACAGTATTCCATTTTTCTAGCGAAAAGAAAAATCAATGTGTTCTTGGAGACTAGTGGTAAGATTTGTTTCTTAGGCTCTCAAGACCTTAAGTGAATGGTACGCTACAGACAAGTTAACGTTTGAAATGCTTAAACCGAAGGGAAAACATGACTGCAATTCTAAAAAGGAGTTATAATATCTGAAGACTAATATATATTGAAGAGAGTACATGCCTATGCTCATCACCAAGAAGAAATCGGTTAGAGATGAAAACCACTTCATAAGAGTATCTTGTCTGTTCAAGCTCATGTCATTCACAAATCAACTACCAATTACGAAATCATATTCTTTGAGAAAACTAATGAAAAGAATCGTGACTTTTTGTAGAAGAAGTATGGATTTTCCGATGAGCATACGGACTATTTAATTTCGAGAAAATTGGCGTCTATGACAATTAGAAACTCATAACTTCCTTACATACATAATAGCTTAGTGAAGTAAACATCTCATGATCTTATTAGATTTCTTAGCCTCAGAAAACGAATAAACAAGCGTGTCTGATCAATTCAAATGTTACTTTCGGAAATTCTTGCTTCAGAGTGTTATAGTCAAGTGGGACCTTTCAAATAATGATTAAGGGAATCATTAGATACTATACGACATAGCCCCCATTAACTCTTATATTGTTCCCATTAATCCAATTTGATTCAGAGGAAGCAAGAAATGCAACAACTTCTGATATTTCCTGAGGTTTGCCAAATCTTTTGAATGGCGAAGCTTCTTTCAAAATTTTGCGTGATTCTTCTGAGTTTAACTTCAAGAACAAATCCGTCTCAACAGGTCCTGGTGAGACGGTATTAGTTGTGATACCCTTTGGTGCTAATTCTTTTGCTAAAGTCCTCGTGAATTGCTCTACGGCTCCCTTGCTAGCTACGTATATGCAATGACCAGGTCTTACTATTGAACTGCCGGTTAATGAGGAAGATATGTTTATAATTCTTGAACCCTGACCCATATATGGGACAACTTCTTGAGTTAGAAAGAAGAGACCTTTGACATTCAAATCAAAAAATTTATCAAATTCATCTTCCGTCAAGTCAGTTAAGGTCATATTATTCAGGTAGGCAGCATTATTCACCAAAATATCAATTTTTCCGAATTTCTGAATAGTTTGATCAACCAATCTTTTCCTATCTTCTGGGTTTCGCAAATCTGCCTGGACAATCAATAGAGACAGATCATCCTGAATAAGTCTACGAGTTTCTTCTGAAGCATTATAATCTTGCAAATAGTTGATCACTACTTTTGCCCCGCGTGAGTGAAGGCTCAAGGCAATTGATCTTCCAATGCCTTTGGAACCACCTGTAATTATGGCAACCTTTTGCTCCACAGAACTCATCGTCGATTCTTAATTAAAATCACGTTGCAACGTTATTCCTTATGATATATAGCTTGATGTAATATTATACTCCGAAATTTTATGTAGCCTAGACCTAATCAAAGTTGCTGCGGCCATAACTCTCGCCCTTCACAAACTAATCAGGTGCCCACTTTATCATTGCTTATCGAAAACCTCTAAGCACAAATCTCGGGTTATAATTTGTCCGAGAGACCCGTGTTAGCTAAATTGCGCTTCTTTTCTTATCTTCCGTACAGTTAACAGATTTGTACGACAACATGATATTATCCAATTATACATTTCCTAAATTCTGGCAGTAAGTTAAAAGAGGAAGATGTACCATCTTATTGAATTATCTAAGCTAAGTCAGAATTCGCGTTCTCTGTAGAAGAGCTTATTTGTCAAGTCTTCGTCTCTTTGTAAAAGTTTTCCTATTAAGTCTATGTATTCAATTGATAGTTTGTCCGATATTATATTCAATACGCCAGAGCTCAGCAAAGTAAGCTTTTGAAATAATGTTATTATTATATCAGTAAAGAATGCCTGAATCTTATAGTCATAAGTCTTAATACAGATTAAAGGAAGTCATCAAAATGAGAGGAACTAGGGGTGGTTAGCTGTCAAAGCTGAACGGACTGCATGAACGTTTACAGTTTTATTTGACACTTTTGCAATGCACAGGTTTATTTAGCTATCTCTTCGCATGCCTCGAGCTTTACCAGCTTTACTTCGTCTTTGAGAACACAAAGTGTAATACCATAGCTAACGGCAGATACTCCGTTAAAGAAAAGAATAACAGATAGACAAGTCTCAACTTGCTAAGGTTATTTTATTTTCCTTACAGTAGGACCGAAATGAAAAGTGATGTACGCATGAGTATGGTCAACTAAGTTTCGCCAAACTGGTGATACTCTTGCTCCTCTGGTTGAGAAGGTAGTGTATCAGTGAAGTATTCTATGTGCCTTGCGTTCGAAACCAATTATATAGTAGAGATGAAAATAGGTAACCTCCTATTCACATATTCACATATTCCCCAGCGCCACAATATAGAGCGCAGGAAAACCGTTACTAATTATGCCCAAAACTGCAAGTTTATAAGTCTGGCATGGCATGAGAGTATGGGATCTCTGGAAGGAGATGAAAAAACTATGGCTCTTTAGCACGTGATATGACAAATGTCACTTTTGCCGCAAAAAAAAAAAAAAAAAAAAAAAAAAATTAAAGAAAGAGAAGAGAATAAGAAGCAACATATATAAGCACAATTGTGATTTTAGAATCCTCAGTTTCTTTTACGAGTCGTTATCTTACAACAATCCTAAGATGGCGCCATATTTCTCGATATTAAAATATGCTATACCAAGAAAAAGAGTGATAGCTGACGACGAAGCTGCAGATTCGCTGAATACGTCAGTGGAGCCAGAGGTATTTGATTCAGCATCAGTTGGAAAGGGAAGCAATGAATCACCTTATGTAGAAAAAACTCATACAAAGGAGGAGCCTGTTATCTTAGAGTATCGAGATGAAAAAGACCGTAAATGGTGGAAATTTTTTGATGAGTATGAGTATCGACAGAACAAGCAATCTCGTTCGCAACATAAATGGTTTAAATGGTTCAACGAAGATGACACACCAAAGGAGAGGGTTTTGTTGACAAAAATTGACATATTATTGACTTTTTATTCTTTAATGGCATACTGGGTAAAATATTTGGATCAGACCAATCTCACTAATGCCTATATTGGTGGATTGGAAGAAGGCATAGGGATGGTCAAGAATGATTTGGTTAATACACAGGTAATGTTTAACATCGGTAACATCATTTTTCAAATACCTTTCATGTATGTCTTGTATGCTCTTCCGCTAAACTATGTCTTACCCAGTTTGGATTTGTGTTGGTCAATATTAACCATCTGCTTATATCGCGTGACAAGTGTTTGGCAATTGAAAGCCTTGCGTTTTTTTATAGGAGCTTTTGAAGCACCATCATATCTAGCTTACCAGTATCTTTTTGGATCTTGGTACAAGGCGGATGAAATCGCTAGAAGATCAATGATTTATTATTTTGGGCAATATTTGGGATTGCTCACTTCGGGTCTACTTTCGGGTGCAATTGAAAGAAACCTTAACGGCAAAAATGGATTAGATGCTTGGCAATGGATTTTTATTATAGATGGAATTATCTCTATAGTGGTCGGGTTTATAGGATTCTATGTACTCCCAGGTACTCCGACTGACTGCTACTCCTTTTTCTTGACAGATGATGAGATAAAACTCGCAAGAAAGAGATTACAGCATAATAGGACAGCTGCGAGACCCGCAGAACATCTCCTCAAATCATTGTTTTCTTACGATATGTGGAAATCTATACTCACTTCGTGGGAGATCTACGTATTGACTTTCTGGAATATATTTTGCTGGAATAATAACAATGGGACTTCCGGTGCGTACGCTTTATGGTTGAAATCTTTGGGCAGATACGGCGCAGGAAAGCTTCAAGATATGACGGCCATGACACCGGGATTGGGCTTAGTGTGGTTATTTGTGACATGCATGTATGCAGATTTGTTTCACTCTCGATGGCAGGCAATTGTATTCTCCCAGTTCTTTAATGTCACTGGAAATGCAATTTTGGCGGCCTGGCATGTTCCCGAAAGAGCTAAATGGTTTGCCTGGTGTTTGCAGTACTTTGGGTGGGCGATGGCTCCCGTATTATATTCCTGGCAGAATGATATCTGTCGCGAAAACGCTCAGAAAAGGGCAGTTATTTTAGTTGTTATGAATATGTTAGCGCAGACTACTGTCGCATGGACTTCTGTTTTAGTTTGGAAAACTGTTGAAGCACCGAGATACTTGAAGGGTTATACGTACACTGCATGCTGTGCCTTCATGTTAATTGTCTGGACGTTTTTGGTTTTGTACCTTTATAAACGTAATGAGAGAAAAAACGCTAGAAAGAATGGCATTATATTATACAACTCGAGCATTGACAAGGAAATTCCTCACATCGATGAAGAAGACGCAAGCGATTTAAATTCTTTAAGTGCTTCTAATCAAGCTTCACTTAAACCTTAGAGGGCAGTTTTAATTTCCAACTTTGAACAGCATTTACATAAACTTAGATACCTGATAGAGTAGTTACTTTTAATTTCTATATTAGAGGCATAATAGAACTTTTTCAAGAAACTAATACATACGAAGAGACAGAAATGTTGAATTACTTTCATCTCCTTTAGAATCAAATTCATCGAAGTATTGCCCTTTTTCGTTTCACTGGATCTCCGAGGCAAGAAATCGACATGAATCAAGAATAATAGTGTATCCTATGTCATGTGACTTCAGAGAAGTAAATAAGGCATTTTGCGCGTCTCCATACCCCGCATACACACACTCACAAAATTGGTAGTTTGCAGCAGTGGCTATTATAATTTCAATAAAAGGAAAATCTAATACTCTGACTCAGGTAATAAACTAGAATATCTTTTCTTGATTAAGGGATTGTTTATCGCATTATGCTCGTGCTTATCGTCACCTAACTTAAGAAAACAATTATGTTAGTCTGCAGAATTCGGATACGATGATGAAGAGACTTTCGATAGGTATCTAGACGAATACCCCCTTTTAGCGAAATACATATATCTTGCTTTGTTTCTCGGAACAAGTGTAAATAATAATCAATCACCTTCCAATTTTGAATCAGTTGGGTTGAAGAAATTAAAAATCTGGAGTTAGGTGTGCCGGCAATTAGAATATCAGTTTGTCGACGGCTTCCTGCTCTATGACTCTATTCTCTAAGTTCTTCATTAGTCATTGGGCTAAAAAAAAAAATTAGGGGGGTTATACTAGAAATACTTAGCTCCGGAGAATTGTAACTTCTACCAAGAAGTGTGAAAACTAAATCTTATGATATGGGCAAGAGATTGATGCAATATAAGAAAGAAGAAATTCTAATACACACTTTCTGAAAACTGGAGGCGTCATGACAACCCTGATTTTGAGACGGTGACAGGAAGAGTGGTTCAATCCATGATTCCATTGTTGTGTAAAGAAAATGTATCTTAACAGAGAAAGACGAATTATGTTTTCAAAAAACGTATATTGAAACTTTTGAAGTGAATTCAATTAATAATAAAAAAAAAAAAGAAAGCGATAAATGAAGTAAAGAATTAAGTCCTGCTTTTAAAGCTTCAAGGTCCTCCTGCCCCTTCGATCCTTCCAATCAATGTGCATGTGACTACCCATTGATTTTGTCGCCATCTCAATAAAATCTCGGATGCCTTGGCTTGTCTCACAGGATTTTAGAAGGAGCTTGGATATATAATCAAACAGGTCAGAAACAGAAGACTCATGCAGATTCGACTTCGATAACAGCTTCCTCTTTTGTGTCGTGACTGATAGAATTATCAACATCGTCTCTGAATGCGTGGGTACTAGGTACAAATCCAGGTGATTTCCAAGCATGAGGTACTTTCAAATATAATTCATCGACCTCTTCTAGCGTTAACCCTTTAGTTTCATACACAAGGAAGTAGGTGAAGAGACAGCACAAAAAGTTAAAACCACCCCAAATGAAGAAAACTTTCGATTTTAGATTAGCATTTCCAGGTCCAGAATCAACCATATAGGGAGTTGCATATGCAATACCCCAATTCCACAACCAGTTTGATGCTGTTGACATTGCAACTGCCTTTGCTCTAGTTTTCAAAGGGAATATCTCCCCAACAACAGCCCAGCAAGTAGGCCCCCAGGAAGCAGCGAATGCACCAACAAAGATACATGCGAAAGCAACCAAAACTTGGCCAGAAGACTTAGAATTTTCTGGAGCAGCAACGCCTACGATGGCGATGATGTATTGCGAGAGGAACATAATCAAACCTCCTGCTATCAAAAGCTTTCTTCTTCCAAGTATCTCAATTAAGAAGACACCAGGAACCGTCATTCCAACATTTACGATATTGATTGCCAATGAAGTAACAAAACCATTGATACCGGCAGTCTCAAAGAAGGTGGTGCCAAAGTACATTATGAAATTTACGCCTGTTAATTGTTGAAACGCTTGAAGAAAGATACCGGTGCAAAGTCTCTTGAGTTGTTGATTTGTTCTTGAAAAAAGTTGAATCCACGCAGAGCCTCCGAAGCTTTGTTCGAAGTCGAACGCAGCTTTCATATCATTAAATTCTTCGACTAAATCAGGATGGTCCTTTGGAAGTTTCCGAAGCCTCATTAAAGATTCTCTTGCTTTCTCATCTTTGTATTTTGAAATGTAAAATCTTGGAGACTCAGGAAGGAAAATCATACCTCCACCCAAGATAAGAGACCACAAAAATTGAACTGCTATTGGGATTCTATACGAACCAGAATCATTTCTTGTATGTGTACCTTGATTTACTAAGGCCGCTAACAATAATCCAATAGTGATAGCCCACTGGTAACAAGAGACAATCGCACCCCTTATCCATTTTGGAGTGGTTTCTGATTGATACAAGGGTATGACAGCAGAAATAAGACCAACTCCAAAACCAGCGATTGCTCGTCCAGCACATAATACTGGAATATCAGTTGCCACTGTTTGTAAGATTATACCGACATTGAAAACGACTAAAGTTGAAATTATTAAAGTCCATCGACGCCCTATAGTGTCGGATAAAATAGGCGCTCCCAATGAACCAAAAAATGTTCCCACAGACAAAATTGAAACGATCAAGGATTTCTCTGATGATGAAAAGCTTTCATTATTACTTGGAAACCTCGCAGTGACATACTTCATGGCCATAATACCAGATATTGTACCAGTATCATATCCAAATAATATCCCCCCAAATGCGGCAAAGAGACCAACAAATATACCCATCCATGTCGAGCCTGCTTTTTTCTCGCCCACGTTAACGAATCGCTGAACAACAGCGTAATCTTCTAAACCCATAGCGTTTTTTATAAAATCTTGATTGGATCTTATCAAAATAAGTCCACTTTATGAAGGAAACTTGCCCGAACTTATAGTCAGATTCTTTTACGTATCAATCGTCCTATCTGAGGAGTTCATTCAATGAATGCGGAGAATCTCTAAAAGATTGGATCCTACATCACGCTTTCCTTTCCTGAACGCCGACTGAGAAATTCCAATGTATGGGCCGTAAATTTGGCTAAATATCGTCATGCAAAGTATAGCAGGTAGTGGTATGTGGCCTTACTCCATTACGCAATGTTGCCCTAGTTGTCTAAAAAATTAACTACGTGCCATAAGGAACAATACTATATACTGCATATAATCGTACTTACCCCAGAAAATTACAGGTCAATTGCATGCGAAGTGCCTCTTAATTTTTGCGAAATCTTCATCTGCTAAATTTGGCACATCAATTATCCACTTTCTCCTGAGAGTACGATGTGTGCTCCTAGGCACCGCAAAGAATGTGATTAGATAATCCGGCTTTTAATAGAGTCTTTGAACTTTTTTTCGTCATGAAAAACTGCTTGAGGTGTGCTGAGGCCACTGTAATTCAAATGCTGAAATGCCAGAGACTTACTCCATCGGCTATTGCTGTTGATAGAACGCGGTCTCGTTAAGAGAAGAGAGTTAAGGGGGGCTCGTAACGAAACTTCTATTGTGTGTTGGCCATACTGCACTAGGAAAAACTAAAGAAAAAAATATACGTATGAATTGCGTGCTAGCACCGTATTTTTATTTAAGGATTTTTTTTGTAGTGGGGAACAATAGTACTAAGGAATAATAGGATTATTTGTTACAACATCATCATGAGGCTGAACAACTACGTGCAGGTTTTATTAAAAATGAGAATGCACTCTTTTCGTGAGGTACTCAAAATAAGCAGTAATTTCTTGGTTGATTGGTCTACTGGATGTGACATTATATTTTATCCAATAAAAATCCGAAGTTCGGCTGAATACGATGCATGAGAGCGGGCGGTATACTATTTTGATTATTCTTGACTACTAGCTATTCTTTAGATTCTTGAGAAAATAAAATATTGGCACTTATGTTGCGGGGTTGAAATTGTGCTTGTTTCAGTTCTTGGAGAAATGCTTCAGTTATTCCGTAATTATATCTGCATGTTCTCAATTTTTCCTCGAATTTATCCACCAAAATTTCCGGAGAAAAGCAATAGAGCTAAGAACTCAACAAATAACATATGCTTGAAAGTATTACGGAAGTTTACTCAAGATTTAAAGTATAGATTGATTTTTGTGGAGTACCCTTCTATTTTTATTTTCTTTCTAAACTTTACTCAGGATGGACGAGCTTCCCAAAAGTTCTCTTTTTTAGCAATTTCTCGTAGCCTTGAAAAGTAATAAGTGATATCGGAACCTTTCATAGTGACATCATAATCAGCAATACTACTTTCGAGAACAGAACGTACCGTAATGATTTCAATGATTCACAATTCCAATGGCAGAGAAGAAGAAATTAGCGACTCATATACAAGTTGAAGTCAGAGTTTACGATTATTAAGCTAAGGACATTACAACAGAAAAAATGGGTCTCATCAAACCTCGAATCCGTCTAAGAGCTGCGAAGAGTGGTAGGATATCATCAAAACTAGAATATTTTTAAGTACATTTTCGATACTTTCATAATTGCAGCGCTTATAGACTTAAAGTACTATGTCGCTTTGTTTGTGAGGGGGGCTCATTGAGGTCGAAGTTATTCGAAGATACTGAAGAGTATAGAGGGTCAGAAGAAAATCATCAACAGAGCGCATATTGAAGAAACCCCCCTCTACACGAATCCCCAAACAAGTTGAAAAATTTTCAAATTGCAATACATAATAAATCTGGAACGATGATATTAAGTATACAAGATGGCAGATTCATTGATGAAAATCAAAGTCCAAAAACTTATCAAACCATTGCAAATTACCAATAAGTACATTATCGGATAGATCGATTGATTCTTCTGGATACACCTCATACTCATTTGGCCGGCCTCCAAAATCAGTAATTGAAGGATCATGTTGGTCTTTTGAAGAGCTATTCTTGCTCGACTTATTCTGGTCGTTCCCCTCTGATAAGCCAATGATAGTAAATCGCTCTCTATTCGCTACTGCAGGTCCATGATCAACACCGACTACCTCTAAATTCTTTAAGGACTCCTTTAATCTTAAAGTTACGAATCTATTAGTCATTTTGAGAGCCCAAAGGCATTCTTTCGCCATAGTAAAGCGATCAATCGTTTTACCATACTTTTCTTCGCTAAGCGGATTGCACAAATCTTCAGTATAGCCAACCAAGAGCCTAAATAATTCCGTGCATCTATTCATATATAGGCCCGCATTTATCATAACCAAACAGTAAATTCCTGCATTATAAAGCAAAAGAAGATTTAGGTAGCTTGGAACGAATAATAGGCACAGCTCCTTTAACTTTGCTATTACTTTTATGATACTTTCGCATGATTTCACGAGAGGATCGAAGGCTAGGCCGCATGAGTTGACAGGTTTATTAAGCAATCTGAAAAGAGTTCTTCCATACAAGCATACCTTCAAGTCAAAGAGATGCATTAGCGTTTGGGATTTCACCAAAAGAGAGAAGTTATCACTTACAAGCTCATCTTCCGAAATTGATTGTTCCTTGAGTATGCATTCAATCTCTTTCATTTTCTCCAAGATGTAAACAACTTTCTCATTAGATAGGCTCGTAGGTCTAAAAGTCTGTATATATCCTGCAATATTTGCCATGTGAATGAGCGAGAAAGCAGGGAAAGTGAGCCAGTCATCTCTCTCTGTCTCGAAGTCTAAAGATGGCGCTGGAACTGTAATCTCCTCATCCCTAATAGAGAAGTGTCTTCCTGACTGAAGTCCAATTAAACGATCAAATACATATACTGCCCAAAGCAAACGTTTAGCCTTCAAACTTTCATAAGGCTTACGACCTTGCGAATGAATCTTATAATAATTCAATCCCATACCTTTTGTCATCGTTATTGCCTGACCTAATGTAGCGAAGCATGAAGACTGACGATGAGTAACTCTTAAATAGAATGTCATTAACAAAAGTGACTGTATCAATTCGAACGACTCCCATTCAAAGCTCAAGATACGAACAACTTCGGATGCATACTTGAAAAGTTTTTCCTCTAACTCTAACAAATTCATATCTGGTCCATCTGGCTTTTGGAACTCAGTATATCGTATAGAAATAGCAATTACAAGAAACATAATAGCATACATGAGTCTATTGTGATTTTGATTTGCAACTTTTTCATCGTTAATATCTAAGTGTCCAGCGCCAATCTCCTCTTCGAAAGTCCTTATTTGCTCTCTGAACATGGACTCATGCAAAATTGCAAAAAGTGGATTGATCTCTTTGAAATAAAAATCAATATATGCTTGCTTGTCAACGAGTAACTCTACTTTTGGAATAGGAGGTAACTCTTGTCTAGTTAAATACTTTACGCCAGACATATTCCAACCAAAATATTGTGCTCTGGGGATAGAGACCAACGATCGTGAATGCGAAGAAAGTTGTTGATAAATTGAATTGCATAACTCTACTGTTAGTACATTTTGTGGGCGGCGATGAAGCCTCCATTTAGTAGAAGAATACGTGAATGTATCTGAATCATCATCCTCATTATCACCTTTTGAATTTAGATCAAACAGTATTAGCAGCTCAAGATAGTCCACCCGATTTTCTAAATATCTTGTGTACGCACTAGATTCTTTGCAATGATGATTAGGAGCCTTTGCATGCGCTTGGATAGTAGAACTCGGCTTAAAAGTATTGAGCTTTCTGACCTTGAAACCACTTGAGTCATTCTTTGAAGTCTGTACAAATTTGATACCAAATGAGCACTCTTTGTCCAATCTCGTGCATGTTGTACATGGTTGCGTCCCAGAGCATTTTATTTTACGCATTCTGCATCTATCACAGGCTCGATGGACCCTTGGCCTATCCTTACTTGCATTAGTGGAGGAATCCGTAGATGTACTTCCCAGAAAGAGCATTAGACGTCTTTTGCAAGCCTCTGTTTATTCCTTTCATGCCAAAAAGATACTTAAGGAATTCTTCGTTCGCGAAATTATACACAAAGCTAGTGTGATCCCGAAATTGTCGTTTTAAGTATACTAGTGCTTTTAAAAGGGATGCAAGATATACGTGTATCACATGCACTGAAGGATAAGTTTCTTTGAGAAGATCTTTTGGATAATGGCGTTCGATTTTCTTGAGCCACTGCGTCTATAACGCTTCATTACTACGACATGAATTTCCCTCAGAGAAAGAAGAACGAAATAATAGAAGAGAAAAGCTAGTTTTAAAACTAAATACTTTTGGAACTTTGTTCCGGAAGAGTATATATGTGACTAAAGGCGGAGGTTTAAGCTCCGCCTTGGACTAAAAACTCTTATATGCTGCTTTTAATGTACAGGGTATGCATAACTGTCTATAATACTGGCCATCTTGGTTTGGCCTCAATCTTTGCCCTCTTCCTCACCTCCTCTCCGTGAATATTCGCCTCTTTAATGATTTCCTGTTCATTAAGAGTTAAAAGTTCACCATCTTTCACAACAACTTTCCCATTTACAACTACTGTTTCCACGTCGCTGCCGGTAGCGATGTACACAACCATAGATACGGGATCCCTCATTGGTTGTGCATATAGCTTATCAGAAAGATTGACAGATATGAAGTCAGCCTTCTTGCCCACTTCTAACGATCCGATCTCCTTTTCCTTTCCAATAGCCTTCGCACCAATTATGGTGGCCATTTCAATTATCTTTTCAGCCGGGACTAGAGATGGATCATCATGAACTGCCTTCGGCAATAGGGATGCGAGTTTCATCTCTTGAAGTTCATCCATGACATTATTGCAAGGACATCCATCACAGCCAATTCCAACAGGAACATCAGCTTCAAGTAATTCTTTCACACGACAAATCCCACTACCCAACTTGGCATTAGAAGTGGGACAATGAGCTACAGATGCGCCAGTTTTGCTTAATATCTTGATGTCATTGTCATCGAGATGAACCATATGTGCAAGCACTGTCCTAGGAGCAAGTAATCCTAAATCCTTGCAATAAGTCATCGGAGTGTGACCCTTTGACGCAAAGAATTCTCTGTCCGCCTTCACTTCTGCGCAGTGCATGGTGATCCCAATATCCTTCTCTCTTGCCTCTTTTACCATGGCACGATACAATTCCTCAGAAACGCCCCCTGGTGTCCTTGCTCCAAACCAAACTTCCACTCTGCCATCTCCAGCTAAATTGTATTTTTCATGGCATTTAATAGCATTCGCAAGAGATCTCTCATCTTCAATAAGTCCTTCGTGCATTGAAATACCATCTTGGGTGGCATATCTCGGTTGATCCATAACGACTTTACCAATGCATCCTCTGATACCAGATTCGACCACCGCCCTTACTGCACCCTCAAATCCGTATCTTTCGGCGAAAAGCGCTTCTACAAAAGTCGTGGTACCGGACTTTAGCATTTCAGCGATAGTTAATTTTGAAGCTACATATCCATCTTCTTCACTGAAACATCCTTGCATGCACCAAACTCGATCGCAAAGCCATTCAATAAGAGGGAGATCATCCGCGCAGGTTCTTAAGAGTGATTGCGCCAAATGAACATGAAGCGAAATGAGTCCTGGCATAATTATATGACCCTCTAAATTCATTTGTTCTTCATCCGGGTACCTCTTCACCAAATCACTCGTTTTCCCAATGTCCGCAATGACGCTGTTCTTGACGCAAATCGCACCCTCCTCAATTATCTGTTTTTTCTCGTTTACAGTGATTATTGTCGCATTTACGTACAACATTGCTCAATTCTTTTTTTTTTGTTTTACTTTTTCCTTCGCTTTCAGCTTTGGTTTGAACAACTTACTTTTTCACGATAATTTTCTTCAGCGATGTTTTTACTATATATGCATCGTTTAGTAGATCTATTGATGCATATGAACTACTTTCGGTTCACAAAGCTTCTCATCTCATCAAAATTATGTTTCTTATTCGGTTAAGTCCCTTATCTCTCTTCGCATCAGGGCGAATAACACAGATCGATCTCGTGAGATTTCTTTTTTCTGCATGCTTATTGCCTTCAGCTTCGGGCAAGACCTTACCCAAGAATGCAGTTCTGTCCTTTACGAACGCCTTTTCAGTGAGATCTTTCCTTTTCTTTAAGTCAGGTGACCTTATGCAGAGCACCTTATTGGATAAAGATTCGGTGTTTGGGCTTTCGGATAAATCCGAAATATTTATCACAGGCTCTTATCAATTCCAAGTCAGAAATTTTCTTTATTGTAGCGGTAGATGCAGTATTTTTGCCCCAGAATCATCGAATAAGGCATTCGGATATCGCAGTGCTCACTGTGCATTTTTTTTTCTTCGTTGTATGAGGATATGATAAAGAAATTTGATAGGGAGAATCAAGATTGAGGAAAATATAAGTAATAGTAAACGGTCTTTAATTCAAGTTTTTTTTTTTTTTTTAAGGAACAAACTTCAACTCCGAAAGTTCTCAATAGAGCTAGAAAATGTCAGAAAGAATTGGAACTGTAGGCGGTAAAGTGGCCAACATAGGAAAGAAAATAATTCGCAAATGGACGACTAAAGAGGGATTATTTGGGGATTATGACTATTTATATCTTTTTACACCGGATCTTCCTTTTACAAGAAGAAAGCCAAAGACACAGCCTTTCTTCGGCTTGAACTCTGATATGCCTGTGTGTTTGGGATTCATTTTGGGATTCCAACACGCATTGGCGATGTTGGCAGGTGTTGTCACTCCTCCCATTATTATTGCTAGTGCTGCAGGTTTTGATGTGCAAATTGAGCAATATTTGGTCAGTGCATCTTTGATTTCATCTGGTATTTTGACTATTATAACGGTTACAAGGTTTCACATTCTAGGTACGCCTTACTATATTGGTACGGGGTTGCTTACTGTTATGGGTACGTCTTTTGCAACAATTACAGTTATAAATAGAGCTTTCCCTATGATGGAAGCGGAAGGTGTTTGTAAATCTGTGGATGGTGCTATTCAAAATTGTGCTGATGGTTACGGTAGAATCATTGCTACAAGTTGTGTGTGTGGTTTAATTGAAGTGGTATTGTCTTTTACACCTACGAAACTTTTAAGTAAGATTTTCCCTCCTATAGTTACGGGTCCTGTCGTATTGTTGATTGGTGGTAGTTTAGTCCAAACCGGGTTTGAAGACTGGGCTGGAGGATCTGGATGTATGGACGGAATTTGTGGCGATGCGCACCAGTTACATTGGGGTTCTGCTCAGTATATTGGATTGGGTTTCCTTGTTTACTTGACAATTATAATTTCAGAGAAATGGGGTTCTCCTATCATGAAATCATGTTCTGTTATCGTCGGTCTTCTTGTTGGTTGTATTTTTGGTGCTGGATTCGGTTACTTCAGTCATGATGGTATCGACCAAGCTCCAGCTGTTACTTTCCTTTGGGTTCACACTTTTAAATTGAGAGTTTATGGTCCATTGGTTCTTCCTTTTATTGCGGTGTACATTGTGGCAATGATGGAATGTATTGGTGATATAACAGCAACATCGGATGTTTCAAGACTTGAAGTCGAAGGAGAGATATATGAATCCAGAATTCAAGGTGGTGTTTTGGCAGATGGTTTAGGAGGAATATTAGCGGGTTTATTCACTATTACGCCCAATTCTACTTTTGCTCAAAATAATGGTGTCATTTCAGTTACAAAATGTGCAAATAGAATGGTTGGTTACTGGTGTGCATTTTTCTTGATTGTTATGGGTGTCTTCGCTAAATTTGCTGCTGCTTTCGTATCTATTCCTAAAGCAATCTTGGGTGGTATGACTTCCTTCTTGTTCTGTTCTGTGGCTGTTTCTGGTATCAAGATTATCTCATCAACAGAATTTACCAGAAGAGATAGATTTGTGCTTACTGCTGCACTTGTGCCAGGTTTCGGTGCGATGTTAGTTCCAACTTGGTTCAGTTACGTTTTTGGTTATGCTGGTGATAACAAGGAATTTCAAGGTTTCTTGAACGCTATTGTACTTGTTATGGAAACTGGTTTTTCCGTTACTGGTGGAATCGCAGTTATCTTAAATCTTCTCTTGCCACAAGTTGATGATGAGGTTGAAGAAATCAATGAAGTTGTATTAGAAACTGTTGGCTCAGCGGATGAACATGCTTTGGAAGTTTATGCGTCAAAAGAGGCAATGAAATTGGACGGTGAGAAATTAGATAGCGTGAAATAATAGTGTAATATGTTCAGAGAGATTGAATAATTTTTATCGGTAGTTATATTCTATTTTTGGACTACCGTCTGTTTAATATATGCATAAATAAGTTGATACCTCTCCGAACAGTAGATATCGGAAATGAGACTTTTAATGCAGTCTAATAATCAAGTAAATCATGAAGTGTTCGAATACCTAATTTTATTCAACGGAACGATCAGATTGAGCAACGTGCTTCAGTAAGACTTTCACTAAAGCTCAGTTTCGGTTTCAAATTGTTGGTACCTTCGAAAACTGAACTCCTCCCCGACAAGACTCTTGATAAGAAACATCATATTGTCTATTTTCTCATAAATTGTGTGCATTAATATGATTGAAATCATGTTATTTCTGCCATCGTGGGAAATTAAAGCATCAAAATTTATATGGATCTGATCATTCGAATCCTTTGAACTCGAAACGTCAGTGGACTGATTCGATTTCTCATTTTGATCATCAGCAACAATATATATATTATCAGAACCGTAGAACGGATCTCCTAATCCTTGTTCCATGAGTAAATTAAGATGCTTCAGTGATAGTTCACTAGATACTACCCAAGGCAAGGCATTACCACTCCCCAACGACACAAAGCTAATGTATATAACAGAAAAATAAAGACTGCAGAACTCCTCATCATTCCAGCCTAGTCTATCAAGAATATGAAGAAGCCAGCTCTTATCTTCCAAGCTTTCAATACACTGTGAAAGAAGATAATACAACTTTACAAGTTCTACCTCAGTTTGAATCAATCTTTCATATTTCTTCTTGGGCCACTTTCCTTTCAACTGAATATCATACTTCATTCGTTTGAAAACACTAAAGGCCGTACTTGTCATCAATAATATTTCCGAACAATGCTTGGCAATTTTGCTAGAGGCTTCGGAGGACTCTTCGCCTTGAAGCATAGCCATTGCTGAATCATTAACTTCACAATGTAACTGAGCAATTTCTTTCAAAATTTGAGATATGCTTAGCCGTAACTTCTTCGAGCCAGACGTTATTCTGGGAAAAACAGTTATTAGAAATGCTAATGTGCAACCGATTACAACGGCTACAAAGCGAGAATATGCAGTTATTACGCCCCAGTGCAACATATGGGGCATTTGTCCTTTGGCATCCTGCCACGAAGTACCAATTACTAGGGTGAATGTTACATTTGGAACTATAGCAGGCATTGGTGTAAGATAGACACTAAAGTGTCTATAATAAGTCATTACAAAGAAGCAAACAGCACAAACAGCTCCTAGGCCATAATAATTGCCCCTACCATTACCCGTTGAGATGTACCAGGCGCATGCACCCACAAAGGTGCCAAAAAAAGTAGAAAGTATTTTGACAAAAAGTTGATACGCAGATTCGAATGTATCCGATGAAACACCGATTGAGGCCATTATAGGTATCCACACCCATCTATGACTATAGAACTGGAATGCTGTAGAAGGAAAATATGCTGGCATTGTTACCAATACGATGGCAATAGCCGTCTTTATTCCAAGAAAAAAAGGTGTCTTATTCGTAATAAAAGTGTAGGTACGCGCCATTCTTGACACGAACGCACCAATGTGAGTAGTTGGTGGGTATGAGTCAGGGTCACGCTCTCTAATAGGCAAAGTTCCGGTAAACTGAAGCAAGGTTTTGAAAAAAGATGAAATAAGGAGCTTGGGGTTCTTCAAAAGTCCATAGAAGTGGCCAACAATCTCTAGATTCATCATCGGAAGAGGTTGCTTCTCATCCCATTCTTCGATTAAACTACACAACTTGTCGATGACTTTTACCTTACTTTCCATTATAAATCCAAAAAGAGCACTCTGACCCATGGTAGGTAAAATTAAGTGATTTTTATCCTTGGACATTATATCTTTCCATTCATTACTATCAACTTTTAAAAGGCAATTCATCCGATTCCTTAATTCTTTCAATTTGTCAGAACATTCCTTCAGTTCAGCGACGTATTTCTTGCGAAAATAAGGTATAATGCCTAGAACTCTGAATTGATTTGTTACACTCATCCATTGATAACATGCTTGCAATGCATCATTTGAAACATAAACAGAATCCAAAAAATGGGTTCTGACAACTTCCATTAAATCATTTAGGTCATCCATGCTTTTAATTGTGTTAACAAGGTTTGAATCGGACTGCAAGTAAGCTTTGTACGCTTCAAATCTTTTCTTCAATTCATTATAGCCAACTGTATATGAAGGTGGGTCCTCACTGTCCTTGTAAATGCTAAAATCATCTAAATCTTCAAGACTTGAATACAAGATTCTCTTTTTGCAATTTAAAATATTCAAATAAAAGTATTCGATTCCCGAAACTGCACTACTCAATTCATTTACGGCATGTACCCACTCAGAAACGTCACTTGCTTTAAGACGCAGGTAAGAAAACTCTTTATAAATAAATCTAGATTCCTGTGAAATAGGAATTCTTGCCTGTCTAACGGTTCTCATAATTTCTCGTAATTCACTAACATCACCAAACTTATCATCAGATGGGGGCACCGTATTCATTAAACGGACATGAGTATCAAAGAACTTCGAAAGTAGATTGAGCTGATTCAAAGTAAATTTCAAGACCTTATACTGTGAGGTCACCGGAAACAATATAAGTGACAGAACGAACATTAAAGACAAGGCAATGCCATAGCTTCTAAAAAATATATTCCCAAGTAAAACAACCGCCTCCATATAAGGAAAATAATTACTGTATGTACATGTTATCAACAACGCAATTAAGGCGAGGATGCAGGGAATGGTAAGGACTCGATGACGAATTTTTATTTCGAAGAAGAAAAAAACTCCAAACCCAATAGCTAGAGCGTTGATAACTGAACTTCTCGCTTCCAAGAACCTGCCTTGAAAGCATTGGGTTGAGACACATGCAGATAATGAAGCGGCATCATTTTCACATAAACCCTCTTCAATCAAATATTGTGCTAATTCAAGGCTTGAACCAAACTTTGTTTTCCGCAAGCGCATTGAAATTGCCTGCGAGATCACAGTATATAGCCACGCCACTACGGTTCCCATGAGTGTATATATGCCCGTATAGAACAAGTCTGCAAACGAGCGCCCTCCTGGTGCTACAATGAAAACCAATATCATAGGTAGGTATGGGGCATTTCCAATCCATGTACGGATAGAGGGAATAATCATGAACACCAAAGTAATCCATAGACAGAGACAAGTTCTCACCGCAACCTTAAGTGCTTCGATATTCCAAATCTTATCCAAGAAAAAATGAGGATACAATAAATTATACAACCCTTCAAGAAGAACTGCCACTGAGCTGCGATCCTCTACTTCTTCAGTTTCCTTCAACAATTCATTCTTGCTAATGCCTTGCTCAAAAGCTGTAGCTGTCTTTCTCAACAAAAGTTGGCTTGTTGCAGATTTATTGCTTGATGTTGATCTTAATCTCCTAATACTATCTTCCAGATCATCATAGAGGGCTTCAGGTCCACCACCACCCGAAGAGTCTCCGGTCACATCTGATGAAGAAATACTAGGGTTTTCATCACCTTCAGATTCACTGAATTGAGTAGATGAGCTCATCTCTTCATACAGGCTATTTGTCTCTATCAAATGTTGTATACGCCTAAATGGTCTGCTTGAGCATCAACATTAAAATAATCTGATTCTCGCCTCGTCTTAATTTGGTAGCATATTTTCTACCCCACTGAATCTGTCAGATGCACAACCGCGCTTACTGAAACCAAAAGAGTGATCATAATAGAGAATCAAATAAAAGCTGAGAGACAATTCTGAGACGGACAAAGCTTTACAAGTAATAATTAATATACATTCTATCCATGATGCCTAACTACGCTCTTTTTGTAGTCCATTTGAAGCAACAACGAACGACAGATATAGGATTAACTTTTATATGCAAAAGATTAGTACTTTCCAGCTCTCCTTTTTCTTCTGCGATTATATCTCTAGCAATTATGTAACCTCGTAAAAGAAGCATAGAAGAAGCACACGCAAAATAAGAGAAGCCGGCAAATATGGCCGTATGGCGATAGACCGTGGTGTCTTTTTTCCCATGATCCCCTGAAGTCATCGACACACCTATGACTTCAGAGAATATCCCAGCAATAGCTAAAAAAATCCACAGAGTACAAAATGCAACATTTAGTTTGGAGATACCAACTAATCTTACTATAATGGATGCGATGGTGGGAAACACTGTGCCCATAAATATTCCCTCCAATAGAGCGAAAGCGATGGCTGTGGCTAAATTTCTTGCGGGTATCCAGATTGCAAATGCTAAAATTGCAGAGACGTAGTAGCTGAAGGAAGTAACTGTAGTAGGGCCAATCTTGTCTGAGATATATCCAGCAAGCGGCCTTCCAATACAAAAGCCAACTTGAGTCATTGCACCCACGATTGAACCCTCTCGTGCTGTATATCCTAAGGTCGTGGTGAAATTGGGTAAGGTGTATAATATAATAACATAAGCAAATGTGCACGTAACCAAGTAAAAGCATAGTAACCAAAAACCAGCGCACTTGAGGCACTGCATATCATACAAAGTGAATTCTACCTGATGATGCTTTGACCTAGTTCTAGTTAAGATAATTGCTATTAAGGCAAGGGAAGAACTTATAATGGCCTCCGCTCTTAGTGCCCAGTGCACACTGCTAACACTTATTACTCTCTGCATACTCAAGGTGAACACCAATCCACCAACGCCACTTCCAGAGACTGCAATCAGATTCGCCAAAACTCTCCTTTTCGTGAACCACTGGCTCACTAATGTCATCGCAGGTAAACTCATACATGCTAGTCCAAAAGACTGTATCAAACCTTGAGTCAAATATAAATGCCAAAGCTTAGTTGAAAAACTTGCTAACATTAGACCAGTAAATTGTAAGCAATTTCCTACAAGCATAAGGGTTCTTGTTCCTATCAAACCTTGTATATAGTTGACAACCGTGGAGAAAGTTATTCCCAAGCCAAAAGCGATTCCACCTATAAATGCATAGTCTACTTTAGTAGCATTTGCAAATGAATTCTCATTCAAATAATGAGAGAAAAATACTCCAAAAGATTGGATAACTCCCCAAGTTGAGAAATTAAGTAAGAAGGAACAAAGTACAATCACCCAGGCATACCCCTCACCAACATCGTTTATCTTTTTACTTTCTACTTCCTGAAAGCTAGTATCCTTTTTCTCTATATCCACTCTGTTGTCAGTAGAGTCATTCATACCGATTCTATGAAAGTTCTATTTGGTACCATGAGATTGAAGTAATTTCTAAGCGAAGTCCACGGCTTTATCTGTCGGAAGCTCATTCCGGTATCTGGCCGAGAGTGCAAAAAATTTTGGAGAACAAGTAAGATATGTAAGCAAGGCATGTAAGCAAGATCATGCATTACTGTATTATGAATTCAGTATGGCAGCTCCTGGTCCTAAGCTAAGAAGGAAGGAGAAAATAGTAAAGGAAGGTTAAACTTAAAAGGCTGATTTTTAGTGATATGATAATCTCGTAAACCTGACATACACGTTCAGCCGCTTGAAACAACATCCAGCATTACATTTTTGGAGATATTCAACTCTGAGTTGAAGAAAGAAAACGAGAAGTCAAGACCAGAGATTGGATCATAGTATCGACATACGATTCTTAAATATCTTTGATAGTTAAAAATGTTATGTGCTGAAGATGCGATTGCTTATAAAAACGAGGAGATCACATTTTGGAGATAAAAAAACCGAGAGCATACAAAGAGGGACGTCATTATCAATTTATGGTCTAATTAAAGTGCAAGACAACTTCTAAGAAATTCCATGCGTCAGCTGGTCAGAAAAGGGGCCCTGATTTAGAGTTTTCGTGTCGAAGAGTTAGTCATATAAAACTTTTCGGTCGTATTTATATTCGAAGAGATCGGTGCATTCAACTAAGCCCGTTTCTGCAACGTACTGAGTCCAATGGGTAAGCATTTCGTTTAATTTTTCAGGCTCAACCTCGGCTAAATCCGTTGTTTCACCTGGGTCTTTGCTGAGATCAAAAAGCTGCCATTTATCTGGGCCCAAAGGCTTAGGTATAAATAAAGCCTTGTATTTACCTTTTCTAATGGCTTGTTGAGCAAATAGTTCCCATCCTGTTACAGTATCATCCGAGTGAATGAAAGGTTTCTCTCCCTTCAAGTATTCGAGCCATGATGCTCCTCTAACTCTGGCTACCTTTCTATCCCGGAATTCTTCCCCAGGGTGTGCGATTCCAGCAATATCAAGGATTGTTGGTAAAATGTCCATAACTGTAGTGAATTCACGTTTAACATTTCCCTGTTCGTCGCTCTTGATCAAGCGAGGGAAATGAACGATTAAAGGACAACGAATTCCTCCTTCACTGGCCCACATTTTATACATATACGCTGGAGCAGTTGCTGCTTGGGCCCACTGATCAGAATACCAAACAAACGAGTTGAATTTTCCAATGTTCTCCAAGCTGTTATCATAATTCTTCTGAAGATTCCGCTGGAAATTATCATTTCTAAGTGGCAATGCTTCCATTAACATACCTTCTGCTCCATTATCTGACTTAAAAAGTATAAAAGTGTTATCTAACTCTCCAGATTCCCTTAATTGATTTATTATTCTGCCAATATTCTGATCAAGCACATCTACCATTGCTGCATACGTCTCCATGATTTTAGACTCAATTTTCTTCTCATCATCACTCAAGTCTTTCCACTCTTTTTCTCTTTGAGTTTCTACTTTGTGAGGAGTTACACCTTCTGGTATAATGCCTAATTTGAGGGCATTTGCTAATCGTCTAGATCTAAGCTCTTGAGGACCGTCATCATAAATGCCCTTGTATTTCTTGATTACCTCTTCTGGAGCTTGATATGGCCAATGTGGAGCCGTGTAGGTCAAAAAGCCGAAAAAAGGTCTCTGATCTCTTGCATCATCTTTTAAATACTCTAGAAATTTATCGGTGAAATAGTCTGAACTGTAGAAATCTTCTGGAAGGGTATATGGATCAAGGTTTTTCCCATTCTCTTGGTAAAGAGGACTCATAAAGGTCACTGGTTCCCCAGTCTCATCATCCCGTGGAAAGTACTTGAAATGATTACCTGCACCCGGCAATAAGGTGAATGACTTCTCGAAGCCTCTTTCTGATGGCCAATACTCTTTAGTTAACCCCAAGTGCCACTTTCCTGAGATGAAGTTATAATAACCGGCATCTTGCAAAATCTCTGGCAAAGCTGCCACCTTATAATTTAAGTAGCCTTCATAACCTGCTTTTCCCCCAAACCTCTCAGGATAGTTTCTCGCGAACTCTGCCATTTGTCCTAATCCTGCTATATGATTATCAGTACCAGAAAGTAACATTGATCTTGTAGGAGAGCAGGCAGACGCCGTGTGAAAGTCAGTGAAGCGATATCCTCTCTCGCTTAACCACTTCAAATTGGGTGTATCAATTTCGCCTCCGAATGCACTCAAGTCTGTAAACCCTAGATCATCAGCAACCACCACTATAAAATTTGGCTTTCCATCAGCAGTCATAATTCACTTGCTTTCGTTTTAATTTACATTGTATCAAAAGAAAGACGTAAGAATACTGTCCTAAAATAGTGCAGCATCTGAAAACCTTATCGTCCAAATCACGTGAATGCGTATAATCATTTCTTGATTTTCTTACTATATCACCTCGTTTTTGCAACAAACTGTGTAAATTTAAAAATGTGGCTTCAAAAAAAATTATATGCGAAACCACTGGCGATTGGTCTGATCCTTCTGTCGGCTTTTGAACTCGCTAAAAACTTCAGCCGTGAGATAAGCCCGAAATGCCTATAAAAAGGCTTTAGCAAGTAGTAATGTATCTCTTCTTTTCCAAGAAGACATCATATCACTGAATAGCTATGAAAATAGATGATAAATTGAGTTTTGAGAAATCAATTAATAAAGGAGAAATCTCTGAGACCTCTAGTATATCGCAAGCCGATAAAACGGTTACAGTATATAATGCAGATGATGATAGTTTTGAGAAAATCACTAAAGATTGGACACCAGAAGAGGAAAGAAAAGCCACTCGAAAGCTTGATTTTTTTTTAATGCCGTTATTATTTTTTGCGTTTTTATCTTGCAAGTTGACAGAGGTAACATCTCGAGTGCGTTGACGTCAACTTTGAGGGAAGATATAGGATTAGATAATGATAAAATAAATGCAGGTACTGCATTATTTAATGTCGGTATCGTTGTGTTCGAGATACCAAGTAACATGATCATGCAAAAAATAGGTCCAGCCAAATGGTTGAGTTTTCAGATAGTTGTTTGGTCATTGTGCGCAACTTTACAGGCGACTATTTTCAACTACCCTACTTTTCTAGTTGCCCGTCTTTTTATGGGTATAATGGAGTCTGGATTCATTCCAGGTGGCTTGTATTATATCAGCACTTGGTATACTAGAAGGCAAGTGTCTTCTCGTTATACCTTATATTTTTTGGGAAATATGTCTGCTTCTGCGGCAGGCTCACTTATCGCGGCAGGTATTCTAAAGCACGTAGCAGGAAACTTTGGCTTAGCTGGATGGAAATGGATTTTTATAATTGAAGGTGTGATGGGCATAGGATATGGGCTTATATTCGCTCTATTGATTCCTAATTCTCCTACAGATCCAACTCCTTTTTGGGGCGGTTTCCGTTTTTTGAATGAAAGAGAATCGAAAATTATAAGGGGAAAAGTCTTACTCGATGATCCAGAGAAGATATCCAGCAGTTCCCATATTCTGTCCAAAGATCTCAAAGATACTTTCATGCAATGGAGAATCTGGTTGCATTTCTTGTTCACTATGGTATTTATGCAGAACGTTCAAACTTTGGGGACATATATTCCATCTATTGTCCAAAGCTTAGGATACTCTAGTGTTTCTGCAAATGCGATGTCTTCTGTAGGAAGCTGGTGCTCTGTCGGTATGATACTTATTCTCACATTGATCACTAAATATACCAGGATACATGCGATATCAATCACCTTCATCTCATTATGGCAAATGGTATTTTCTATTGTGCTTTATCAATACGCAGAATCTCAAAACAAGAACTTGAAATATGCGATCTTAGTTTGCCTTCAAATAAGTGGTGCTATTGGGCACGTTTTGAATTGCGCATGGGCCAGTGCCAATATCAGGAAACCAGCTCATAGAAGTATTGCTATGGCCATGTTAGTGATGGCTGCAAATTTTGCGGGAATATGCGCAGGTCAAATTTTAAGAACCAATGATTTGCCATATTACACTCGTGGATTTTTAGCGTTAATGATACTAGGCATACTAACTGTTTGCGTATCTGTTGTAATTTTCGTTCAATACTTCTTCAGTAATAAAGTTTTGGAGAGAAAAAAGCCTTCTCCAAATATCTCAGACTTGGAGCACCCTGAAACGGGATTTGACAATAATATTATCGTAGTTGGAAAACAGGCAGATAAGGATAAGCCGGAAGAATGTAAGAATATGGGGATACAAACCGGTGAGGAAATTGAGGGTGATGCTGTTGCAAGTAACGAACTTTTTAGATATAGCATTTGAGGTTTAATGAATTAAATTAGGTAATTTTAATTATACTTAGTTTTAGATAAAGGAAGGAGCACATAATTATAACCAAAGTAGAAATCTAGCCTCAAACAATTGCTTAATTGTGAGTGTAGCCAAATGACCAAAGATATACTCTTGAAGTGCTTTGAAACTTGTCATTAACTGCTTTAACTCAGATACGTAGATGAAACCAGCACTTGAAAATATCTGTGATTGTAGCTGATATCCAACACGCTTCTATGAATAAGTTGGGACTCAAATACCCTAGCATAGGCCCCTGGTCGAAGGAGAATGTGACTAATTTGGCGAATCTCATGAATACATTCTTTTGCTATTCTATTCTTCTCTTTTCCTCAAAAGAATCCATAAGTACTCTTTCTCTGCTATTACACGCAATTCATTAGGTTTACATTATATTTTAAAACTTTACGAACCTACAAGAAAACTCAGCTTATAAAATTATGATTTCAAGACAAAAAACTAATCCTGTGGGAACACGAGGCCGCTTTCCTTTCTAATCCTGTCCATGACATCCATGATCAAGAGGGTTTCGTCTAAAGGCATAATGCTGTCTTCAAGCTTACCAGCGGAAATGTCTTTTGCGACTGCATTGGCCTCATATATAAACCCGTTATAACCACTATCATCTGTGTAAACGATGGGCTCCCTGCCATCTCTGAAGGTAATCTTATAGTTCTTAGGACAAGCTGGATTCTTTGACCACATTTCTAACGTGGCTTTTGATCCTTCTAGCCTGAGAAAAGGCGAAGTCCCCTCGTCTAGATTTGAGGTAGTCAAAATTGCCTGTTTTCCATTAGAATACTTTAAAAGGATTGAACTTACATAATCAACCTTATCCTGGCGATCAATGGTTTGAAAAGACTTGAAATCGAATTTCGTAGCATTATGTCCAAGTTTGTCGTCCAAGAGAATTCTAGCGTAAGTGAGAGTGTAGATTCCAATATCAAGCAATGCCCCACCAGCCAAGTTTACATCTCTAACACGAGACGTAGGCGGAAGATTCATTACATCAGCATCATAAGCAAAATCCATGAATAATCTGTGCACTTCACCAAACAAGTTTTCCTCAAATATGTATTTTTTTAATGCAGAAATAGATGGAAAAAACCTTGTCCATACGGCCTCCATTAGGAATTTTTGATTCTTTTTTGCCACCTCAATAAGCTCTTTGCTGTCCTTCAAATTAACTGTAAATGGCTTCTCGCAAAGTACATGTTTTCCGTTTTCAATGGCCCGAATTGCCTGATCTTTGTGGAAAGGATGAGGGGTTCCTATGTATACCACGTCTATTTCTTCATCTTTGAAAAATTCCTCATAATTCAAAGCATGGGGTTTCACCCCAATGTTATTGCTCTCATTTACATCATTCGACTCGATGAAGAAGAGCGCTTTTGAAGCAGAGCTAGATCCCACTGATCGAACGATATGGTTCACTTCCCTATCTGCCTTTGTATTGTTTAAGCATAAGTCATGCACAAATTGTGAAGAGATGTTTCCAGCCCCAAGAATGCCCCAGTTAACTGTTATCACCATTGTATGATTCTTTCACTCCTTTTCTTGATTGACCTAGAATTTATGAACATAATGATACGAAATACCATTTATAGTAGTCTTACCGAAATGTAAATGCGCGGAGGTTGCAATCTCGATCGATGTTACATTTTAATTTTTGTTGCAGATACCTGAATACATTCATGAATCCATTCATGAATACATCTCTATAAAAGTGTGGGGCTATTCTAATATAAATAGGTCTGAAAGCCTAAGAAGATAATCATAAAGCAAAAGAATAAAGACAATTATGCCTGCCGAAGTTTCGAGTTATCATCACGATAAGATTGCGAAGGATGGCTTCACGGTAATCAAAAACTTTTTAACCCCAGAAGAAATCGCAAAGTATAAGGAAGCTTCAGAGAAGGTAATCAAGTTAGCGAGAGATGGTAAGTGGGACGCTGTGAGAACAAGAGGGAAACAGTTTCCACCCTGGCCAAAGAATTACAATCCAGACATATGGGGTATAAGTGGTTTACTTCATCCAGACTTGGGTGAGTTAGCACTTCCTTTCCATGATTTGTATGCCTCAGATAAGCTTCTAGATGTTGCAGGTGATATTTTGCAAGCTCACAAGGAAGAGCTCTCCATGGAACTTTTTAACATGTTGATTAACCCGTTGACTGATTTCGAGTTGGAATGGCACAGAGACTACATCAAGCCAGAGGTATCTCCAGAACAAGAGGCTATTCAGCTTCTAAGTGATCCTTACGCTGGAACACAATTTAATCTTCCTTTGACTGAGGATAAGTGTCTTATTGTGGTCCCGGGGTCTCATAATCGAGTGAGAACTGAAGAGGAGAGAGAGAAAACCACAGACTCCAGTAAAAAAGGATTCATTACTAATCAGATTGTTGTTGAGTTGAGTCCAGGGGATGTAGTTTTCTACAACAGCAATATCTTACATAGAGCGGCATATTCTTCGCAAACTCCAAGAATCACTCTCCATGGCTCTTATGGCCACGTAGAGCATGGAAAAACTAGAGCAAAAGGAATTTTACAGCATGGTATCGCGGACTGGCTTCCTAGGTTCCAAACAGATAATGAGAATCTTATTCTCTTGAGAGAAAAGCTAGAACAATTGTCCGAAGAATTCAAAGGACAAGATCTTGGGTACGCTCTCGAAGGCTAAATTTTTCATTTTTTATGTAACCGAATATTGTTTAATATTCCAAAATAGCTAAGTAGTATGATACGTGAAAAACGTACATTTAAATGAAACATTCTTTTATGAATAACAGCCTTCGTAGATCGATGACAGTTGTCGTAACCGTTTAATATCACGTGACAAGAAGAACTTCAAGAACATGGAGTCTACTGGCAAGAAGCTGATACCGCAATCAACGGCGTAGTCCCAATGCAGGCTTTGAAATATGGCGATGGATCTGACAAGATCTTTGGAATGGAGAACTTCGGAAATACTTGCTATTGTAATTCAATCCTACAATGTTTATATTACACAGAGAAATTTCGGAAACTGTTAGCAAGTCATGAAGTTACAGACCATGAGAGAAAATTGGTCACAAATGGAGTATACCCTCATGCATTTACCAAGAAATATGAGCAACTTTTACTCAAAAAATTGAAGGAGGATCCAAAAGGTGCAAGGCCAGCATTACAATCCTCAGAGAATGAACGCAACAAGGTATCAAGGAAAGGATCACTTTTTGGAATTAAATTCAGTTCGGCAGGAAGCAGTTCAACGGCCAACAATAGCGGTTCCTCAAATGCTAGTGACGGTATAGATAAGAAGAGGCCACTTATCCTAGCGAAAGATTGTGAGTTCCTATCTAGTGAACAAAGGATGTTCATCAAAAGAAACCCGAAGTTTCAAAATTTAGAACTTATGGTAACACGTTCGTCACATTCTAATTATGGAAACTTGAGGACACATTCACAAGTATCTTCTATGCTACATAATAACGAATCTGGGGTTACTTCCTCGAATAACAAGGAGACACAAAATAATAGCCAAAGGGATGAGATGACAGTTTCTAATAAATCATGCATAGTAGTAGTGGGAATCTCGCTGATTGATCCATTGGCTGGATACCAATTCAACAGTAATCCTTCCGTGGATCAGAGGAAAAGGTCAGCGCTTATAAATGGACCAATAATCAACTTGGACCACTCCTTACAATTGCCATCGCGTCAATCAGATGATTCCGCTCTTTTGTATGCATTGAAGGATATGTATGAGAGTATGATTGAACACAAGTCTCAGGTGGGAGTTGTATCCCCGAGTTATTTTGTTTCTCAAGTGAAAGAAAAGAATTTTCTTTTTAGACAAGATAATATGCATCAGGATGCACATGAATTTTTCAATTACTTGATCAATGAAATTATAGAATGCTTAGATAAAGAAGTAGGAGCGGAGGGGAATTGGTGTAATAAGCTTTTCCAGGGTTTAATAACGAACGAAACAAAGTGTTTGACATGTGAAACAATAACATCTAAAGAGGAATGTTTCTTGGATTTACCAGTAGACATTCCTACAGGAGAATCTGCATACTCTTTGACATACTCTCTCAACAATTTTTCTAGTCAAGAAACGCTTCGTCAGCTGAACAAATTCTATTGTAATACATGTTGCTCGTTGCAAGAGGCTACTAAAACAATTAAGCTAGGGAAATTACCAGAGGTTATTGTTATCAATTTCAAGCGTTTCAAGTATGACGAGAAAGTTGGTAAGATGGTCAAGCTTTTTGATTCAGTTTCATATCCTTTGAAACTCAGATTATTCAATACTAAATCTAATCCTGATGACGAAAATAGGGATGATTTGAGTTTATATGAGCTATACGCTTTGGTCGTCCACATTGGTGGGGGTCCAATGCATGGTCATTATATTTCTCTTTGTAAGAATAGTGCTGGATTATGGTTACTATTTGATGATGAGACGGTAGAAGTAGTTGATGAAAATTACGTCATGAGATTCTTTGGTGATGGCCCTGGTTTGGCTAGCGCTTATATTTTATTCTATCAAAAATGCGAGACGACGGACAAAGAAGTAGACTTCGGTTTTGAATATTCTGATATATATGATGGAAATGATTATGAAATTAGTCAAATGGGGACAGATTCGCTGAGTTCTGAAGCACTTAACTCTAAGCGGGAAGGCAAAAATTCACCTTCTGAAACCTCTTCAATTATTGAACAAGCAGAAACGGAGTTAGAGAAAAACCTTGATTGTTTTTCAATTTCTCCAAAATACTCCAAAGATTCAAGATTGACCACTCCTACATTCTCAGAATCGCCAGTTAATCTGAGACTAAACGTCAAGCGCGATGTCCAAGCTTCTAATAATCCTCCTCGAGAAAACACTGATTTAGATAAGGAAAAGGAAGCTACTAAGCCAGAGAAGAAAACTTGGGTCGGAGGGCTCATGAGAAGAGAATCAAAATTATCGAATGCACTCCAGGGTTCTGAGAGAAAAACTTCTGATGGAAGCAATAAGTCAGCATCAGGCTCTGGAAAAACATCAAAATCCGGAAATACACAAGAGAAAGAGAAACGTAAAAGCCTCTTTGGGTTTAAGAAGAATAAGAGTTAGATAGGCCCTGATCTGATGAAGAGGCGTGATTTCCATTTTTTCCATAATTAATTAGAAATAAGATTATCTACTGTATGACCAAGGACTATGATAGCTAGAAATTGTGCCGATTTACTTGTTCCACGCATCATAGATTCCAATTAGTGGCTTTTTGGTGTCATTTGTTTCATGTATTTCTGATGATGACTCCATTTGGTATTTGCAGCATCAAAGTATAGGTAAACGGAAAAGATTCCTGGTTATCCTAGACTTGCACTTGAATGTCCCATTCGGATTGAGGAGGAATATACACAATCATGTTACCAGTTTGATAGGAAGTTTAGGTCACGGTTCTGGTTTGACTATTATATTTGAACCAGGATTTTACCCAGAGTCGGTAAGTACCAGCATAGATTTATATATCACTCTTTAGATGGGAAGAACTTGAAGAATACCGATTTCTTGATAAGGGACTTGTAAGCGTAATTTTTAGTGCATCAGGTGAGCCAACCAGTATAGTACTATTTGAGGGCTGTAGTTCTTGAAAAGTGATAGACATGATATCCTACTCTTGTATTTCCAGAATAAGATTATCGCTATGTTCTTTTCTTGACGAGATAGTCTTAAAGTATTAGTACATTCCCTAAGTCTCAGTTTCAATCATTATATTGCTTCTATTTTTCAATGTTTTTTCGCAACCACTTGGTCTATAGAGCATCTAGTATGGGATTACTCTTCCGTTATTCACTTCTAACGTCCCATGAATGTCGATAGACTAAAGCCGTAGATTGAAATATTATTGCGCAGCCTTTTTATCAGAGCATTGGTCAGAACATACCAAAGAAAGTACTATAGAGATATGTACTCTGTGAAGTGTAAAACTTCACACTTCGAAATTCTACAGCTACGATAGCAGTGCCTACTGTTGAAATTAACGCTTTTGAAACCTACTTCGTCTTCGTGAACCATTAGTTTTTACTAATAACAAAGTATTATTCTTTTCAGATGAATGAAATCAAATCTATTGTTTGTAGGCTCCTGCTTGACCTTTGTATCATTCGAAACTACGGACATATTCCTACACCTGAGAGGGGCATTTTTAACTCCGTATACTGCGACGCTTGCAGCCAAAAGTATAAAGGCGAATAATGCCTTCGCAATTTTCTATTAAGCGATCCTACTATTAGAGCACTGTAAACTAAGATGTCAGATAGTAATTTCACCCATTCCCTTGATAAGAAGAGCCCAGTTCTTGTTACTGGTGCAACCGGCTATGTCGCTGGGTGGATTATCAAAAGATTGCTAGAAGAAGGAGTTACCGTGCACGCGGCCGTAAGAGACACCTCTAACCATGAGAAACTTGGTCATCTTGAGAAGTTGAAAACCAATACAAGTGGTGATTTAAAGTTTTTCGAGGCTGACTTATTAAAGGAAGGTTCTTTTGCGGAAGGTATGATTGGCTGCCAGGTGGTCTTCCACACTGCTTCTCCGTTTACGTCCAAGTACACTGATCCTCAGAAAGACCTTGTTGATCCTGCTAAGCTAGGAACAAGGAATGTGTTGGAAACTGCAGGGAAAACCGAATCAGTAACTAGAGTTGTCTTAACCAGCAGTTGTGCTTCAATTTACGGAAACAATAAGGACCTCATTTCGCTTCCAAACAATACTTTAAATGAGACAGTATGGAACGAAACTTCTTCCTTGAGCGACAATGCTTATAGTTACTCTAAAACAGTGGCAGAAAAAGAGGCATGGAGCATCTTTGGGAATCAAGACAGGTGGGACCTTGTTGTTCTCAACCCCAGTCTTGTTCTTGGGCCAGGATTAAGTCCAAACGCCACATCCGAAAGTTTTAGTATCATGAAATCTTTCGGAGATGGTGAAATGAAGAGGGGCGTGCCAGATATAGGTATTGGCATCGTCGATGTGAGAGATTTGGCTGAGGCCCACTTAAGGGCTGCATTTCTTCCAAGTGCCCACGGTCGCTACATCATATCCGGCCACAACTCTTCCTTCTTGGACATCGCCAAGGCATTATTACCCGAATATGACTCTTATCCAATTCCACATAGCACAGTACCAAAATTCTTGGTATGGTTGGTGGGCCCATTTCTCGATAAAAGGTTAACGAGAAAGTATGTTTGCGATAATGTCGGTTATAAATGGAGGGCAGACACTTCAAAGTCTGTTCGAGAATTAAAGCTTGAATATAGGCCCCTCAAGGAAACCGTATGTGATTTTTTCCAGCAGTTGATAGAAAGTAAGCAAATTTAATTTACTACATAGAGGATATTTTTGTAACATAATAGGAAACAGTATTAGTGAGCTTATGATATTATATCTCTGTCTACTGCAAACTTTTATAGCTTGTATATTATTGGAACATTGCACTGACTAATATTATTTATCGAGAAATAATTGGAATATCCCGCTTCAGATGATTTTTTCTAAAAATGATGATCTGGAAGCTTGATGGGCAAAGGACGAGTCCAACGAAATAAATTTAGTTGTGGACAACCCAATGTGCATTAAGAGAGCAATTTCTTCTCTTTTAGCTTTCCACATGTTTCATCTACTCTATCGAATATCCACATATTGAAAAGAAAAGGTCCATCAAACTTTTCAACTTCAAGCCTGGCAAGAAGTCTATTATTCTGATGCCTGCAAGGCCTATTAGAACAGGATTTTCATATTTCTTCTCTGATCTGCTGAAGCAAAGGAATCTTTATTGGCGATTCGATACCGACGACTTTAAAGTTGATATAGCAACAAATGCAAAGAATTACTTCTAAGAATATTCTTCCCTACCAGAGTATGAAATAAAACATAATCCGCCATGGTTTCCTATATCAGCAACTCGCTGTAAATCTATTACACTGTTAGCTACTAATGCTCTTTGGTTAAACATACTTTTTTCTAAGTATAAAGCAAAGTTTGTTATCAAGATTGGATGTCTCTGAATACTTGAATGCGAAATTTCTTAAGAGCGCACAGGTTCTTGCACCACTCGTACGCCGTTGTCAGTTTTGCAGTTATGCTGTGTATGTACACCTCTAGATAGTCCACGCCTCTTGATGTACCGTAATGCTGCAGACTGCTTACTAAACCAGTTTCCTAAAAAGTAAGAGAGAAGGAGACGAAGCTCTTAGACCGGTTAAATTATCATATTTAACTGCTTAATTAAATCGCATACTTTTATCCTGTGCAGCAGTGTTCATGTCAATGTACTTAAAAGCGACAGTCGACGACTAAGCGCAGAGTCCTTTCCCGGACTTGTAGTTCAACGCTGCGTTCGATATTGAAATTCGGAACTCTTCTGAATGCTTCAATGAGACACAGAAAATCAATAAAAATAATTCTAAGCATTTATACCCTTTACTCTTATCTCTTCGCTATGAATTATCTGATTTATTCCTCATGTAAGAAAAGGCTGATTAAAATGCGGTGAAGAGTTCCGTATTTTATAGTTTGTATAAAATAGCTCTCCAAAGATAGTTATTACGAAAAACAGCCCTTCAAGTTAAAGTGGTTATTGTTGGAAGAATGCATGATTAAACCTCAAAAAATGCCAATCACTAAAAAAGCACAATGGAGCGAAAACTTTTATCTGTTCAACTTTCACGCACAAAAGGACATCCAAGCTGCAGACATGAACAGTACCAAGAAATAGAATTCTCCTTTTCAGTCTGACTTTCTTTGTGAATCCAATGAATCGGAAATAATATGGCTGCAAACTGAAAATCTCTTGATCTACCTTAATGCCAACTTTCGTCTGTCATACTGCATATACCTATTGGCACATATGCCATGTATATCCCACCGTCCGTCAGCTTCGTTATAATATGATATCTAGACTAAAAGTGACTTCGCATGATAGACTGCAAGCATTATGCGCAGGCATTTCTAGTGCTCATGGCTCATAGAGATAGGAAGATTCTTATTTTTTGATTCTATTGCCTTTAACACATAATTAGCATCATTGCATTCAAATCAGGCATGTCCCAACTATTTTCAGTATATCAATTCGCCGAACTTACAAAGAGTATTTTATATCGACTTCCTTGGTATATATCGGCCTCGTTTTCTTGGTGTAGCTTGACTGAGGAATACTCATCGCTATAGTATTGATTGATCATTGCACGTGATCAGAGTATATATTGTTTGCCATTGAGCCACATAGAGATCCTCTATTCATATAATATAATTCAGAAGAAATTTCTAATATAGAACGATTGTCATAACGAAAATGGCGACAAAGATCTCACCAACATTGAAAACGACTGCCAATTCTGATATCATCACATTGGCTGCAGGTTGCTTTTGGGGAGTCGAAAGAGCTTTCAAGAGATATTTCACAGGCAAAGGATTGATTGATATCAAAGTAGGCTATGCGAATGGCATTGCTAACATAGGAAAGGTCAACTACGAACAAGTATGCACGGGCAAAACTGATTTTGTGGAGAGTGTTCAGATTGCCTTTGATCCATCGCAAACAAGCTTAGAGAATATCTTGGATATATTTTTCAGGATACACGATCCAACAACTTTGAACTCACAAGGACCTGATATGGGTAGTCAATACAGATCCGCAATTATGGTGCATAACGAAGAACAAAGAAAAATTGCCACTGCGGTAAGGGATAGGATGCAGAAGGAGTGGTATCCTTCCCGTAAGATTGTCACGAGCATAGAAGATATCAGGGTGTGGTACGATGCCGAAACTTATCATCAACAGTATTTGGATAAGAATCCTGGTGGCTATGAATGCCCAACGCATTTTTTGAGGACGAAACCTTTGATATGAACAGCTTCATCATTCCTGTTTAGGTGATAGTTTCACAATTGAAAGATTATGGTCTTCACGATTGCATAAGGTCGATTCTACTTATTAGGAAGATAGCATTAAATCAATGTGCGATATCTCTTAATGTTAGATGGTAAATTGGTGAAAATTAGTATAATGATAAGCACGTAGTAAGTAAAATAATATAAGAAAAAGATTGCTCACAAAGGAAGCGTATTGATTTAGACTATCGAATAATTACTTCTTGCATGACCCCATGGGTTCGTAACTTATCTCTTTCTCAAGGCATGTTCTCTTCACGATTATTGGCAAAAGCCAGTACTTCTCAGTAATTTATTGGTAATGATACCTTGAAAAGCAAACATTTCAAATTAATAAGAGGGAATGGAATGGACAGCATCAGGGTGACGTGATGCTTTCTCTGTGGGGTTTGTTCAGAGATTCTTTTTTTGAGTCCTCTTATTTTTATTTTTTAATTTTTTTTTTTTTTTTTGGAACACCTTAAAATTGGTAGCGCGTTGGTTTCTACTTCAACTAAACAGCATTTCCATCAACTATGTCCTTGTGGGTAGATAAATTTAGACCTAGGAAACTAGGCCAACTATCCTATAATGAGAATATAACAAAAAATTTAGAGGCATTAGCGAGTAGTGGGGACTTTCCTCATTTATTGGTTTATGGTCCTCTGGGAGCTGGGAAGAAGACGAGGGTGTATGCAACCTTATATGAGCTATTTGGACCTCAAGTTGAAAAATTGAAGGTTGACGTCAATACATTTACTTTGTCATCTAATAGAAAATTGGAGATCAATGTTTTGAGTTCGCCATATCATTTGGAGATTACGCCATCTGACATGGGAAACAACGATAGAATCGTTATACAAGATTTACTAAAGGACATAGCATCCACAGAACAAGTGGACTTTTCAAGCTCTTTCAATACTAAATCTGGCCCAAAGCATAAATTTCGAATAGTTATAATCAATGAGGCAGATTCATTAACAAGGGACGCGCAAGCTGCCTTGAGAAGAACTATGGAGAAGTACTCTGCTAATATCCGGATAATCATGCTTTGTAATACTACCTCAAATATTATAGCCCCAATAAAATCTAGGACTCTTCTTGTGAGGGTTCCTGCTCCATCTGTTGAGGAGATTGCTGGTATTTTGAACAAAGTGGCCGAGAAAGAGTCCGTCAAGTTCACCACGTCTTCACAGGCAGATATAACTAATTTCTTGAGTCAGATTGCCATTACTTCAGACAGAAATTTGAGAAGATCGCTTCTCTGTTTTGAAACAATACTGATGCAAACAGAGCTGATAGATCCAAAGAGCTTTGACTTTTCAACGGTAACTCTAGATTGGGAAGTCATATTGCAGAACCTTGCAAAGTCAATTATGACGAACCGTACTGTAGCAAATTTAGCCAAAACAAGAGTCTTACTATACGAGTTATTGGCCCATTGCATACCTCCTCGTATCATCTTGCGGAAAATCTGCTTTAACTTGATAGAGATATCCAACTATAATGCAAGCTTAACTCACAAACTCTCCGAAATAGCAGCTCTATTTGATGAGAGACTCAGCTTAGGCCTGAAAAGTATATTTCATTTAGAAGGCTTTGTGGCTAAGCTGATGGTTGCAATAGAAAAATATTCATCATAGTTAGTTTAGATGGTACATATCCTGTTGATAAGACATTTCGCACTTCTCCCTTAACTTGAGAAAATGTTAGCCTGTAGCTCAGCATTATTGATTTAGAACAAATGGAAACAATCAAAAGGGCCATATGGGGACCCGATCCCAAGGAACAGGTATGCTTGCTTTTCAAAATCCTCTTATGACATTTATTAGATGGCAGTATTAACATTTTTAGATGAGGAATATCAATAGATTACTACGGAAAAATAAGAGAGAAATCGATAGGTCTATGAACCAGCTACAACCTTTGAAGAAGAAAACAGAAAACCTTATCAAGACTTCTGTAAAGGGCAATGATCTTCGGTCTGCACGATTATATGCTAGAGAACTTGTGAACATCAACAGACAATACAACAAACTTCATCTCTCAAAAGCTAGATTAGATTCTATTACAATGTCCATAAACGAGCAATGGTCAATGAACAAGCTCACGGATTCCATGAAATCACTGACAGGTATTATGAAGGATGTAAATCAACTTATAAATTTGGGAGTAGTTCTGGGAACCATGCAAGAATTGCAAAAGGAACTAACGAAAGCGGGTATTATCAATGAAATGATGGAAGATATGACTGATTTAGATGTAGAAGATGAAGAGCTTGAAAGTGAGTCCCAGGATGAAATTGATAAGATTATTCAAAACTTATCAGAAAGCAAATTTTCAAAAGTGGAGGAAACGCCCAAAAATAAACTTGATAATGAGACGGAAGAGCCTCAAACCATCGTCGAAGATAATGAAGAACAAGAAGCTTTAGATGAAATGAGGGAGAGGTTGAAAGCATTGCAAGAGTAGCTAAACATAATTGATTAATATAGGAGTACGAAGCCATAGATAATCTTAGTGTACTTGTATTTACTTGGCTGACCCACCAGCGTCTTTTTTGTATAAGTGCTCTTGAACTTCTTGTAATTCGAGCGACCACCTGTCCATCTCCTTGGTTATGGCTTCCACTTTGATAATATCTTTTTCGATGTCGTCTATAACATTTACATATCGTTTAAACTCATTACCGATACAATGTTAGCAAACTTTTCGAAGCATTTCATGAAATGAAAAATCAAAGTGACAAAAAATAGCTATACTTACTTAGTTCTTCTAGTATATTTGCATCTTTCTCCAATGTATTCAATTTCTGTTCCAACTTAATATAATTCAAAGATTGATTGGTATTCAAATTCTCGAGTAAGTTTATATCGATAGTAGAGACATCAGTATCAGATTCTACTATTCGGGACAATAGATTCAAGGCATTATTTATCAATTTGCCAGAATCCTTCAGTGTCATCTCAGATCCTGGCTTGTAATCAGTTCTTTCTTGCGCGACTCTTGACCCAAGATACTAATTATACTTATATACAAGGTAAAAATAAACTATGCTCTAACGGCCCCTATACATCCTATAAAAAGGCTCTTTCGATGCCTGAACATTGGCCCATTTCTTTGTAGGGGTTGTGTTGAGTTTGTCTACGTAATTAATCTTCTCTGGTTCATCAATGCAATCAGTCACACTAACTCTGATCTTCGAATTCTTGTTGATAATCTCAAAGAGACCTGGAAGTTTATCCGAGGCCTTCCTCAAAGCTTCTCTGGCAACTTTCTCGTGAAGGTTACCTTTAATCTCGAATAAAACCTTACCTGTGGTTACTCTACAAGCCCAATGGGAGAAGGCACCTTTTCCCTTTCCCATTCTAGTTTGGTTACCCTTAATGCATACGGCAGTGTTACAGACAAACCGAGTGATCAACTTACCTCCATGAGGTCTAATTTCTCTTCTGATAGTTTTGTCCGCCTCCTGGAGTTGGGTGGCTGTCATTCGGATTCCTTCAGATCTTAAACGCAAGCCATAATCTCCAAATTCTAACTTATTACCCTTTATAGATCCTCCAGTTTTCACTGACACTCTTCCTTTAAAGGCCTTCCTGATACGTTTGAATCTAGGAGCATACTCGTGCTTAAATCTTATTCCTGTTAAACTCAAAGTTGGGGTAATTATTGGTCTAGATTTCCCTAAAAACATAGCGCCGAGATTTCTCCATTGAGCTAATCCAGGCGAATGTAAAAAAGTACCTAAACTTAACATTGTTGACTTCTTGCTTTTGTCAATACGATCGCTGATACTTTCAAGACATGAAAATTCCTTTTCGCTAAATGCGCTTATATACAGAACTCTAAACTATATTCAAAAATGATCAACGAATCGTAACTTCGAAATACTTGACCAAGTCGTCTTCCACATTTTTATGGATCGAGTTAATTTCATCATTTGTAAGATTTCTATCCATCGATTGGTAGTTGATTCTATAGCACTGAGACTTTCTTCCAGTTTTAGGATGAACAAATTCATCCACCAATGAAACGCCCTCTACCAAGTCATGCGAATGGCCCCGTACCACTTCCATAACATCATTCGCATGTAATGTCTTTCCTTCAGCAAGCCAGAAGGAGACATCCCTTTTAATTCCTGGATACTTGGAATATGGTTTGAACGTGGCAATATTTCCAGCCAGAAACTGGCTGGAAAACCTTTCATCCTCTGTCCAAAAAAGTCTAATATCGGGAATCCCAAACAAGAGCATGGCAATCCTATCTAGGCCAACTCCAAACGCCCATCCTAGCTTGTCTTCATCCAAACCGGCATTGAGCAAGACACTTTGTTGTACAAGCCCACAACCACAACATTCTAACCATTCGCCCTTCCACCAGACCTCTATTTCCCAGGAGGGCGAGGTCCATGGAAAGTACGCTTCGACCCATCTTGCCTTGAGAGGTTCATTTAGATAAGGCTCTGTAGATCCGGCTATTTTGGCAGATTCTTTGGCCTTTTCAAAGACTTGGTTTACAAGATATTCAAGTGTCTTTTTCAAATGTATACTTATCAATCTGACCGATTCGTCGTCCATGTATGCCTGTTTTGGGTTATTAGTATTGAATGGCTTGTCACGAAATGGATCGTCGACCAATAAATTTGTCTTTGGGATTGCTTCTATGTCCTTCCTTATCTGGCCATGGAGATCTGTCATATTCTTGGACCACAATCTGGCTCCTTCTAATTGATGAAATGCTGGATAATGCGTCCTATCGATTTCGTCTTTTCTATAGACATCTGCAGTGATGAAGTATCCTGGGGTTTTACAGCTACGAAAGCACTCATACTCATGAGCTGATGTGTGCGTTCTCAATAGAGTATCCTTATTTAGGTAATATGTATCAGATTTAGACCTTCCAGGATGATCATCGGGAAAACCAAGAACATCAAAGTTTTCGAATTTACTCACAACCGGTTTGAAATCATTATAAAAAGTATATCCCATACCATGAAAACTATTTTCGATAAGCTTCGTGAGAATTCCTATAGGATGATTCTGTTTTTGGTGAAGCTGTCTTTTCGTAAGCTCCAAAATAAATGGAGGAATATTCGTCCACTCATCAGTTTTATAAACTTTTTCTTCAAGCGTGATTTCATCCGGATACTTTTTTAAAGAACTAGTGCTATATAAAGAATACCATCCTCTTAGAATAGTAGTTTTCCTCAGCAACAATCCTTGTATCTTCTTTATGTTCATCTTTATCTTTCATATGTATCAACGACTCTCGAGACATATCGGATTTACCTCCTGCATAGTTCATCATCATAATCACTGGAGATCAGCTACTCTGTTTTCAAGACCTTACAGGCAGCAATGAACTAGTAATTTAATAGCAGATATTTGACTTAAATACCTATGAATTACATCCTGGACTAAGAAAAAAGCATAAGTACTGGTTATGGATTCCGATCTCGAGAAGAGTCACCATTACCACCCAAATCTTAATGTAAGTTTGGTTTGCCCGGAGTGTAAAATAGTGCCTCCTGATTTGGTTGAAAGACCAAGTGATGGTGATATAGTATGTGGCAATTGTGGATTGGTTTTGAAAAGCGGAATAGTTGATACAAGAAGCGAATGGAGAAATTTCAGCAATGAAGAGCAGAAAGATGACCCTAGCAGGGTTGGGGGGCCCGTAAACCCATATCTAGACGAAGAAGATTTATCTACTACGATGCTGAATGCTGGAAGAAATGGCCACAGAGTGGACAGGGCATTGAATAGAGCGCAGGCAAAAACAGCAGAATACAAGAAGGATAATCAACTTGCTCCTGCGTTCTCAAAAATAATGGATCTTTGCGAAGGCTATCATTTATCCAAAGTGGTTCTGGATACAGCCAAGCAATTGTACAAAATGCTGTATGGTGATAAGCTTATGAAGAATAAACCGCTAGATCCAATAATTGCAGCTGCCATACTCTTAGCGTGCCGTAAAGCTTCTGTACCTCGAACATTTAAAGAAATAGCTGCTTTGACTAATGTCCCCGCCCCGGATATATATAGAGCATTCAAGCTCATGAAGCGTATTATTAAAAAAAGGGGCGAAGAGGGTCTTCTTATTGAAGATAATCCACAGAGCACACACACGTCTGCACAGGACTTGATAGGCAGATTTTGTTCTCACTTGGGATTTGATTTGAATGTGTCCAAATTAGCCGAAAGTATTGCACTACGTTGCAGCGAACTTGGTCTTCTAGCTGGTAAATCACCTTCTACGATAGCAGCGGGTGCGATCTACATGGCTTGTTCACGCAGAGCGGTTAATACTCTGGTAAGTAAGATTTCGGAGAAGACTGGTGTAAGTGAAGGAACCATTAAATCAGCATATAAAACATTACTTTCTAATGAACGTATTTTGGACTTTTAGTCACTGAGGATTTTTGAGCAGGACAGTTTAATCATTTAAGTATTGCATTTTTTCTGAATAGAAAAATTACATTGAGGTGTCTCTTAATCTAACCTTATGTTATTCTATAATAGCAAGTGAACATTATCTCCAGATATGTACAGAATATTTACCATGTTTCTTGTAAGTAGCGTCTATCTTTTTCCATTCTTTCAATATATTTAGCAGCAGCCGCCTCATCGAGCTGGCCACACTCTATTAAAATCTCGCAAAGGGTAATCCTCACTTGGCGGGGCATTGCACCGCTTGATCCACATAGATAGAAGATCGCATTCTCCTGTAGAAGAAGGTTGGCTACTAGCTTTTTTTCCAAGAATAAAGTGTCTTGAACATATCGGCCATCGGATGCACGTTCCCTTGAGAAGCTTGGATAGACAGCGAGCTTATTACCCAGCTGTAAATCGTGCCAGTGTTCTCGAAACAAATAATCTTTTTCTTTATATCTGCAACCGGGAAATAAATAAAGTTGTCTACAAGGGTTATTGACAATAGTGTAATCAATGAGTGACTTCATGGGAGCTATTCCTGTTCCAGGCGCAACCATTATAATTGGAGCATCTTTCAGATTTCCCGACTCAAAATTTAGATTGGATGATTGTATAGATATCAAAATATTGCTTCCTTCGGGAATATTCTTTAACCAGTTCGTACAAAGCCCTTTCCTTACTCTTCTGAGAATAGTTTTATACTCTACTATTGCAATTACTAACTCCACACTGGTTTCGGATGGGCCCGAAGCTATCAGAAAGAGCCTTGGCTTAATCATGGGAAATAAATCGAGAACGAACTCTACGGGTATTTTCAAGTTCTGTTCAAACTCTATAAGCGTTTCCAAGATCAGTCTCCTTGGCCTATTGGCATAGTTGTATAATTCCTCACTCTCCTCGATATTACTGAATTCTTGAAGCTTTTCCCTTTCTCTGATGCCATCTTCTGTTGCTGTATCAACAAAATGCCAAAGCGTCATGAAAAAAGACCTTCGAGGAACAGACATAATGTCCAAATGATGCGTGATCAAGGACCTCAAAGTTAAGGTCAGAGAATCTATAAACCCGCCAGCTATAGACGGATAGTTTCCCGAAATACTTAAGGGCTTGTCCGCATATGGTAACCAATGCTTTTGCAGTTGTAGTAGCCTTTCAACACTGACCGAATCATTATAAGGAAATAATGCCACTGTGTCTCCGGGCATATAATTTAGACCCTCAGATTCTAGTTTAAGATGTCTAACATCCTGGAAATGGTCCTCCGCCGTAACACGTCTATTAAATACCAATTTTGCCTCTTTTAAATCCTGTCCTGAATTTTTCAATCTAGTAAGTGAAACCTCCGAGGCAGTTTTGGAGTTTACTACATTTTCCATCTCATGATTAATCTTAATCTTGAATTCTGGCCTCAATGGAAGTTCGGCGACATTGTTTAGAGAAAACTCGTTCTTTAATGCTTCTATAAGCCTCTTTTCCCATTCGCTGTAATAAGCATCAACGCCTTCAGCTGACATTTCGTCTGCCTCACATCTCTCACATAATTGTAAGCATCCAATCTGTGTCAACCTCGTATGAATCTTTCTTATCGCAAAGTTGAATTTAGGATACGAAGAATCCCCGATACCTAGAGTGGATAACTTGATGTGATTCAAAAGATCATCAGGTAATCTCTTCTTTAAAATAAAATTCATGAATCTTCTTCCATTTCTCGGCACTTCTCCTTGCCCTGTTGTTGAGCATACAATTATAAGATACTGGGTTTTAGTCACTAATTCCTTGAGAGGAAAATCGTCCAATGCAGAAAGCGTAGAACGAAGCCCAAGGTTATAAAGTCGTTTTGACAAAAACACTGCATACTCTTGTGCATTCCCTGTTTCAGATCCGTATAATATCTTAATACCAGTATTCAGAATCATAGAATCGCCTAACCTCTTGACTAACGACTCTTCTTGTAGAGATATGTCATCGATTCGATCACGTGATCATAAACTGTAACTTCTCACATATTCTTTTACAGCTTAGATTGAGCCGGAATAAATCAACAACATTAAACCATTAGAACTCCTCTTGTAACAAAAGAAAGATGCCAAGTAAGCATAGAAAGATCTCGGGAAATACATCGTCATCGAAGAGAAGTATTCTGAAGGTCAACGAAGATGATTTCAAAGAGTTTTATAATAATACATTGAAATTGATCAATAATTTGAGGGACGAGAACGATGAGAGAAACTTAGTCACGCCCTTTATAAAACTACCTTCGAAAAAATTGTATCCAGATTACTATACTGTCATATCAAATCCTATTACAATATCTGATATACAAAAATCCTTGGCGAAGGGGAAATATTCTTACGAAGATCCTGATGCTTTTCTATCGGATTTCAAATTATTGCATGATAATGCAGTTTTATATAATGATCCTGAATCTTGGATAGCTAAAGATTCTAAAACTATTTATGATTTTGTCAAAGAGCAAGTTGATCAATTTTTGGCTCAAACTACCTCATCTGCACCAAAAAGTCCAAAAGTTGCCAAAATAAAGGTAAAGAAGCCTTCGAAACCAGATGATGATGACGCGACAACTCAAGAGATGCCTGCAAGTAAACTTACTGAGATGTGTAAGAATGTGATTCGAACTGTTATAGATCACAAGTTCCCCACAATTGGCGTCATTAGTGGCCCTTTTATAGAAGACATTGATAGGAAAGAATACCCTGATTATTTTAAGATAGTTGAAAGCCCAACATCTTTCAACAACGTGTTAAAGAAGTTAGATTCTGGCCTTCTCTCTTCTAAAGCTTCCAACAAAGAGAATTTGAAGACATTTTATGATGAAATGTCCCTAATCTTTTCTAACGCTCAACTTTATAATGACCCTAGCTCTTTGATCTATCAAGATGCAGTAAAACTTAAGGAATATTTTGATGAAAAGTATGAGCAGATGAAGGGTGAAATAGAAAGTACACCCTCACAAGGTTCTACTAAGATCAAACTCAAATTAAAGAACCCCCTTAAAAAGGAGTCACCTAAGGTGAAAATCAATTTGAAGCTTCATGCATCTAACGAAGAAGTGCCAGCCGAATCGGTGGAACAACCAAAGAAGCGTGGGAGGAAAAAGAAGAATCAAGAACCAATTAATCCAGTAAAAGAAGAGAAAGAACTTTCCGAACCTGCAGATCAGAGCAGTACTTCCCACAAGATGGTGGATGGCCACAACGAGGATGATCAGAAAGGCTTAATCGAAGAAGATAGAAGAGAACTTTCTTCCGAACCTTCACAGCAATTGAATGCAATGGGAAAAAGTAGTTCACGTCATTCACGAGAAGAATCATTCATTCAAGATACATGTCTTTGCTCATCTCAGTCGAGCATTACTCAGTTGGCTCAAGTAGTTCGCAAGAATACCCAAGTACCTATAAGTAATTCACAACTACTTATGCATAATATATTTCCCAGTCATGAAGTTGCACGCAGCAACACTATATTCGAGTACCGTTTTCCAGCTACCGGCTATGATACGCAATCTTACGTTTTGGTTATTCCGCCCGACAGCGCGCCGCTAGTTACTTTGAAGTTCTCATTGCATAGTGCACTTCTCGATTTGAGAAAAAAGGACGTAATTGGAGGAGGTCAGACATATTCGAGCCTGCTCACTGATGATGATTTTCAACATAGATTGTTTCTCAATAACGAAGAGGTACCTAACTCAGTTGATTTATCTGAGAGAACTCTTTCGAACGCAACCCTCTTAGATATAAAATTCGATCTTAAATTAAGCTACGGACTTAACGCTGTGAAATTCGAATGCAAGGTAGCACCCCAAATAAGTAAAAAAGTTAGGAAAACTCCTGTAGAGCCAGAAGTTGATTCGATGGCAGGAAGGCACACTAGGCATCAATTACAGCAGTTTAAGATGAACTGGGATGTTGAAACAGTAAATTTAATCATTACATATAATGGACAATGATCATGCTATTTAGATTTCCAATTGAGTAAATGTGCTTCCATCATTTCTTATCACTTTCCAATACAGAAACTCGAAAACACGACTCCTAATATCTCTTCCACACCGATTGCTTCTCCGGTTATTTTCCCTATGCCTTCCACTGCATGCTTCAAGCATTCTGATGCTAGTACTATATCGTCTTGTTCTCTAAAAAGCATGAATTGCTCGAGACTATAAAGCACGTCATTTTTGAGTATATCTTGGGCTCGCTTTGATAGCGTCATAGGAGTTTCGTGCTCTATCATGGAAATATCCTTGAACCTTTTGCTTAGCTCTTCTGACAAAGAATCCATCCCATCGCCGCTATAGCATGAGACGACAACAAAGTTTTCTGAGGAGAGACCGAGAAGCTTGCTATACCTTTTAACTATCTTTTCTTTTGATAAAAAATCCTTTAATAAATCGTCTTTATTGAATATAACGAGAATATTCTTGTTCAGTTTCTTCAATTCCTTTAAATGCGACAGAAGCTCATTAGTGAGAGGTGAGTCTATCTGATCAAGTGAAAAAACAGCTAAGATTAAATCACCTTCTAAAGATTTTATCTTAGCTCTTTTAATTCCTTCTATTTCAATTTCATCGCTATTTTGAGTGGACCTTATACCTGCAGTGTCCCCCACAACAACTTTGTAACCATTTATATTTAATGGAATATCAATAACATCTCTCGTAGTACCAGGAATACTGCTGACGATAGCAGCCTCCTTATTTGCCAAGTAGTTGAGAATTGATGATTTTCCTGCGTTTGGAGGTCCCAATAGAATCACTCTGATCCCCTTCAACAACACCTCAGAGCGTTCTACTCTTTGTAGGTATCCGCGTATCGATTTTATTAGATTTTCAATGTTCTTGGATACTTCATGAAATAATCCTTCAGTTTCTATGATGTCATGATCTTCCCCAAAGTCAATGATAGTAGTCATTAGCGCAACATTTCTTAGAATATCTTCTCTCCAGGCATGAAATATTCTTTTCGTATCTCCATTCATTGAAGTCAAAGCTGCGATTCTTTGCGTTTCTGTTTCTGCATCAATAGCTTCCCTAATTCCCTCAATTTCTGTCAAATCAAAGCGGCCGTTGAAAAAAGCCCTTCGAGAAAACTCACCATTTTCAGCGTATCTTATCTTGATATCCTTTTCTGGGTTATTCAATTCCAGTATAGCTCTAAGAACAGACTCGATTATAGCACTTCCTCCATGCACTTGCAATTCAAGGATATCTTCTCCCGTATACGTTCTTGGTGATCTAAAAAAGATGGTGATGGCCTCATCTAGAAGTATCGATTTTGCATTATAGAGCTTTCTGACACAGGCTTTTCTATTTTTCGGTGCCGCTTCCGTTTTAGTAAGTTTGTTATATATGTACTGCGACCGAGGGCCAGATATTCTTATTACACCGATAGCTGCTTTGCCTGGCTTTGTTGAAAGGGCATAAATTGTAGGACTATTACTTGAGTGGACTGAGGATGAGCACATCCAAAACCTTTGATTGAGATTCTTATATTTAAGATTCCTGTGGAGGCCAAATCTCGGAAGGTGCTTGACTAGAGTAGATAGCATCTTCCTTTATCTATGCTAACTCCACTTCTTGCAATTTGGTCGCAGATTTCACTTTTTAATTTTTTTTTTTTTTTTTTTTTTTGTTTTTTTGATCCTTCTTAATCACCATATGTGCTGTTGCTCCAAGTAAAATTTTTACTCACATTATGTTAACTTATCATCAACTTCAGGTACTGAAGAAAGGCTGGCAGCAAATATGTAGAAGAATACATTCTTCTGCACTATTATTTCATGAAAATCCTCTAGGTTTACCGAGGTTTAATGATCAAAAAGGACCTCAGATACCAAAGGTCGCAGGCAAACTCCCGATAAAGCAACGCATACCAAATATCAAGTCAATAATTTTAGTAGCATCTGGAAAAGGCGGAGTGGGTAAGTCTACAGTTTCTGTTAATCTAGCGGCAGCTCTACTGCAACTCGGCAAAAAAGTGGGTATTTTGGATGCCGATATATTTGGACCATCTATACCTAAATTGTTGAATATGAAGGGAGAGCCACGCATTTCTGATTCTGGAAAGCTTTTGCCACTCTCAAATTATGGAATTGAGACAATGTCCATGGGATATTTGGTACCGCCAGAGAATGCAGTTGTCTGGAGAGGTTTAATGGTGATGAAAGGGTTGCAACAATTACTATTCGAAGTGGAATGGAGCAATCTTGACTATTTGGTCATAGATATGCCACCCGGTACAGGTGATACCCAGCTAACTATTGGTCAGCTTTTAAAAGTCGATGGCGCCGTAATTGTGACTACGCCTCAAGATATAGCATTAATAGATGCTGTAAAGGGCATTTCAATGTTCAATAAAGTTCGAATCCCAATATTAGGACTTGTTCAAAATATGAGTTACTACTTATGCCCAAACTGTAACCATGAATCACATATTTTTGGCACAGATGGTGCTTACAAGGAGGCCAAGAAGAACAAAGTAGAGGTATTGGGCTCCGTTCCGTTAAATGAAAAAATATGCTTACAGTCCGACGAGGGGAAGCCTTTAGTTATCTCTCAGCCAGATTCAAAGTTGGCACAGATTTACAAAGATATTGCTGTAAAGGTCGAACAGCAATTACATTAATGTATCAAAGAAGGATTCTAAAGAAGCGAAAATTATGTCCTCAATTAAGAAAATTTTCTATCATAATACCATAAGATATAAGGATACGGATGTTTCTGCACTTGCACATATGTTCTGCAGAGAATTTGTAATTCTCCAAAGAAAGCCCATGCCTAAAAAACTCTCTACTTATGAGATTTTCCAGTTTTTAGGATTTGTATATACTTAGCATTAAACTTTCTATATTAATGAACCCGAATCTATCTTGAATGACTTACTAAACCGAAGAATGTAAATAATCTCAAAGAAAAAAAAAAAAAAAAAAAAAATTCAAGAAAAAGAAAAACGATAAAAACAAAAATATCTCGATATCAATCAAAACCTTTACTTTCAATTTTCGTTCATTTAAATATGACGGACACATCGATCCCTAGTACACCTCGTAATAGGTCTGCTTTAACTGAGATTAAGAAAACACCCAAGTCGGTAAACAAGAAAACGATTCTTACTTTCGGCAATAATGATTCATACGTCGAAGAGGAAGACGCTACCTATATGTATGACGAATCCTTTAGTGTATCGATTAGCGAAGATGAACCACTTGAAGTTGAATCAATAGAAGAGCATGATTCTATAATTGAGATTTCTGAACAGCTTAGTGAATCATCTATTGAACTTGAAACATCACCTACGCAGCTCGACAGAGACGGTAAATTTCGTAAGTTTTTGCTCAAGCATGAAATACCAAGGAAACTATTGCACTCATCTATAGGAGTTTTCACCTTGTGGCTTTACACCTTGGGCATAAATCATAGACAAATAATTGCGCCTCTAACTGCGCTATTTACCATCTTATTTATTAATGACTACATTCGTTTGCATAATCCTGGCGTGAATCAAAAGGTTCTCAAGGCTTGGTGGTTTTTAATAAGAGAAAAAGAGGCGAATACTTATAACGGCACTTTATTTTATCTCGCAGGGTTAATTTTCATATTTTCTATTGTCCCTAAAGATATTGCTGTGATGAGTGTTTTACTATTAAGTTGGGCCGATACTGCTGCATCTACTTTTGGTCGTCAGTTCGGAAAGTATACGCCTAAGTTACTGTCTGGAAAATCTTTGGCTGGTTGTATCGCTAGTTTTTTGGTTGGAGTGTTTTCAACTTATTTGCTTTATGCATACTTCGTCCCTAATTTTGATGTGAATAAGGAAGGTGATATATTTTGGAATCCAGAGAGCAATCGCTTAAGTTTACATGTATATGCTTTATTTGCTGGTTTAATCGCCAGCGTTTCAGAGTTAGTTGATTTTTGGGGGCTAGATGATAATTTTACAATTCCCGTAATAAGTGGGACATTTCTTTACTTGCTTGTTTCCTTCTTTAGATACCAATGAATTGCTTATTGATGTTATTTTGATTTTATTTAAGCATCCTTAATATCCAAATATGTATGTGTATATACTCATATTTATCTAACAGCGCTTCCTTTACCAAAATTCCAGAACTGAATCAGTATTCCGGTATACAGCATTTCGTAGTGTTACCCGCCTTCTGTCGGCTATTTAAAGATCTCGAGGGGCGCATAAAATGAGATTCTTTTGTAAGGGTTCTTAGCTGAATCCTTCAAGCAATGATGCTAGACTTTGGTTATACCTAGACCTAGTCGAAGTGCAGGTGATAATGCAATTGATAGTTCCGGCTCAGACATTAGATACTTCTATTTCACTGTGCTCTAATCTAAATTTCCGGAATCATGGAGACATGATAACAGGCTTCTTTGTTGAATACTTCTATCACCTAAATAACTATATTCTTTTTAATCAACAATAATTTCCTGTTTACTTTACAAACTGTAGGCATTCGAATCAATGTTTGAGTTATCAAATGCATAGGGACGGATAGTAGGCGAAAGAATGACTCATGCTTTAGGACGATAGTGGATGGGTATTTCTGTGTGCGACCTTACCTATTTAAGTACGGTGCAGTGCTTCACAAGTGAAAAAAGATGTACATATTGTAACAGAATTTGCATAAATATTGATGTCTTTGATCTTAGAGAACGTTGCAATTAGCCAATTGAATGCCCTTTATGATGATACTTTCGTTTACAATGTGAGAGATGCAGCATTGCAGAATGATCGCTTCAATAGTATCATAGTATCTTTTATACAAGAAATGGATAATATAGGTTACATATTTACGAAAAATGCAATGCTATATCTAACACAACTTTCAGAAGAAGAGGCTAAAAACAAATGTTCAATATGGCTTTCCATTGCAAGGAAGCTCCTCGGAGACCATGTAGAGCATAAACCTTTTTATCCAAATTTTCCACAACAAGTAATTGAAGCCGATAAATTGACGCTCATGCTCAATGCAATGATGCATTATTTAAGTGGTGGTTCTTGGATTCCTCCGTATAGAAAAGAAGAGGGTGTTCCCCTACGAGGCAAGAATATGAGTACTGTACTCACAGTGGTTAATATCACGCACCTCCAAGAATTTTACTGCAAACTTCTTGCTTCGAAAGACAGCGTTCCCGCTTCTTTGGACAGCTTTATAGATTATGCAATTGAAAATGGATGGACAGATTTCTACAAAGATGAGATACCATTCAAAGAAACTTTGAGTAGAGTTGCTGCAGCGAAAGTTGAAAAAGGTGAACTGATAAGAGGTTTTGTGAAAACAACTACCGATGTGCTTCGTGTGATGGCTTATCTTTCGGGATTTAAGACATTAAAAGAGAAAGTTCGTTTTAAATCCCTCAAACGAAAATTTAGAAGATTAATTGTAGATGCCCTCGAACCAATCGTCAATGTATCGGATATTAAACCATATAAAGGACTCTGGATACGTGCTTTTCATTCATTGCATATTGGTGAATTTGGAGGGGAAACTGCTAAGATTGCTAACCTATTCAGAAACCAAACTAATGTGGAAACATTTGAAACAGAAGTTTGTGAGGCGATAAAAGCTAAGAATGTGGTTAAAGCTGCAGAGAAGCTTCGTGCAAAACCTTCAGTGTTTGCCCGATCACTTGATAAGTTAGTTCGTGATTCTAGATCTCCAGAAGATCTAGAATCTATACTTAATTCCTTTTCCAAAATTATCGATAGAATTAGTTGCAAACTATTAATTCAGCTCTATGGTCATTTTAAGGGTAGGAGCTGTAAAACAAAAAATAATAGAGTCATTCAAACAGCTGGTAATAAATCTGTTACATTATTAGCACCGCCGCTTCCTCAATTTTCAAATATTGGAGAAGATTCTGAAATTGTCAGAAGAATTACCGATATGATTACTGCAGAAATCAAAAATCAACTCACTCTGAAGAACTCAATAAATAAAGCATCCCGAGTGTTCATAGCGCCAGAAGTCGAGAATATTCTCTTACCTACACAAATGGCATCAATCTCAAGTACAAAAAAAACTATAGCCAGGGGCTCTCAAATTCCGTTGTTATTAGATGAGTTAGATAAAAATAAAGGTATAATTAGACTATTTGTCCATTGGATTGGAAAAGATATCGATTTGAGTGCCTTGGTTATAAATAGTGACTTCACCAAATATGATGTAGTTGCCTATACAAATTTGAAGCTAGGGGATGCACTTGTACACTCTGGTGATTTTACCAGGGCACCAGCGCCAAACGGTGCGTCTGAATTTATCGATATAAATACTCAGAAATTAGTTGAGATGGGGTTCAGATATGTAGTCATGGATGTGAGGTCGTTTTCTAAGATCTCTTTCGATAAGCACGAAGAATGTTTTGCTGGATTCATGCTCCGTGAAAATCTAGTGAGTGGTGAAGTGTTTGAGGCGAGATCTGTTAAGATGAAGTTTGACATAATTCTGAAATCCGTAGAGACATCGCCTTGTTTATTTGATATGGTCGATTCAACCATTATATGGATGGACTCGAATCTTCATGCATTAAAGGGAACGAATTCTTTGGAGGGAAACATTGATGGCCCGATTGAGCTTGCAAAATATCACGTTAAGTTGAAGGATTTAAGAATGACAATGAAAGAATTTATTAGTCTTCATGCCGAAGCCAATGATGCCCAGATTGTTAATACCGAATCAGAGGCTGATTTCATTGTCGGATTAGGTCATGGTGACCTAGACATTTATGATTTCGCCGAGATTAATTCCCGCTGGATATGAATTACGAATCTTATATAAATTATGTACTATGTCATTAAGAATGTTCCGATTTCAATCATTAATATGCAATATTGCATTGAATTAGTACTATAAGTTAGGATCGCATTTCTGATAATATATCTGTGCACGATGTAGTCTTTTCTTTTTTCATTATTCTTCCAGTTGAGTAATCTTGTATCCTCAACAAAGAAACGGTCATATTTCTGATCAAGAATAACCGCAAAGTATTAATGTTGGACTTCTGCTCGCCGTATATCTTCTCTTGATAAGCACGGTACATAATGAATGAAGCAAAAACCGCATTTGAAGATTTTATCTTCGAAGATGGCCAAGGTCACTTATTCGGCAATGTAAGGTACAACACTCATGACATTACGGTAGAAAATATAGATCTATACTTAGAATCTTAATGAATTTGAGAGACTTCAAGTTGATGGCAGGGGTTTAGAAAAAAGATTAGAGAAGAAGTAAAGGACCACAGCAACAGCAACAATTTACGATGGAGTTAACAGTTCGCAACAGGTCACTACTCAAGTTAAAGACACATGTAGCCATATACTTATGGAAACTTTGGAGGTTCTTCCGAGCATACTTCTGAGTGTTTCTAATTATATTTAATAAGACACAGGACTAAGGTGTTGAGATAAAGAAAGAGAATGGAGAAGAAATGTACTATTGAGCAAGCATAATTGTCAACCAGGAAGATCACATAAATGTAGGATTCGTAGTGATTATTCAAAATAATGCTATGAACAATTTTGAAAATAGTTCGAGGTACTGTTAGAGATGGACAGAATGGTTTTGCATTTTGCATAAGAGTGTTCTGAGTAAAAAATTGCGAAGCCGCTAGTATGATTGCAACAATTAAATGTTGCAAAAAAAATGCGCAAACCCGGAATCGAACCGGGGGCCCAACGATGGCAACGTTGGATTTTACCACTAAACCATTTGCGCTTCTATTATGTATCATGGCCAATTCTAAGCCCATATACAAATGCGAGGTTTGACTACGTGATTCTATGGCATGTGGTAAGATATAAATCTATGTCAATTTAGACTGAAACTGTAGCTTACTCAGTAGGTCTACCAACACTACAGAACTGATATTACAAAGGTAAAATTTATAACCCTTAAGATATAAGCTAAGGATCGATTATATACCTTGTAATCAGACTCTGCGTCAATTCTCTAGGTGACGTTATGTGGAACGATTTATTATTCGATAGGCCAATTTTTCAGTTGACTATCAGCGTGATACTTCTTATCACACATTATCAAACTTATACTTGCAACATTGCAAAAAGAATAAAATTATTAACAAAGCCGGCGAGTTACTCTGCATGATTATAGCTAGGGTAGCTTTCCTCTATTCTTCACTTGTCATGTCGTACTTACTGTCACTAAACTGCTCAAATTTGAGGTATCAGAGAGTTGATTATTACGATACTGCGCTGATAGTAAGGCTATAATATCAAGAAGTGTACGCACATATGTTTTGGAGTCCTTAATTCTAAAAGTCCTTTAGTAATATCGATATGCTCATATCATAATGCGATTAGATTGACTTGAACGTCTGTAGACACGGAATCTTATATCACATTTACTCTATCAAAACTCACGCAGAACCCTATGCTCCGGGGAATTTCAGGGAGCTACGCTAGTGCAACTTTGCCTGAAAAGCACAGTTCCAAAATGAAGGGGCAACTCTCTCAGGCTCGAATGTGAAGGCTCATACTCGTACTGGGCAACTATCTATGTAATAAAATGTAAGAGGTTGGATAGGCTTTCAGACAACTTGTAATGTACATACTAGTTACGTAATTGCAATGTCTTTCCTTAACTGACTAGCATCTGCATTAATTGGCACTTTTGAAATGTTGATACAAATCAGAGAATGAATTGAGTTTCTTCATGACCCTAGGTATCGGAAAATAAAAATGTCGAAATTTCCTAGTGGCTGTTAATTCAGAAATACCAGTAATCAGACCAGAATCTGTGCGGCTATTCGGATGCATGAAGATTGTGCGAAATCTTTCAAAAGTAGAGACCTATTGAACAAAAAGGTTAAATGATTACCCGATTGTTTATGGCGGGGAAGCAACCAAATAGACATGTAAGAGGACACAATTGATACGGGCAAAGAACTTGCAGAAACATTAAGAGCGCTTCTAGGGCTTGTATCTTACATTCACTTGACGTTTAATTACGTAAGTATGCAAACTGCAAATTACTTCATCACCGAACCACTTCTTAGACAGATGTAATGTGCAGTTTCTCAGAAAGTCGTAGGGGGACGTTTCCCGGTGCCTGCTTTTCTGCTGCAGTCGTTGCAGCAGAAAAGCAGCGATCGTCATCGTACCTGAACAAAACAATATTACAGTTCGGCTGAGCAGACAAACGTTGCTCTTTTGACTATCAACAATCGTCAAATGAGACAGCCATTATGGGCATTGTCCAACTCATGGAAGTAGCGTCTTGCGAAACTCGTACACTGGCAGTCAGTGTCTAAATTGATAAGCTGATCTCCAATCGCATTGGTGGTTTCGACATAATGCAGTTTATTGTCTAGATCTTCAAGCCTCTGTTTATTTCGTTTGATAATAGTTGCTTCCCCAAACAGATGCTTAGTTTCAATAGAGTTGCTCAAAAGACTTTTCGTAATATTTCATATAAGTCCAGTAGTTAGGGGTTAAACAATCAGATGACGTATATCTTTCTCGGGGACTAAAAGAGTAAAAACTTGCGCAATGATTATGCGTCGCGTGCGATTTCCCGAAGCTTTATGGAACATCATCCCACGCCGATCTTCTATCAATGCAACTTAGTTGCCAGTGAGCACGAGGATCGAAGGTCAGCTTTTGTAGTTTCAACAATACATCTGCACCTATTGCAGGTGTGACATAGCTCATAATTCTCTCTGCATCGTCGAATCAAAGCTTCTCCCCTCTACGAGATCTCTATCAGATTGGCTGCTCTGTGCATAAATCTATTTATTCTATTGAATATTGGTTACGAGACAACATGTAGTTTATTGAAACTGACCAAAGGATGTAACCACGAAGGTAGACTATTCTGAATGCTATTAGTTATATGGAAAGCAAGACATGCACCTCACGGCTGGTATAGTCAATACACTTATTTACTTCTTTATTGTTGATGTACAATTACCTATGGACAATTATCTGTGTGCAATTTCTTCAGTTCATACAATTGCGCTCAATTATTGTAAGGTAGTTGAAGCAGAATATTTAAAGAGGCGATCTCTTCTGATGTCTTAAGTATTTGGTAGATCAAATAAAAAGAGTGAAAAGGAAATTCATAATGTTCAAACAATTCAAGTTTTTAGGTATTTGTGCAGCCATCTTGACAACCACCGTTGCAGACATACAATGTACTATTGGAAGCGGCAGTCTCAATGAGGACGACGTAAAGCATCTTTGGGACCTCTGGCAAGATCACACACCAGATTTGACTTTGCCTGAGTCGGGTGTTATTCCAGATTATGGATTTGACGACCCAGGCTATATTCTTATTAACAAGGGAGTTTATTTCCAGGTGTTGAATCATCAGCATGAGAGTAATACTATAAATGAGGACTACGTCAGACAGACCATCTATGTACACCAGTCCCACGGTGCAAAGTGTGATGACGCTGGTGAACAAGGAATTGGGCTCAATTACTATGTGGGGGAGATCACTGGGTTGGAAGACCAATGTGATGACGTGGATGTTGGAAGTAACTGTAAGGGAAGTTACTCGAATAGTAAGTTGATTTGGAGGGAAGAGTAGGCATGCATGGTGCAAGTCTATACGCTGAAGCAATGAGACTTCTTAAAATGAAAATCTATATCTTAAATACACAAATAAATAATATGGTTTGAATTGAATTAAGCATCTGTAGCATAAAAGAGTGCGGAAAGTTCTACTTCGCATCTCGAATTTGTCATAAAATAAAAAAAAAAAAAAGAAAAAAAAAAATTCGTACCTATATACTTGCTCTGAGACCAGTCTGAATAAAATTAAGAGGATCGACTTTGAAATATAATATCGCTTAAAACTCAATCCCTATGGAGCGCCAAGAGTATCCATATCTCGAATACCGTGCTCTATCGTCCAAAAAAAAAAAAAAAAAAAATTCCGAATCCTATATTTCTTTCGAATCACAAGAATGCATGATATGCTCATATTCTGAGTAATCCATTGTATTTTTTCTCCCTTCATATCTCACTAATTCAAGCGATTCTGACTCCAAAGCCTGTTTGTAATATTCTACCACTTCTGACTTCGATACTTGGTAAAGTCCTGCCTTCTGTAATAGGTACCACAAAGTTGTAGGTTTGTCCCAATCTTGCTCAACTGCTACTGACGGAAGAAATGTTCCCAGATAGCGCCTTCCATGTGCCTGTAACGATATTTTAAGACCGTGCTTTCCTATATCCCATTCATCCCAATTCTTTATACGTTCGAAATTAGTCAAAAGTGTAACAGAGACCGACAAACTAGTTAGTTCGGATTTCAGCACCGGAGGAAACCTTGGGTCTTCCATTGAAGACGATATACTAAATTTCTTGACACCTTCAATGATATCCTGGTCCATAAAAGTACCGATACAGCCTCTCAAGACGCCATCCTTTGTCCATGTAATAAAAAGTGGTGCTCTTTTTGGTAAGTTAGATGCTTTTAACTTTAGTTTATCAAGCTTCTCATAATTAGAATACGTTAGGCCTAAAAGTTTATTCTGTAAAGTTTCGAATGCTAAAAAGCATAAGGACTTAGACATTCTAGCTTTATTTTTTTGATATTTGAGCCAGAGTATCAGTATGAATTACCTGCGTCTCTTAACAAAGCAATTGTAGAGAGTAGATTGAGTGCGATAACCGATTAGCGAAATAATCAACCCCAAGGAAAATCAATTGTAGCTATGCTCATTTTCATGTCTACAGTATGGGTGTCTGCCTATCCTGCTTAAGACCATCAGAAGAAGCTGAAGTTGATGAAACTACTTCCTTGTTGAATCATGGATTGTATACGGATGCAAATTATCAGGAGGAGTTGTTGAAGCAACAACAGAGACAAAATGAATTGAACACAATCACTAATGAATTAAGCGACAACTTAATTGACGTATCTACCTTTTCTAGCAAGAGATTTGAGTCAGAGTTTCCAAAGGTTGCGAGCGAAGAGGAGCGAGGACAGATTTTGAATGCAGTTGATAAGTTAGACGACGGGACAAAGGCAGAATGCGCAGTTACCTTAAAAGCACCTTTATATTTAAATCTATAATACATGAAACGATGTTTAAAAAGCCAAAAATTCCTTGCAAAGTGTACATGAATGAGTCCATAAAATAAGTTCCGGAGATGTATTCCTCTTGACCCAAACAGTACTAGTAAAAATGGTTCAAAAAAAAGTAAAGATATAGTGACTCCGACGCGGTTCGAACGCGTGCATCTTTACGATAGTAGAACTTGAGTCTACCGCCTTAACCACTCGGCCACAGAGCCTCGCTATACTTTTCTTACTATGAGCGAATTTATACCTTGATAATGCAAAGTTTCCTACGAATTTAGCGTCGTATTGTCTCTTTTAGTGCTTAATCTTATTGAGTAGGTTATGATTTCAATTCTCAATTAGCGTAGAGGTATATCTTATTATTTAGTATAGAACTCCCGTACGAACAGCCTAGAGATTATATATACAATTTCATTTGCTAACAAATGAGATAGTAATTAAGATATTCTTTCCAGGTTACTGGCACTGTATGCTTGCCTGTAATGCTGCATTGGTATATATCACCAACTCTTAGATGTATTCTGCAAGAGCTAATTTGTGTAGTAACTTGCTGGCTACTTATTTTTCCGTGACTAGGAAGCACTCTGCTCCAAGAGCTGACATATGTTCTTATAAGTCAGTCGTGGGTGTATTACTGATGCTATTCTTTGGCTTTTGCATTTTAAGTGCCAATGAAAGTGTTCTGTATAGCGCAAATATGAACCGGAGCTATTGTGAGCTTTCCAGCTATCAGCCATCTCATTTCAATGTAGAGTTCATTATCTCCTTTCTGAGGGGGAGTTTGCAAGTTGCTGATACTATATGCTGATTTAGCTGCGCGTTACATGTTGAAAATAGAAATAGTTTTCATTACAGAACTGGTCAATTGCATCAAATACCTAAAGCAAATGCCTCGCAAGCATCCCTACTTATTGAGCATATTTGAAGAAAAAGGACCTTGATTGCAAGTGTGAACTTTGATTCTTAATAAGAGGAACGAAGCCTCACGTGTGACGGATTCAAGAATCTTCCCCTCCATGCGAAATCATAAAGTGACGGAATTTGGAGTCACGATACTAGCTGTCGCATACGGCTTTTATGATATCACCATCGGAATAATAAAGGATGCTCGCAAATTTCTTTTCTCTTAGTTTAACGGTTGGAACGTATTATGTATGTAGCAGACAGAACGCTTATTGACATGTATTAAACGGCTGCTAGAAAGCCATCAGAGAAGGTGTAAAGAATAAGTGAATATATTCCCACAATGAAATTCTACGACCGTTTTTCATTCAGAGAATTGTTGCTAACTTATTTCCTGACTCACAAGCCTTCTTACATTAGCTTATAGAAATAGCCTTTAAGAAATTCCAGGAATGATGACGTCCTTTCTTCACCTCTGTTTTTGGGCTCTTTCACAATGTGGAAAAAGACTTCTCTTTGCTTCTGGCGTTTTTAATGTTGCTATTTTCTACCCCCCGCCTTTTTTCGTTTATCTCAATACTTCTCATATTGGAATAGATTGCAACTGCTAGCTACGGCTAAATGCAGAGCAACCAAGACAATCCACATATCCGAACTCTCAAAAATCTTCCCCGTATGAAGAAGCTTCTCTCCGGAGGCGCAAGCTCAAGTAGTACACACAGAAGCCCGTAAATTCATCATCATTGCGATGAATTGATGTTCCAATATGGTATCGTTATTCTAATGGGGAATAGTAGGAGAATAGTATATCTCCTTCAAGAGGGGATTCTACGTTATTAAAAAAAAAAAAAAAAGTTTCCTCCGATGTCTACCTACATATTATTCTGGATATTGTAGCAACCTTCCAAATTCCGCTAAACATTATTGCAATTTCTCTTTCGCCACTTTGTCTACTACTAAGTGGTTATTGGGGTAACCGGGTGTTCTTTTTATTTCCGCCACTTAATTCCTATTGAGAGCGCGCGGCACTTACATTGAAATCATCCATACGACGTAAATATGCAAGGTTCGGGACTTATCTCACTTCTCCTTTTGAACCTCGGTAAAGACATCGGACAAAAGCTCTAAAACATAGTTCAATACAGAAGTTCTCCCCAGTTCTTATCGGAGATCAAAAGGCATTTATATGGATAACAGATAACTAGAGATTGAATTATCGATGCTTAAGTTATAATTTTATTGTTACTTAACGAGTGAAAGAGAAAAAAAAAATATACTTGTTCACCAGTGCCGGAAAATTTTCACAGTGACGACAAAGGCACACAACGAAAGAATAAAAGTTGCCTAATTGAAAGTCAGCTCTGGCTATTATTGAGTTAAGATTTGAGGCATATAATTTGGTAAAAACAGCGAAAGTTATATTATACTATAGGTATCGATTGATACGCAGCAAATTTATTCTGCAAGATGAATTTGGATTGGGACAGTCTTGAGCAAATGGATTTTGAACAAGCATACACATTTTGCGATAGCATGCAGAAAAAGAGTCCGAATAGTTTTGACGACCAACTCCTGAAAGTTCAATTGTTGAATCAGCAGTATTGTCCCAACATGGATCATTTCAAGAAAGGCAGAACTTGGACGAGCTCAAATTTTAGTGAAAGCAGAGAAGGAATGGGGGCTGATCTGAGAGACATGGATGCTTTTGATCAATTTTTCTCTCATACTGAGTCCGACGCACTTGAAAAGTTCTTGGACAGCTTGGCTTCCCACAAGGACTGTTCTGCTAACGAGGTGACGAGTAACCTCGACACCGCTGAGATAAGCACTACGACACATATGTATAATTTCCAGCCCATGAAGTTCATACCTACGCCACCACAGAAGTCTATTTCACCTACCGGTAGCCCTGTCTCATTGAAGAGAACACTTTCAGAGAAGGAGTCTGATTACAATCATAATTCAGAAGAGTTGCATGACCTGGGTCAACTCCCAACTCCTGGCGAAAGCAGACTGTCTTCAACTTCATCTGCATCAGAAGCATTAACCTTGAATGTCGATCAGCAGGACAACACATATGATACCCAGCCAGCTAAGCGCAGGAGGATACCCAGCAAACCTCTTCTTACTGCAGATCAAAAGAGATTCAATCATTCTCATTCCGAACAGAAAAGAAGGCAACTCTGTAAGCAAGCTTATGAAAGATGTCTTCGGTTAGTTATAAATATTGAAGAGTTCTCAAAGAATCCGCCTATACCAAAAGGAAAAAGGTCTAAGCGAAAACAGTTCAACAAGGATGGTCTTCCTAATTTGTCAAAACACGCTTCTTTAATGAAGATAACGAAAGAGATTATGAAATTACAAGAAAAGAACGAGGGTTTACGAAGGTTACTTGAAGCTAATTGAAGCTCATCAAAAATTATGTATATTATTAATTACTGCCCACGATCATATTATTGATCGTCATTTGTATATTTAATTATTTGGATTTGTAAAATATATTGGTTTATCGGAAATGACTAGTTATCACAAGATACAAGATACAAATGTAAGGATATCAACAGAAAAAAAAAGAAAGCGCGCTAGCATTTAGTCGATTCAACGAGGTAGAAGTTTAGCATAATATGACATCTAGAAATAAATCGGGATCACCTAGCATTCCGCCGGAACATCCTGCCTTTCAGTTGTCTTATGGTACAAATGAGCAAATACAAACGCTATCCAAGCTTCATCCGATTTATATTTCCCATGAGAATCTGCCACTATTTGAGAAATTGAAGACTTTACGAAATGACTATAGATACTTGTATGTTATTAATTGGATTTATAACTATAGAGGATATCTAAAACTACAATCTGAGTATTTTGATGTTGATCTATTCGAAATGGAATTATTAGGTTTGGTCAATCCACCACCGATAGATGAAAACGCGTTGTTCATTGGTAAACTAAAAGCAGCACTTACGAACTCGCTTCAGACATCAAAGAGTTCTAAAGTAAATGACTTTGAGGAAGCCTTTAGGTTATGGTTTGGTTTGGAGACAATTTTGGGAGCAGATCCTGAAAATGAGGATGGACTTCCAAGCAAGACATTTGAAAGTTTAAGCATTGAGGGAATGTTCGATGTTCTTTTTACGACTATTAGATTTATTTCTCTGTACTCTCAATTTAGGTCTTACTTGAGTAAGTGCAATTTACCGCTTGAAGAATTAAGAGTTGATCCTGTGTTCTCAAAAGCAAACCGTGGGACTCATTCAACGAAACGTTACATTTTACTTTTTGACAGAACTAGATTGTATGAAATGACGAGCCACTATCCTGAGTTAGCTATTCCCAAAAAGCGAAGCTTATCTCCCAATGTGCCAGAAGAGGCCTTCAAAGCAGAACAATTTGATGTTACGTCGATAGAGTTTCAACTCATTTCTTCGAATATTTATGAGTTCAATGACTACTTAGTGGAACTATATGGAAAAAGAAAAAACAAAGAGATGAAGAAATTGTATACAGCTCTTACAGCCCAAGCTACGTTCGAATCAATTTTTGAAGCTGAGATAAGGAAAAGGAAGTATTTAACCAATAGAAGAAAAGAAGTTCAACTTGCTAACCTCTTGGCTACGCGTAAACGTTCGTCTCGTCTTGAAGCCAAACAGAAACAGAGACAAGAAGAATTGGAGCAACTAAGGTTGCAGGAAGAAGAGGAAATGCGAAATGCTGCCGAAAGAAGATTACAACGAAGAAGGATGATCCGCAATAACCATGATAGTCAAGCTCTTCCTGTTAACACGATGATGACAAGAGGAGAGAGGTTAAAGTTGAGAAAACTTAACATTGATGTGAACCATAGTCCCTCTTCTGATGTTTCCCAAGCAGATGGAATATCAACCCCAGTCACTGATTCTGACATTGATCCAGACAGATACATCAAGTCATCAGAAATGTTAGACTCTGGATACGTATCAGACAATGAGGAACGAATCCCTGATGTTTCCAATAATTTGCCCGATAATCTGCTTGACAAGCCAGTAGGAAGTCATTCTCAGGCTCCGGATGTGGCTCCGATAGTTGAAAACCTAGAAGAAATAAAACGCCAAGACTTACATAATAGCTCGAATGAGTACAATTCTGATGATAAAAATGAGCATACATCTTCACTATCGAATGATATAGCCGGTGCTCCTATGGAAGAAGAGATTTCAAAATAACTAACGAAATGGAAGCATAACATCGTTGCCCAACCTCATAAAGCTTCAGCTTAATGCTCGAATTTCGCCCCTCATGGTGTAGGTTTACATTTCTGGTAAACCTATATTAGTGGACGTTTGTATGACAGATTAGGTCTTCCTCTAATAGTGTATTGAAATATACTAAACTACGATTTATAGAGGAAGTCGACGTCACCAAATCCTTGAGTAGCCTCTATGAGCTCTCATCATATAGAATTACTTCTGTTATATTTACGAATTTTAAAAGATAATACGTTTATTAAAATTCTCAATCCTAGAGAGAATGGAAAATGATGGTGATTATTTATGTTCCACAAAAAAAGAAAAATGACTATAAGTTTAACTCATTGAGTATTTGACTTGCTAGGGTTTTGTAATTCCAAGTATTTCCTTGTAACTTCTTAAATTGAACACCGTATAAGCCCACTAATGGAACTTTAACAATATGAATCTCAAATTTTAATGGTGATCTGCGTGCTCCTTCGGATACAGCTCCATTATTTTTAGTTCTATGTTCCAATGTGGAAGAAATAAGCATATCACTTCCGCCTCCTATCATTAAGCCGTTAAGTGAGTCCACCGAGTCGTCTTCCGATAAGGTCTTCGTATTATCGTCACGCTCTTGTCCGTCACCTTCCTCAGAGGAACGCAGTCTAGTAATCTTAGCAGTGGCTGGTGTATTTGGGGGCATGATTTGAGAGTTGTCCCTCTTTCTATATGATGTTAATAGCGAGTTACCAATCGAAAACTTGCGCCTATGTGAACCTCCTGTTGAATTTGAGGATCTATGAGTCTTCCCACTGTTTGCTGAAGGTGGGGACGATAGTTGAGAATCAATCGTTAACTGCGGTTTGGATTGTAAAGTTACTGTATTAGTGAGGTCTTGCTCGGGAGTCTTGACTTTCCTTGGAGTTGTCGTAGTATTGTTTATGTCCATAGAAGATTCCGAACTGAACGCATCTCCGTAAAGCTTCTTTTCCTCGATTTCTGACTTACTTCTATCATCCTGAGATTCTCCCAAGCTATCATTTCGCTCAGTTCCTTGAGTCGATGGTTGAAATGACGGAGTATGCTCACAAATAAAGCCACCCTTGACTTCCTGGAAATTAACTCCCAATTTGCTCAAGACGCTAATAATATTATATCTTATCACAGGAAGTGGTTTTGTAGAAGTAGTTTGAACACTGAAGAATCCCTTCAAGAACAAAGTCTTAGGATATTCAATTGATGGCATACTATTATGCTTTGCATGATTAAATTGGTCAATTATTTGAGCTTCCGTCAATTGAGAAACATCTTTACTATTGGTGTTTTCCAAAGCAACATCATGAAAGTATTCCGGATGATCCTCTGCATTGAAAATACGACCTTCATCACTATTTTGTGATGCTAAAGCATTTGGTAAAGCATCATTAACTTGTTGTTGACGACGAGGGCGTGTAAGGGCTTCTTTGCGAACTTGTCCACCTACCGATTTTGCTCTTGCAGTAGGATGCATAACCCTGTTATCCTCCTTCTTCTTATCATCATCTATTTGATCTGTCGCATTCGTTAACTCTATATTAGGTAAAGGAGGCGCAAGTTGGTCTCCACCAAAGCGGTACTTATAAGCATTAGTGGACGTAGACGATGATCTAGCATGTCCTCCTTTCGCAGATGAACTAACTTTCGGTTCTAGCTTTGGTTTAAGGTGTTGAGGATTCTCAAGATTTGTAGTAGAAGGAGAACTTGACTTTTCTTTGGCCGTAACTTTCATACTTACACCACGGCGTACCATAGGATCCACGCCATTGTTTCCTTTATCGCTATCATCCATATATCCCATCATAGAAGCCTTTTGTAAGGCAGCTCCTGTGGCAGTATTATAATTAGGCGCAAGCGTTCCATGTTCTGAAGGCTTGTGTGGCGAATTCTTGTGCTTCTTGGAAGATAATCTTCTTAATAAAGAATTAAATCCGGTTGCTTTATTAAGATTTGGATCTAAAGTTTCCCGTGACAAAGCAGTTGATCTAGGACTTTGAGGTTGTTGTAATGGCATGGTTTGCTCATCATCTTCCACATAATCACCAGATTGGGAAGTCTTGTCAAACCTGGTAGGAGAAGTAGTATGTGCCTGTTCGGGAAATGCTATCTGAGGTGTCTTATCTGACCGCTTCTCAACTCTAATTTCTCCGACAGCCTTTCGCTCTGCTTTGTTGAGCTTTTCATCTTGTTCATCCTTAGCCAATTGCTGTTGCCTATTATATTCTTCTTTAGCTTTCTTTCTTCTTTGCATCTCCAATACTAAGTAGTAGATTGAAACAAGAGGATGGAAGCCTCCAGTGGGATCAGGCAAGATGTGAGAGTTAGGAGCAGATGCATAATCACGCCCAGACTTGACAACTTTGTACCAGTTCTCAGTGCACATTTGGTACTCCATACTACTCAATATTGTGGTCAATTCCTCTAAAACTGATTGCTCAGTACCAATATCAAATGAGGCAATACATCTGATTATTTCAGGATCTAATGGAAGGGTAAGCGGAACTCTTTTAGGAAGGAAATTCGACACAATACTATCGTACCCTTTATTCATCCACGGATGCGTGAGAACTTCATACAAACTTGCTCTCTTGGAAGGATCAACCACGAGCATACGACTTAACAAAGATATGCATTCCTTCGACAAAAATGTTGGGTATTCTACATTTCCTCTTTTAATCTTTTCATGTAAGACTGATACAGACTGGTCATCAAAAGGAACTTTACCACATACCAAGACATATAAAACAACTCCAAATGACCAAACATCCACCTCTGGCCCAGTATACGGCTTAGCGCTTAGTAATTCTGGCGCCGCGAAGTACAAAGAACCACAGTAAGTTTTCAATAGAGATTTTGGGGAGTACAAGTTCGATAAACCAAAATCTATAATCTTTATATCTCCCTTCGAGTTTATCATTATATTTTCAATTTTAAGATCTCGATGAACCACGTTATTTCTATGGCAATAGTCAAGCGCCAGAGCAATACCACGAGCAAATTTTCGCACGCTGACTTCCTTTAATGAGCCATGAGATACAATATAGTCAAGCATTTGTCCTCCTTCAACATATTCGAAGAGCATGTAGTAATGATTAGTCATAGGAACAATCTCATACAACCTGCAAATATATGGATGAAACAACAATCTTCCTAAGGAACCCTCTCTAATGGTTCTCTTGTCTCTTGCAATCTCTTTCTCGAATTCTTTCTGTCTTTGAGCAGCTACCTGGGCATTAGCTGGGGGTGGATCATTAGCATGCGTTCTCTGATATAACTTTGCCGCACGAGGGACAATTTTAACAGCACAAAGCTCACCTGTAGCATTGTGCTGGGCTAGCTTAACTTTTCCCATAGAGCCCGCTCCAACTGTCTTGATGAAATTCCAGTCACCAATGGACTTTCTATGAAATTGTTGTTGTTGCTGATGATGGTGATGATGTGTGTGGTGCTGGCGGTTCCCACGGATATTGGCATCATCTCTAGATTCCTTCTCCTGTCTTGTTCTCTGACCTTGTGATGCCTCGTCTCCTGGGTTTTGTTGCGCCCTCTTTGGTCCAGGAGAAATGCTAGCTGGGGGGAGCAACTCAGATTGTTGTCTCCTATTAGAAGCACTACTGGGCAGCTTCGCTTCAGGTCGGCTTGCAATATCGGAACATGAATAGTCTAATTCCTTTGGTGACTTGATCGCATCACCACTTGGAACCCTATGGCCTTTGGCAGTTTGTACCCTGCTCATTGGAATAACATTGGGAACATTACTAGAAGTTGCCACGTATCGTGGAGAGTCTTCGCTTTTGTTTCCGACAAACGACTCTGCTTGGCTATCGCTAAAGCCTGATTGCTCGCGAACTTCACTTCCTGACCTCCTATTGTCATTCCTCAACATTCTAGGCGTAGCCGGTTCTCCTCGTTGAAAGTTTCTATCTTTTGCGTAATAAGGGTTTTCTTTGTTCCCTGCCTCAATTGGTTGTTCTCTTGGTGGAGGATCTTGGTACTCGTAGCTCAACCGGGCGTCCATCTTATCCTGTTTGAAGCTAAAAAAAAAAAAAAGATGAGATTCTATACTCGCAAGTTAATTTGCGTGTTTCCAGAAAAGATGCAATAAATCCAGATCAGAATCAAAAGTTAAGGACTCCTTATGGTTGTATTATAAGTACAATTTGATTACTCTTAATTATTTTTGGTGGCTATATTATGTCGTGTTGGTTTTCAAACAAGCCTGAGTAGTGCTAAACTCAACTTTAGATTGCCCCCTTCTAGGTCCAATGGCAATGATACTAAGCTACTACGAGTGACAATTATAGGTGTAAAAGCTAGCTTAACGTTTATTTTGGGTCATTAGACCAATCTAAACATCTCAAGGTCACGATAGGACAATATAGAGAATAAGTATGTACGTATAATTTATAGAAACCTAGTGTTCCTTGTGGTGCTTCAAATGAGATTGGTATTCCCAGGTGTATCCCAAGATGATAATAGCAATTGACAAGTGAATCAAAGGTTTACCAGAAGCATTGTCACCATCAAAGTAAGCAGCCTTGTATCTTGCCAAAGGAGAGATTGGCTTCTTTGGTACGGGAGCAGGACCAGTAGGCAACTTCTTGTAGAAAGACACAACTTCAGCCATTCTCTTAGCATTTGGGTTACTCCCAAGACTCTGTAATATGGTTAGTAATCATTCATTACATTGCGCAGGAATCTGAGTTTCGGGCGAGCTGGAACCTTTAACTTATTAACGAGTACTTCGACATAACCATTCCGGGCCAAAAAAGCATAGATTTAGAACAATCCATTCGTCCCTCATGTTTGCAAGCCTCTCTATAATCAGAATTCACCTTTCCCAAGTATCTTTTGACGAGTATAATCAGTTTCAAATACAATCACCTTTCACCACGAATCTCAATATCCAATTGTTAAAATTGCTTACATACCTTTGGAGAAGCGATCTTAGGAGGAATTAAAGTAGATAATTGCCTTTTAATGATAAATGACATGTCGATTTACTAGATGTATTCAACTATTTGTTACAAACTATGAATTGGAATTTTTACACAGTGCACTTCGGCCAATAAATTGATTCTGCATTCTCATTCGCCAAAAAGAATTGCACTTTTGGAACGAACGTTTGGATAGAATGCTGATCATGTGACTCAATATTCTACTTAAGCTCGCCTGTAGATTAGGTCCTTTGAATACGAGTTCATAGGTAGTCTTTCATTACTGTTCGCTTATGTATAATACTTCAATTGTTAGTTTAATTCAGTGATGTAGTGAAATAATGCACTGTCCTTTCGAAGATGCGAATCTAACTCTATTGAACCGCCTGTCCGGCCGTGACATTAAAGCAAGCCGCACATTCGAGAAGACAGTTAACAAGGAATTGAAAATACATACCATTATTTCCTCTTATAAAGACATCCTCGTAGCTTCTTATTACTGTGCCTTTTGAAAGTTCTTTTGTCTGGTCCAAAACAATATTCATGTAGCCATCAATACTCTGTAAATATCCCAAGAATTCTATCCCATTATGCAATTTTACAGTAACCGAGCTCCCGATAATCTCTGAAAGAAACTTAGAAGGATTAGTCTTTTGAGGATGTACCTCTATTTCTGCGTCGGACATTCTTTGATAGTAACCTTCCTAGTCTTTTCGATAAAATTGATGCACAATATTTTGGTCGTGTATGTGATAATATTTATTCTCTCTTCAAGTCAGCTTCTTTCACCATTTCCTGAGAGTGCTCAGTCCCTACTTCCCCTTCTCCTCGCTTTTATTGATATTTGGCGCTTCGCTTCTTCTATTGTTTATGGAATTGTATTTTGGTCCTAAAGTACACTAGCATAAGAGGAAACTATAAAGAAACTGGTTTTGTGAAAAAAAAAATAAGAAAAAGTAAGCTCCGCGACGGGGAATTGAACCCCGGTCTACCATGCGACAAACGGTAATTCTAGCCACTAAACTATCACGGATACTCTGAAGATTTTGATAAATTATCATTAGGTATAAATCGTTTCCTATTGTCGCTCAAATCGGATCAATACATCAGAATGTCAATTTGGGCACAACTCGGCAAACAACTAAATGTTCACTCGGCAGAAGGTTTTACTTAGGACTTTCGTAAGATGGAACTCCTCCATCACGTTGTCTAGAGAAGTCTTCAGAATTGCAATAGTTGGCTCTGGACCGGCTGGTTTCTATACTGCACATCATTTGCTTCAAAAGTGTCCATCGAATTACAAATTATCTATTGACTTTTATGAAAGGTTACCAGCCCCTTACGGATTGAGTAGGTATGGAGTTGCTCCAGACCATCCAGAAGTAAAAAATTGCGAAGAATTTCTTGATAATTTAATGATAGCCCATGAAGAGTCTCTGGTGAATAGAGATAGGCACACTGTTCGCTTTTTCGGCAATGTGGAAGTTGGAAAAGAGATCTCTTTGAAACAACTTGAGAGTACATACCATTCTGTTGTTCTTTCGTATGGCTGTGCTAATATTGATAATAGAATGAATATTCCTGGTGGTGACCTTCCGGCTGTGATAACTGCAAGACAATTTGTCAATTGGTATAATTGTCATCCTGATTCTTACGATAAAGTCAGACATTTCAGACCACCTCCACTTTCTGGAGTCAAAAATGTAACAATTATCGGTAATGGGAATGTCGCTTTAGACGTTGCTAGAGTTTTGTTGGCAAATCCCGCTGATCATTGGGCATCTACTGACATCTCTAGGAGCGCTCTCGATTTACTAGAGAATAGTGGCGTGAAAAATGTTAATATTGTAGCTAGACGTGGTTTTTTTGAGTCGGCCTTTTCTAATAAAGAGATTCGTGAGCTATTGGAATTATCCAATTCAAAGAAGATACGTTTCATACCAATAGATCCTAATGTGATGCAACCAATGAACGAGAATGAACTCACGAGAGTAGAAAAGAGAAGATTCAGCATTTTCAAAAAATATGCTAATCTTAGCATAAAGAACCCTGAAAAGTCATGGTCGTTACAATATTTAAAGAGTCCTGTTGAATTCATCGTAGACGAATCAAACCCTGAGCTTCTATCGAAAACGATATTTAGAAAGAATCGCTTGCATCATGATGAGCTTACTAGGGAGGTTACGATCGTCCCTACTGAGGAAATGGAGGAAATTGAGAATGAGTTAGTCATACTATCAATCGGGTATAAAGGTATACCCCTCGAAGACTTTCAGACGCTTGGGATCTCGTTTGATAAGAGAAAGAATCGCGTGGTTCATGTTGAAGGCCGGATTCTAGATAATACTGCCGGTAAACATGAGACTGAGATACCCCACGTTTATAAAAGAGGATGGTATACATCTGGATGGATAAAAAATGGCCCAAAGGGCGTAATTGCTACAACAATGATGGATTCTTTTGAAACAGCGCATAATATATTAGATGATTTGTCTAATGATGTGTACTCGAAGGTGAGCATTGAAGCAATTAAGTCTTTGGAGGAGAAGTTGAAAACTTTCAACTTCGTTTCTTGGAATGGATGGCTTAAAGTAAACAAAAAGGAACTTGATGATGGTAAACAGATAGGATGTACCAGGCTTAAGATATGTGACAGAGATGATATGATTTCCATTGCCCATAAAAAATAGTCTCATATATAATGTGGAATTGTAAAATCAATTTAATATCTATTCTTCTTTATTGCGACATCCAGTGACTCTAAGGAAATAATGAACATGCTCGTATTTTTTAAAATTACTTGGCCAAAAACTGCCCGGACTAAGGGCAGCTTCACCTTTGTCTGAGAGCTCTTCATCTTCCAGTTCAAACCATTTCAGACCCTTCTTTGCAATGTCGGAACTTAGATGAGGAAGTTTCTTTTTCCAAATGTAATACTGATAACCTGCATGATGATAAACTTTTCCGGGAGGAAGCCTTGGAATCAAATCGCCCTTATGGACCACCCTTACAAAGCCTTTGTGGAAGTCATGTTCATTTTCAATCTTCGAAGTAGTTTTTGATGTCTGAAAAATTCGATCAACGAAGGCCATCATCTTCTTATTGCCAATTTTAGGTCCTCCATACGAAATTACTAGCGGATCATAGCCCATCAACTGCAATTCAATTCCACTTAACAACGTTAGGGCAGCTCCTAAAGAGTGACCTGAAACCACTAGCTGGTAATCGGGATATTTGTCTTTGATCATCAGCACCTCTAAAACAATTTCGGCACAGATGTTCTTTAGAAAATTATAAAATCCTCTATGGACTAAGCACCCCTCGCACTTAATCAGCTTGGTCTTCCTTTTCTTAAGAGACTCGGAATTTACCATAGGATCATACTTAACTGGAACTGCATTTACATTGCTGAACCAGTCACTGTTCGACGCCGTTCCTCTAAAAACTAGTAGGATTCTTTGATGCTTGTCATCTAAGGCGTAATATCCAGAACCTAAGGTACCCCACCCCTCGTAGTTGAATGTCTTGAGTACAAGAATATTCCCGTACTCTTCTGATTTGCAAGCCTTTGTCTCGCAATGAGTCTCGTCGTCAGCCAAGTATCCTTCTTTAAGCCCTCGTTTGAGACAATAAGAGAATGACAGCAAATGAGCGCCATCAACTAGGCGTTCGTATTCACGACTTGAAACATCGGAGCATAAGCCCATCAAAAAGAAGAATGGGAACAAAACTACTAGGTGTCTTGGATGCATTTCTTTTTAGATTTTCGAAATTCCTCTTGATGCATCCTTTGCAGCATTTTAAGTTTTTTGCAAAATTATGCTCTGTTTGGGTGCAAATTAAAACGTGCATCATGGATATCCCCTAAGTACAGTTCGAACTCAGGAAACGCATCACGGAAGCAGAGTTTGAAATTTGAATATGCTTAATTATCTAAAACTTCTTATCATGAACATGTTCTACCTTCATATCTGTAGTCTTTTGCTTAATCTTTCATTTTTCAGTTTATCCCTTAGACTTTTATACAGTGCCTAATAAATATTCTGTTACATGATTCAAGTTCATTCTCTATCTATCTCTTACCCTACATTAGGTTATGCATTCCCAGAAGAAAATACATATGCATTTTATTTTGACACCGGACTTTTCATTCACCGAAATCCCAAAAGCCAACGAAAAATTCAATTGACCTATTATGTACTGACAATGCTACACAAGAACAATAGAGAGCGAATCGTCTCCTTGAAGACATGCCTCAGTCATTATAGAACGATATTAATTGTGGGGAGTTCTATATTTGCTATTCGTTTTCTGTCTTAGAAGATCTATTCTGTTTTAATTAGGAATTTTGATCCTGTCGTGTAGGCGAGAAGGTTTGAAGCGAATTTGCCTGTACTTAAGACAAACTATTTTAAGCGCTGAACAAAGTCTTTAAACAATAGTAGATCGCTCATTTAAATACTTATATCTAGAATCTTGAATTATATGCTTCAAGTACTATACAAACTTTAAAGATTTGAACAAGGTTATCACTTTCGTTAAAAAAAACGCGTACATTGCTTTAGAATAGCTCAATCGTGAAGCTATTAACTCCGGATAAACGAGGATCAAATTGTTGAGAATTAAGGAATCAGCGGTACAAAGATGAGTAATGAGGAGTTTATAGATAAGAGTCCTGTCAAGAAAAGGACAGATAGCAATGACTCCTCAAGTTTACTGGCGTGCAAGAAGTGTGGGATGATGATTAATGAGGGACACGCATACGAACTCGGGGATGACAGATGGCATATACATTGTTTTAAGTGTTCGAAGTGCAGTTCGTCTTTAGGATGTAACTCTAACTTCTTGGTGTTGGGGAATGGAAGCTTGATTTGTTCTAACTGCTCGTACAGCTGCCACCAATGTGGTAAGAAAATAGACGATCTCGCAATATTGACGGGGGACCAGGCATATTGCTCCTCTTGCTTCAAATGCCGTTCTTGCAAACAAAAGATAGAGGACTTGAGATATGCTCGGACCTCTAGGGGCCTTTTCTGTATGAGTTGTCATGATAAATTGATCGCGAAGAAGAAGAAATATGACATGAAGAAGAAACATGCATTACTACAACACGCAGCCGACACAGACCTGAGTTCGAAAAGTCCAGAAAATGTACTTCAACCGAAAAACTCTAACGGATTTCATGATAGTCTTACGTCGATACCTCTGGTTTCGAGTTATCAATTAAGCCAAAGGGATACTTTTGAAGATAAAAACTCCCGAGTTGAAAATAGATCGTCCACAAGTTTGCAAACCCAAGACAAGGAATTACCAGGCCCGCCAATAACGGATAAGAATTCGGTATTAAATTCTTATTTGAATATGTCGAAGGATTCAAAGATCTCTATCAATAGCGAGGAAGGCAAAAACGAGGCTGAGGCATATGTGAGTCCCCAGATTACGAACGTTGATACAGAATTCTCTATTGAAGAAGTAAACGACAGTGATGATGAACTTAATAAGATTCGAGCGCTCAAGAAGAAGAAAGAGGCTCAAGAGAAAGAACAGCCTACTCAGTTCAGCACTCCGCCTTTGACTTCTTCGTCTGAGAACAATGCAACTGTCATCGTAGCAACTACAGAAGATTCCCAACAACCTAAAACTCCGAAAACTTCAGACCAACTTCAAGCTTCTGCTGTAATTAATTCTAATCCTAACGAGAGAAAGGAGGGCCAATATGAATCACCATCGCCAGTAAATAGGCTTCAGGCTCAACAAAGGGAAAAGAACTTCTTTCTTCTTTCACCAAATCAATTTCATGATAAAGAGTTTCACAGGACTACTTCGTCAGGGTTAGGTTCTCCTGATATGAATTGGGGTGACCGAGGTACATCAAACAATCTTTCTGTTGAAGAAGGAGCGAAAAGTAGGTCTTCATGTTCTTCCCCCTTTGCAAAGGCAAATAGAGAAGCCAGGGTTGTTGAAAGTTATGACTACGTTTCTAATGCAAATCATCGCGAGGAAGGTTTAAAGCCTTCAAGTGTGGACATTTCGACACCGAAGAAAACAGTGTCTTCGGGCGCTCCTTTAAGTGAATCTTCCCCTCCTCCTAAAGTACCAGTTCCGGAGATCCCCTCGACTCCCAATAAGCATTCTAAAGATTTAGATAGTGTTCGGGAGGGAAGTAAATCTTCTCATACAAATGATAATGTAGACAATAAACCTAAAGGTCTCGGCCTCGAGGGCATTGATTATGAGAAAAAGGCAGATTCACGTCCATTGAAGTCTCAGAGATCTCCGGCTCAAAATGGGTTTGCAAGTCCATCGCAAAAATTGAAGTATATTGCGCCCTTCCATCCAGCTGTAACAAATTTGGAGGAAGAAAATAAGACCAAGCCGGACGTCAAAGAAACCAAAACAGATGTAAGCAGGAAGCAATCAATTCTTCGTACGCCCAAGCTCAGTATTAAGCACAAGAGGTCGATTTCTGGAGGGAATGGATCGTTGACAGGAAAGCTTAATTTATTCAAATCTAACAATAAGGAAAGCCCTGTAATCTCTGGTCATATACGTAACGCGTCGGAAGGATCTGTTGTTAACGATGGAGCAGCATTTCAAACACCACCATTGCCTTTAAGCTCCCCTATAAAACATACCGAGAAATTCAGTAAAAGTCCTTTTACCGGAAAGGAGCATGTGAGATCATCTTCTGACAATCCATTTCTGAAAGGGGAGACGCCACTGGAACTACTCAAACATGAGCTAGAATTGAGAACAATAAGGATGGAAATTTATCAGTTTGAATCGCAAAGAAGCTTTTTGATACAGGAAAATAAGAAATTGGGTTTAGAGTTTCTGAAATTAAGTGACCAGCTATCCAATTTACAAAGTAAGTATGGGGTTGAATCACTCAAGTATGAAAACTTGCTGAAAGAGATTCTTTCGTTAGAAAAGCGAAAGCAAGAATTAGTTTCAGAGAACAAGGCTTTAAAAGACGATAATAAAAAGCTCGAAACATCAAATGCATCTCTTCTTGCGCACCATAAAGCTATTTTAACCAATAATTCTCAGTCTTTTGATCAGCCATCAACCAATTTGCATAACTCCAACAATAAAGTAAACGTGGTGTCAATGCCAGAATCCACCCAGGATGATACTGTGGAAACACTGATGGCAACAAAATTGAGGTTTTGGAGAAGACCTAAGGCATCTCCAAATTTAGTTAATCAGATCGCATCTCCTAATATTTCTCAAAATACTCAAACGCAACTGAACTCTGGAAGTCACCGGTCAGGGCAGGCCTATCCTTCTATGGCAATAAGGCCTCCCAATTTCAAGAACTCTGTGGCACAGAATAACTCGAGCAGCACAAACCATTACTCACAAGGAGGAGACACCTCGACCGAAAGTAGTAAGAAAGGTTTGGGATCTTTCATGCTGAAATCTAAATCCACTAACATATTGGATTCTTTTTTGAATGGTAGTGGCAGTTCAAGTGCAAGTGGTGAGGAGATAACTACTAATGATGAAAATGAGAATGATGCACCGCTTTTCACTTCGTCCATACAAAAGCGTGCAGATTATGAAAATGAGGAAATCCCTTTGATAATAACTAAATGCATCCAAGAGGTCGAGAAACGCGGATTAGATATGGAGGGCATTTATCGAATATCTGGAGGTAACTCTGCAATCGTAGCTATCGAAGAAGCTTTTGCGAACTTGCCCGCAAACCCTTCATCAGATGAGTTACAGATGCGGAAATTGGAGGAATGCATTAGTGGTGATATCAATGCGGTTACTTCTGCATTAAAAAGATACTTGCGAAAGTTACCAGACCCAATTATCACCTATAATACTTACGATGAATTTATAAAAGTTTGTCTGGAGAACCCAGATTCATCTGAGGATTATAAACTTAACAAATTGAAAGAGAACGTAATAAAGAAGTTGCCTAGTGCAAACAAAAGGGCTTTGTATGCCTTATGCAAACATTTGAGCTTAGTAAATTCCTATTCATCTGTTAACCGAATGTCCTACAAGAATTTATCTGTTGTGTTTGCCCCGACTCTTGCAAGAGATTTTACAGGAGAGAGAGAGATCACTGATATGAAATATAGAAACGAAGTGACAGAGCTCATATTATCGAATTTCGAAAAATTATTTACGGATTTGATTATTTGACTAAATGCTGCTTCTTGGATGCTTGTGATATAGTATATGAATAATGAATAACCTTAACTTTAACAATGATCCGTAGCCGATAATTCCTTATTAATAGTGTAGTTTTATTGTAAATGTGCTTTTTTCATTATATGCTAGAAACCTAAAAATTCTGTTCAGTGTACGTCTTTGATATTCGGATCCAGATACATTTCATGTCTTCTATGTCCAACCCTGAGAAGATGTTCTATGACGCTGAACAGCTTCTTCGGAATGGCTCTATTTTTCTCAAATTCTTCCCGTATATATCTTCTCCAATTATTTCTTGCAGCTGAAGGCTTAAACTGAACGTCTCGCATACAAGCCCTATAGAGCTTGAGCACCTCTCTCTGTAAACCTGAAAGTCTAGCCATTGGTACAATTGAGGGCGATGTAGTTATGATGTAATTATTTGAAGCTTAACTCAAAACGACATTTGACATTCAAATGTCTATGAAGTCGCGGAAAAAAGAGCAATGTCAAATCTCGAAGTTAATAGAGTAATCTTACCGGAACGGCTACATATACAATCCAATATTTGATAACATTATTGCACCCATTATTTATTAAACCGAATCGAGTCTATTAAAAATTGCCAGAAGAAATTAACGAAATGAAATGATCTATTTAAAGCTAGTGAAATCAGTCTCACCTTCTCTCAGTCCATCACAGCTACCGTGAGCCCCACAAGTGCATCTATCCTTAGTACGTTTTCCGCAGGAGCACGCATCCTCTGCGGGAGGAACAACATTCTCAACAGGAGCCTTTTCGCAGTTACATTCTAACGCTTGCTTTGCACCACAAGAACATGTGGATTTTTTAGAGCATATACATTCAGCAGCAGAACAAGTCATCTCAAATTTTGTTCAATAGTTAAATGTCCATTTAAACTAGCGTTGAAACGTCTTATATAGTATGACTTAATCGGAGATTGCATCTTAGCCTTCTTTCAGAAGGTGATCTGACTTTAAGTTTTGACCAATAAAAGAACGGCAATTGATCAGCAAACGAAATTATATGCAGTAATATTAATAATTTCTAATGATGACAAAATTGGAAAAAGATTCGTCTTTCATCTATTGATACGGCATATAAACAGGATTGGATTCGGACACACGAAAAAGGATCTATGTTGATTTTGTGTAATTTGTTAAGTTTTTGAGACGCTCACCCAATAGAGAACCCAATTCATTCGTTGAGTTACCAGACTCATGGTTATCTAGTGATTTATCATTTAATTTGTCATTAGGGTCCTCCAGAAAATCATCTCCTAGATTCTGGAATAAGTCCTTGGGGCCTGATATCTTCTTTTTTATTTTCTGACCCTTCTCATTTACGTTTGCATTATAAAGCACTTCCTCGAATAAGTATGAAATTGATCTAGAATTTGTATGCATACTATCTCTTTGTAAAGGAGTTGATCCTGTAGAACTGCTATTGCTCTTATGATTAGCCAAAGAGTGATAGATTGTGGATGCTGCTGAATTATTTCTAGCCGAATTGTCTAAGAATACGTTTTGCTCATCATCGTTTGGAAAGTTATCGAAATTCTCCAGAGACTTGGGTTCTTCGTTCGGCCTGTGTCTTTTATTGGGTAATTGTATTGTCTCTAGTTCTGGCAAGGGAACATCATCATCCTCATCATTAAGTTGCTCCACGTCACCCTGGATAATTTGATTCGTACTCTTACCTAGATTTGGGGGAGGTAAATCACTATCTTCCCCAAATGCTAGTCTTACTCCAAGAGGTGTACGCATTATATTGTTGTCTTTGGAATGAGAAGTATAATTTGGCGTTCTTGGAAATCTTTGAATAGTATTATCCTCATCCTTTCTATGATCTGGGGTGGCTTCTATCCGAGGAGGTAATGCAATTGGCGATAACCTATCCAAGTTTTTATCTTCGGATGGGTCAGCGCTATTTCCTCCTTTGCCCGTGTAGCCTATTTCTGACAAAAGTACAGGAGGTTCTGGGAGGGTAGGGGATGAATCAATAAAATTCTGTATCATAGAGGAACGTCTTCTGACATCGTCTGCGATACTGGGCTTTCTTGGACTCTGTGTACTTCGATTTTTCTGTGGGGAGATCGAGATTCTCTGATAGTTGTCTAATGATTGTCGTATAGTATGGGTTAGCACTGGTACCTGGGGTATTCTATGTGTCAACTTCAGAGTGGAGGAACTTTCCTCGCTGGATAAAGTTTGAGCGGCGGTAATTGATGTATTTTTTCCCGAACCTTTTACCTTGGACTCAGCATGCTGCTTATCAAAGAACGTCGATCTCTTTTTCAATTGTGGAGTGGATGCTTGCATATCATATTGAGCAGGAGGAGGGATATTTTGCTGCTCTGTAGACCATGTTGGTGTCTGTTCCTCAGTGTTCGCAAATCCTTTCAGCAATGGCTTTTTAAAATCTTTTTGTTTTAAAATTTTATCAGAGTCACTGAGTTCGTCATTCACTTTCCTCTGTTCAAATTCATCATCCAGAAGTAACAAGTTACTTTTAGTATTTGTTATTCCATTTAAATCTGACGATAGATGAGCGGGGGCTTCATAACTAGTAAGCTCAACATTAGCTGCTTGTTCCAAAAAATACTTCCAGAAGTTTACATTGTTCCAGACATTAGCTGATGATGTAGCATACAGTTTCAATATAGGGAAGATCTTATCATTTATCACAGAGTTGGCTTTTGATAGATTCTTATCTATTTCTTGAAGCGCTAATGTTATCTCTTGTTCTAGTCGTTCTAATTCAAGTGTTGCGGACTCACCATCTATAGTTTCTTCGGCTTTTTGACCAAAATTAGAGCCTATGGTAGATTTCCGTCTGGAAGATGAAGGTGCTATGGAATATCTTTTCATGGCTATACAAGACGAAAGATAGGTATGTGAAATGTTTATTTGAAAACCGGACGCGTTTTTGCATGTTAAGATTTACAGTTTTGAGTTATGAGAAGATTGATTTTTGTTCATTCAAGAGGACAAGTCTTGAAAGCAAATAGACAATAGTATCAAGCAGGGTTTCTTCTCATGGGAAATATAATGTCTGTTTCTTTTGCTCCTGAATGTACCGAGCTAAAGAATAAGTATGACGATTGCTTCAACAAATGGTATACGGAAAAGTTTTTGAAAGGTAAATCACTCCAAAATGAATGCACGGAATTCTGGGACAGTTACATAACATGTGTGAACGTAGCGTTAGAGAGGCAAAAGATCAAGCCGATGTTAGACAGGGCAAGGGAAGACCATCCTTTCTCTCATGAAGAGATAGTTGAAAGTAAGGATAATATCCAAAACAAAGATTCCAAGCCTTAATACATGACCAAGAGCTCCCGTTCTATTAAGATGCCAGATGGATGCTTGAAATACATAGCTGACAGGCAAATATAGTTGTAAATAATCAATAATGACTAGGTTTTTAAATTGTCCTGCATAATAAATAACTTGTATATATTGATATGTTCATCTGATTCATTACTTTGAAGTTTGTTTAAAAGTCATGTTGGTGGAGGAAGTGCCCAAGAACCGGGACACTAAAAGCACTACTATATATTTTTCATCCTCCGTAAACTTGTCTGCAAGAGCCCCGGTGTATTCTGCTGAAGATAACCCTCAAGATGACGGGGATGATAGGAATGGCCATCGGCATATAAAGAGTAGGCCAAAGGTGAATTATAATTTGACCCACTTGATGAATGTTCAAACACAGGCGAATGAAGCACAGAAAACTTTGGAAGAGTTTAAGTCTTCACATCAAGTTCAGATGGAAAGGTATGTGAATAAAAGAATAGGCGAATTAGCTAGAGACACTTCAGAAGCCTCCAAGAATATTACAATTGATACGTTTGATCCTAGTGACAAGAAAAGGGCCCGACAAGGTAATACTCCTACTACAAAGAAGATTTTATCGTCTAAGAGAACATTGAATCTGCTTTTTGAAGAAGAAAGAGATATATTATGCATAAACTCCATACTTAGTCTTAATTATCAATTTGTTGATCAAATTGACACAAGTCTTTATAGAAGGAAGAATGAAAAGGAATTTAAAAGAGTAAGACCACGTCTAAAGCTCTGCTGCATATGTGGGGGTATTTCCAGTTATTCTAGATGTGCTGATTGTGGTCTATACTCTTGTAGCGTGCGATGTAATCGAATGCATCAAGAAGTCCGCTGTAATTAACTAGAGAATCAAGAATATTTGAAAAGATCTATTTAAACATTGATTCTATAAAATGTTCTATAATGTTATTCACGAATCATAATTCTTCAGCCGTTAAGTCTTGTTTAATTTTAAAAGGTTTTCCTCTCCAGAAAATTTTTTGGCCGCATAAAGCATTTATCCATATCGGTAATGCCAACACTTCCCTCATAAGCCAAATATACAACCAACTGAGAAATGAATTTTTGAGAGGAGGAAGGTTTTCTTTCTTGAGCCAGCTGACTCTATAATTTGAAGCAGCAATGGTATCTATGAATGAATAATATTGAATATAGTCCGTTAGCATCCAAAGAAAAATGTGAAATGCAAAATATTTGAAGTTAAACCATTCATGCCAAAACAATGTAGAAAGAGCATACGTGCCAAATATACCACACACAATAGATTCGGTAGTAGGTTCTATCAAAGTAGCTGCAAAGACCATATATTTTCGTACGCGCAACCATCTTACACGCCTTGTCATATAATCTTTTACAGAGTTATCTATACCTCCGAGAGGTTGTATAACAAAGTCACCGCAAAGACCAGTCTTGGAATGAAGATTTTCCCACAAGCAAATGGCGATCATGTTGTCCTCGGCAATGTACCGGGAAAAGAATTTGATGGAATTTCCTGCCCCCATTGACGAGAGTTCTCTTGCATCGGATAAAGTTGACGCAGAATTAAAGAAACTCGACTTTTGTAATGGGATTCTGGCTACTGCCTTGTCTAAATCAGACTTCCTATAGATATTTGACTTTCCATTGACACATGGGGCAATCGAGAGATTATTGAGTGATATATAGAACTTCAGATGACTCGTCATTAAAAACATCTCGTCCAACCTAGCCCCAAAAGTTTTGAAATATGTACTCTTGAGATGCAAAGAGTTTTGGATATTATTGCCAAGTTCAGTTATCCCTTCGTCACAGGATCCAATACTCAAGGCAAGAGGTACGTGATGGACTAATTTGATTTTTCTTGAGCTGGTATTCTTTCTTCCATTATTGGTATTCCTATTCAATGCCATCACAGAATTAGCCAATGTGTCTGGCAGAGCCCATACGTTGGAGTCCATGATCCACAATATATCGTACTTCGCTTTTTGAAATCCCTTGGCCAAGTTATTGACCTTAGGATTTGGCCCGTAATGCTCATTCGAAATCTGAGTTTCCAGATCGTAGCCCTCAGAAATCAAGATCTCCGCATCTAAATGGGGATACTTCTCTATAAGCTGCTTGATTATAGGAATGGATTGGTCCTCAGGATCATCCACGCAAAACAAGATCTGTACTAACCTTTCCGGATATTTTTGGATAAACGAAGATTCTAAACATGTATATAACTCCGGATCTATGCCTTTAATGGGTCTCAAGATACTGACGCCTTCTATGGCATCAACATCCTCAATCTCATCAACCTTTCTTCCAGTTTTTCGGAATTTCAAAATAATCTCAAAGAATCCAATATACGCAACCACCAATATCAACACGTACCATCCTAAACACACGTAACCTGTTACTAAGCGGAGTTTACTAAGACCATATTCTTGCATCGCTTATTTTTTGGCTTCCGAGACTAATGCGATAATCAAGAGAAGGTATGCTTGCAGCTATTCTACCGGTTGCCAATGCGTCAATCCTATTGCATTGAAATTGCAATTTCTATTTACTGTATTTTTTATTCTTTGAATTTTTTTTTTTTTTTTTTTTTTTTTCCTCACGTATTGGTTCTTTTGAGTCTGATTCAGTAAATGTTGGTTGAACTCGAAACCCAAACCGCTACACCTCATGCTTATGATTGAGATGCGCACATCGATTGACTCTGACTCAGCCTTTGTACGTATATTTACACGTCCCACAATTGCCTTGTTTTTCTTGCACTTACTAAGCTCCTATTATCACTCATCATACAGTCCCTATTTGCAACAACGTATCAGTAGCGCATTAACCACTTAGCGACTGATTTTGGACTTCCGGAAAAGCCCTCCAAATATTCGAATTCCTGCCATTGGCATTGCATCTACTGATATTCTAACCATAGCACACCATACTATCCTAGTGTGCTATATCATAAGAAAATTCTATCATATCGTTTATTAGACTACTATTTGACAAACCTTATTGGTGGAACATGTCTCTTACAAAATGTAGAAGTATGAATGAGTGGCGCTACTTGCAGTCAGGAGATAGCTATGGTTTCGACTTACGTTAGGTCAATGAACCTTTCTTCCGAGAGTCACCCGCCCTTGAGAGGACTTTTCCTTTCCCCCCTCCTTTTGCGAAATATCCAAGGAAAACGACATTTTGTGGAAGAGCCTGTAAGAATGATCGATGTGGGGCGACATAGACGAGATCCACTACCTCGGGACGCTCAATGTACCCCATGAAATTTAACATATATAGTAGCAAGCAGAACCCCGGATCTTATTTGATTTTTCAGGAGTAACTGATTACATTATTTATAACTCTTGAATCTTTTTCTCTTTAAAATATAATGCTAAAACTTTTGAAGAATAGCAAAATGCCAGTTCAAAGTTTAAAACAATTCTCTACCAGTGCTTTAAAAGGGGACTTATTCAAGTACCAAAAGGAGTTACCTAGACTACCAGTACCAACATTGGAGGAAACTGTTAGTAAGTACTTGAGATCGGTTGAGCCATATTTGAGCAAGGAGCAAATGGAACAAACGCGAGCTAAGGCGCAGGATTTCGTCAAGCCAGGAGGAAGCGGAGAACTTTTGCAGCAAAGATTGGTAGAATTTGCACAAGCCAAAGATAACTGGTTGGCAGAGTTTTGGGATGACTATGCCTATATGTCCTATAGGGATCCAGTTGTACCTTACGTGTCGTATTTTTTTTCGCACAAGGACATTAGAAATGCCATTGGCAAGGACCAATTATTGAAGGCTACTTTGATCGCGTACTATACTTCTGAATTCATGTTGAAGGTTCAGAGCGAGGAATTAGATCCCGAAGTTATCAAGGGAAACCCCTACTGTATGAATGCTTTCAAATTCATGTTCAATAATTCGAGAGTACCAGCAGAGGGTAGTGACATCACCAAGTTGTATGACGGCGCCAAACACAGGTACTTTGTTGTAATTGCGAAGAATCACTTCTATAAGGTGTATCACCACACCAAGGATGGTCAGTTGTTGAGCAAGGCTGATATCTACAAGCAATTGCAATATGTTTTGGAAGATTCCAGCAGCCGTCCTAGGGGAACACCAATTGGTGCATTAACTTCTTTGAATAGGGACGAATGGTTGAATTCTTTCAATCAGTTGAACAAATCTCCAATCAACAAACATTCCTTGGAAACCATTTTTGCCTCATCCTTCGTCATATGTTTAGACGATAACAGTCCTATAACAATCGAAGAAAAATCTAGAAACTGCTGGCACGGAGATGGACAGAACAGATTCTATGACAAGCCATTGCAATTTTTTATCAGTAGCAATGGAAACTCTGGTTTCTTAGGAGAACATTCAAGAATGGATGCTACCCCTACTGTCCAATTGAATAATACCATATTATCTTCAATTTTCAAGGAAGACCCCAAAAAGTTGATCAGCGAGGTTGCGGGTGATACTAAAACCTTGGACGAGTTGTCTGTAGAGGCATTGCCAGAAGTATTGGAGTTTGACATTAACCCAGCTGTTAGAAACGACATAGCTCAGGCCGTCACTAAATTTAGGGCAACAATTGATTCTCACGACGAAGAGGTCTTCCAATACTTTGGCTACGGAAAGAATTTGATTAAACAATTCAAGGTGTCGCCTGATGCTTACGTTCAGATGTTGATACAGTTAGCTTACTACAAAATGACTGGTAAAATAAGACCAACATACGAATCGGCGGCTACCAGAAAATACTTAAAAGGAAGAACCGAAACCGGTAGAAGTGTTTCAAATGAGTCTGCAAAATTCGTAAAGACTTGGAGTGACCCTTACGCTACTACTGAGGAGAAAATAGCCACGTTCCAGGCAGCCTGCAAGCAGCACGTCAAGTACTTATCTGAGGCAGCGGATGGAAAAGGTGTTGACCGTCACTTCTTTGGTTTAAAGCAAATGTTGCGTCCAGATGAGCCTTTACCTGGCATTTTCTCGGATGAAGTCTTTGGCTACTCCTCTACATGGTACTTATCGACCTCTCAGGTTCCTTCTGAATTCTTCCAGAGTTGGGGATGGTCACAGGTCATAGATGATGGTTTCGGCCTTGCCTACTTGGTCAATTCCGACTGGCTCCACGTTCATATTTCTTGTAAGAAAGGAAATGGGTTAAGGTCCGATTTGATGAAATGGTTTTTGGTAGATTCTGCTAATGAAATGAAAACCGTTTTATCAAGCACATTGGCTCCAAAGGCTAAATTATAGTTTCCATTTTATTTATAGTTCTAGGTATTTAATACGCTGAATTCTACAGTTTGGTGTGAAACCCCTGGATTGGTATTTTGTAAACATTTCCTAATGTGTTAGTGAGAATCTCCCCTTTCGCATCTCACATCACCTTGATCTCATCGAAATCAACCCTTTGCACTTTATAGGACAAGTTTCCATTCTAAGAACACAATTAGTGTTGATTTTCGAGTGGAAAAGAGACAAAAAACCTTGTTTGGTATAAACTAATACCATAACACCTTCAGATCAGATCAAGCATAAACTAGGGCTATAGAGCTTGCTCTACGGATAAAAAAAAGAACTGCGACAAGTTTAATGGAGTCCCTCATAAGAAAAGCTACAGAGATAATATGGATAATAGGAGAGAGAGGGCTCGCAAACGACTGAGTATATCGGCGACTGAGGAACGCTCTAAGAGAGTTAAAGCATTACAGAGTTTGGAAAATGAAGAGGACCCACATTTGGGTTCTGATAAAGATCCTCATATACACAGCACAGATCCTATTCAGTCTCAAAAGCCTCAAATTTATGCTAGAGACAAATCACATAGCATTGACCTGTTACTGCCTTCAGCTCATGTTGGACTATCCTCATCCATGTACTCCGTTCCGCAGCTGTCTTCCCAAACATACGAATACGATATTTACAGCGGCCTAGACTACTCATATACCCAACTAAGCAGTGATAACCAGAACATACCCGTGGGACGCCATGAAACAAATCTAGCTCTGTATGGAAAATCAGGGAACAAGAAAAGCCAAATTCCCTTATTGCAGGGCTTCGCATTTGATCAAGAAACGTCGCAAATGCAGTCCGCGAATTTAGATAAATTTCTGAACTTTCAAACGACACAGATGGCTTATAGACAGCCAGAGACCTCGGATCTTGTCTCTAATTCCTACGCAGGTCCGAGGGTCTCCCATCATAGACCCCAACTATCAATCTCCACTCAATTAAGCTCCTTTAATTTCGGTGAGAATACCAGACCACAAGAAGAAAATAGAGCAGAAGATGACAGTAAGCCGTTCGAAGATCTAATTTTGAAACTTCCATCAGTAGATGCCTCAAATGTCAACAATTATTTGCTATCTGTATTAAGATCGTTCAAGTCACCTATTCCGTTGGATGACTTTTATCTTTTCCTATATAATGACAAAAATGGTATCTCTAATTATTTAATGAATCCGAAAATTGATAAAACAATTATACATCCATCGGAACTGAAGAAGTACTTCGAAGTTCTATCTCAGATCTTGAAGATATTCAGAAGCCCCAATATTCTAGGAACATATTATCCCCAGGTCACAGCTAGAGCTCATAGGCTCTCCAATATTAACTACCACGAATTGTTGAGGACTTTTCTTGCTATCAAAATACTATTTGACATCCTAATTCATCTTCAGCCAACGAGTAAGCCACAAAACTATACGATACCGAGGCTCTCGATATATAAAACTTATTTTATTATTTGCCAAAAACTCATCAACGAGTATCCGAACTCTACGAATACTCATAGTGAGCAAGAGAAGCTCATTCTTGGACAATCAAAACTAGGAAAGCTATTGAAGTTAGTTTATCCTGACTTATTAATAAAAAGGCTTGGCAGTAGGGGGGATTCAAAATACCACTATTTGGGTATAGTATGGAATGAGAATATTGTAAATGATGAAATTAAAGACTTGTGCGATGAAAACGAATTATCAAAATTGGCAGAAATATTCAAAGATGAAAGAAAGAAAAATTACATACGTAGAAAGAGGAACAAATCTACCGCTAATTTAACCAGCCTCCAGGTGCGCCCTCACCAGAGGAGAAAATTCAAATCTGAACCCAAGTTGAGTACGAGTTTTAACCTCGAAAAAGATGAAAGAGCGAAAACCCTTCCACTTGCTCCCTTATCATTTGTACTGCCTGAAATAAAGTTTCCCGATAGAAATGATTTTACATGCATAAACTATGAGCACAGCTGGTTTAGTCTGATTAAAGCATCTACGTATCAGTTCTTCGATACACTAGAGCCTTCATTTCCTTTGCGGCAAAGAATACAGGCTTTTTTTTTGCTGAAGGAGGAATTGGAAGACCATACTGCTTTATGCAGAAATTTTATGCTGCATTTGATTCAGCCTTTGGATCAAAATTACAAAAAAATCAAGAATATAGATTTAAGGCTATACTTGATAGTAATTACAGAAATCTTGCCTTTCTTACTATTTGTTAATTCGCCATCGCAGGACGACTTTCTCAAAAAATTCAGGCTTAATTGCCTTTATTTAATAAACAACTTGGTGGGTTATATGAAGTGCTTGGACGATCATGATTCATTCCCAATAAAGAATGCAAAAATGTTTTGCAGCATTTTGAAGAAACTCATCAATATTAATGATTTATTGATCACTTTCCTTCGATTCGTTTCTGATGATGAGAGCCCAGTGGAAAAAGCAATGCTAAAAGACATCAAGACATACTTGTTGCCTCCAGAGCAAAACGCTCACACTGATGCACAGAAAAAGAATGCGGAAAGAAAGGGGCCAATATCGTGGCCTGCTGGGAAAGACCAAATGAGAAATCGAGGGGATGAAGATAAAGAAAAGGACCCTAATGGCAAAGAGAAAGAAGAGGGTCCTGATTATTTCAGAAAAAGTGTCATTTTTCCGGGGTTCACACATACCTGCATCGCTTTTAATTTTAATCCTTCTCGTGAGGATCATATTGACTACAGCGCCCTTTTTCAGTACATTAGCGAGGATGTGGATAGCGTACAAAATTTTTTAACTATGGATCTTCTGTCGCTTCTAGAAGAAGTGGCATTAAAAGAGCAAAATTTACCAGTTACCTCCACCCCCACTGACTTCCTCTCCGAGAGGGAGAAATTTAAATTATTTTCCTTACTCTTATTAATTCATGAAAAGCTTTTGACAAGAAGTATTAGAAAAAAGTATCCCATTATAATATGCAACAACCTTTTAAGTACGATTTCAAATGATACATTGAAGTTCATCTTCAACCGAAATCAAAAGAAGAACGTTGGTCAGAATATAGACCAGGGAAATGACAGTTTTGCGAATTGGTGGATATTTAACTCTATTATTCAAGAGTACATGAGCTTGATGGGAGAAATAGTAGGCCTATACCAAACTATAAACCAATAGTTCCTTATAAAGTTCGTACATTATATAAGACAATATATCACCAGATAATTAGGAATTAGGCTAGAACTCCCTAAAGCGTCAGGGGTGGCGGATGCAACAGCGCGCATGGATATCGACTTCCTATATCTTTCTACATAAATATTTGATATAAGCGGTATTAAGATGAGCATTTATACATCAAATGCATAAAGAAGCTATTATAATAGGAGCTGGTATATCGGGGATTAAGACTGCCATTGATTTATATGATGCAGGCATTAAAAATACCCTAATCTTTGAGGCAAGAGATAGGCTTGGCGGAAGATTATGTTCGGTCAAGTCACCTGGCCAGAAAGTTACATATGATTTTGGTGCTCTGTGGTTTCATGATGCTTTGAAGAATCCTTTGTTTGATAAAGCGTTGGCCTTGGGAAATGTGGACTATTACTTTGATGATGGAAAATTTGTATATTTTTCCGAGAAAGATAAGAAAATCGAGTACTGGACTTTCATGCCTACCTTGAGCGAACTTATTACGTACACTCAGTTGGTTTATGCAGAAGAGCCTAATAAGCCTGATGTTTCATTGAAGGAGATATGTGAACAATATTTGAGAGAAAAGAAAAATCTTTTGACGCTGGAGCAGTTAGAGTACACTGCTCCAGCTTTACGAATGTGGGCTGAAATGTGGCATGGAGTAACTTGGGAGAATTTATCCGCCAAGGTTACGTTTGAAGATGGCGGTAACCATTTAGGAAGAAATGTGTTCGTGAAATCGGGCTACTTTGGAGTGTTCGAAAATGAATTGAATGAATTGCCACAAAAGTACAGAGAAGACAATATAAAGTTGAATAGCCAGGTATGTAGCATAGACTACTCGGATCCAAAGATTGTACAGGTGACTTTAAAAGACGGTCTGGTTTATACCTGTGACTATTTAGTGGTCACTATACCCTTGAGTTTACTCCTGATTACCGATAAAAAAGATCCATGCTGCATAAGCTGGTCGCCTTCTTTGCCCAAAAATCTCTCCAATGCTTTTGTGAAGTTTGGATCTCTAGGAAAGGTTGTCCTAGAGTTTAATGAGTGTTTTTGGCCCAAGGATATTGACCGATTCTATGCCCTTACGGATCGAGCTCCCATTGATCACAAAAACCCACAGCCATGGGAGCATCCTGCTCTTTTCGTTAACTATGAGCCCATGTGCAACTTTCCATCTTTGGTGGTACTTGTTCAAGATTCCGTAATCAAATATATCGAAAATCTTGAAGAAAACGAGAAAGCTCTCAAAGTATGGGAATTGTTTAAACCCATGGTGGCACAATTCTCCGATGTAACTCATCCCCCTGAACCTACAAATATCTTACACACTGCTTGGAGTAATGATGTGTTTTCAAGAGGTGCTTATTCTGCAGCTTTCGTAGGCTCTGATGACGATGCGGCCTTTAAAGCATTGGGTGAGGGACTTGGAAGAATAAGATTCGCAGGTGCTGAAACTATAGACGGAAGTGCAAATGGCTGCGCTCATGGTGCTTGGTTTAGCGGACAAAGGGAGGCGAAGCACATCATAAAGCATATAGGAAAACGCAAGCTTAATAGTAAATTGTAATCTAGTATTCTTCGGTATCAGCGACTGCAGATTACCCGACCATATATATTTTGATTTCAGAAAAATTTTAGATAAGAGTTCAAGGCAGTAGTCTAATTTTGATATGGATAGCCCAAACTCCATCAAGCTTATCTATGGAAATTCTCATCCAGAGCTTGCGAAGCTAATCGCTCAAAGGCTCTGCTTGAATTTGGCAAAAGTTCGGGCATTCGAGTACACCAACAAGGAAACTGCGGTTGCTGTTGGTGAATCCGTAAGAGATGAGGATGTGTATGTTATTCAAACTGGATGTGGCGAGATGAGAATAAATGACTTCTTGATGGAGACTTTATTGATTATAAGTGCATGTAAGACGGCAAGCGCTCGAAGAATTACTGCCGTTATTCCCAATTTTCCCTATGCAAGGCAAGATAAAAAGGATAAGTCAAGAGCACCAATAACAGCGAAGCTCGTCGCTAATATGCTACAAACAGCTGGTTGCAATCATGTCATAACCTTAGATTTGCATGCATCCCAAATACAAGGATTTTTTAGGGTTCCTGTTGATAATTTATATGCTGAGCCATCCGTATTGAGGTACATCAAAGAAAATTATAAGAATGAGAATTTAATTTTTGTATCTCCCGACGCAGGGGGAGCTAAAAGAGTAGCATCTATCTCAGACAAATTGGACGTTAATTTTGCACTTATACACAAAGAGAGACAAAAAGCAAACGAGGTATCAAAGATGGTCCTTGTTGGTGATGTAAAAGATAAAGTATGTCTTCTAATTGATGATATGGCCGATACTTGTGGCACACTTGTGATGGCTTCAAACATATTATTATCACATGGCGCACGAAGGGTAGTTGCAATCGTTACCCACGGTATATTTTCATCTAATGCAATCGAGAAGCTAAACAAATCGAAGATAGACAAAATTGTCTGCACTAACTCTGTGCCCCTTGAAGACAAGATGGCTCAATGTTCAAAACTTGAACTTATAGATATAAGCTCAACATTGGCTGAAGCAATAAGAAGATTACACAATGGTGAAAGTGTCTCGTATTTATTTAATCATGCGCCTGAATAAGTTATTTGAAACTGTAATTTCGTTCCTTTGCATCAATTACGTACCAAGTTATACCTTCATTTAATTTAAATATGTTTTCAGAACTTGACGCATAATTTTCTTTAGTAACCTTGTGTTCAGTGATGGAGAGTACTACCCCAACTAGCCAATCTCTCCCTTCTAAGACAGTAGTTAACTCCATTGTAGGCTCTTCTCCATCAACATGAAGCCTAAGAAAAAAATGAGGGGCACCAATATTAAATGCGGCCCACGGCTGAAAGGTAGTATTCGTTTCATCAATGCGAGTAGGCAAGAACAAGACCAAATCGCCCATGTCGAAACTATTTATGGTAATTTTGAAAGCAACTTTAGCTTGTAATTTTTCTAATTCTTTAGAAATCGTTTTATTTTCTTTCGTTAGTTTCTTTGCGAATCCTTCAACATCCTTGAATCTCTTTGATATCGCATTCAAGAAGAATCCTCTTATCTCAGCATCATTGTCATAATGCTCAAAATTAGTTCGAGTGATAGAGTAGATAAATTCATTGAATCTCGATTCAGAAGAATTGGGATTGCCAAATACTTTATCATAAATGTCCGTTAACTTGTGCTCTTGATCATTAAGTTTCTTATTTATCAAGTTGTGCGAACTATCCGTATTAGAATCTGACCCGGGAGAAGTTTTACAAGTGCTTGCTGAATCTGGTATTTGGTAGTTCTCAATAAAAAAATCAGAATTGTCAGACTCATATTTGTCAAGATCTTTTGCCCAATCTAATGTTCTTTCAACCAGTCTAGCTACTTTAGATATGGGGACCGATTTTATATTAGAAAAGGTCTCAGGCATCTCTTCCATTCTTCTGCTTTCCTCCAATGTAGTTTGGTCTTGTCCGTCCTTTTTCAATTTGAGTCCCTTTACTCTAGTTATTCTATAGCTTCGCTTATCATCTGAATCCTTCTCCTCAACCAATAAAAGACCCATAGATTCTAAAATGAGACAAAATTCCACAAAAGTCTCATAATGGAGCTTGACCAAAACCTTCAAGTTAGTAAGTAGGTTAAAAGCTATTCTCATAAACTTGAAAATAGTAGTAGTTGTATCCTTATGTTCCGTTTGTGTATGTTCCATCAAATTTTCGTAGTCTTCAGTGCATTCTTCAATCTTAGATTTTAGTTTATCTATCTCTTCACCAAGAGCCTTCCTTTCACTAATTATCTCGGCCTCCTTTAATGATAAGTTAGAGATTAGTTCTTTCTTCATGTTTCTTTCGTCAGTTAATTCGTCCTGCAAAATGGTTATCTCTTCTTTTGATTTATCTACAATTCTTCTACTTTCCATGTTGCTGGATTTCAATTCTTCAATTTCCTTTTTCAAATTTTCATTAATCCTTTTGTTATCCTTTTGGTCCTGGATTAAACATTCAATCTGAGAGTCTTTTTCCAGTATTCTTTCTTTGAATTCCAAATTCTCATGTGACATTTTGACTATCTTCATATCCTTCTCCTCAAGTTCATGACGTAGCTTATCTATTTCATCCAAATACTTGCTTTCCAACTCAAGTACTTCAGGCTGCCGTTTGAGATCCGTGGCCATTGTGCTATTTGTAGCGGAAGAATGCTTCCTTTCTGAGGTCGCCGAATCGCCCATAGAAGATTTCCTCTCGCCTTCATTTCGCCTATTCTCATTGTTTGGCAGGTAAGGTTTGATCTGAGATGTTTCAAGATTAGAATCCTTGGAGAAATTAGCAGCGCCAGTTTCAGGACCAATAGAGGGGGGTGCTTTTTCATGCAAAAATGATGCATTAAAACCATTCAAGCCCAGAACTGGCCATTCTTTCATGTTAGAGAACTGCTGCTGATGAAGCAAATTCTCTAACTTTCTAATCCTCAGCTTTAAGCCAGCCACTAGCTTGTCGTCAATTTCAATATCGCAAGAGCCTGTACCACTATTTTCAATTTTTAATTTTTCCTCCTTAGATTTATACAAATTTTTGGCTTCAAGAATTATTTTACTTTCAGGAAGCTCTGAAGTGTTGGAATTTGACAACAAACAAATCGACTTCGTGATATTCTTGAGGAAATTGGTGGATTTCTTTAAGTCTTGAAAGTTAGAGTGAAGCAACCTGTAAAAATTCTGATTCCCTGAGGTAGAATACTTACTACAATAGGCTTCGAGTAGAGTGATATAGAGACATACATCACTTCTGCTGACTTCAATGTTCTTCACAATTCTAAAAAGTAAGGACTGATTTTCAAAGCCACCATTCACTAATGTTACGTCGACACTAGGCATGGTCAACCTCGCAGCTTCTTTCGGATCGGCATTATTAATTAGAGCTAAAAGACCTCCAAACTTCTTTATCCAAATTTTACGGAAAAATCTTTCATTTGAAATGATGATACTTAATTGCTCAGAAACATTTCCGACTATACCTTTGGCATAAAATTCATGCCACTCAAACTCCCTTCTCTTCTCTATTATCATGAAACCAAACAATAGAGGTAGGTCCACTGTCAAAGATAAATGCTGTTCGAGAGTCCTAATTTTGTTTAGCAAATCAGAATTGTTATCTTTATTGGAACTTACCTCCATATGTGAGTGCAGCGAGGAAAAGTCTGACAATGATTCTCTAACAGTAACCATCAGCTTTTGAAGATTAGCAATTCTTCGATAAACATACAAGCTTTTCAGACACAAAGATGCATGGAATTCTTTCAATTTTTCCCGAGTGTCATACAACGAAGTTGCCGCATCGTAAAGCTGTGGAGCCAATGTCTTTTGATGATTCCTATAGATTTGATCAACAGAGATTGAGGTGTTCGTTGATATATCTGCAATATCATCGCAGAGCTGATTTCGTAGCTCTTGTATTTCCTTGATATAATTTGAATGTGATTTATCGTCTTTAAATTTTGCAATAGACTCATCCCTCAATTCCTTAATAAAGTCATTGACTTTGCTCATTTCCGCTTGGATTACATTGACTCCTTGCAGTATGCTGTTGTAGTTCTTAGTAACCTTTGGAAAGATTTCTGAAATAAACTTAGCGTCCTTTTCCAATCGCTCTCTACTGAGAATATCAACTAAAGAAATGCTTTCTTTACTCTTTTCAAAAGTGATCACTGGAAAGTTGCGTAACTTTTCATAATGATTCTTCCAAGTCTTATGCAATGTCTTTTTTTCTAATTCATCTAGCTTACCGTAAAAGCTTTTAAAGCTCTTATCAATTGAGGTGAAAAAATTTGCGGCAAACTGAAATATGATATTAAGAGACATGAACATGATATTGATTGCTTTCACATAGTATCTGATGTCCTCAAATATTACCAAAACATCACTATACAAGTTCTTAGTCCATGCATCATTGATTTTCAATAATTGGCTCACTTCTTTGATCCGGTGTAAATCCTGATTCACAAGTGGTGAAGGGCTGAACCTCTGTATTTCTTTGTTGGACACAGGCACCTTCCTGAGATGCATCAGCAATACATCACTCTCATGCTCCACAAAAAGCCTTTTATCAAAAACGTATACTTCATTTATCTCGTCTATTATGTTGAAGTTCACCTTCATTCCATAAGAAGTGAGTAAAAATATATCCAGCATATCTATCGATCTATCTTCCATAAATGTCTCGTTGATAAACTCCTTAAATGAGTTTATACTATGAAACCGGACTGGTTTCGGTACTTTCACAGATTCACCATTGTGTGCGTTGTAAAGAACCAAATACGATATACCTGCTTTAGATGACATTGTAATAGGTAGCTGAAAATTTCTCTGCTCCTAGCCAACCACTTAGTACATCACAATATAGATATCAATGCCCTCCACATAATGGCAACTTGAGCTCACTCATTCACTATATGGCATACCTGCATATACCACCGAAAGCTTATCCAGACCCTGCTTAAGCGGTGTTTGAGAAGCAAGGTAGAGTATGATGCTGTTAGCACAGGACTTTTCACATAGTTGGTTTTGGAGCTCATGCGGGAAGGATGATACTATATAATCATCATTGATGGGCCCATTATGGACTAGAAGAAAAGTGATTAACTGTGTATCCTGCATATAGAGAATATTTAGTTCGAAATATCGAAGGATACAAGAAGAGAAAGCACAAGGCAGAAGATAGAAACATGCTAGACTGCCATTCATTAGAGGTAATAGCACGATTTAAGCTGGCATTGCTCTCTAAGGACATTGTTCAGGAAGATCCCGACTTTGGTAAGTCTAACAGAGGGAACAAGATAGAATTTTCCGAGGGAGATGGGGATGCACTTCGGTCTCAAGTGGTGGAATATGAGGGCTCACCACACTTGGTATTGACAAACGATAGTATTTCAAGGATCTCAAGAAAGAACAAAAGAAAATGGAGCCTGGAGTTTGGCAGTCCAGAAGAGAAATCGAGTAGTTCCAGCGACGAGGAAGAAAATAGCTCCGAGGAGGACGAAGACGAGCACCCAATAAAGAAGTTCAGATTGGTTGAGTTATTATCTCCCTTGATACATCCATCCGAAGTTGTATATCATCCTGCCATAAGCAAAACGTATCAACTGCAAACACTTGCGAAGCTTGCCAGTGAGTTGATCGATATCATCGAGGTCGAACAGAATAATTTGAACTATCTTCAAAAACTCTTGAGCGTTTTGAATGGGGAAGACTGGTTCTATTTGCTAGAAGAGAATATGGGTCTCAAAGCATACGATCACGGCCTAAATGAAGAATCAGGCGAGCATTTGGAGCAAAATAATGAGAAGACCCCCTCAGGTGATGCAAAACCCAAGGCGGAGGAGGAAAAAGAGTCTGAAAGTACTAATAAACGGATCACCAGAACTTTGGCTCAACATGACCATGAAACACTGGGTGTGATAGTATCAGATCCTTTCTTTGCGCTTCCTGAAACTTTGAAGGTTTTTGAAGAGAATGAGAAAAAGGCTGGAGAAGAAACTAGTGACAATTTTAGGGCAATTCAAGAAGACTTAACAAACTATCTTCAAGTTAGTTTACAACGACAGCAAGAATACATAAAGAACCTTACTCATATAAGAAATGGCATTGTAAAAACAGATCGATTTAAACTGGATATTTACAAATGGGGAAAGGAAATGTATGAAAAAAAAAGTGGCTAACGCAGGTGTAAGCGCTTCATTTATATAAAATAAAAAAAAACATATCAACTAGTCAATATTTAAATGCAATGATAAAGCATGTCACGCAAGTTCATCTTTCATGTTAAAGCAAATAGAACTCTAGTATAAGTAGTTTGTAATTCCCTTATATACTGACAAGTAAGGATTACATAACCGTCGCGTAAGTAAAGAAATTGAGTTACGCGTACGTGTGAGTATATTAATCTAACTAATAAGTTTTCTCAAGACTACATTTATAGTTAAAGTTCTTTTTATTAATTAATACTCAAGATGCTTGAAGGTAAGTTTGACGAAGCTGCTCTCTTGAAAAAGATCGTAGATGCGATTAAAGATTGTGTCAAACTTTGCAATTTTAACTGCACTGAACATGGTATAACTGTGCAAGCAGTTGATGACTCTAGAGTTTTATTGGTATCACTTTTGGTGGGCCAGTCAGCATTTAGTGAATATCGATGTGATAGAGACATAACATTAGGTATTGATTTGGAATCATTCTCGAAAATCATAAAATGTGGTAATAATGAGGACTATTTGACAATTTTGGCTGAAGATAGTCCGGACAGCGTCATGACTATCTTTGAAGACAAGAGAAAAGAAAGAGTAAGCGAGTATTCCTTGAAATTAATGGATATTGACTCAGAGTTCTTGAAGATTGATGATATGGATTATGATGCCGTCATTAATATGCCATCAGGTGAGTTTGCCAAAATTGTACGTGACTTGAAGAATTTAAGTGAGTCTTTGAACATCATTGTCACTAAGGACTCCGTGAAATTTAGTGCAGAAGGAGAGAATGGTACCGGTTCCGTTGTATTGAAACCATACACGGATATGGATCATCCAGAAGAGAGTATCAGTGTGAACTTGGATAATCCTGTTGACTTGACATTCGGCTTAAAGTATTTGAGTGACATAATAAAGGCAACAAGTTTGTCTGGTACCATAACTATTAAGCTAGCTGATAAAACTCCGGCATTATTTGAGTACAAGTTGGACGCAGGTGGTTACTTGAGATTCTACTTGGCTCCGAAATTTGACGAAGATGATTAATATATTAATTGTAATGTAAACGTCTATTTATCTCAATTGACTGTAGTCTGCTTATCTGTAGTGTTGGAGAGGCTTGGTAAAAAAGTACTTCTCATGCCCGATTTTTCTGTTATTGGTAGAATGAGTCTGTAAGCGTCGTCGGTATTCATGTAGTATTTGTATAATCTTTTGACTCGGCAAAATCCAAATGATTCATAAAGCTTGAGTGCCGCCGCATTTTTAACTTCAGTTTCGAGTGTGATCTCATCTACATTGTCCCATTCAATCATCTTCCTTATTGTTAGCTCTATCAACCTGGTCGCTATCTTACGACCCCGATACTTGGGATCTACAACTAGCATACCTATGTACCCTCGAATTCGTACATCTCTGTGAATGTCAATTTTGGAAACTATTATTCCAATGATATCCTTCGAGTCTTTAGTTTCCTTCACCGCAAAGCAATACTGCAGCTCTGTATTAAGAAAGTACCAGTATACATAAATTGAATAAGGCTCCAGCAAGTGCTCCGAAATCAAATTCGACATTCGCTTAAACTCATCCTCGTTCAGTGAATCGATGCTGCAGTAACATAGGCCATCTACCTCTTGCAACACCTCCATATTCAGCTGGGATGACATCAATACTCTACAGTGTTGTGCAGAAGTATCTCCTGTTCTGTAGAACTCAGATCATAATCATGTGATTTATGACGTGACTATCTACACGTGATAAATATGGTTCTTTATCCCCCGTGTGCACCACCCAATTCCCCTCCCACTCCTCAGTCTCCCGGAGCCCAGCGGACGTGTTCTTCCTATCATAACCGGGAACTAGTTTGGTTGCTCTGTTCGCTTCCTGCTCCAACTAGCAATGAATGCTCTATTGCGACACTATGATACCTTATGGAATAGCCTCTACTTAAAGATTATGTAAGAACATGTAACTCAGTAGGTGTAGTACTATATGTACTCTGCCGACCAAAATGACGTATTTCTCTCTTCAGGCTTTTTTGTGAATGGTTCACAGTCTCCCGGAATTTGAACGCTAAGCAATTGCTTCGGACTTTTGCTGCGAACAAATCGTCGAGTGATTAAGTTTGGGACCCAGTGTGCTCCAGACGAAACAAAGAAAAAAACTATTTAAGGAGCATAATTCTCACTACTCAGGGTTAACTATTCATTGGTTTTAATTTGAATTAAAAAAGAAAATAATTAGATACTAAAATGTCAGTACTCGATGTCTTAGAAAGAAAGTCTGGAGTCATCTACGGTGAAGATGTCCACAAATTGTTCCTTTACGCACAAGAACACGAATTTGCTATTCCAGCAATTAACGTTACATCCTCTTCAACTGTTGTTGCTGCTTTGGAGTCGGCAAGAGATAACAAGTCTCCAATTATCTTGCAAACGTCAAATGGTGGTGCTGCATACTTTGCTGGTAAAGGTGTGAACAACAAGAACCAGGAGGCATCAATTGAGGGTGCAGTTGCCGCTGCACACTATATTAGGGCTATTGCACCTACATATGGTATTCCTGTTGTCTTACACAGTGATCACTGTGCTAAGAAGTTGTTGCCATGGTACGACGGAATGTTGAAGGCTGATGAAGAGTTCTTTAACAAGACCGGAGAGCCTTTGTTCTCTTCTCACATGTTGGATTTGTCTGAAGAAACCGACGAGGAAAACATTGACACATGTGTCAAATACTTTAAGAAGATGGCTAAGATGGGTCAATGGTTAGAGATGGAAATCGGTATCACTGGTGGTGAGGAAGATGGTGTCAATAATGAACATGTACAAAAAGAGTCATTGTACACCCTTCCAGAAACCGTTTTCAAGGTCTTCAAGGCGTTATCTCCAATTTCTCCAAACTTTTCTATTGCTGCTGCTTTCGGTAACGTCCATGGTGTTTATAAACCTGGTAACGTTCAATTGAGACCTTCCATTTTGGGAGATCACCAAAGATATGCTAAGGAGCAAACTGGATCCAAGAATGACAAGCCTATTTTCTTGGTTTTCCATGGTGGTTCTGGTTCTTCTCAAGCCGATTTTGACGAAGCCATTAAGAATGGTGTAATCAAAGTCAACTTAGATACAGACTGTCAATATGCTTACTTGACTGGTATCAGGGATTACATCCTCAAGAAGAAGGATTATCTTATGTCTCCAGTTGGTAACCCAGAGGGTGATGATAAGCCAAACAAGAAATACTTCGACCCAAGAGTTTGGGTTAGAGAGGGAGAAAAGACCATGTCTGCACGTATCACTGAAGCATTAGAAATTTTCCACACGAAGGGTCAACTTTAAGTGTTATATAGCTGCGTATAAATATATGTAACTGTATTCAATGCTATGTAAATAATTGATGATTGCAACTGCTTATTAGATATGATCACAGCTGAGGGCAGTGGGAAATGTATTATTTGCTCTCCGAATTCTGTAGTATCGTCCGTATCTTCGTATATTCTGGCATACTTTCATAAGGTGTGAAACCCTTTTCTTGTATATTCATTCCCAAAAGCATATTTGCTTTCACATACTTTGTAACGCATCTATCTATGCAGCATTGTTCTCCCGTGTTTAGTTCACCTTCGCCATAGTTATCGGGCAAACACTTTTTCTGGCATGTGCTTATTACTCTGCTGAATGTAGCAGAAACTGCATCAAACTGTATTTCTGCTAATTTTATTTTCTCTGGGTCCACTTGTGCATATGAATACTGAGAGCTATTACCTATAAAAAATGACATTATTAAGCCAAATACTTGAATATTTCTATGATGCCATGCTATTACGGTTAGAAATTTTTGAGAACACGATACTGAGAAAAAAAAAAAAAAAAAAAAAAAAAAAAAAAAAAAAAAAAAAAAAAAAAAAAAAAAAAAAAAAAAGAGAATAAACAATCCAATCTTGTTTTGATACGGGCAGCTCCACTCTGCGATTACATTCATCATAGACTACGTTTCATTTCTTTCAGGTACTTCGCCCAATAGTATTAGAAACAATAGCTATGCACGTATTGTTAACAAATGATGACGGTCCACTAGATGATGTATTCTGCCCATACATAAAATACTTGGTTGACGAAATTAAGGTTTCTACTGATTGGGAACTTTCCATTGTGGTTCCATCACAACAGCGATCTTGGATAGGAAAAGCACATTTTGCTGGAAAAACACTCAACACAACTTATATATATACCAAAGTATCTACACATTCAGAGAATCTGAGGATAAATGATTTCGAGGGTCCATTTTACGGTCCAGAACCTACATACCTGAATGATTTGGAGTACCAGGAATGGTGCTTAGTAGATAGCACACCCGCGGCCTGTGCAGATTTGGGTCTTCATCATATTTATGCTGATCGGAAGTCTAGTCCTATCGATCTCGTCATTAGTGGTCCGAACTTCGGTAAGAATTCATCTAACTTATACATACTAACTAGTGGAACTGTGGGTGCAGCCATGGAAGCAGTTACCCATGATGTTAAGGCTATAGCAATTTCATATGCATTTCTGGATTTAAATCACAAGTATCATGTTTTAAAAGAAGCAGCCAAGATATCTGTAAGGCTTATAAAGAAGTTGTATAAATATTTACAAGAACAGAAAGAAATTGATCTTTTTTCAGTAAATATCCCCTTGATCGATTCGCTAGATACGAAGAGTACTAAGGTGAAGTTTGCACCGATTTTGAGAAATTCTTGGAATTCGATCTATACTAAGAGCGAAGAGCTAAATGAGTTCGGCCAGGAACAGTACAAGTGGAATCCAGATTTTAAAGTTGTGTATAAGCATGGGCTTTCAGATTCTTCGCATTCTGATAGTAGAGTGTTACTAGAAGGAGGTATTAGTGTCACTCCTTTGAAAGCTTCGTTCAATGTGTTGGAGCCCCTATCGGGAGAACTTAATTTGAATGAAAGTGATGAAGATGAAAATAATGAAATTTCAAATCATGAGGTTTCACAGTTATTTCAAACGCTTTCGATAAAGTCTGAACTTGATGATAGATACGAGTACGTGATCTTGGTAACTTTCCCCAAAAACTCTTATATATTTGAAACTATATCCCAATGTCTTGAACAATTAAAAGGAACTTTTAAAGTCACCTATGATCCATCTATTATCGAAAGATTGCAGCATGATTCAAAACTTATTATATTTCATCTTGGAGAATACGAAGATTTCGATATCGACAGTCTCAACAGCACAAACCGCTACTTCATCTCCTCCTATATTTTCAGGAAGGCATTAATCAGGAAACATTATCTAGCGAACACCATTCGACAGTTTACTGCAAAGCATCCGTTACTGATCCTTAAAACAAGCTTCCCTCAAACGTATCAAATAGAGGTAGATTATGCCGAGTTTCTCGATGATGCCCTTGACGAGAATTACGAATTACGTTATGAAGTTGAAAATAGCGATTTGACGTGGATTCTCAAACCAGGAATGTCTGATAAGGGACAAGGGATAAGGTTGTTTAAAAGTATAGATCAGCTACAGAGAATATTCGATTCCTTTGAAGCGGACTATACCAGTGATGATGAAGATGAAGAGTCAGAAAACAATAATGTGATTATTTCTCAATTGAGGCATTTTGTTGTACAAGAGTACAAAGAAAACCCCTTGTTATTACTGAGCTATTCTAATCGAAAATTTCACCTAAGGGTTTATGTGGTCTGCGTTGGAAATTTGCGGGTTTCTGTTTATAAGAATGCGCTTGCCTTATTCTCTGATGCGCCCTACAGGCAGCCATTGCTCAACGAAAGAGATATCAGCATGGAAGGCCATTTGACAAATACCTGTCTACAGAAAAATCTTCTGCCTTTGGTTGTGCCGTTTTGGGACTTGAAAGATGAAAAATTCGATGATGAGAGGAAAGCCAATGTTTTTGATGAGATTTGCAATATCACCAGAGATCTTTTCACAGCCGCAACCAGTGTAGACAAAATCAATTTTCAGCCTCTCGATAATGCCCTTGAGGTCTATGGCTGCGATTTTTTGGTGACTGACGACTATTCAGTTACCTTACTTGAAGTTAATGCATACCCTGACTTCAAGCAAACAGGAGAATCTTTAAAGCACATCATTGAAGATCTCTTCAGAGAAATTCTCACGAAGTCACTTATATCCTTATTGGTGCCAACTTGTAAGCAATCTTCTGACAATTTACTAGTTGAAGTGTATGACAGCACTAGAGTTTAATTATTATTCCATTCTTGGTTTCTGTAGTCGTGTGCGAGTAGCAATGAAAATTCTTCATTTTGTGTAATTTAATTCTCTGGACGACGACGAAAATATAGAGAACGAAATTGTTTCTGAATTGTAAAGCCAATTATTGAAACTTGCTAGAATCAAAGGTTATTGAAGAAATCGGTTGAATTTGTATCTGATAGAAAGCAGGCTTGATATATTAACGAAATACATAGCAACATATCCACTATTTTCGAAATATGTCAACATCTCGAAAGTCATATAAGAACCATCTGAAAAGGTTTAATAATAGCAGTAACAATAATTCATTGAATAGTAATACATCCAATGAATTAAATAGTTTGTTAGAAATGTTCCCTGATTGGGAAGCAGATGATTTGGCAACTTTATTAGGCGAACACAATAATCTTGTCGAAGTGGTCATAGATTTGATTGTTAACAATAAAGTATCCAGATGGGAACAACCGAAGAAGGAAAAGCCTAAGGAAAAGCCTAAGAAAAAGGAACGAGAAGTTGAGGAACAAACTAGCACATTAAATTCAGATGGAACGGCACATAATGTTATCCCGGAGCATGGTCACAAAGGAAAGCATCATAGGGAGAACTTCAACAAATCTAAATTCAACAACAGCAGGGGCCAGCAGAGTCATAAAAAGCCGCATGCGAAGGTAAATACAAAAGAGAATGCGAATAATCTATCTGGCGGAGCTTCAAATCATTCTTCGACAGTCCAGCCTCAAGGAAACTCGTGGGCTGCTGCGTTATCTTCAGATAAGCCAAAGGTAACAACCAAGATAGAATCGCAGACACATTCGATTGAAGTTAATACGAGCCCTGGTGAAGAGCCTCAAGCTGTTCCGGAGGAAGAATTTCAAAAAGATAATTTAGGAAGAGGTGGATATGTTAAAAAGGCAAGATCAACGGCAAAGGATACAAAGGATACTTCTGTATCACAGGATAAGCCTAGCTCATGGGCATCTGCAATTACTCCAAAGCCCAGATCAAAGTCAGAAAAGACTTCACATTCACAAACTAGCATTAGAACGTCAGAACAGAACGAACAAGGCAGTGAATCAGTGCCAGTTTCAGAGGTAATCGTTGAGGAAACCGTATCGACCCAAATAGAAACTCCCATTCAAAATGATGACGGCCAACCTCAGGTGGTTTTACCCACGATACCTCGCGAAGTTGAAAATATAGGTGTATCTTTCGGGTCTTTGGCCCTTGGAGAAGAGGAAAATCCTGTCGACATAGTTGACGCCGAGCAGTCTCAAATGCAGCCATTGGATATTCCAACTCAACAGCATGCTGTAGCTCACTCACATCACCATCCTCAAGAGCAATCTCAACCACAGCATCATCACCAACAAGCTCAGGCTCAGCCAGCTCAGCAGCAGCAACAACAGCCTCGCCATCACCAACAGCAACCCCAACCTCAGCAGCAGCAGCAGCAACAAACTCAGCAACAGCCACAACAACCACAACAGCAACAACAAGGCCAACAAGGTCAACAGCAACATCCTCAACAGCAACAGCGTTATGGTTTGTACAACCGCTACAATCAACAATACTACCAACAGCCACAGCAGTATAACCAGAATAAGCAACCACAATACGATTATTATGGACAATTCCAGCAAAATCAACAGTATCCTCAACAAGGAACTCAAACTTTGCCAGGCGTTCAATTCGGTGTCTATCCAGGTATTGACTACTCAGCTTACGGTCAACAGGGAATTGCTACTAGCGCAGTAGGTTCTCCCGCTGCTGCACCTACAAGTATGGCAACTTACAATCAATATGCTCAAAATGCTTCTCATCCTGCTTCAAATGGTGCGCCTGAAGCTTCTGTTGCTGGAAAATCACCTATGAGCAATCAGACTAACCTCAACGCTTTACAACAGCAGGTTCCTGCTCCTTATGGACACCCTTACTACAACTACTATTACAACACTCCATTTTACGGTAATGGCGCAGGTCTCTCTCAGAGTGGATTTGGAATGAACACAAATGCCTCTCTTGCCACCGGAAATACCGCTGCTAATGGAGAATCAAGCCCAGTTAATAACGGTATAAGCGCTGCCTACATGGGTGGTATGAACAACACCTCAGCCTCACATTACTACGCTCAACCTAATCAATACTCCGGTAGATATCCGGGTTACACCCAGTATCCTCAGGTGAACCAAACTCAGCAGTTGCCACAAACAAATGCTGCCGAGGGTAGTACCTCAAGTGAGAATACTGATTCTACTGCGCAGGCTGCTCAGGCTGCTCAGGCAACCAACCAACCTCAGGCACCAAATGCTGGTCAACCTCAACAGCCAGTGATGCAATACGGCGCCTACCAGCAGTATCCTCAGTATGGCGCCTACCAGGATAATAGTCAATATCGCGGCTGGTATTAGACTTGATGTATAAAAGTTCCGATGTTATGTTACTAGTTTAAGACTCTAATATGTGTTGCAAAAAAATATACATACACGTTTGTGTCACTACACTTGCGACGGTCGTAGCACCATCCAGGCGCACTAAAGGTGAGCACTGGGCACTCTGTAATCACGTGATCGCACATCGGTTTCCCCATTCCTAAGTAAATTTCCGCACTAAGTAACCAGATGCTCCGTAATACATTTACAGTACATTCTCGGCATATTCTGCGCGTAAATTTGAGCACTAAATAACCACAGTACAGCAATAAACTTACCATGTGTTTTTGCCGCTCCATATAAGACTGTGCGTCCCATACTAACTTTTCTATGTCTTTTTTTTAAAGAGTCTTACACTATTGACACTCAAACTTTGCGTATGTATTTTTCTTCGCACTAGTGCAGAATGGCTTTACGCGCTAGCTCGTTACAGGGCTTTTACAGCGGCTTTACTATTTTTACATGCATTGCTATGACTACATAAGTGCAATTTAAATGTGTATCTAGCAATGGCAAAAGGACATCAAAATAGATGAATTCTAAATCGATGGGGGTGGCTTTGTCCTGTTATGTTTTCCTTTTTTCTTTTGTTTAAAGACACGCCCCGTATAGATTTCATGCTTAGGGTGACTACGCACCACAACCTTGTGTTTTGCACGATTAAGTAAATGGTGCTGAATGTAAACAAAGGGACGCGCTCAGTCGTTTCTGCCACTGTTTATAAGCGGGCTGCACACTGAAGGTTGCAGAAGTTTAACAAAGCTTAAGAACATCTCGATACTAACTTAGTAGAACAGGTCATATAGTTAGAAAAAAATGGCACCTACAGAAAGAAAAAGAACTACAAGAAAGAAGAAGGATCCAGATGCACCAAAGAGGTCCTTGTCGGCGTACATGTTCTTTGCCAACGAAAATAGAGATATTGTCCGTGCGGAGAACCCAGGTATTTCGTTTGGGCAAGTTGGAAAATTGTTAGGTGAGAAATGGAAGGCTATGTCGTCTGACGATAAAACGCCATATGAGAACAAGGCTGATGCTGATAAGAAAAGATACGAGAAGGAGAAGGCTGAATATGCTAAGAAGAATGCTGCCTGAAGGGTTTGACGAGTCGTCAAGCGCTGGAATCTGAGTACCTGGTAAAACGGTATTGATTTTCTCTATTCTTGAATGAAGGCTAGAAACCCTTGAAGAAAAGTTGAGAAAAAAAATATTATAATAGCAAAATGTTAGGGAATTATAGCTTTTCTTCTGTACTATAACTGTAGGATGTTTTCTTTTTTTCTTTCGCTTATTGTGTTAATACATGTTTTTACATTTTTATCGGTACAATTGTAAAATGCACGACGATACTATGATCGAAGGGCCCAGTGATGGCGACTTATGAAAGGAAGATATAATTTAGTCAAAAATGAGTTTGCCGGAGCCTTCCTACAATGACGATGTAAAATCGTTTGCATTCACTACTGTGCGTGACAGATGGCCCAAAATACTTAATGGTGCCATTGGGGACTTGGAGGAACAGGTCAAGAAGTCACCTAGCAATGCGGAGACAGGAAATGATATAATATCAAAGTTGAGGGCACTTTTAAGAGCTTTCCAAAATGATGAAGCAGTTGCTTATTTCAGTGAAGAAGAGGAAAGTTTTAACTCGTCTCTCTCTTTATATAATGCTCAATTGAGAAAGTTGAATGAGAAGAAACAAGTTACGTGGCTTACAGGGCCCTGGTTGTTTTTAGAATGCTATTTGTACGCATTGTTGAATGTGTATTTTATTACATCACCAGTTTCCTTCTGGCACACATACGACGTGTTCAATAATCTCAAAAACAGCACATTCCAGCAATCTGAATTGGGTGTCGTCGAATTGTGCAAACGGTATCGCTCGCTTTCGGAGCAGTTAGGAGAACACAAAGACGAGGGAACCTTGAAAGCTCTCTTTCATGAATTCGCTGATATTTCATTGTGGGGTAATGCTACGGATTTGTCTTTGCTCGCGGGAAGCGTCTCACTCGAGGACATTCAATCTGTGCAAGGAGAGGAGAACAGGAAGAAAAATGAGAAGAATATTCTAGTTAATGATCTCGATGTTGCTTGGAAGCATCTCAATAACTCAAAGAAAAAGAGGCTCGATATAGTGCTTGATAATGCTGGTTTTGAATTATTTGCAGATCTCATATTCAGTCTTTTTGCACTTGATTCCAATTTGACTAAAACAGTTGTTTTGCATTGTAAATCAATACCATGGTTTGTGAGTGATGTAATGCCAAAAGATTTTCTGAATTTATTAGGTCAACTACAAGATCCAAACTTCTTCTCAAAAGCGCACAACTCTGAAGACGACAATGATGCGCTCAACGTATTTGTCCATGAATTGAAAAGGTATTATGAACGCGGTGCCATCAAGGTGCAGACACATCCTTATTGGACATTGTGTGATGAATACTGGACTCTTCCCAAAACTTCAGATTTGTACAACGACTTGCTCAAGTCAGACTTGGTTGTATTTAAAGGCGATTTGAACTACCGCAAGCTTACGGGAGATCTTCTTTGGAATAAAACCACTCCTTTCTCTGTTGCGATTCAGGACTTGGCTACTTCGAAGCTTCCCATTCTCGCCTTGCGTACTTGTAAAGCCGATGTCGTGGTTGGTATGCCTGAAGGTCTTGATGAGAAAGTGGCCAAGGAATATTCAGACATGGGCAAGGATGGTCATTTCTGGCCATCTTCAGGTAAATGGGCAGTCGTCTCTTTCTGGCCTGGCTACAATGTGTAACGATCATTCATGTTTGTGCGCTTGCTGTCACATCTTCTTGTCTGCGATTTTTATGAAACTAAAGACATATTTATATATGCATATATATTGATATAGATATAGATATAGATGACGAAATGAACGGTTACAAACTCAAACATCGCCTGCTTTCTTCGAGTTACATGCCACAATCTTGAATTTATCAACGTTGATTTCATTATCGCCTAGTGCATCGTGTCCCACGTCTGACACATCCGTGAGTTTGATAATCACATTCTTTATTATAAATGTCCATACATCATCACAAAATCTATACGTGTGAAGATCTCCTTTGAAAGTGAGCTTTGACTTGGCGATTCCCAGGTCACTTTTGAGTAAGTCTGAGACTGCTCTATCAAAGTTATGCAATATCCTCATTGCCAATTGTGGCTGTATTTTTTCATCCGTAATCAATGTATCTATAGCATCAACTAATGTTAAACCTATCGTGGCTTTCCTATAAAATTCATAATAAGAAGAAGAGCTCATTTTATCTATTCTTTTTGGCTTTCTAACTAGTCATCTACTTTATGTCTTCAAGTAATACTGACATTAATTCGAGATATTATGATCCTGCATGTAGCATTTATGAATTATTGGTAGCACTCCTACATTCTTTCTTTACCATGGTATTGAAATATTTGGAACTCAAAATACTTCAAATGCTTAGATAGAATGAACAAGGATAGGACTGTTTCACAAAGGTTTCGGGACGCTATCATCGATTTCAAGAAAGTAAGTGAAAATGGCATAACCACCTCGGGAAGAAGTGGCATGCTCGAACAGCAGAATAAGATATTTGAGTGTCTTAAAGAATTCACGTTAATAAGATACCTTGTTAATCAACTAGATTTGTTCAGTCAAAATGAGTCACTTAAGGAAATTAATTATAAGTACATTCCGTTTTTGGGGCTCAATTATTATTTAGGGTGTCTTTACATGAATTACTTGTTCGAGCCACATAATCCTCCAAGTGATGAAGAAGAGATTGATTTGGCAGCTTACAAGGAACAAAACTTGGCATTGTCCAAAGAATTGTTTATCTCGTTTTTATTGCGTCTCGATTCGTACGGTTCACTTTTGAAAAAAGCGCAGACTACGATGCTTGAGCGAATACAGAATGAAGCGGACGGGCTCGCCGACTTACAAACAAATGCAGCTGACAAGAGGGCAGCGAAAATTGAAAACTATAGAACAGAGAAGGCCTTGGAGAACAAGCTACGAATTCTTAATGATATCGAATCCAGAGAGGAAAAGGATGGTTCTCCCCCTGATGGTTTAGACGAGGAAAATATACGGCAGATTTACTTGGATGAATTGAAGTTACTCGCTATGAAAGCTTTCGATAATCTTCAACTGATTCTTATGGAATTGGAAGTGGTTTCTCATAGACCAAAATACATCAGTCAACACAAAAATGAGGGTCCAAAACCATCTGGTAAAGACGATTTTGGATATACCACGAAATTGGAGTCTCTACCCTCTCAAGCTACTCCCTCTAGCCTACTTTCGAAACAAGGTAGGATTTTGCAACCGTTCACCATAGTTCCTGATAAACTGAAAATAAAGGAGCAAGTGTTTGGGACAGGTCAGGTTTTGCCGTCTATGTCTGTGGAAGAATACCTTGACTGGGAACTCGCCAATGGCAAGCTTTTAAAGGCCGAGGAACCTCTCCACGATGATGAGAAGAGTGATGATTCAGCAGACGAATTAGAGAAGAGACGTTGGGATGATTGGAAAGATAGTCACCCCAAAGGAAGCGGTAATATGAAAGGTAATATAGGTTAGTTTAATAGTATATTAAATTCTATTTTACTGAAGAAGTTTTTCTAACTAGACCTCCATTTAACTTAAGTCGATCTCTAATTCTTTTAGCCACTCATAGTATTCTATGGACAATTGATCAAACGTCATAATTGATAATTTTCCCATCCCTTCTGACTTTACTATCCACCTATCGCCTAGCTCTTCAAAAGTTTTCAAGCAGTTTAAAATGATCATATAGAGCTCTAGGATCTTTAGTTTATATTTTTTGACTGCATCGACCATGACTTCGCTATCTGCCGATAATTCTTGCCTCTCCTGTTTAAATCGAGTAATGAAAATATATAACGACTCAATTGCTTTGCGCTTGTCTACCAACTGGTCTGAGGAAATTTCAGAAGAGATGCCGAAAAGTCTCCACAGATAAAGGTATTCATAGCACCTTAAAGATGCTGCTAGAGGAAGCTCTGAATTTGCTATCTCTAGTAATAATTTATCTATAGCTAAGAAATTCTTGACGAACAATTTATTTTCATTTGGAGGAAAAATCAAATGTATGGTTTGATGCTGTATTAAATGTTTAATATACTTCGCAAAAAGTTGTTCCATTTCATATGACTTTTCTCCATCATAAGTATCCAATTCTGATAAACTTTCATAAATCGACTTATAATCTGCAAGCTCAAGAGATGCTTCAAAAATGCTCAAATTATACTCGCTAATACATGCCTTGGCAGCGGGATCATTCTTGTCAGCAGATTTTAAACATTTGATGGCTGTCTTTTCAAAGTTCAATGCATTTGATAAGAACTCATCTTCAATGTTTTGTCCTAAAGTCAAAGGGTTGGATGAAGATATGAGCGTTAGTTGAGCAGATTTTATTCCACTGAACGCCTTGGATTTCGATAACTCGGCCAACGCGTGAAAATATTTCGCCTTCTTAAATGCAGAATCTTTATTAGTAGTAAGTTGAAGGAGGTCATCTGAAAACTTCTTGACATAATAAGGAGTTCTCAATTTTGCAATCTGGCATTTAGAAGATTCGCTCAAGTCATCTATCCCTACACTTTCATAATTCTCAAAAGCCAAGTAAAACAAATGTGGCTCGTTTGTCATCAAATAGGTGACTCCAGTTAGAATTTTGTGTATGCTATATTTTAGGTCTAGCTTTGGAAGAAATTTCTCTCGCACGAGCTCTCCACCATTCGCATTAATTAGCTCGATAATGGAATTTGTCATGTAGGAAGAGTTTTCAATTAAGATGGTGCCACACAAATAATTAAATGCTAAAATGATGTCTTCCCTTTCTAATAAGATCTTAAGAATTGGGAAGTGGTCAACAATCCCAAACCAAAACAAAGAATTTTCGACTTTATTCAATCCATATGATTCTACACATCGTCCCTTATTTCCCCTAGTAATTAAACTTATATTGGCGATTGAATCAAATGTGGCATAGTTGGAGATGGTTTTTATTGCTCTACTAAGCAAAACTAGAGTTTCTTGGTTACTTTCACAAAGCAAAAGAATTATCGCCAATATCATTATTATTAATTCGTGCAGTTTTCTGATAGACTTTAATTGAGTTAGGGTTTTCAACCTGATATACTTGCTTAAATTCTGTCTATCTGTCACTTGAGAGGACAGAATATCATCACCCTTTTCGGGTATAAATTTGATCTCGAGTAGGGTATGAATCAAGTCAAGAACATTTCGAATACTTCCTAGTTCCAGTAAAAAAATGCTAACTTGATCTGGCGCTATTTTTCCCCTAATAAATCTATCATATAGATCACTAGCATCAGTGTCAGTAAGCGGAAAGGTGTTCCATGATGTCAAGGCTTCGTAAAGCCTTCTATATGTCTTGGAAGAAAATTGCGCCGCGACTTTTTGAAACAAAAGTGCTAGTTTTCCCTCGTCACTGGCTTCATCTGCATTAAAAAATGCCTGGAAATAGTGAGACTTACTAATCCACGAAATACCATTGACATTTAAAGCGACGACTGAATTGTTAGAGTCAACAGATAAACATAATGACTCTCCGCTTAATTTTCTGAATTCTTCACAAAGAGATAGGAGCCTGTACCACAAGTTTCGGGGAGATTCGTCAACCTCTTTAGCACCTTTCTCAATTACTCTCTGAATAGAAGTTGATAAAGGAATCCCTTCCTCTTCCTCTCCACCATCATAGTTTACATATTTTTTAAGAATATTTAACGATGTTTTGACTGTCAACTCATCATAGGGACCGGACTTTAATATGATCTCAGCATATACTTTCGAATCAGGAAATGTTGCCAAACCTTGGACTTTCGTCTCATCATTTAAATAGCATTGCTTCAGCAAAATTAGTTTATTCGTCCCAGACTCAAAGACGTAAACCATTAAAACCGAGGCTGTATTAGTTTTCCATAAGACATAAACATATCTGCGTTCTTCGAAAATGTCACTACAAAAGTAATCCTGAATAAACCACAGTGAAGCATTGGTTAGTTCAGCTGTACTCTCTTCGTGAGTTACCAGATGGAATTCGGGTAAGCTGGGATGAAAATCCATGCTGTTGATAGGTATCAATTTTACGCTATCAATAGTTTGTCCAATATTCCAGAACCTTATCTTCATTTCATCTTTATTAGATTCTTGTGAATTGTTTGAAGAAGATAAGAAATGACAGGCTAAATAAATATCGGTTGAACTTACGTCACGAAGAAGCCTCAAATATTTTGTGGGCAAATCGCTTAACCATGCTGATACTTCGCTTGATTGCGAGCTTTTATCTAAATTTATGATATCACCAGTTCTCGTATAAGTATTGATGTCCCAAATTTTGAGTTTCTTTGCCATTGATAAGGTAATGAATCTATTTTCGGATATCCTCACTAAATCTACTACCGTATTGGAGGATACTCCATCAATGAAATTATCATGTGAAGAGCTTGTCCTGAAAATGGATGTTAGAGAGATTGGAAGAAGTGGAGCAGACTCGTGGAAATTGAAAACATTGAAATCTAAAAGACAATCAGGCCTTTGAAAGTGAAGCATCCCTCCATCCTTCAAAGAAACTATGCAATTGAGCGAATCAAGGGCCCTCATAAATGTAGGAGGCGATCGCAACTCAAATGAGTATGGAATCGAAATTTTTCCCCATTCCAGAAATTTACTCACAACGAACTTACCTCGCTCGCTTTTGACGAAGTCCGATATATTGATCTTTATTGTGATGAATAGAAAGTTTTCATCAATCAAATCAACTATGAAGTAACTTTCCTCTCCAGATCCAATATTCGCTTTCTTAAACACTATACTTGCGCATTTATTAGAAATCAATGCATGTGGTAATTGTAATTCGAGTTTGTTAAATTCAACTGGCATCACATTTTCGTGATCGCTCAAAGGTATCAACACTATTGAATTGAGTGAGTTTCTTATCTCAAAAGATATGCTACTGAATAGCTCCTTATCCTTGTCCTCCAATTTTATTATCTCTCCATAACTAGTTAAACCTCTATGAAATGACTGGTATGGCAGAAACGCTTCATCACTCTCGGTGTATTTCAAAGGAAGTCTTATCTTTTGAGTTCCAAAATGATCTTTTAGTCCAGTTATATTGGACGCTGATAACGAACCATCCATTCTTGAGATAAACCACCGTATGTTTAGACTCGAGTGTATGTTTTTTCACATCGATTTTAATTTTGTGTAACTTACTAAGTAGTCTCGTATATCATCATGATATTTCTACGGTGAAAAGCTGGTAAGAAAGGATGTCATCAACTATATTTTATAAGTTCCTACATCAAAAGACACAATCTACTATTCATTTTGATGGAACCGGTATAAGTGTTTTTGACTTGAAGCATGAAATCATAGCACAGAATCAGTTGGGCCAAGGTAATGACTTCAATCTCTCGTTATACCATCTGGAACAACCAGACTTAGAATACGAGAATGATCAAGATGTGATACCCAGGTCTACGTTTGTCCTAGCAAAGAGGTCTCCAAGTTTGTCAAAGAATGGGAAATTTAATAATGCATCTAGATACGTAAGTGGAAAGCCCCGTATTGCAAAAAAGGTAATAACTACAAGCTCTAATCCTGCTAACGTAAATGATGTGAGTAATGATAAACAGATTGATGAAAATATGACTGAGGAGGAGAGGATTAAACTCATGTTCGAGAATCAAACGAATGCTTGGGCTCAAACGCAAGAGGAATTATCTACGCACAAGGTTGTATATAACAAACCAAGTACAACGACCAATCCAGAGGATGTACCACCACCAGGATATGTGTGTTATCGATGTGGTGGAAAAGATCACTGGATTCGTAATTGTCCAACGAATAATGACCCGAATTTTGAAGGAAAGAAAATAAAAAGAACTACCGGTATACCCAAGTCGTACTTAAAAACCATATCTAAAGAAGCTGCTTCTGCAGCGGTTGCTAACGCTGATGGGTCTGATGGCCAGTTTACTACTAATGAGAATGGAGATCTTGTGGATCTGCAGGGTAATACGTATATGATAACAGAAAATGGAGAGTACGTAATTGCAATGGCTGATAGTAAGACGTGGTTAAATTTTCAGCAAAAACAGCAAAATGCTGAAGCAAAAGCAAGGAGAGAATATGAGCAAAAAATTATAGAATGTATAGAACGAGATGGTCATACTGAGTTTTTGGATCCTTTGAGCAGCCCCGAAAAAAGGCTTCTTCAAAAACCTATTGTCATGACGCCGTGCTGTCAAAGTAAGGAGTCCTTAAAACAAATGTCTAACTTTAATTATAATCAATCAAAGTTGGAACAACTATTAATCGATAATGATTTTCATTGTCCAAATTGCGGCTCTGATGACGTTTTTATTGACTCTCTCAAAAGAAATGAAGAGTTAGAAGAACAACTAGACAAATACGTCAAGGAGAAAGAATCAGAATTGCAAATTCAAAATCCTGAGAATTCTCTGTCCTTAAAGAGAAGGGCCAGTGATGATGGCGATGCGAATGACGCCAAAAGAGCTCATCTCAGCTTACCGGCAAACCCACCCATGCCTGGTATGCCTCCTTCATTCCCCATGCCTCCACCAGGCATGCCTCTTCCTCCAATGCCAATGATGATGAATCCTAATATGCCTATTCCTCCGCCCATGTTCATGCCTCCTATTCCTCCTTTCCCTCCGAAATCTACTGCTTCGCAACCGAAAAGGTAGTCCTGCCCTTTATTGTGTATATTTTTACCTAGCTATTCGCATCGCTTACTTTTTCATGATGCAGTTTAATATCTAAGATTACAAATTCTACGTGTAGTTAAAATGTTGTGTATTCCATATCTTTTGTTAAGTATTTCTGGAACCCTATGTCCTAATTTACCCGGTTATGGTCGTCGATGGTCCTTAAAATCGCGAGCAAATTTTTCATACCTCTCCAGCCAAAACTTCTTCCATTATATCTTTGTTGGTAAGTTTTTCTTGTTAATGACCTTGCCGATAAACTTGATGATAAGATGAATTTAATATAACCAATCAAACTAGAGTTTGTGACTAATCAGAATGATCTCAATTCATTACTGAAAATTCAAGTTAAAAAAGGTCAAAGAAAACAAGGAAGCGCTTTATTAACCTTTTGCATAGAAGAGACGAGTACAGCACTCTACAGATTGATGTATTAGCGTATATCAAGGTAAGTACTTCCTTATGTGATGTTAAAATCTACTATGATGACTTAAAAAACTAAAGCTGGAATTACTGGCTGAATCTCTATGATTGATAACGTTTTGCACCATGCTGATTAGGTTTTCACATTTGTTTATTACTGTTAATAAGTACTAACATTTCTAGTATGTATTTATAAAGAAACGGTACCTTCTTCAAAAATGAGGATCTATTGCACTGGGCACTGAATATTTCGTGAGTGACACTGCATCTCGGGGGCCTCAGAAACCCACCGTCACTGATTCTAGAAGGAAAAGAATTTTTTGTGTGTTTTGCTGATACTAACAGACAGAACCTCACCAACAGTATAGCTGATTCAAAATCGTAAGTAGTTGACGTCGTATGGAAGCAATGATATGATGATTTCAAGATGACGAGTCAGAACTTCGGGATTCCCGTTGATGATACAACTATTTTTTTACCATTCATGCATCTCTGATATACTATTTCCTATTTATTATGGCTAAAATATTGGTTACTAACTCGATTAAAGGTGCTGAGGATATTTTGAGAATCTCCAGGCGGAGGGCATTTTAATACATCAGTACGGTTTTGCAGATTGATAGAGGATGAATGTGAAAAAAATTGACAAGCATATGTCTGATTCAAACTGGATGATTCTTTTCAGGTCTGATATTATTCTGCATACTAATAGATGAATTGAGGCCCATCGCCCTGTCTACAGCGAGCATGCTCAGTAGAGGCTCAATCCTAAAAGGTATGTTATCTTTCTGTCGCCGCAGAAGCTTTTTGAATTGTCCTTGTTCGTGATGATTTCACCACATTTCACGACGGTCTACTGCGTTTGGGAACTTGTAATTCCCTTACTATGATGACAAATTTGGCCTTGACCGGCCGTGGTTCCTGAAAGGATTATTCAATTTTTTAGGCTCTATTTTATCTTGTATGGTACTAACGATTCAAAAGCTCTTTCTTCTCTTACGTATTTATATAAGTTTAGACTAGTTTTATTCAATATATTTCATGCGAAATTTGGTTACTTGGATTTGGCCGTTCGTTATCGAGCATGCGGCATTCTGAAGGGATTTCTCAGTTAAGCGAAATTGATAATCGATGTACCTCCTGGCGATGATACAGCAGATATTGAAGCTAAATCAGTTCTAAAGCCAAATCGATAGTATTGACTTATGAAATTACATCTACCCATCTCAAAATTGAGGAGAAGATCAGAAGATAGATCGGCCGATCCCAAAGCTTCGGGTGAAGCATCATCGTCCGATGAGCCTCCTCATTATAAGAACTTTCTGGACGAGGAGTTTTCAAGTCTAGGTATTTCTAATACAGTACTGGAAGCATCTACCATCAGTAATTCTCATCAAAGCACAGAGTACTCTGACAATAAGAATCAGCCATATAGGCCAACAGCAGAACTTCAGAAGTACATTGATGCTCTAGGAACGGGTAGCACAACTCCCAGAAATTTGACTTCATACAGTACCAATGCCAGAACAGATTATTTTGATGTCCTACCCTCATTTGAATTATATCAATCAATATTGAGGCGAAATGATGCCCAGTTCAGCGAGAGTCTGACTGAAAATCCGCCCAGATATGGTGACACGCTAAACTCTTCTCCAACCCCTCCTTTGGAATTGTCACCGCAAGTATCTAATGCATCCCAGAGAAATATAGGCATAGACTCTGCATTATTAGATGGCGATGCAGTGCCTGAGTACTCGATTGAAAGGGAGCGAGAACAGAACTCTCTAGCCTCGGAATCGGAAGCTCAGAATTTTGAACTGGGTGAAAATTCGAATGAGCTGGGTGAGGCAGCTTTTACTTCGCATGATAGCTATGGGAATACTGTCTTGGATGCTATTGACAGACTACCAGTGCTGCGGGAATCACCCATTGATATTGACATTTATGTAACAAAAAAGGTGCCTCGACCGCACTTTGCAAATGAGCTAGAGACTCGACTCAAAGAATATACGACTGGCGATCTAGTGAATGGATATATTATCATAAAGAACCACTCTGATAAACCGGTGCATTTTGGTTTGTTCATTGTGAGTTTAGAGGGAACAATAAAGGCGGTCAAAGCTGATTCCCAGAACGGATTGTTAGATGTTCCAAAGATCAAAAGAGTACTTGGCAAAAAATTCTTAAAGATGTACGATTTGAATGCCTCTTCCAGTGAAACTGCTGTTCCTAATAGCGCGGGAATTGAGTATGATGTATTCGCTAAAGATTCATTTGATGGTTGTTCAATCGGTTTGCCTAATGAAAGAATCTTAGAACCTCACGCAAAGTATAAAAAATTCTTCACTTTCAAATTTCCTGATAAATTACTAGATAATAATTGTATCAATAATGTGCCTTCTCATAACTTTCCTCCGCCATCATTTGGGTTAGATAGGACGTGCTTTCATAATAAAGGTTACAGTATAACATTAAATAAGGCATTGGGATATGGTTTTTTGAACAATAGAGGTGCACCACTACTTGTTAAGGATTATGGGTTTGATGACTTAAGTGTTAGCTATACAATTGAGGCAAAATTTATTGATAGGTTAGACAAAACTTCCATGAATAATGCAGTATCCGCCAATGAAATCAATGATCCCAGATCCGAAGCTAAATACGTGGTTTCAAAAAATGCTCAATACTTCTTGCGATTTGTCCCTGATAGTCGAAGTCGTTTAGCTTATTATAGTCTTGGCTCATTGTATGAAATGGGCGTGAGCAGTTCGGTAGGGTTGGATGCTAGATTTTATAATGATTACCATAATTGTACTAGTTGGAAATTAATCAACGAGAGTTACTATCGCATTGAGCGAGAGATTGAGAATCAGTTTGATAGGAATGAATTGGATGATGAGACTATTAAGAATAAGAATTTGCTGCGAGTGCAAAATCCGAACTTATCACTGCAGCACTTGGATGAAAAAGAAGTATATCACATCCGGAAAGGTCTCCTGGATAAGTCACAGAATAGAAGGTTGCAAGATCAACGAATGTTGATGGCCTATCCTGTTGACGTTTATGGCAAGAAGAAGAAGAAGATTCTATCATCCCTAATTCAGATAGGCAAGCTGCAATTATGCGTAAGAATACCGAACGATGAGGTTCCATATTCAGCTCCTAAGTTAATATTGAAGTATAACTATGGATTAGCGGAATCTGGAACCTCAGAACTTGGCTTGAAAACTGTTTCTTCAACTTCTGATCTTTCTCAGAAATTGCCTTCTCTATCGCTAAGTCTGGATTCCTTAAATAATTTAGTTCCTGTTGCATCACTGAGTCAAATGCCGGCATATATGACAAGCAGTTCACAGGAAGCGTTGAAAGGAGAATTCAAAAGTAAAACAGCTTCGGTGGATATCGAGTTACTCTTCACGCCTTTCGAAAGTTCTACAAAACCGCCTCCAATTAGCAGCATAGAGTTTAACTTGGTCCACTGGTCGTTCCGATCTGACTACCCTATACCTATTGAGCTTGGATATGATTTTTTTTACTGCGAGAATGGAAATGACGGACTCGTGAACTCAGACAATGTTGATATAATTAGAAGAAATTTGCAGTATATAAAAGAAAGGGCGCAAAGATATATTGAACTTTTGAAGGAGACAAGCTTGCATGTTTCTAACGAATCTTATTCCTTCCTCAAATCGATGTCATCTCTTTCCATTAAGAAAGATACCATAAAGCAGTATTTCAGATCTATAACACCTTCCACTTATCCTGAGTTGGAGAATAAGGAGGGTTGGCAGATCACCCAACGTCCTGGTAAGAAATTAGAGTGGCGTCGAACTCTATCTGTGCCCTTGATGATTGTGAATAGAAATAATATTACAGTACCCCCCAGTTTTCAAAGCTGCTTGGCCGGTAGAGTCTACTGTCTTCAGGTCTACGTCAAGTATAAGGGAAGTGGTAACGAATCAAACGAATTCGCCGATAATCTACAAAAGATCGACGTTCCAATATTTGTTGGTTAATTTTGCTTTGTTCGTGTCAAGACATACCTTTTTATTTAGCTAGTTCATTGCGAAATGTTTCTATATGAACTTTTCATGTAGGTGCTCATGAATTTCACTTACATTATGGTCAGCAATTTTGTTAGATTAGGAACGTCGTGATCAAGCTTTAAAATTGAAGATCTCAATTTCAATTTCATCAGCAGATACTTACAACACTCTCGCTGGCGGTCTGCATACTTTCTGTCTCGTCGGTGGACTTCCACGTTTCCTGGCTGATTATCAACGTACAGAAGAATATGCAAAGCAGCGATACGGTACACAATGTATGCAATAATGGGTGAGCTTCACGATAGCTTAACTGACGCTAGGGGAACCAAATGAAACCTACTTTTGGCGTACGTATGACTAAGCCTCGTGATTCTGGGAGATCAAACAAGGTGTACGTATGCATAAAAGGCATGATATCCCTTATTTATTTTGCTCAGCCATATCGACTGTCGCCTATCGTGAGAAGCATACATAGCTAGAAAACAATTGGGTGTCCCACTGGGCTATAATCACGGTATAGGCCCGACCAAGCTACAATCCTACAATCCGGTGCTCTGTGTCCAACAACAAAGCACATAGATGTATTTGAATAACTAGGCTCTACTATTCAGTTTATAATCATTTCTGATACATCGTATTTTCAACCAATAATCATTGAAACCCCGATAAAGCTGGGTCAATTGGTTATGGTGTGCCATATTTATCTTGTCCCAAGCCAGCTATTTCTCCATTTCAATTTTTGATTTAAAGTATTTTAAGGTGGCCATTAAATTATGCCGTCTAATAGTGAAGAAGCTTCGTGAGACAGGGCGCTTGTCTCTTAACCTATATTTGAAGAACAATTATTCATAGTCACACATGAGTTAGCAGTATAGTAGTTTGCAAAATAAGTTATCTATTCAATCTAGAGGTACGTATTTAATTTCTGACATCTAAAGTTATGCAATTCTTGGTTTGAAGACAGTTTTCTCAAATTTGCCTATGGAAATGATTAACTCGATTTTTGGTCTTCTTTGTTTCTTTGAATATGATATAAATGGCTATTAATAGTCAACATTATTCATTTCGAGACAGCCCAGACGGTTTTCATGATTCATTACGTGAATACAGCAGTAAACATTTCATATCTATAAGAATAAGCTACGGGATCATGGGAGGCGTTTTTCTAATGGTTAATTGTTTCCCTAATTTCTTTATCATATCGAAATCTTCTTCACTCAATTGAAAACTAAAAATCGTTAGATATTCATCAATTCTTTCATGTTTACTAGAAGATGTCACCGGCAAGATACTATTCTGGTAAACCCATCTTAGCAAAAGCGCTGAAGTAGTTTTACGGTATTTCTTCAGAAGCTGCTCAAGAAGCATATCAAGAGGACTACCTTCGGACATTGTCAATGGTGTCAATGGAGAGTAGCCTTCTACTTGTATATTTTTCTTTTTGCAAAATTGAACAAGCTCATCTTCTTGGAGGTGGGCATGGAATTCAATTTGATTCACAGCAGGAATTACCTCGCAACTTTCTAAAATTTGTTCTAATTTGCTAATCGTAAAATTTGAGACACCAATGTTTTTAGCCTTTCCCGATTTATATACTTCTTCCATATATCTCCAAGCTTCGCAAACTCCGAACCCGTTCCTTCCTTCAGTTATATCAGCAGAATGAAGCAAGTATAGATCAATGTACTCTAAACCTAATTTTTGTAGAATAGCATCTAGTGCTTCCACGGGGTTCGAATAAAAAGGCTTGCTAGGAACACCATTTAAAGGTACCGATGACCCCACCCAATACTTATGAGTTAGCCAAAACTTATCTCTGCGTATATTCTTAGAATTTGATAATGCTTGGGAGATTTGCTCATCGACCATGTATGCCTCTGCAGTATCAATATGACTTACCCCTGGAAGAGATAAAACATACTCTACTCTGTCAGTTACGGAGCTCAAGTCAACTCCACTACGATTCGCACCCGAGCCAATCGCTATAGCAGGAATTTCACTGCCATTACTTAACTTGAAGAAGGTTTCAAAAGACATGATCCCTTTCTTATTGCAATTTAATATGGGATCTGAACTTCGTTAATCGTCTGGATGTTCGCAGCCATTTATGCCGCAGCGAAACTCTAATTTAAAGTCCGAACATATGCTTTGCTGACAAACTAATGAGATACCAGGATATTTAGGGGCACATATATTCACGACGTTTTATATATTATATATTAAAACCGACCATAAATATAAATAAACATTTAAACTTCACTGTTGGATATTCTTTGTCATACGGAAACCGAGTATCTGTTTGGTCATCTTGTTATACGGTGCGCACTTATGTAGGAAGACCAAAGGCTTACCATAAGTCCGACTGGAGTTTTTATACTTCCGTAATACTCTTCTCATATTTTCTAGTCTAAGTTTTCCCCGAGCTACTGGAAACAAATTCGGAATGGCTACATGCTTGTGTTTCAAAGAGTAAATGAACCTCGTAGTGCTGGAAACTTCCTTCCAGACGATCGGAGCACAACGACAAATGTGAGGTGAGGGAATGACTTATCTCTTGAAGGAACTACGAGTTTGTAATCTTATAACGGAACTAGCGAATAATACATGCAAGTAAGAGCAGCTATTGTCACAGATGTGGTTTGGGGCCCACTGAATGTTTTTAATTACGTGTTGAGTATACGCAATTATATAAAAAGACTTAAATAAATAATCAGACAGGATCAGTTTTTTGTCAATTTACTCTGCAAAAGAATAAAGTATATAGCTAATGAAAATTCGTGTACTCCATCACGCCTGTGAGGCAACAAGTTCTTTGAGGTCAACAATTAGCTTACGTAAAAGCTTGCACTTCTTGACACAGGAACTCAGTTTACATAAGAGCTTACACCTATTTACATTTGAGCGGATCCACTATCGTCTACTGGAGAGTAGGTAGAGTATACACGTCTGGACGCACATGCTTATATATTACGCATTATAACTGACGCAAAACTTACATCGTTATATAAAAATCTTTAGTCTTTAGTGACTCCCTTATAATGTAACTGAACATTTGAACATGTTATCCCACATCGTTTAGCGACGTGGTGGGGCTTCACCACGAAAGGATCTCACGCTTGGCATATTTGCAGTTTAAACTACAGTGGCTTTGTATCAACAAAAATCAATAGTTAATGAATTCAGGAGTACTGAAAACTCGATAACGAGTTGCAAGAATGCATAGAGAAAATTTTTCAACCCAAGAATTCAATTATTGGAGATTCCATATCTATTTTTTTATGGAGTTATAAAAAGCAATTGTACAAAAAGTTCTACCTGGTTAAATGCCAAACATTCGACAGGTTTCAAATACATGGTGAATACTTGTCGGCAGTCTCGTAAGCCCAACGGTATGGGTTGTTTACCTCCGCCTTCAAGAAATGAAATACGTAATGCAGGTATTATCTGCGAGATGTTACCTGGATATGTGGAACTATGATAGAAGCGTTTTCTCTCGTTTGAAACGATGTAATTTGGATACTTACTGGTTGACGTAATATTATGCTTTCTGTATTATTCATTGCGAATGGGACATTGTGATGTTCGGATGTGAGTCACTGCCTAAAACGGAAATTGGGATGAAAAGATTTATTAGCCGCGATTCACTATCAGTTTTCGAGATCCTGAATAAAATTTTTCATCTACTGATATATAGGGCATCCAGTAGAGCTTCGATTTAAATTAGTGAAGAGATGATGAGCATATCCAGATCTTCATTAAATATTTCCAAGTTGCTTCGCCGTTCGTTTGCTAGTGCGAGCAAAGTTGTTAATAGAATATCTCAATTGGATAGAGCCACATTAACCATAAAAGATGGCCCAGTTTTTAGCGGATACTCATTCGGGGCGAATAAAAGTGTGAGTGGAGAAGCTGTTTTTACTACCTCTTTGGTGGGCTATCCTGAGTCTATGACCGACCCTTCTTATAAAGGTCAGATATTATGTTTCACACAGCCTTTAATTGGTAACTACGGTGTGCCATCATCTACGGAAAAAGATCAGTTCAACTTGTTGAAGTACATTGAATCGCCTCTGGTCCAGTGCATAGGTATAGTTGTTTCTGACGTGGCTTTGGACTACTCACATTGGACTGCTGTGGAATCCTTACAACAATGGTGTCAAAGATCGGGGGTTGCAGCAATCACTGGTGTTGATACGAGGCAGCTTGTATCATATTTGAGAGACAAAGGATCATCTTTGGCTAGAATCACCGTTGGTGAAGAATACGATGCTGACCAGGATGCAGCATTTGATGATCCTGGTTCCATCAATTTGGTGCACAAAGTCACCACCAAAGCACCCTATCACATTGCCTGTCCAGATGAGTACTCTAAAGGTATACATATTGCCGTCTTGGATTGTGGTGCCAAGGAAAACATTTTGCGGTGTTTAGTCGAAAGAGGTGCTTCTTTGACAGTCTTTCCATATGACTATCCTATTCACAAAATAGCTAATAAATTCGAAGGTGTTTTCATCTCTAACGGCCCTGGGGATCCAACCCACTGTCTCACGACGATCTCCAACTTGAAAGAAACGATGAAGAACTACCATGATTTACCAATTTTCGGCATTTGTTTGGGACATCAGTTACTTGCTCTCGCGTCAGGCGCAAAGACTGTTAAGATGAAGTATGGTAACAGAGCACACAATATACCTGCCTTAGATATGACTACGGGGCAATGCCATATTACTTCTCAAAATCATGGTTACGCTGTTGATGCTTCCTCTTTGGAGAGTGATTGGGAGCCCTTCTTCACTAATTTGAATGATTTATCGAATGAGGGTATGATACACAAAACAAGACCTATTTTCTCTACACAATTCCATCCAGAGGCAAAAGGTGGTCCTTTAGATACCTCATATTTGTTCGATAAATTTTTTAACAATATCAAGGCATACAAAGAAGCCAATAATATTGGATTGAGCAACGTTGACAAGAGTTTATTAATAGATATTTTGCCTAAGGAGAGAGTCGTTTGATTTTTATATATATTTATATATACCTAGATATTAAGAAATGTCATATACGACAAGCAAGAACCTTATATATAGCATGATCGTATAATTTTTGTGAAGAGGGAGGCACATTTTCGTGTTTCGTTTAGATCGTTTATAGAAGCGCAGATCATGCCACCATATTTTTAAGCTGCGAAAATCTAAAATAGTCCACATATAAAATGAAACGATGCCTCAAGTTCATTAGTTTTCAAGTCTAAGACACAACCATGGATACCCTCAAAAGCACTTATCAGGCGTACCATCTATCGCATAACAATTCGGCCTCTGCCTCGGGCTACTTTCAAGTTTTGAATGACTTGACAGAGATATCAAAAACCCTGCAGGTAGCCTCTCAGTTGAATATGTTAGAGAGGCTCTGGGCTTCCTGGTATATATTCATTGGAAATGATGTACTAGCTACGGGGTTGCTATTCTTTTGTACTCATGAGCTTATGTATTTCAGTCGCTGCATTCCCTGGTTAATAATTGATAGAATTCCATACTTCAATAGATGGAAAATTCAAGCTGACAAAATTCCAAGTGACAAAGAGCAATGGGAATGCTTTCTTTCCGTTTTGAAGCTGCATTTTCTCGTGGAGGCCTTGCCTATCTGGCTCTTTCATCCTTTGTGTGCTTCATTAAGAATCTCAGTCGACGTTCCTTTTCCGTCAATAACAATCATGATTTTGCAAGTGTGCTTCTTCTTTGTCTGTGAAGATATGTGGCATTACTGGGCACACAGGTTATTCCACCATGGATGGTTCTACAAACATATACACAAGCAACATCACAAATATGCAGCGCCATTTGGATTGACGGCTGAATACGCGCATCCAGTTGAAGTAATGACTTTGGGTTTTGGAACAGTAGGTTTTCCTATCATATATGCATACATTGCCAAATCAGTGCCTTCATTACACTTGCCTGATCTACACTTATTCACATTGACCGCTTGGATCACTTTGAGACTCTTTCAGGCAGTTGATTCGCACTCAGGTTATGAATTCCCTTGGTCATTGCACCACTTCCTTCCCTTCTGGGCCGGTGCAGAGCATCATGATGAGCACCATCATTATTTCATAGGAAACTACGCCAGTTCTTTTAGATGGATGGATGCAATCTTGAAAACTGAATGTGGTACTATTGCACGCGAAAAGAGAGAAAAAAGAATGAAGCTCCAAGCCGAGCGCGAAGCTAAGAAACATATATAATATTTAAGTATGATTATACGCAATCTAAATTAGTTTTTGCCTCTCCAGTATTACTGCTGCCCTGACTTGAATAAGTAATGATCACTCAAGTACAATAGTCAGTAAGGGCATACCTATGATGTGGCTTGAATTAGAATACTCCTTGCTTCTTATTTTACTACTAGAGTCTGACAGACCAGGAACTTATACTGCTACCTATGTCACATAAGGCGAGCTTTTGGTTGCAAGAATAATTATCACGAGCTTCCGCCATGGGGGCTATAGCCCTGATATGACTCTATCGCGTGACTGCCACGAGTCCAGTTAATGCTAGTTTTGTGTAATATTTTATTGAAAAATTGTCATTCCTGGCAGATGCCCTCGCACGCTGGAAAAAAAAACCTACTTGAGATTTTAACTCGAAGTTAGAAGTCATTCACATTTAGAATAATAACGGTAAAGTATGTGAAAATGTAATTAAAGATTGCTTGAGATATTAGAGGATATGTGTAATCTATGATTTTATGACCTGGTTTGAAAAATGGTTTGAAAATGGTTTGGAAAATGGTTTGGAAAAGTGAATAGATGAAGAAAATGAGGCAGGGTTGAAATAGTAGGATGCGTTGATAGTGGTATAATCACAGCATAGCATGGCTGTTATAATCTGTGAGGGTGTAAATTACTTGCTTGGCATATGTTGAGAAGAAAACAGGCCTGGAATACCTCATAAATGCGTCACAATCTTTGCGGTGCATTGGAAGACTAGGGGCCACTAGCGTCCTAGTGTCTTTCGTTGAATCGCAATAATAGCTCTGTATCTCTAGCAAATTATGTCAATGGACAATTACTAACTTCAAGCAGAATGTCTAGATTAAGTGAATACCAAGTTATTGGTCGTCGTCTCCCAACTGATTCTGTTCCAGAACCAAAGTTGTACCGTATGAGAATCTTTGCACCAAACGTTGTTGTTGCTAAGTCTCGTTACTGGTATTTCTTGCAAAAATTGCACAAGGTCAAGAAGGCTTCCGGTGAAATTGTTTCCGTTAATGTCATCTCTGAGCCACACCCAACCAAGGTCAAGACCTTCGGTATCTGGATCAGATACGAGTCCAGATCTGGTATCCACAACATGTACAAGGAGTACCGTGATGTCACCAGAGTCGGTGCTGTCGAGACCATGTACCAAGATTTGGCTGCTAGACACAGAGCTAGATTTAGAAACATTCACATCTTGAAGGTTGTTGAATTGGCTAAGACCGATGATGTTAAGAGACAATACGTTAAGCAATTCTTGACTAAGGACTTGAAGTTCCCATTGCCTCACAGAGTCCAAAAATCCAAGAAGTTATTCCAAGCTCATGCTCCAACTACATTCTACTAAGCTTTATGTAATGTTTAGGTATTGTCATTACTGATTGTAATTTTACTTTGGTACAAGTTGAATTTGGATATAATTTACTTTATAAATAAAATTAAATGTGCTTTATACTAGATCAATGCGTAGAAATAGGAGACTTTCTCTTATCGCTCGAAGGAACTTGAGTTCCGATAGAATGCGACCGTTGCTCCATCCTCCCTGATGGAATAGTTCGAACTTTTTAGTAAACCACTTTATCCATATTTTACTAAATATACAATGTCTTACGGACTCAAAGCTGCAGAACGCTTGGCGAAGAAGATTATCTTGATTACTGGTGCCTCAGCAGGAATTGGAGAGGCGACAGCAAGAGAATTGGCCTCTGCTGCCCAGGGTAACATCAAGCTTATCTTGACCGCTAGAAGAAAAGACAAATTGGACAGTCTTGAAAATGATTTGAAAAAGCATTATCCTGACATCAAGGTCCTTTCAGCAAAATTAGATGTATCCCATATTGATACGATTAAACCATTTATTGATGGCCTTCCAAAGGAATTTTCAGATATTGATGTGCTCATTAATAATGCAGGGTTAGCGTTGGGTCGTGACGAAATTGGATCCATTCAGACTCAGGACATGGAAACTATGTTCCAGACAAATGTCTTGGGTCTTATTACTATGACTCAGGCTGTGTTACCGATTTTCAAGAAGAAGAACTCTGGAGATATTGTCAATATGGGATCCATTGCCGGTAGAGACCCCTATCCCGGCGGTGGAATTTACTGTCCAACTAAAGCTAGTGTAAAATCTTTCTCTCATGTGTTGAGAAAAGAGTTGATCAGTACCAAAATTAGAGTTCTTGAAGTTGACCCTGGTAACGTTGAGACTGAATTCTCAAATGTTAGGTTTAAGGGAGATGTTGAGAAAGCGAAGCAAGTATACGCTGGTACAGAACCATTGTTCGCTGACGATGTAGCAGAAGTTATTGTTTTCGGTCTCACAAGAAAGCAGAATACTGTGATTGCCGAAACATTGGTTTTTTCGACGAATCAGGCTAGCGCTACTCACATATACCGTGAGCCAACGAATAAGATCTAAATAGATATGAAATAGGCATCTGTGTTTGTATTTCATTTTAATACAACGCCTAGATCTGTAATAAGGTTAATCTCGATATATCTGATTCAACCTATTTCACTAAGTGTACTACTCTATATACTAAAAACTCAACAGTTCCAAAGTCTTTGTAAGCTTGGCAGCTCCTTCATAGGTCGTATCGTTTTCTATGAGTACCTTTGCACGATTTGCTTCCAACCCGTTTAACAAAATACAGGCCTTGCAGATTCTGTTTGACGTCAAATATCCGCATTGCTCGCAACGATTCCCGTCTTTCTCTCTTTTTCTACGAATGCTTACTGTACCATCAGAAAGTATTGCTATTGGTTCTTCTGGTTGTTTAGATCTCACTGCTGACCCTTGATTCTTCAGCGATAACCTCTCCTTTTTTGGAGCTAAGACTAAATGCTCACCACTGTATATAATATCCATTATGCAAGAAGGCCTTATCGCCTCCAACGATTTCAAGAGCTCCCTTGCTGTCCCTCTAAATGCTTCAGGAGCATATGTGCATTCTGTTGAGAAGTAATCAAGCTTCTTATAATGTGCATATAAAACAATCTCCTTTTGATACGAATACTTGAATGGCTTTGATCGCTTTATGGGAGAACCTGAAGACTGCGTTAGAATCGAGCAGGAGTTTTCAAGTCTTGCAGTATCACCTCTGAGAATATTCATCAACACTGTCTCGGCCATGTCATCTGCATTATGCCCCGTTACAACGTGATTTATGCCTAGCTTTGCAGCACCTCTATCCAATGCCTGCCTTCTCAACACTCCACAGTATGTACATGAGGACCTTACGCCAGCGCAAGACACTATCTCGTCCATTGACCAGTCGTACAAATCCTTGTATGAAACAATTTCTAGAGGGATGTTGTACTGCTTTTGATTTCGCTTCACCGTAGCCAAAGAATCATCTCTATATCCTTTGATACCCTCATCAATAGATAATAGTACCAATTCAAGACCATATTCATATCTCTCGTTCAAAGTCTTCAATACTGAGGCTAATACAGTAGAGTCTTTACCTCCTGATGCACCTATTGCCACCTTGTCGCCAGGCTTGAAGAGATTCGCATTGATTATAGTATTATGAATTTCAGTTTCGAACACATTAAAGAAACATTCTTTGCAAAGCTTTTGAAGGTTTTTAGGCCTCTTCATCACAGCCTTTCTACCATGACATAACTCGCATAGGGCCAGCAATTTGATAGGCTTTTTATTCAACAGCATGAATCACTATGAGATGGAGCTCTTCACTTTTTGAATTTTTTTTTTTTTTTTCTGTCCAATTCTTCAGTAGATCATCGGAAAAGTTCGAATCAAAAGATGTAAATCCTACGAAGTATTCTATACTACATAAACAAAGTTGAATTACCCATACATAGACTAATCTTATCGAATAGTGATCTTCAATGTATTAATATAGGATCCTAACTTACATGCAAAGCAAACGAATCATATGTGCTAGATTATTAAAAGAACTCAACCATTAATACCTTTTTCTCTAGGCAGTACCTTGAAACTCATCATTATTAGTATTGACATTAGCATACCTAAACTTGTTGTATTCCTCTTGTGTCTGTTCCTTTTGTTGCTGTACTTGCTGCTTTCTACTAAAACCGTTTGAAGCAGTTTTCTCGTTCTTCTCGGTCAATAACCCAACTTTTTCATTCATTACAATAGCTAATTCCTGAAGTCTTGTTCTTTGAGGTTCCGTTGAGGTAAAAACAATGTAACTGTCCGCTTCGAAAGAAGCACTTATATCTCCAACTTCAACCATCTTTCTTAATATATCGACTATATCGCTTTCTTCTAACTTGAAAATCTGGGATAACTTGTTGACAGACAACTTGGAATAAATTGTCTTGAAGGTAAAAATATAAGTTCTCAATCCTTCCACTTGTAATTCCTTTTTCATCATAGCCAAAAGTTTATCGGTATCAGAGAATAATTTCCAAATCTTTATGGATGCCAATAGGTTATAGGCATTTAACCAATCTCCTTTCTGCAAACATCTAGACGCATGAACTATATGATCCTTGATACTTTCAGGTGGACCAGTGAAGTACTGTCTGTCATGAAACTCTAGCTTGTTCTTAAAAGATTTGAGAGACGCCTTACGTCTGGATTCTTTAGCCGAGTTTGAAGCAGCTGCCAATGCTGGAATTTCGATTAGCAATGAACTAGTCATGAATACACATTCAAGTAACTCTAAGTTTATGTGCATATGAAATGGAAGTAGCTTTTGCTTCTCTGCAACAGTAGCCTGACTTGGGTACTTGCTATTAAATCCTTGTCCAAGCAATTCCTTCAATCTCTGGGAATTGGCAATTTCATTCAAAATTTGATGACATTCCTCAATTGCACTAGCTCTGAAAGCACTCAAACCTAACTGTACAAGAGCTCTGTTGTACATAATTTGTAAATGAGATTCAAAGGAGTTCACATTACCATAAACTTGTGATGAAATGAACAATTCTCTAGCCTTGCTGTACTGATCATTGATCGAATAATAATAGATCTTACTCAACAAAGCACTTCTGGCATAAAATTTATTTGGATTCTTTGACAAAAAGTCGCATAAACCCTCAACGAGCTCGCTGGGCTTAGAGTTTCTGGACACTATCTTGGAGTCTAGCTTTGGATCAATACCTTTCCAAGCCTCAGTTTCATTCGCTTCGATTAATAAATCCGGTTTATAATGAATGTGCTCAAGTCTCTTCATAACTGCTCTATGCAAGGGACCATCTTCGCTTGGTGATAATTTTGCTTCAGGGGTAACTGATTCAACGTACAACTGACCTCTTACAATCAATCTATAAACGCTGCTCTCATCTTTCAAACGCTCAACATACTCGGTAGAATGAGGATCCGTATTTTGCAAAGATTTTGTGAACTCATCATCTAATCTTTCGATAAAAGAGATAATTGAGCCAAAAATTACTTTAATTCCATCTGCGTTGGGTTCAGGCTCAATATCTATATCGTCCGTAGAATGACCAAATTCAGAGAACTGGTACTGATCCTTACAGCTCTCAAGTAAGTCCAAGAATTTGTTGATATCCGATTCATTTTGCTTCCAGTGGTCTACCGGCATGAATATTTGATTCGAGGATGCATCAAACCTTACAGACAAAAGCATTTGAAGAACACTGATCATCTCGAATGGCTTCTCAGATGATACATTCAGTAAAAGCTCCTCAAGAGTCCTAATCTGTTCAAACTTATCAATGTTCTTCTTACCTCTAGATTCAGATATCTGTTTCAAGGTCTGGAAGATTGGACTCAAAGACCTTGCTGGTGCGCCCTGAAGCCCATTCTCATCGGCTTGAGACAATACGCCATCTGCGCCGACGGTAGCCATGCTCAAAGCTTCTATTGGCTCCTCGCTGTCAAATAATTCGGGTTGTTTCTTATACAAGTCGATCTGTGCTTGAAATTCCTTTATCTGTTTCTTCACTCTTTGTCTTAATGTATTGAATGCCTTAAAAGAAGCCGCATTCATTTTTTTCTTCGACTCCTTTTCGTTGACGGCTGTTTCGTTAAGATAGTCCTCTAAGCTGGATAAACACCCAATATAAAATTTGGGAGTACCAACGCTCTGTTTTCCCCTAGTTAATAAACGCCCAAGTCTCTCGAAAACTGCTAAAGCATTTTCCCAATTACTGACCCTCTTGGCAGTATTGAGAGAAGAAACCGCCTCTCTCATATCATCGAGAAGTTTTTCTTTTGCAGACTTGACGACCTTACGGCCCTCTTCGCTATCTGATTCTGAATCTGAATCATCACCTTTCATAAAATCTTTCTTTAAGAAGTACGAAGGTCCTCGAGGTCTTCCTTCTGAATCGCTGGATTCATCTCCAGATGCCTCTTCAAACTCTGAAGCCGTTGACAAGTCCTCTTCGGAGGAAGAGACTAATTCTTCCTCAGATGATGACAACAATTCTTCTTCAGAGGATGAAGATTCTGAAGAGTAGCCTGAAACAAAGAAACGAGACATGCTAAATATGGCTTGGTTCTTGCACTTTGGTATGGCTTTCTAATAAATTTTCCAACGAACTAGCCTAGAGTCTCGCAAAAAAATTCATCGCGATCAGTATACATATTACGCTCATAGTACCTAATTTACGCTCTGATCTAACAACATGGATATATGAATGCATTATAAAGATATGTCAGAGTTCTGTATTATAGCTACGAACTCTCAGAAACTTAAACGGCTTTTCATTTTTCAATGGGAAATTCAATATTTCACCTTCTCGATCGTCGTTTTCCTCCATTCGCTTTCTAATTGCGTAGTATCTTATCCATTTCAACTTAGCATGTTTCATGACGTCTCCTATAGATGCGACCTGAAAATGATAGTGAAAATTGTAGTACGGAACGGAACCCTCCTCAATCTTGATGTGCACCTCCCCTGTTGTGGAGATTGTCCAAGTTCCTGAATAGATTGCATGTGCGCTCTTAGGCGCAAATCCGCCAGGCTTTAGAGCACCGTCAGAACCATGCAATAATATGGCTTTATTAGAATTGTTCCGCAGCAACTGGTTAATTACTCCCTTAGGATTGATACTTGACAACACTTTGATACATGTCCCATCCGGATAGAAGCGAAGATATCTGTAGTAGGTGATCATTCTTACAGGGTTACTCCAACTATTGGAAAACTCAGCTTTACCTCCTTCGCTGTAATAGTTGATAACGCTTATGTAGCAACCCTGAAATTTTATAAAGGGCCTATTGCTCAACATGTGTTTCCAAGAGTTATTGTAATGGGGCAACAACTTTATTTGGTCTAATGGTACTGGAAGGTCATCCAGACCTAGCACTTCATCCTCGTCCTTCTCACTACAATCATCTGAGTTTTCTTCGTTCTCTGCCGAATGTCCTTCTTCCACTTCTTCTTCTTCTTCTTCTTCATCCGATTCTGTTCGTATTCTATTGCTGTTTCCCAATATACTCAAAAATAGCTTATTCTCTATGTATGACTGCTTGGGGTATATCAAATAGCATAATTTTCTCCAAACATTGCTAGATGAAAGACCTAGGTAAGCGTTTCGCTTACATGTTATTGAGTAGTTAAACCATGACTCCGGATTTGTAAGAAGTAAAATCTCGAATACCGATAACCAAATATCCTCCGGGAGATAAACTAAACGTGATACATCTTCTACCGCAGATAGCAGCGGGGATTCTAGACTCATTTCAGAAACTTGATTCGCAAGTTTATCTTGATCTGTATCAGCTTCTGGAAATCTCTCGGGTTTTTTAGGAGCAGTAATTGTGGCATTCTCAAACGATTGCAATAACTCATTAACGTTGATGGAACGAACTTTCCTCTCATCTACCCTTTTCATAACATTCTTACCGCTTTCAGCTTCTAACTTTTTCATGTTCTGCGGAACTTTATTGCTTCTGTATAGTAAATCTACCTGCTCATTCAACCTAAAAGCCCTTCTATATAATTGAACGGCATCTGACATAGATCCATGAGCTTCGAAGTCGATCGCTCTTTCAAAAAGAGCAATCGCTTCCTTGTCGTTAGGTGAGAAATCGGACAACTTTCCGCCTCCTTCTACAAAGCACATAGGCTTCTCTATGGCTACGCCCTTATCTTCCATCTTCACAGTCACTAATTATCTTCCGAATGCAATAGAGATGTGATAACGAAATTTTTATTATATGCAGTACATAAATATTACTCCAAAAGTTCATCCAAGTATTCCTGTCCATTTAAATCATGAGCAGTAAACTTAGTTTGATTACGATCACTAGCTGAATATGTTTCTGCCTCTTTTGTATGCTGTAGTTCCGAAAGATTTATCTGGGAGAGGAGCTCATCAATAACCTCAGGTGGTTTATTGTCTTCTTCGCTATGGCCATGTTCTTTGCTTTCTCCTAAGAGATAATCAATATCACTTTGGTAATCGTAGCCATTATCTTGACTAAGAGCTCTACCTGTAATTTTAGAGTTTAAAAAATCTATGTGTTCTCTATCCTCATCATTAATGTTATTAATTTCAAGGACGGGTCCCGATTTTGCAGCTGCCGCTCTGTCGCTGAATTTGGATTTCATTTCGTTCAAGAAAGTATTACGCTTATTCATAGCTCTCATCTCTAGACTTTCCTTGATTTCTTTATCAGATAACATTTTTATGTTAGTCTTAGGCAAAGTCCTCTCTGGGACGAGAGAAGACTTTCCTACCTGAAATCCGTCAAGTGCCTCATTGGAAATTTTGTTCAACGGCAAGTTGACTTGCTTGGCCTTGTGAAATTTTTCGTAATCCTCTAGATCTCTTTTTATTGTGTCTGAGTAGTTTTCAATTCCATATTCCTCTAAAAAGTTGTCCGAGACTTTTGCTTTAGGCATTTTTCTGGTCTTTGTTGTTCTCGTATACGGTTCCAGTGGAAGATAATCATTGAGATGAACATTGGGCTCTGAATGCTGTACTTCCTTGGATTTATCTCCCAAGTAGATACCATCAATTTCCACACCGTCCTCTTCCAGTTTAGCCTCCTGAACATCGCCCTCTTGCTCATCGACCAATTTCTGAAAAAGTTGCTGCCGCAACCTCTTCTTTTGCTCTCTCGTTAGACTGGTTTCACCCATTTGAGGATAGTAATGGTTGAGAAATTCGTCTTCTTCTTCTGAATCCCATTCACTATCCGTGTCTTGCAAAATGGGCCCTGCTTGTTCAACGGCCCTTTTGGAAGACCATTTTGACCGCGGTTCAGTCAGCTCTTTGCTTTTATCGAAAAGACCATGTTTCTTCTTATATTTATATTTAGCTTTCTTATCCCACTTTGAATTCTTCAATACCATAGAGTTAGTCAAGCTTCTAGTAAGTAACGATGTCGTTTTCGTATGGCTTCGAAATATGATCGCGCGGACGATAATTTCACTTCTGAAGTCCCATATTCTTCTATAAAAGCATGTCTGACAAGAATACTGATAAGCCTCCGAAGGCGATTGAAGAAATATTGAAGCTCTTGGCTTCTGGAGAGGAGTTGACAGATTCACAAAAAAAAACAATGAATGATTACAAATTCTGGAAAACTCAGCCAGTTCCAAGGTTGGATGAGAGAATCACATCAGAGGGTCCAATTGACAAATTGAAAAAACCAGAGGATATTCCCGAAAGTCCATTGCCTCTTTTAGATGAATTTCAATGGGTCACTGTAGATTTGAACTCATCTACCGAATTGCAAGAAGTCTACACATTGTTGTACGAGAATTATGTGGAAGATCAAGATGCAACGTTTCGCTTCAAATATTCTCATGATTTTTTTAAATGGTCATTGCAGCCTCCTGGATGGAAAAAAGATTGGCATGTTGGTGTAAGGGTTAAGCAGACTGGAAAGCTCGTAGCTTTTATTTCAGCAATTCCACTGTCTCTACGTCTAAATAGATCTCAAAAGGATATCAAAAGTGTTGAAATTAATTTCCTCTGTGTTCATAAAAAGCTCAGAGCGAAAAGATTGACCCCAGTTTTGATTAAGGAAATAACGAGGAGAGTGAATAGATGTGATATTTGGCAAGCGTTGTATACGGTTGGTTCACTTTTGCCTTCGCCCATTTCTACGTGCAGATATACTCATCGTCCTATTAATTGGAGTAAGCTTTACGATGTCGGATTCTCTCACCTTCCGGCTAATAAAACGAAAGCAGGTATGGTTGCACAATACGCCCTTCCTAAGACAACGAAAATAAAAGGTTTACGTCCCATGAATATCAATGATGTACAGGCTGTTCATGAATTATACGATAAGTTTCAGAAGAGATTCGATCTTGTTCAGATTTTCTCGGAAGAGGAGTTTGTGCACTGGTTTTTGGGCAGAGAAGATATAACTTCGGATGTTATAAAAACTTACGTAGTAGAGAATGAAAACGGTAAAATTACTGATTTTTTTTCCTACTATTTACTTCCATTTACAGTATTGAATAACCTGAGTCACGCTGAGCTTGGAGTTGCCTATCTCTTTTACTACGGTTCGGACGCTGCCTTCGTTGAAGGAGATTATCTTCCAGGTTACAAGAAGCGTTTGACAGATTTGATTAATGATGCTCTTGTGACTTCACAAGAATTCAATGTAGATGTCTTTAATTGCTTAACATCGCAAGATAATCCTTACTTCATCAAGAATTGCAAGTTTGGAAGCGGTGATGGCTTCTTAAATTACTACTTGTTTAATTATAGTACTTGGCCAATTCATGGGGGCATTGATCCAAAGACAAAAGAAGTTACAGAGGACCAGAATAGTGGTATAGGTGTTATCTTGTTCTAGTTAAGAATATGTTTATATTACGTTTCATATGCTTTAATCCATATTACTGTTGGATGACTTCATGTATCACATAAATTTTTTTTTTTTTTTTTTTGTTCCCTACCTCGCTGAAAAAAAAGTAGCTCATCGCAAAGTAGTAGAAAGTAGTAGAATAGCCCTATCTTTGAAAGAATAAGTATGATTTCATCTACTTGCTGGGTACCTCGTGGGTTTGCTGCAGAGTTTCCTGAAAAATATGAATTGGATGATGAAGAAATGGCCAGAATCAATGCTATGGCTAATCTTCAATTGGAAGATGCCAAAGAACAATTAAAGGAATCTGAAGAGTCTGGATCGAAGTTGAAGGATCAAATTACCATTGACGACGATTTAAAGGAATACGATTTAGAGCATTATGATAGCGACAAGGGTGATGGTGAAGACGTTTCCTTTTTTCCAGGTTTATCCAATACAAATGCTAAAATCCACTTTGATGATGAAGGTAATGATCCTTACTTGAGCTTGCCTACAGATACTGATCTACAAGAGGAGAAACAGGAATTACAAATATACCCTACAGATAATTTAGTTTTGGCAACTAGGACAGAAGACGACATTTCTTACTTAGATGTTTATGTGTATGACGACGGTGCTGGGGTCCCTGAAGGAGTTGAAGAAGAAGAAGAAGATAAAATCGATCCTGACGTTGCAAAGGGCCTTTTGAGAGAGGCAAACCTTTATATTCATCACGATATAATGCTTCCAGCGTTTCCTCTATGTGTTGAGTGGCTAAATTTCCAACCTGGCTCGTCAGTCGAAGGAGATAACCTTGGTAACTTTGCTGCTATAGGTACCTTTGATCCACAAATTGAAATTTGGAACTTGGATTGTGTAGATAAAGCGTTCCCGGACTTGATTTTGGGAGAACCTGAGTATGGAGTAAAAAAGTCTAGTAAAAAGAAGAAAAAATCCAAGGGTCATATTACACTGCATCATACAGCGGCAGTACTTTCCCTTTCTCATAACAAGGGACATCGTAATGTTTTAGCCTCTACATCTGCTGACACTACTGTTAAATTATGGGATTTAAGCCTGGGTGTTGCTGTCACTTCGTTTAACACTATTCACTCGAATACGACCGTCTCATCTTCTCAGTGGCACTTGCAAGAGCATTCGATACTTTTGACTGGTGGATACGATAGCACCTGTGGCATAAGCGACGTTAGAATTTCTGGCAATGAGGGTATGACTAAATCTTATGGCGTCAGTAAGGGCGAAGAAGTTGAAAATGTGGCCTGGGCAGGTGATGCTGAGCTTGCGATGTTTTATGCTGGCACAGACAATGGTAACGTGTATGCATTTGATGCAAGAAACCAAGAGAAACCAATCTGGACCCTTCATGCACATGACTCGGGGATTTCCTCATTACTGGCTAATACATTCATCCCAGGTATGCTCATAACATCAGCAATGAGTGAATCGGTTGTTAAACTATGGAAGTGCTCGACTTCAACTGGTTCTGGCCCCTCTATGATTTTATCGAAAGATTTTGGAATAGGTAATGTATTATCCACATCTTTTGGATGCGAAATTGAAATCACAGGCAAGGCTGCTGTCGGAGGCGTATCTGGAGGCTTGAAGTTATGGGACACCCTTTCGAATAAGGCAGTGCGTAATGCATTTTCAAAGGATTTGAGTCAAATACGAAAGAGAGCCAGGGAAGAAGCTAGAGCCAAAGGAAGAGCCTCTAGATTAGCCAGAAAATATCAAGGAGATATCGTATCCGAAGATATTATTACGGTTGAAGAAGTGGCTGACAATGAATCGGAAGATGAATTATCTGATTCGAACTAAAATTATAATATGTATCATATTTAGCATACAATTTTACAATATATCTGTAGAATTTTTCAAATTCAAGATAGACATTGCGAAAATCTAAAAATTATTATAGCAGCTTTATTCTTACGTACACAAGATCCCATAGAATACGCTATGACACATTATCTTGAAGAACTGAATGAGTCTTCAGGGGGAATATGTGGATTCATAGAGAACCATGAGCACGACATGAGAATAATATTGATAGTTTAAGCAACTTCATCTATTGTCGAATCTATAGGGCAATCTTCACTGCTATCAAACGCAGACTTATACACAAGACCATCAGCTAATATATGTGAGTTTCATAATATGCTATAAGTCGTATTACTATGCTAAACGAAATACTAAAAGCGTAGCTTATTCAGTAAGATTAAGTACTATATAAGGTCGTATAATGAATTAGTTTTACTTGAGATATGATGTGCTGCAATTTTCATGTTATTAAGGTATAAATTCTATAATCCTAACAATTCACAGTAATGGTCCCTTGGCCCAGTTGGTTAAGGCGCAGTGCTAATAACACTGAGATCAGCAGTTCGATCCTGCTAGGGACCATTCCCTCACAGGGCGTGTGGCGTAGTTGGTAGCGCGTTCGCTTAGCATGCGAAAGGTCTCCGGTTCGACTCCGGACTCGTCCATTTTTTTCGATTTTATCCATTCATTTCGAAAATTTTTAATTTCTAATTCATATCTTGACTTAGACTACTTCAAGTAAAATAAATTAAAATACATCAAGTATCGATATACGGAATAGATAAGGCCTAAGAAAAACTAACATAATACTAAGCACCAGACTCGTCATTTAAAGTACAACTTCACTAGCCAATTTCTTCTTATAATCTAAAATGGAACCTTCCCATCTGGTGGCAGTCTTATTCTCAATGACGAAAATGTCTTTTGCAACCTTATCCAACAATCTGAAATCGTGGGAAACAATGACGACACCACCATTGAAGTCGTTTATAGCAGCCGCTAAAGAATCAATTGTGGCCAAATCCAAACCATTTGTAGGTTCATCTAACAAAATCAAGTTTGGCGCCTCCAATGCCAAAAGGGCGAAAACGACACGGGATCTTTGACCCTCGGATAAGGTTGCCATTGTAGCTGTCTGACCCTCACCAGTTAAACCGTAGCGACCCAATTGCTGTCTCCAATATTGGTAATCTTGTGAGATACTAGAAAATTTATCTCTGACAAAATCGAGAGGAGACTTAGTCAAATCAAGTTGATCCGCAGAATGTTGCGAGTAAACTCCTAACTTGATGTGTGTATGCTTTATAACTCTACCTTTCTGAGGCTGTAATTGTCCTTGGAAAAGCTTTAATAAGGTAGACTTACCAACACCATTAGGTCCCACTAAGGCTACTCTGGAATCCATATCGATACCAATGTCAAGATTCTCGTATAAATTATCTTCATCTTTTCCAGAGTAGGAGAAAGACATACTATCAAACGCCAACACAGGAGGTGGTAACTTTTCTACCTCTGGGAATCTGAAAGAAAAAACTTTATCGGGAACAACAGGTTTAATCAAACCGTCGGCCTCCATCTTATCCAAAATCTTTTGCCTAGACTTAGCTTGTTTAACGAGATTGGCATATGTACCAGCTGACGCAATAAACTTTTTAATATGAGCAATTTCCTCTTGTTGCTTTTGATATTGCTTCATTTGGTTTGTCTCCAATTCCGATCTAGTTTTGACGTAAGAATCGTAATTACCACCATAGAGCTGCAAACCCTTCAACCTCATATCAATCATATTAGTACAAACACCGTTCAAGAAATCTTGAGAATGAGAGACTAAAATCAAAATCCTATCAAATCTTTTCAAGTATTCTTCTAACCACACACAGGCAGCTAAATCCAAGTGAGCTGTTGGGTCATCCAATAACAATAATGTGGGCTTGACGAATAACGCTTTAGCCAATGCAACACGCATTCTCCAACCACCAGACATGTCTTTAGTTTTCTTTTTGATTGTAACACTATTGAAACCCAAACCAGTCAAAATAACAGCCGCCCTCGACTCGAAAGTATCAGGATCCATTTCATCAATCTTTTCGTACAAGCCTTCCAATGCAGGGTTTTCAGGACCATCCTTGACAATGATTTCCTCGACTAAGTCTTCTAATCTCTTCATTTCATTCTCAGCCTCCCTAACAACATATTCTAAGGCCGAGTATTCGGTAGAAGCAGCTGGCTCGTTCAAAAGATATATATCAATATGCTCAGGAATAGGGAACTCTCTGGCGGCAATAGACTTGAGAAGTGTCGATTTACCACAACCATTTTCACCCAACAATCCGTACCTTCTTCCATAGTTCAATTCTAAAGTGGAATCCTCTATCAAAACCTTACCGTGAAACAATAATGATACAGAAGATAATTTAATATCTCTCGACGTTTCTAATGACTGAAGCACCCCTGTGGTAACTCTATCAGATAAACCATGCTCATCCGTTTGTAATTGCATTTTGGCAATTTGATCTTCAGCATTTTCCACTTCCTTCTCTTCTGCTTCCTTGGCGGCTTGCCTTTTCGTCTTCTTCAAGGACTTTCCCTCTGCAGCCTTTTTAGCTTCTCTTTCCAAACGCTTTTGTTCTCTCTTTGCTTTAGATGATGAAACTGACATTTTCTTCCTAATAAATTACTACTTCTAAGCTTCTTGACTAAAAAGATAACGTTAACTTGCTATAGAAATTTCCATACTCTTCTCATATATGTCGAGGGCTCGATGAGAATTTTTTGAGCCTGGATGCAGGACTAGATGATTACTATCTCAACTTCTGATATTTATGTATTCAAGGAAGCAATTGACCAAGCTCTAATGATGTTTTTTCTTTCAGTATTGAAAGAGAAATCATTAACAATACTAGGCAGATGCAGTAGTAATGTGAACTAACCTCTCGCCGTAGACTATCTTCCTAACCCAGTCACAGTAAGCAGTATGGTTTTGTGATACCAAGAATGTAGTGGCAATGGCAAATGCAAGATCTCTCAGTAGAAGAGTAATAACGATTGATCATTTACGGACGAAAGACAGTGTACTAGTTCTTTCTTAATGGCATTATGTTGGAAGATAGGGAATCTAATGAACAGCATGCAAGTAAGCTAAATGCGCCAATTCCTGTGAAGGGCCCGGGAAGCTTACGCATTGGTCCTGATAGACCATCAACGCTGGTCGAGGAAGATAACGAAGGAGCAAATCTAAGGCACAACACAAAATCATTTGATTTTGGAAGCAAAAAGGAGCATCGTGCGCAAATGCATCCTCGTAGGCCTTCTTATTCTGTAATTGAGAAAACGAGAGAAGAATACTACAATTTGGATTATCCTTACGATGCAGCAGAACTCGAGAAATTGCAATTGGACCCCAAATCTCGGTTTTTTGCAAGGAATCGTCCTAGAACAATGAACTTGCCGAAATTATTACCTTATGAAACAGAGCTACCTAGGGATAAGGCGAAATTTTTGAGTCACATTGTCTCGCATCTCTACATTGCCGTGCAAAGCTTGGATATACAGGGATCGTTATCTATTACTGCAAAAGATTTAGCTTCTTTGAAGAATATCAGTGGCCTATCTGATATTGAGCTAGCATTGGATACAAACTTATTTGAAGTTAACACATCCAACACGACGGACCTTAATGTGGACGACGATATGAGTAATGAATTTTTAGATGATTTCTATGATTCGGACAGCGAATATGATGATGATTTTGATGATAATTTTGATGAAGATGAAGAGGAAGAAACCACTGTGCAGCATAAAAAATCCCCAAAATCTGCAGCTATTGTGAGTGTCCGAATTTGGACACACGAGCTTTTAGTATGGCTCAAGATGAAGTATGACATGCCTTTGAGCTTGCGTGCGAGCTTAGCTAGAGTTTACTACGCTATATGCCTCTGCAGAGGTCAATCTATAAACGTTAAGCTCTATGTGCGCACTTTCGAATTGCTCACTCACGACATTCGACTCTTGCAACAACAAGGTTTGGAGCTAGATTGGAAGAATTTGTGTGCCGAGCTCGAGAATCATTTCCCATCAGCTGATTCCTCTCTTGATCATTTTGAGAAGAAAGAGCACAAGTACTTGGTTCGCCTTGCTGAGAGAGCATCGAACTTTATTTCAAAGGAAGCGCTTCCAGAAATTTATTCAAAATTTGGTAGCAAGTTCAGTATAAGTCATGCCTCTTTGGTGTTTTCATCTTTGTCTCTTCTTCCTCTTACATACACTGAAGGTGGAATGGAAGATCAATACGATATTCGCTACTACTTATCTTCTTTTTTCGCTTTTTGGCATATGTTAACTAAGAGTTCCGGTGTAGAATCTCATCTTACTTCAAGGTTAGGAAAAATAGCAATGTCTGCAATGATGAAAATAAGCAATGACCCTGAGACTTCAAAGTATCTTATTTTGGGAAAATCAGGGGTATTCACTGAAGATCAGATTCATTATGTCTTTTCCACTCTTATGAATTCACTTAGCATCATGGATGAGAAATACTTTTCTTTGAAATGCAAATTTTTCCATGGCTACGCATCGATAATTATTTATTCCATGAATGGTGACTCATGCTTAGAGGAAGCCCAAATATTGGATCAATTCTATAATTTACTCAATGCGATTGAAAGCTATGTACACCCTTCGAATAGTGGTGAGTGGTCACGTCCCATCTCGAAACTCGTCTTAAGTTTCGTTTATCAGTTTCATAAGAGATATAACCAGGAAAATCAAGAAGAGGGTGACTTGTTCAATCTTCCCGAAGAAAGCAAATTGAGTGACAATGTTATCATGAAGTTCATTGATATGCTATTACCAGTATTGAAAACGGGAATCCAATCAAAGAAAGGCAATGTATCAAGTGACTATCTCACATGTTTTTACTTGCTTGCACAATTGAAACCTCGAAAGGTGATCGAGTATGTATTATTAGACATCTTCGAATCGCTAGAGGGAGTTATCTCTACACACAGAGTTTCTGTTGCCTTAAGGCTCATGTCTGAGATAGCAAGGCCATTCATCGCAACCCCAGTTATAAGAGTCCACCTAACTAGGTTATTGCTGCTTGCATTACCTGGAATTGACTCAAATGATTTGTCAAAAACTATGCTCACTTTGAATTTATTTGCCGTTGTAGCAAACTATGTGCCCATATATGATCTAACAGCAGGAGAAGGAGATGAAACTCTAGCTATGCAGTTTACTCAAGATCATCTAGAATTCTTACAAGGGTCGCTTTACGAGGGTGGAGAAGCTACCTCAGGTGATTTTGAAGTTGATGGCGAAACTGAGAAGAAAGCATTAGAATCCTCTACTACAGCCTTCAAGGTGATTATGAAAAATTTCTGTGAAAGAATCTTTATGCTTATTGAAAATTTACCTGACCCATCAAAAAGCTCTGGCATTGAGAGACACTTAGCAGATGCGATCCCTAAGTTTCTATATGTTATTTTAGAATCACTTTCTGACGACATTTTTCATAGCATAAGAGACTCCTTTTTTGATTTTGTGATGAATAACGTATACTACTCCGTTGCAGACGTAGTGGCTGAAATTTGTAGAGGACTTATCAAACGTGAGCCATGTGCTATAAAACAATATATATCGCCAATGATCGATAGGATAAAAGAGGATATTGAGGAGAATGATGCTGGCTCATCTAGAACAGGAGTGGATATTATTCCTAGAGATCAAGCTTTATTTTGGAACCTTGTGATTTTGAATGAGTGTGTTGGAAATGCATGCGAATATGTTGTAGATTTAAGAGCAGAACTTATGGATTTATCTTTTTACTTAATGGAGAATGTGAAAGGGCCTGTCGTTTTTGCTAGCTCGTATCTCTTGAATCAAATGCTTCAGACAACGACTGTTATTAAATTGCAAGAATGCAGATTGATTTCTCCAGCTTATCAGAAGAAATATGGTGTAAGCGAGAAATGTTGGGGAGGTTTTCTGCATGATGCATACCGTTTTTCCGATGAGAACTTGGAATTCAAGTGGTTTCTTCCAAGTGATAGGGAAGTTCTGTTTGCAGTTGAATGTTTCAGATCTCACGTGTCAAGGTGCCTAAGAAATATACTGATTTTGATGCAGACTAGGTCAACATCGGAATTAAGAGATATCAAATCCAAAATTAAGATCACCGATGACTTGCGATTGAATTTTCTATATTTAAGTTATGCAATAAGTGGAATCTCGTACCTTCTTGATCCCTCATTTAATGAAGAGATTCCTAAGATTAGCCAGCACTCAACACAACCGATCCAACAGAGATTGCTCTTATTGAACCAGATACGAGGGACTGATACAAAATTATCAGCTGGAGATGAGAATTATTGGGAAAACTTGCATGAAAACTTGTCGAAAATTGTAGACGACTTGGAGAATATGGAGAATGAGAAATTGGAGGACAAAGATATTTCAGGCTTTGAAGATAACCATGATTTGGACGACGATAGAGAGGAAATTGGAGAGAGTATGTCTAAGGCTAATGTTTTCAATGAGTCTATTTCTCGCGTAAGCAAAGATGCCACGAACTTCGTTAAATCCAACTCACCACCAACATCGATTGATGAATCTAATAGGGCTACTCCCAACATTGAAGGATTAGATACTACCTCAATGAACCCTGGAATTACCTTCAGAGAACGAAAACTATACACCTCCAAATATTTCTTCGGCGATGATATCGAAAATAGAAGATCAAATGAAACGTATTTGAAATTACACCGGTCCTACTATTTAATCGGTAAAAGTCTTCATTCCATTTGCAAATATTTGATTCACAACTTTCATGATAATACCAAGTTATTCAAGCATTTTTTGTACGTCATGAACATGTGGTTCTCTGATGTCGGGAAAGAGCTGCTCTTGGATCATAGTCATGCAAAAATAAGTTTCGACTACGTAAGTAGTATTCAACGAATCAATAGAATTAGGAAACCATACACTAGGATTGCTTTAGGTACCCGGATTGAAGCATACCATAATTTAAGGGTTGCACTACATGCTACATCAAGGTCCATGTCGGAGTTGGATAAACTCCTTTTAGAAGACCTGGTGAAACTATCAGTTTCAACGTATTCTGCAATTTCTAAATCTGCTCAAGCAACATTGGTCGATGCTATGAAACGAATTAATGGTTCTTATAATGTCATAATTCATTCTACCTTCAAGCATATCTATAAGTCACTTGAGGAAAAGGACCATAAGAAAATAGCAAGTGGGCTTCGGATTTTTGGATTACGAAGAGTTAGAAACAAACTACAGAATGATTACTTAAACCTAGAGAGATACGTCGACGTTTTGCATAGGTGTTTGGACTTTGACGACTATGATGTTCAAGATTTGGCTCAGTCTTTGTATAAAGGTATCTATAATGGCATTGCGCCCCCTAGCAGTGTGTGTTTAATTAACAACTTCTACGTGGATTCCATAAGGCCTCCAGATGAATTCATCGATTTAGAAGTGAAGGCAGTTAGGCTTGCAAAAGAGAGGAAAAGAAAAGTTTATTTCGAGCGAATAAGTAAGTTAGAGGATTGTGTTTTTGGTAAGGCGAAAAGAGCAGCCCATTGGAAAATAACTTTGCTCAACTTATGTTTATTGATTAATTTGCAGCAAGATCTAGAAATCTCGCTAAGACAGGAAGCTTTCCAGATTCTTGCGAAAGAAGCGTCAAGTGGACATCCGACAATATCGAGACTCGCCATTAAAGGGATAACAAACTTGATAAACAAACTTTATGTTCTACAACTTTTTGATTGCGACCTTAAAAACGTTTACGATATAAACTTTGTGCCGATTGACCAGAAGATTATTGATACTAATCCCCATGAGGGTCAATCCTTTTATCAACTCTGGATGAAAGAAATGAGTAGTCTGGATCCTAAATACTTTATAGATCAACGGCCTTATGTGGGGTGGCTTTTCTGGGATTCTTCCAGAAGAGCTCTAAAACAGGAGGAATCAAGTCAGCTTGTGTTTTCTAAGGCAGACATGAAGGCTTTAGAAGCACTTACTTCTTCGATCGATTATCGTTGGTTGGAAGGAATTGTAAGTTTATGGATTACTGAGAATGAAGCAAATTCTGCTTTTCAAGGTGCTGACGTCTTCTTCATAGCTTCAATCTTTTTCTTGATAGCTACGGGTCACATAAAGAACATAAAATTCGAGGAAATTATGAATTTAATCAAAAGCTTATATGTAAAAGAGGAGAAGGGTTCTCATATTGTTGTATGCGAGATCGTATCTGGATATCTTCTAAGCTCGAAATTTAACAACGAAGTTGATAGGAAACATTACGATCTGATCCTTGCTGGTTTTTTGGAGGATATCTTTGCGCATGATCTTACACCCGATAATAGAGGTGTTTGGAACATTTTTTCATGGTGGATTCCTTCGCATGTTGATTGTAGGAGATTTCCGAAAACAAGGAATGTTGTAACTGATTTCAGCTCTCAATACGATTCAGCAATATATGCGACAAGATTGAGCTACTTGAGATCATACATAGCTGTGGTCACTTGGAATTTTTCTGATTCCGACAAGGTCTTAAAGTTGTGTTTGGAAAATATTGATCATAAGTACCAAGGAATTCGGGACCAAATTGGATCATTATTGGCTATTTTGTCTTTTGCCTATTTCAAAGTTTCTTTTGCAGACTTCAAAGAACTTGCGACAAGGGCGAATAAAAGTTTCGATATAATTCCTTATGGCTTAGAACATTCGAAACTTCTCGAAAAACTTGCACATCTTTTCGAGCAAATAGAGGCATGGAGATCAGATATTGATCAGCTTCCAATACATGAAGTTCTAACCACAAACTATGTGCTTGCATCTTCAACAGTTCTTACATGGCTATCTCAGGCTTTGAATACCAGCGCGTCCGTACAGTTCCAGGATATTGTTGAATCGCATATTGTTCCGTTCTTACTCAGATTGATAAATTTGAAGGAAGTTTGCCAGTTGGCTAGTATTGAACCTTTGACTGTTTTTAAAATGGTATCTCAAATTTCATATAGCAATGACAAATTGGAGAAAATTGTCTCCATGCTTGATGGGCTTGGGAACGAACATTTGACAGTTGTTCAGTCAATCGTAGTTGGCGAATTCACAGAAACCTTCTATTTCAAAAACTTGCTCAAATTAACCAAACTGCAAAGAAAACGTATTATAATTAGGACAGACAAGCTCTTATACAATCAGAATGCGGAAATCCGTGAAGCGGCGGCTTCCACGTTGTCAGGGTTGTTTCATATTGAGCCCCCTTCAGAGTCTCACGAAACGATTTCTGAATCCATGAAGAAGTATGCAAACGATTTAGACAGAATAAGGAGAAAGTATAGATCTTTCGGTTATAACAAGCTAAAGGTGTCAGACTCGATAATCTTGCACGCAGCAACTCTAGGATTAGGTGCAATTATAAATGCTTTCCCCTACGTATCTCCTCCCCCTCCTTGGATCCCTGAAATTTTGAGCATCCTAGCGACAAAATCTTCTGGCTTGCCGGGAATTATTGGTAAAACTGCGAAAGAAACGTTAGGAAAATTCAAGAAGAATAGACAAGATACATGGCATATTGATAGCCAAGTTTTTTCTGAAAGTCAAATAGAAAATCTTGAGGGTGTTCTATGGAAAAGTTATTTTGTATAGATGCACTTTATTTTCAAATTTTGCTTTATTTGGTCTATAAAGTATGAGCCCACTAAAAAAATGCCACGAAAACATTAATGGACGGAGAAGCCATTATTGAAGTAAACTACAGATATTATACAAAGACGCCTAAGGGAGGCTACTTATTTCAAATAAAAAGTCCAGGAAACTTATAGTTGCAACACCCGAAAGATCTTTATCATACTTCTTGAAAATATCAGTCAATTTTCTTAAGTACACTAGTAATTCAATAAATGAATCAAATTTTAGTTTAATAACAGAATTCCTTGCGTCAAAACTTTCATTCTTGTAGGCAAATTTTTGAAACAAGAAAAGTGTAAGATCAATATTCAATTTATATCCAATTTGTTCCAAAATTTTTTGAAACTCTCCGAATGATATATCGCCTGACTTATCCAAATCCGCAGCAACGAAAAGCTTTTTATAAGCTGACAAATACTTCCATAGAGAAACAAATTGCTCAAAATTTAGAGACTGGGATGAGCTTGAATTCCCATCATTGCTACTGAATAGCTTTACCATCAAATTCACAGTGGACTCTTGAAACCTTGTATTATCGAAGTTTGTGAGAGCACGAGATAACTCATATGCTGATATTTTTCCTGATTTATTCACATCCACTGTGCTAAAAACTGCATGAAGTTCGTTCTCCAATTTCTGTTTTGAAGACATGGATTTTGCCGACTCTTTCACTTTCGATGATTCCCCTTGCGCGTGCGGCAGATGAAAGGATTCGGTAGAAGAATTTGTATGGTTCCCTTGCAGAGGTTGAGGAGGAAGAGGCCTTTTATGCAAATTGTTGCTCAGTCTGTTTGCGTATTGCTGAGGTACATAATGAGCCTTTTGCTGTTGCTTTGCAGAAGCTTGATCTGTTGAAATACCACTTGATTCGGCCCTCCTATGCTCCTGTACCTGATAAGGATGGCCATCTTGAGAAGAACGGACAACCTGTGGTTGATAAGATGCAGGTGCCAACGCTGGCTGATAGTACACCGGTTGCACTTGACCTGAGGGCGCTTGGATTTGCCCTTGATAATACTGACCCTGTCGGACGGTATTCTGTTGTGGCATAGCTGAAGGGACGTCATACTTCTGCTGCTGATGAAATTGCTGCTGCATTGTATGAACAGGCTGGGAAAAGGTCTCTTGATATCCCTGAGCACCATATGGCGTCGCATTGAGAGCTGGCTGGGCCTGGACAGGAACATACTGAGTCTTCGGCATCGGTTGAGGAGCCTGTCTCATGTTCTCATGGCTCCGAGCATGCGCTGCATGTCTATGAGCTGCGTGAGGAGAGGAGCTTCCGACTATATAAGCCGATTGCTGGGGCGTCGGATACATAGGTAATTCATCCCCAGGCATTCTCAAAAGCTAATCAAAAACTCTTCTCTTGTATCTCCTTAATATGGGATGTACAGTTATTCTTATGTCTTTTTAAGTATCCTGCTAATTCAAGGAGAATAATCAAAATTTATCATCGAATTTCGTAGTGCTTGGACATTACAAAATGCTGTCGCGATAGCGAGAATTAATTAAACTTTCACGTCTCTCGCTAACTTACCAAATACATTGGCCCCTAAATACGTGGAGATAGTTGAATTCAATCTTTATTGTAAAATAAAATAATAAAATTTACATTCGATATATTATATAGAACAAAAGGCCTATCCTTGAAAGAGTTGTGCCTTTGAGCACCATATACTTGTTAGATGAGTATGTTGCAAGCTAGATAACTTAGTCACGAGCTCTTTGTCTGTAGCCACCTCTTGGGCCTCTAGCGGCACGTTGAGGTCTTTCAGCTGGGGCACCCTTCAATCTAGTCAAAGGTAAGATACCTTCAGGGATGTTCAATTCATGTCTTAAAAATTCAACACCTTCGTCAGTCAAGGTGTAATAGTAGTATTGCCAAGAGAATTGAGTCTTAACGTAACCCTTGGAAGTCAAAGACTGCAAAGCCTTGATGACGAACAAGTTCTTAGTGTCGATTTCATCGTGCTTTGGGGCATTAAAGTCCTTCTTAGCCACAACTACACCTTCTATATGGATGTTAGTATTCTGAAATAAAGTCGTTTGCACCTTGGGTACACACCAGTCTGCAATGAGGATCTCTCCGCCACGAAACGTAAGCTGCTTCTCTTCTTTTCTCTTCCTTTTTCTCCTCCTTTGAGCTGTTCCTCAGGAATCTACGGGCACTTCTCTCATCTTAATATACATCTCAGTACTTGCATTCTCGATCTCCCGTTAATCGCCAAGCGGACTATTCTTTGAAGCAAAAAAAAAAAAAACCTCTCTAGATCGTCCTTCCATGTTCCTGGTGTTAGAATATATTTACATACCTTGAAAGAGGTATTGATGGATCTTCTTTCTGTCTTCCCTTGGAATAAGCATGATTAATCTCTTTACAGTCTTTATTAAAGTTAATCAGTAAAACCAATTATACAAATTTCAACTACTCTCAAGTGAAAATTCTGTTTCCTTTCCACGTTTGGAAGCAATGTGTTCGTGCAAAAAATCTCACCAAAAAAACATTAGATAATCACGAACGATGTATTACATAATGGCAAATTTTCGCCAGGGTATCCTGTACCACAGACCCAGATAATGTTACCATGGTCACGAGATCACGTGGAGATTAGGGCTTATGCCCAACCCAATATAACGCGTTTCTTATATGCTTACTCCTTTGACAACTTGTACGGTATATAGCCGATTCCTATTTTTGGGCCCTCGAGTACTCTTCCGCATTAGGCAATGAATCTAGGACCCACTTGTCTGCTATGACATGGCGTGGTAGCGCTGGCTTAATCAGGCACATTCTGGTTCTTTCCAAAGCAAGGTTCGTGAAACATTAATCATTAACTCACTCCTCAAAATATATCAATAGTCATAGTATTAGCTTTCAATTTTTTAAATATAAACGTTTCTTCACAGTGTTTTGAAAGAGCAGTCAAAGTTAGCCGCTTCTATTAATAGTCCGTCTTCAGAATAGATACCGCGCAAGAAGACACAGAAAGATTGACGGACAGCAGAAAAGTGAAGATACTAACATTAGAAGGAATATATATACAGAAAATGATAATTGATACCATTTGAAGAAATGAGAGCATTTATAAAGACACATAAGACAGAAGAAACATACAGGGGAGAGAGTTTAGACGGTGAGCATGATAATGGATTTATAGAGCCAGGGAAAGCAACGCCGCTTATATCTCCCAGCGTCCACCAGGAAACACAATTTGCATCACCACCAGCGAAGGCAGGCACTCGCAACAAGAGCACACCAAAGAGGCTTCTACTTCCCATTAAAAACCTATTTTCGTCGCCGGGACACTCGCGAAACAACCTGGTGCTTGAGACGGGGGACAGTTTGAATGGTGCGATATACGGAGCTAGTGCTGGGCGTCTCAAGATGAAAAAGACAACACCGAAGTTAAACGCGCCAGAAGACGCAGAAGAAGATAAAGGAGTGGCGAGGTCATTCATAGGACCTGTCGATCTAAACGAAATGTTCAACAAAATGTCCAACTCGCCAAAAAAGAAAACCCGAGACGCGACGGAAGCGCCCTTACTCTCGAGCCTTGAAATCGACGTAGGTGATGTTTCGTTCAGTCTGTTTGCATCTGATTCCAACAACTGTGAGACGAGCGAAAAAGAATGCAGAAAAGATATTGACCGTGATAATCAAGAATTAAAGAAAGCTTTTCCTAGCTGCAACTTTGCGCTTGACATACCCCAACGCCCAATGCCCCAAATTAATGTAGAGTCTTGCTCGCTGGGGGATCCTGGTAGCGAGTCTGAGCTGGATGCGTCTGATTCATCGCAGTTTTCTTTCATGAGGACTTGCGAAGGAGGAAGGAGTACCTCAGTTAAATACTATAAGTCGGTCAAGAAGGAGGATGAAAAGAAAAAACTGGATACCTACATGAACTACATAACAGATGATTTGGACTATGACGAGGTGAATATGTCAGATTACGACTTTGAAAATAATGGCATCGGAGAAGAACTGGAACTTGAATTATTGCAAGACGAGGAGGTTCAGTATAATAAGATATTCTCTGAAGATGCAGACACAAATCATGGTGACATACAAAGTATAAATACTAATATAAATGAGATACTGGTTATCCTGAGTCCCACGAGAGATGATTCCTCCATAAATTCATCGCACCATCAAATCACTACGCGCAATCCCGCTTCCTCTTTCACTAAGAAGCCATTTTATTTATCCTATCATTTGTCAATCAGTGGGCTAGAAAGAGACCCCACCATAGGGGATGGTACTCCAGGTGAGAAACCAAAACTGAGCTCGAATGAGGACATTCTAGAAAGATATTGTGACATAGAAAATGAAACACCGCAAGCTAGTCCTGTAAGGACACCGGAACTACTGACTTCGGATAACCTAGAGCTTTTCGACTTGAACTCCCCTCTTATTAATGGCGTCACAGTTGGAAGCAATCTAAGGCACCGGATTGCAGGTCATAAAAGATCTGAAAAGGATGTGAGCTCGAGCTCTGAAATAAATAAAAACTTCATCTATAGGGAGACTTCCTCTCGTCGGAGCCAAAAAGGTACCTTTGGTTCCTGCTCTTCACACAAAGAAAGGGATGTTTTTAGGAAAAGAGTCATTCGAAGCTTTCATGGCTCTTTGTCTGAACATCTAAATTCAGCTATAGCACAAAAAGTCGAGAACATGAATTCGCCTGTACTTGGAAATTGGCAAAGACAGAAGAGCGCCGACGAGCCTAAAGAGAATACACTTGGTCTTGGTATCCTATGTGAAAACAAAACAATAGCTGAAGTACATACCCCCTCATCTGAGGAACGAAGTGTTTTGGATGAAGAAGAACAGAAAGAATTAGACGAAAGCGACGAGAACGATCTTAATATCATAGGTGAACGAAGGAAGTTTTCTCTAACAAATAGTTCCATGGATAATAATGACACTGTTGATAGTTACCATGAGATTTCTGAAATTTTGACAAGGATTCAAAATACCGAAGATCCCAAAAAAAGTTCAGGTGAAGTCTGTGATCTCCAGAAAAGTCCTAAAGGAAATAATGATGTTAAACCAGAGGCTAGTAAACTGACAAGAGACTCTATTGCGAACATGATGGAGAACCTATGTTTCTTAGAGGCTAACACAAATCATCAATCTAATGATCAATCCAAGCGTCATTCTATAATAGAAATTATGGATACCTTAGAGCGTTTGGATGAAACGAATGATAAGATCAACTGCCAGGAAAGTACGCATCGGAGAGCCTCTTTAATCAAACAATCTCAAAAGCTAAAGGGATCGTATGATAATGAACTGTCAAAGGAATCAAATGCTCAAAGGGATGACGAGGATACACCAATTGAAGACTCTTTTGAAAAAGAGCTTAAGAGCAAATGGCAGGAGGAACTTACGGATAAAGGTTTCCATATGGATAAGGATTTGATAGATGAAGCTAATGAGATTCCAGAAGACTTTGATGTTGATGAATTCGACACTCAATCATACTTACCATGTAATGATATTCCGCCATACGCAAGGTCGAACTCGTTCAAAGGTAAACCCAGAAAAATCTTGATCGATACAAGCTTGATTACAAACAGGATTGAAACACCCAACAAAACAGTTACTATTTATCGAGCAGGTAGCTTGGGCAGGAATTCAGATGTGAATGGAAGCAGGAGTAGAAGTGTCAGCAGAGGTCATTCTTTAAGATCTATGAATTCGTCAGTCGTTTCATCACAGCCTGATAGTGACTGGATATCCAATCGAGAAGACAACGAGGCCTCGATGGCAACTATTAAGTCTGCAAATTGCCCGTATACTTATGGTCCTAATGTTACCATATTCGCACGTAGTGTCGAATCATTAGGGAATAGTTATAATCTAGGTACTATCACAGAAGCAGAAAGTCCATTTATAAGATAGAGAAATAATATTACATAAAAATCAATATATAATTGCATGACTTTCCCATAAATTTAAATGCATCATAAGGGTAACTACCATACTATATTCTTGCTTGTTGTTGCATGAATGTGGTGAAATCATAGCTATTAGAAGTATAATCAAAAAACCGATCTTCTGCTGTAAACCTCAGATCTGGCTGCGAGACCACTACAGGTTTTGCATCAGAGGCAGATTTAGTATTATTATTTTCAACGGGCATTTTGTGCTCCAATTTATGAGATAGATCGGGACAATTGGTCAAGGGATCGCTATTCGAAGGTGAATCTTCCTCACAGATTCTACTTGGAGTTTTCTTAAGTCTTGAGAACTGGCTTTTTTGATTTATAAGCTGAGTTCCTTTCTGTGTCCTGGAGGACAATCTACTACTTGAAGAACATGTACTTCCATTTGATACAGTAGTCGATGATGAGTTAGAGCGAAACACCCATTTGTCTTTTGCATATTTCGAATAAATGCTTGCCAAATCATCAAATGACTCGGAGCTACCAGTTTCATCATCTTCTACTAAAACTACTTCAACTTTGTTTCCATCTTTCTGCTCTTCTATGACTGATCGGTAGGATTGCGTAGAATTATTTCTCTGAATCAAGCACAAATCATATTTATCTTTGGTTAAATCTATGATAACACTTGCCGTATCGGAGGCCGCCGTGCTACTAGACGTAGGATTAAAAGCGCTTGATCGAGCGCTAGAATTTGTAATGGTTGAAGGGGTGGTGGACTTCAGCCTTTGGAAGCCTTGAGCAGGATAATTAATCTCATCTAACTTCATTTTATATGGATGCTGCCTTCTTGGGGGAACACTGCAGGAGATATCCAGATTTGAAGATTTCAAACTTGATATATCTCGCCTAGTCGAGCCTTTCTTCATACTCTCATTATTCGATGCATCGTTTGCCATTTCAGGTGGTCTATGCAAAGTATTAGGGAAGTTATCATCAAAGCTAGATTCCTTGAAGTCGACAGAATAATGTACCATTCTAGGTGGCTCAATAACTTTGAGCGGTTTACTTTCAACCCCATTAGTCGGTAATGAATCAGTTTTTTTGGACATAAAAGCCTTTTCAGCACCAAGTGACTTTGCCTTAACATGCTTTGGCCTAGAAGACGAAATCAGTGTATGCGAGTTGTCCATCTTAAATTTGTCGTCATCGAAGTCGAGGGTGCACATTGACTTATGACGGGCATGTCTACTTCTACGGTTCTCTTTTGATGGAGGTAAAGTAGGTATAAGTGGTAAACCTTTTTCTTTATTAATATTACCCTTGACATTTCCGTGCATTGTATGATGATACAACGTGTTAAAAGAAGAGTTGCATAGATCAGATTCCAGCTCGTCCAGACCTCCTCTAAAATCTGCAAAAAAGTCATTTGCAATGACCCTAGCTGCTTTTGAAGGTAATTCTATGGGCCCAATGTTGCTCAGATAACCTCTATTTCCACCATTGTCCTTCAAACTGTCTATTTTTAACTGCTTCAGTTTGATATCGAACGATTCTCTATAATTATCAGCCAAAACTGGAATTTCTATCTGACCAGAGGCAGAACGAAAGCTGTCTCTTGAAATCTTTGATTTGAATGAGCCCTTTGCAGATGGTAAATCAGGAAGATCTTTGCTATTGGTGATGTTTGTCTCATTGTTCGGAAATACAAAGTCTTTACCTGCACCTCCATTAACCAGCTGATTATTTGCTGCACCTCTGACCAATTCTCCGTTTTCCCTAAGCTCTTCCTTTTTGTCTTCTTTTATTTGATTGGACTTGGTTGTACCGAATTCAAATGCATCATCATATGAAGACTTTCGAATTGAGGACAAGCTCTTTGATTTATTCGAATTTGATCTTATGCTCAGCACCATCTTCTTTGTACCAGGTAACTCATCTCCGCGCTTCAAAGAGTCAATCGCGATATCTAGACTCTTTTGTATTGAGTCCCAAGATATTCCGGTTGCATTTGACAGTAATGAGTTCGCTGAACTATTACTGATGCTTCTTTGATTATCCTTAACAGCATTAGTCGATTTTGAAGTTGAAAGGTTTGATATGTTTTCCTTTAATGGCTCTTCTGCATGCGACTTCAATTGGTTCTCATTAGATACTACATTCCTTGCATTTATTGGCGAGCATGGAACAGATATTTTGAGCTCATTTCCCTCTATCATCTGACGTGGAGTACTCTCGAATTGTGCATCATCACACGGCTTCTTTCTCTGTGGTTTGTGGGCTCCCTTCTGGGCAACCATGGAATGGATGCTTTTATCTATAGAACAGTCATTTTCACGAGATGTTTCCGGATTGAATGCCACTTTTATACTCGATTTTGCAGATCTGCTTCCGATGCTCGCTTCATCAATCGTACTAAGTTCATCGCTGGCAACCAGGAAGGTGTTTAGTAATCTCTTTACGTCCTTCCTAGAATTATTCCAAACTGAGGGAGGGCCCACCTTTGCATTATGTTTGCCACCTAGGATGTCATCATCATATAAACTCAGGTCATACAGATTTTCTAGTTTCTCGTATGCCGTGCCATTATATACGAGCATCTCGCCTCTACTTCTGCGACGAGCATCTTTACTCAGAAGCGGTGAACCAGGTTCAGGGCTCTTCGAACTCAATTTAGGGGGAAGCCTTAGGGTGAGTGGAATAGGTATAACGTACTTACTATTTTTAGGTGATGTGATGTGAATACGACTCGACATGGGGGACTTGGAAAGCTCCTTCAATTGAGACGGCGATAGCGTTCCACTGTTCGTTGAACACAAAGATGCTAAGTCGTTATCAAACCACTCGGCACCGGTGCTCATTCTTCGAGTCAGATCTACTTGTGTTCGCCTGTCTTTGACCGGGGATGTTGAACGTGCTCTTCTTTCTCCACTCGCCCTAGGCGCAATATTTCGGTGCAATTCCTCAACTGATCTACTGAAAGTCATAGACGGCTGCTGCATCTGTACTTCACTACCTCCTTCCCTAAAGTTTTGTAAACTTGTCTCTCGAATTTTAAACAGCCCTGGTAACCTTGAAATTATCAACCAGCACAGGGCATATCTAGTAAGCAGCTAATTTTCATTGTTTATAATTTTCCTGAAGCGGTAATGAAATTGATCGAGGGATTTCGCGCCAAATTCCTGTCGTAAATCTTGGAACTTCTTTCGCATAGATCGGTCGATCAATCAATCAAGCGGGAATCGATGAGATTTGGAAATGTGATATATACAGTACTCTCATATATATGTTACGATAGATTCGGTACATATTTTGGTTTAATTGACCTTTTCGGTTGTTCCCGAATTCAAAGACTTCTTTTTTTCTAGATAATCTGCTTCTCAGGATCAAGCATATGAGTTCTAGGATTAAATTCTTGAGCATTACGAACTACTATGTTGCTGAGTGCAATAAATCAGAAAGCTGCAAATAATGGATGATGTAGGGAATGAGTGAATGAAAAAGACGCTGTAAAAGCATAATTTTCAAACACGTCATATCCTAGGTAGATTACGTGTTCTATCTCTGTGTCTAAGAGCGCTACGTGTTCTCGAGCACGAAAGTGTAATTATGGGTATTCTGCGTGAAGTCCTTGCGATAGCCCCATTAAATGAGGTCTCTAAAATTACATAATAATGATACAACAGGAATTTGAAGGAATTGGACAACCTTTTTGCGCTCAGAAGATTGTAGATTGTGGATCGTCAGGATCACGGAGAGCATACGGGTATCTTGTATATATCTTTGATATCACTTCTACATTAAGCAAATAGATTCTACTCACATCGTTAACAATTTCAAAGTAGCGAGATAGGTCTCTATGTTGGAATTGAATCAAACCTTCTTTCGTTGTAATTTACAAGCCTATACAGTACAGAAGTGTCTGCTACAATTACCTTCGAGATTTTGCCTAAGCCCGATTGCAAATAAACGAAATTAATTGACACCACAAGTTTCTCCATAATTCACCTGGAAAATTTTCTGTAAAAATTAGCTCACAGGTCTATTCATTAATTTGTCACTGAAACTCGACTAGCCCAAGCACTGTACAAAGAAGTGTGCCGTTTTGACAATGCAGCAAATTTTCATTCAGAGATTAATTAATGTCACAATAATACGCAAAATTGGCAAATTAATTGATAGTCGTTGTAACTTTAAATATTACGGTGTACACACCATAAACTTATTTCAGGCATTCTGAGAAGTCGAGGAATCGTGAATCGACTCTGCATTCTCAAAAACAATATCCTTGTCATTTTTTTCTTTGATTTTTCTGGCTTCAAGCCCCTCAGTAACTGTAAAATCAGTATCATAATCTCCAAAAAGAGCACCAATTTCTTCTAGTGAAAGATTCTTCGTTTCAGGGAAAAAGAAATAAGCAATAAAGCCATTAACAAAACTGATACAAATGAAGATCAAAAAGAATCTCCAGTGAATGTTATTCATAGCAGTAGTGACACCAGTGGTGAAAGCCAAAATACCTGCAAATAAGCCAGTTGTTGACAAAGCAGCACCTTTAGATCTTATGTGGGTTGGCCATATTTCAGTAACGTAGACATAAGTGGTAGCATCAGTAGTACCACCATAAAAGAAAATGTGTAAGAACATGAAGAGCACGGCAGCAGCATTACCACCTTTGTTATTGGTATCCGCATAAAGTGCAACCATAAGTAATTCCATCGTCATTGAGAAGACACCTGCGCCAACGAAGCCAATGATCATTAAAGTCTTTCTTCCTACTCGATCCAATAAGAAGGCACACATAAGGTTCCAAACAATTCCACTGGTCAAGTTACCGGCACTAATCAAAAGTTGTTGAATAGGCTTGAATCCCAAAGTAGCATAAATGGTTGGACCGTAGTTTGCAACAGCAACAGTACCAGTCGCTTGACCACCAAGCATGACCAACCAGCCAATAAATAACCTTTTTCTGTAAGATTTTGTAGTTACAATAGATTTCCAAGAAGAGTTTTGATTCTCGTTAGCTATTTGGATGGTCAATAACTCAAAATCATCATCAGTAAGATCCGGATGCAACAAAGTTAAAGTATCTTTGGCCGGGGCATACTTCCCATTCTCGATCAACCATCTTGGGGATTCAGGCAAGGCCCACATGCAAGCTGCCAAGCATAAGGGCCACAAAATTTGGAAAGATAGAGTGGCTCTCCAGTTGTTCTTACTATCTAGATAGTAAAATCCAACGTTGATCCAACAAGAAGTGGAATAGCCTATAAGAATCATCACTCCATGAATACCGACCAAAAGACCTCTTCCTTCCGCAGGTGAAATCTCTGTCTGGTATAGAGGAATCAACATAACCAACATACCAACAGCAATACCCATAATAATTCTTGAAACGTATAACATGGCAAGCGCAACTGAGCCGGTCATTAATGCTCCACCAATGACTGCAATGGCACATCCTACCAAAATAGCGATCCGACGACCAAATTTCTCTGAAATGAATCCTCCGATTAGAACACCAAGCAAACCTCCTCCAGAAAATACTCCATTAAAAGCATCGGCAATTTCACTTCTACTAGCGTAGTCGAAATATTCAACGAAGCTTGGTAGAGCTGAAATGGTTCCGGTTAAACCAGAAGCATATCCATAAGTCATGCTTCCAAAAGAAGCGGCAAGAATAAGTTTGAGTGTGTATCCAGATATCTTTCCCATTATGACATTAGGTTATAAATTCCTTAAGTTGTTTCGTATTCCCAATGGTTTACATCCCCATTTATAATGGAAGTAATGTATTGATATTTGATCTATGATTTCAATGTTTTCATATCTTATCTTCAAAATAGCGGTAAGTATTCTGCGTTGGCTGTCCTATGAAACGATATCAGAAGAATGCGGTAACCATTGTGCGATATGGTCCGATAAGCGAAACTCTTCTGTCATGATCACGTGATTGTTCATACCCGTGCTTAGGCTGTAATTGATAATGTTCCGTTGGTTTAGATCCCCATGATTGTAAAAAATACCGGAAGCTTGAGTAATTATTAGGAGACATCAAATGGGGTGAATCGTAGCTTGTTTTCTAGTAAAAATTACAATAAATCTGCGAAATTTTTACAATAAGAGAACTGTTACATGCCTCAGATAAGACAGTTTACCCTATATACACCATGTTGAGTTCAACTTACAAGAAAGTTTCCCATCCCGAAACTAAGGAGAAGCACCTGGCTTCCACAGATGAGATTAAAGTTGCAGTGTTGTGCAATCAGCAGAAGTTCAGCTCAATTGCGGGCGTACTTAAGAAAGTTGAAACAATCTTCGAAGAAGCTAGCTCCAACCTGGTTGAGTTGGTCGTTTTTCCTGAATTATACATTTCAGATGACTCAATTCATATTGACATGAGGACATTGGAATCAATTGGTGAATTGGCTTGTACTTATAAAATCAATGCAGTGATTGGATTCGAAGAAACTGAAGGGCACATGAAATACATTTCCCAATGTATCATTGCGAACAAAGGTAACGTAGCTTTAAAGAGAAGGAAACTTCGTTATTCAAAGCAAAATGAGGTTACTTTCAAGAGAGAAACTATTAGCTCAGTAGAAGTCTCAGCATTATTGAGTTTTTCAACAGGAACACTTGAAGTTGGGTGCTCTTTGGGCTACGAAATTATCAATCCATTGAATATTTTCAATGCGGCTACTCAGCAAGTAAAGATCGAAGTTTGTTGTTTTGGCGATGAAAATTCTTTTGATGGGGTCAGCTACGAATACATTGGACGAGCCTTTGCTCAACAAGCTCAATGCTATTTTATTATGGCCAGCTCATCAAAGTGCATCACCAATGTATATGCTCCTGACGGCTCTTCTGTAATTGGTGCGAACAATAATAAGGAATTGCATTTTCGCAGCCTAAAGTTGGACCGGATTCTTGCTCAGAAAAATTTAATAGATGTAGTTGGTCATTATTCAAGACCCGATATTATATCATTACATATACATCAAGATTAAGAGTTGATAGTGAATAAACATTACTCTTCAAATTTTCTCTAGACCTCTTTGTGAAGACGTATTTTTAGCTTATCAGTGAGCCGCATTATCACAATAGTAGAAATGCGGGAAGTAAAATGCGACGAATTGCAGCGTTTGCAGATAAAGCCCATTGGCTTAGTATAAACAGTGGATATGCAATTGCCGATCAACTAGTTGATAGCTTATCATACTTCTTCCTTTTCCGTGTTGTCAGTTCCATTAATAAGTTCATTTCACGGACAATTGTTCCCTGTCTGCTGAATACAGAGAGCTGGGCCATGTCTATATAAGAACAATCAAAAGACCAAAAGTACCTAACTGAAGCATAACTATAAAAGCAACAGTTTCATTGAAGTAAGTTAAATATGGGAGCCAAAATCAAAGTCGCCGTCGTTCAATCCGAACCAGTCTGGTATAACTTGCAAGAATCTGTCAAGAGAGTTAATGAATTGATTCAAGAAGCTTACGAAAAAGGTGCCGAATTGGTTGGTTTTTCCGAAGTCCACATCCCAGGCTATCCATCCTGGATTTGGACCAACGCTGCAGACTTACCAAAGCAACTAAATTACCTCAAGAACTCCTTGTCTTATGATTCCCCCGAATTTCAATCAATTGTTGAGACAGTAAAAAAGTACCCAATTCATACCGTCTTGGGTTTCTCTGAAAGAGATCAGGGTTCTTGTTACATTGCTCAATGCATTATTGATAAGACAGGCGAAGTTGTGTTGAAAAGAAGAAAATTCAAACCAACACATGTTGAACGTGTTATCTGGGGTGATGCTAAGGCATCTGATTTGAAAAACGTTGTTACTTTAGATTTTATAGAAGCCGGCCCAGTTGAAGTTGGTTGTTTGTCTTGTTGGGAACACATGCAACCATTGTTGCAATTCAATAGCGCCACTCAACATGAAAAGATTCACATTGGTGGATGGCCAGCATTGAATGTAGTTGATCATGGTGTATATTGTTTCACAAAAGAGGGTTTCCACAACTTGGCCAGATCTTACAGTCAGCAGGTACAGACTTTCTACTTGTTTTCTTCTAACTTGGGTAATAAGATTAAAGAAGCCAACCCAGAATATAAGATCAGTGAATATTTCGAGAGAGGTGCGGGATGTGGTGCAGTTTTTGGTCCTGATGGGTCTAAATTGACCGAAGATGCTGGTGATGACTACGATGGTGTTATAATCTGTGAAATTGATATGGACGCCATCCTTGATCAGAAGAACTTGGTTGATGTAGTTGGACATTATTCAAGGCCAGATATGATATCCTTATCTAGAAATGCAGCCAATGAAACTGTTGTAAACAGTTTCTTCAATCCAAAGCCGTGAATTAGTCTTCCCTATATTGTTATAATTTAGAATCTTGAATACTTAATGTCTCTCTTCTACCATTTCTTGAAACATAACTTTAGCGTCATTTTTCAATGCATATATTGAAGACTCTTCTCTAAAGCTACTATATAACTGTTTAATTCAAAGTTATTGTATTAGAATCATCAAAGACATTAAAATCTATACCTTTCTGGCTTTCTAGTTCGAATAATTCTCTTAATTCATCATCGTCTTCGAGCCACGTTTTCCTGAATTTATTCAAATGATCCAAGTAAGTGTTCACAACTGGAGCAAAATTGCCGTAAGTCCTTAATAGTTCAAAAGCTTTTAAGAAAAACGTTCTTGAGTGTTTCTTCACAAGCTTCTTCGGTGATGTCATATTGAATAGAACAATAACTGAACTCAAGAAGAGGGAATAGATAAATTTGTAGAGAAACAAACTATCGTTCAATTTGTATTCTGAACATAATTTAATCACCCTTTTTGCAGCGTTCAAACAAATTGATGATGTGGCATCAGAATCAGATTCCGTGATTAATTCGTAGTTCTCATCTTCTACCATACCGGTTAGAAGAGTCTTATTAAACAACACTTTAACGGTCAATATGGAAATTTCCAATTGTGCAGCATTGATCGATCTATTATTAAAAAATCTTGCTTGGGAACTCATTTTTCTTTTCCAATTATTTATTGTAGTTAAAGCTTTGGAAACAACTAATTTTTGCTCGATCGATATAACTATCGAAGACTTGTCTATTAAGCCAAAAGCCAAATCACTCGAAAAACACGACTTTGACATTTCAACTTCTAAATCATGGAATAAGACCGACTCCTTAAAAGTTTCATACTCTTGAAAATCATCATTACCGTTTGGAATATTTTCTTTGGAAGGTAGATCAACAGAAATATCGGAACAGTTCAAGTAAGGATGCATCCCAAGGATAATACACCTCACTCTATCAGTCAAAAAACAACACCAAAACACATTATCTCGTAATCTGCCTTCTTCAACTGTCATTTTCCCTTCTTCAACTAATTTTTTCGACTTTACATGTAATCCTAAATGATATGAAACAGCAGTTGCCCTTGCAATAAACCCGGAACCTTGAAATTCGTTTCCTTCAGTCATTGAAATCTGTGATAGTAAAATCAATGTCTGTACCACAGTGACATTTGGATTATTTTCAACTTCGTCTTCCAATTGTTTGACGGCCAATTTTTTAAATTTTACTGCATCCTCTTTGATCCCCCTATAAAGGAAGTAAACACTCATAATTGCATTAATTAAAGTCATTGGGCTATACTCTCCTAACTCATCACCTTCCATAGCCTCATTCAATGAACTTAGAAACAACTGTTTATCTATTAAGGGAATGCTATTGTTCATCAAGTTAAAAAAGCAAGTAAATATTTCTTGATGAAACTCATCAAAAAGTTCTAATGTATCAGCTTTCCTGAGTGGTTTTTTATTATTGACATCAGATATAGAAATGAATCGTAAACTTGTTGGCCCTTGAAACGATATCTTCCCCGTATTTGAAATATTCAATTGCCATTTAGGTAAGAATAGCCGCTGGTTATTTGACCACTCAAAAGAGGACAGCAGCTGCTTTCCTTCCAGCTCTTGCGTGGGTTCAAGTGCATCAAGTATACTGAAATTCACCATATATTTCAGTGGGGTACTACTATACACATTTGGAGTCAAGAATGCTTGAGGCAGTCCAGGGAAAGTTGCTGGAGTTGGTGTACGACCTCGACAGTCCTGTAAATTCGATAAACCAATCTTATTCAACGAGTTCAATTCGGAGTAGGATTGGTCTTGCTTCAACCGATCTTCTCTTGAGTTCTGCGTTGCATAGTAATTTAACGATGCTTCGAGAGATTTAATTCTATCTTGTAATGATTCGATATAAGCATGGGTGGCAGGTTTTCTTCTGTCGGTCTTAGGATATTGGCATTTTTGCCTTATCTTTTGACACAGAAAGCACGAAGGGATCTGCTTATCACACTTTTTTTTCAACCTCTTGCATCTCATGCAAGCTATGTGGCTCGACATGTATCCTTGATAAATGCTCGTAAATTCTCAAGGCAAAAGTCACCTTATTTGAAAGGAGACATTGTACATATATACGACCCTCGTGATGATCGCTTATCGCTGCTCAGTTCTTTGTGACACGAGTGTTCTCTGGCGGACCTGCAGGTGAAATCGAGTTATCGGCGTTGAAAAATCCTAAAATTGTCGTAAAGGATCAGCAAAGGTGGATAAAATCTTTTGGTTTAAGAACCCTGATTTATCTCTTGAAATTAAGGACGGATCAAATAAACTAAGCAATGATTGCTATTGATAGGAGGGATGTCGAATTGACCTAAACTTGTCGGGAGTATTCATACGAATATCCAGAAAATGAAGATTCCGAGCAAAAATCTCAGCGCCTGCCACATAGTTGTGATTTTGTAGTATAAATAGAAAGTTTCAAATTTTGGAATATTGACCAGAAACAGAAATGTAATTGATGTTTAATGGAAACAAAAACATATGAATACGAAAAAGTTTGAGTGTTTTCTATTTAGTCTTATAGAAAGGCTCAAATTTAGGTATAGTCTACAAACGGGAAGGTTTTTTCAGTAAGGTACTATTATTGTTACTTCGTCATTCCTACAGCAAGCTTTATTGTTACCTGGTTACTGAGCAAGACTATTATCGATTGCATGAAGGGGGGGGGGACGCAGGAAATTCGCACAATTGGGTCAATACTATGGGGGTGTTGCATATATGCATGAACGATTAGATGGTGAAGAAGAACTGACCGACCGCAAAGAAATCCTTGGAAGAATTATGTGTTTCAAAGATGGGCAGTAGTTTAAAGAAGAATTGCATCGATTTGTTGGGATATTTTTTGAATTGGTATTATAAACTTTCATACCCTCAATTGTAATATGATCTAAATATAAAGATCATGTCAATATTACCGGCTAATTCTGACTCTGCCTTAATATCAGAATAGTTATTAGCTCAGTAGTAGCTGTATTTCGAATTTCAACTGAGGAATTTAAGTACAAAGTGATTTTAAAAGCGCATGACCTGATAAATGTACTTTTAGCTGCGCAGAGAAATTTCTCATAGTTTAAATGACAAGTTCAATAACAGGTTCAATGACAATAGGTCAAAAGAAATTAACTGCAATTAGGTCTATGCATTGATGAAAGAACTTCAGCAAAAATTTTCTAGATGCATGATTGGAAATTCACCGCCATTGATCTCTTTATTAGTAAATCTTTTTGATACTATATAGCTTACGTTGGTTTATATTGTGTACTTACAGCTACTTAAAATGAACTGATCTGTTTTATCTCAGTTGGTTCAATATTCCTCTTTCCATCTATTTGCTTTAACAATATTATTGGAATCAAAAGAGCGACCATCAAGATAATTCTGATACAGGTTTTGAATAATAGGTATGATGCTTCGCCCGCAACATTCTGTATGGGACTTGGGCTCCAATTTCTCCATTACCATACAGAAGACCTAGCACATTAAAAATAAAAAAGGCCTATGACGATGTTATGTTATACTTTTGGAGCACGATTCTTGCCTAGTTCTTAGGGTTGCTTATATATTAATTAACAGGTTAGAGGTGTTTACTTCTCAAAAAATGTGTACCCTTTAGTAAGGGAGTATGTACAACACTACCACTGAAAAAGGGCCAGCTGAAAAGTCAGTGATCGACTATTTTTTGAAGCTTCTTGTGTTTATTGCTTACATTTTGATGCAGATTGGATGCTTCTGTTAGGATTTTTCGGTGGTCCAAATGATGGTTCATATCCAGTTATTGCCGTACATGTAAAGTTTGGCCCATGCTGGATATTTCGTAGAAAACCGCCTTCCTAGCATAATACAAACAAAGTTGTCAACGATTCACCAACCGGAAGCTAGAAGCTTCTGGATGTAAGATTACGAGCTCGAAATGAAGTATTGCCGATAAAGTTATGTAGATTTGAAAGTTAATAAACATCCTAAAATACAAATTTTGAGCTAAAAAGGCGCCAGGAGTGAAATAATTCATCGAATTGGTGCAGCTTCATTTATTCTCCGAAAAACAATTGGTTCTCTTACCAGCGATATCATGCTCATCTATTTTGAGAAACGTGAATGTCCACAGTTGAATGAAAGAGAATTTTACTAGTTTAAATGAATCATGTATTTGGTAGGTTGGAGAAAATTTCAAGTCTGCAATGAGACATCAGAAAGTCATGACTACCAAATTAATTCCAACTCAAGAGCGATAATTTTATATGGCGATTAAGGAATTAATTCATGAGGGGACATACAATATCTTTTAGGAGGGATGTGAGATCTTTATGAAAAATATTGAACTTCCGTTGCCATTAAACCAGCAACTAATCCCTCTTATTATAGGAAGTTTTATTATCAAGACAGCAACCTCCTAGCTACCGCTAGTTTGTGGCAGACATCCAAAATTAAAAAAAGAACGACTCAAATGCGCGCACAGGCACAATCATTTTTGCAGCCTTCTGTGGTTACTTGATATCACAATATAAAATACACTATTCTGAAGGGAATTTTATAGAAACGGTTTAATAATTAGAAATTCAATCCAAAGATGAGTTTTGAGCCGAGAAATGTTGATATTGAGCAAGTTATCCAGAAAACAAGCGGTATACTGTTGAAAGAGACTACCAATACATATCATACGCAGAACAAAGAACATCACACAAAAGCCATAGAAATCGATTTGTCTGGAAACATCGGTACTTTAGAGAAGAAAGACATAGAGGATGAAGGAAACCGCGAAGCGGTATACAGCAAAAGTTTTGTAGCAGAAAAATTGCAAAAGTTGATCAATGTGGACGAAAATCCAGTAAAATACAAGGAAAAGTCCAAGAAAAAGCAAAAGCTGAAAAAATCTGCTAAGGAAAAAGCTTTCAATGAAAAACAAAGCCGTCCAGTACCAGTTCCGGTGAAGAAAAGTGAGACGAATCGGCCGCTCAACCTTAGCTCTCTACCCGAACAAGTGGTCAGGGTCCGCAAAAGAAAAGGTGTAGATCTCAGTATAATGATTGCAGGATCTGCAGGGACTGGTAAGACTACATTCATTAACACGCTTTTTGATAATCTCTTACTCGAGTCCAAAAAAGAGTTTCCACCAACAGAAAATATAGCCATTCATAAATTCGAGGTAGCCGAGCCTGACTTCATGTTAAGGTTAAATTTGGTCGATACTCCTGGATTTGGACAGTATGCTGACAACAGGTATGTCTGGGCTCCCCTTATTGAGCATATAGAAAGCCAATTCAGGTCAAGATTCTTACAAGAAGAGCAACCAGATCGTAGCAAACAAATAGATTCCAGAATTTCCTATTGTTTATATTTTATTTCTCCAAGTGGGAAAGATTTGACACAATTAGATGTCATTACGATGCAAGAAATCTCGAAGAAGACTAACCTTATTCCAGTAATCGCCAAGTGCGATACATTTGATAGCGATGGATTGCAAGCCTTTAAAGTAAAAATTCGCAGAATATTGCAAGATAACAATATTCAAGTTTGCAACTTCATTAAAAACCAAGATTTGAAAAAAAAAATGAACCAACTAATGCCTTTTGCCATAATTGGATCAACTTCTTACTGTAAAAACGCAGACGGAAAGTTGGTTAGAGGCAGATTGTACAGCTGGGGTGTCGCCGAGGTCGAGAATGAAGAGCACTGTGATTTCAACGCATTAAGGAGTATACTTCTTGATACAAATATGGAAGATTTAGTTGAGTCCGTGGAGCATTACTACGAAAAATTCAGGTCAGATATCATGATGAATCACTTATCAATGGAGCTTGAGAAAAAGCTTATAACTGGAGCGCAGTTCGAAAAAATAAACCACAGTGGTATTCAGAGGTATTTAGCCTTTCATAAATTGTTATACAAAGATCTTAGAGAATCATTTCAAGAAAACAATGCAATTCTCATAAGTAAGCAAGAGTTATTGAAAGACAAGTTTCACAAGAAAATTTCTTACCATGAAAAGAGATTTAAAGAGTGGAAAAATGCCTTAATTGAAAAGAAAGAAGCCCTCAATAATGAGATTAAAGAACTAAACGATAGAGCAGAGAATCTTCAGAACAGCATAGACCATCTATCTGAAATCTATGAAGAAAATGCTACTTCACGTGAGTAATCTGCAATGCCTTTTCGGAATAAAATTACTTGCGCACGACCTAACAAGTGAAAAAAACGAACCAAAACTTGCTAATAGAATCGTCCATTATTCTTTTAAAAATGGAAAAAGTGACTAATTACAAGTGTGTCAATTAATTACAAAGTATGTTTCTTGAAACCCTTTCGAAGCTAAGCTTAAAATAGGATGAAATTTATTTTCTTTATATGTTTTTTCTGGCATCTCTAATACTAGAACTTTGTTCTATGAGTACAACCTTTGACTAATTATCTGATATCTTTTACTTCAAAAGGTTTAGTTTCTACATTTTCATCCATAAAAGAGCATCATATTAACCTTCAGTGACCCTTTTTTTAGTTATATAATTCAATAAATAACTTTGCATACTAAATTTGACTTTACGTAGACGATAACGTGATATAAAACAAGCTAAACACTAGTAATTCCCAATGGACAAGAAACATCGATCGAATTGTAATGAACTAATGTGTGGTTCGTTGAAAATATGGTGATCATGCTGAGTTCATAAATTTCTCATTTTTGTATCAAGACTTTTGTCTGACCAAAACTCTTTTGAGCCCGTTTCACAGGTAACAGAGAGCTATATCACAAATGGAAACACATACCTACCAGTGCGATGAGCTAGTATCGGATGTTAAGCTCAACGCCAGCACTACCAGGTCACCGGTAAGTGATAGAACTAGGAATGTGAATTTGATATTGGATCATTCAGCTTTCGTGAAGGGCATTGGAAACATTAAAAGATGGTTTAATCATGAATACGTATACTCAAACCTAGATAGAGGCTCATACAAAGACATATACTTGAATATATATGTGCCCACGTATGCTCTCCATGAGTTTGATTTCGTAAAGAAGGGACCCTCTATGATGGCCACTAATGCAAGAGAGGCCATTAAGTTTATTGATAAACACTGTGGAAATAACTTCACTCTAACCTTTCATAATGAAGATGAAGGCAGCCAACTAATACACTATAATTTACAAATCGAATCACCTATGGAAGCTGGACCTACATGGAGCAAATGCTTATCGTACAAAATACACTCACCAAAAGTAAAAGAATTCCCAAACTATAACACTAGTTTTAAATCTAATTTAGTGGGTCAAGGAGCAAGGAATTCCAACCTTATTTCAGATATGAAATCTCTGAGCTTGAGTTCGGAGGTTGATGGTGATCCGGAAAACATTGAGCCTAATTCAAGAAGCTCCTTAGGGGCACAGTGCTCAGAAGAAGCTGCCATAATGCCATCCCGCTTAAAGTACTTGATTCGCTCTTGTGTATACAAGGCATTTGAGTCGGACTTAGTGTACGAAGATCCAGCAGAGCAATGGAAGCTCGTATGTGAAGATGCTATTACAAGAATTTGGGCATCTAGTTTTGGCATCGACAGCTTAAATGTCAATGAAGCAGAACTTCTCTTATTCCATTCGCATGACATCAATGAATACAAAACACGTTCACCCGAAAAGGATTTCAGAATCCATAGTGACAACTTCGCTTCGAAGAATATCCTCCAAAAGACAATTGATACGTCCATATATACATATAAAGCTCTTGACTACAGAAAACCCTCTCGTAGGGAGCATAATCGAAAGAACGGCCATCATCGTACTAAGAATTCCAAAAATAGACAGAAAAAAGAGAGAACCGAGTCTTCGAGGTCTGCCAACGAAGATACGAACATTAAAACTGCCAGTTCTCCTTCAAACTTTGATAAAAATGAGGAAAGTCTTGTTGAGGATAATTCCTCGTCGATGGTCACTTCGAGCTTTCGCTCTAATATAGTGAGAAAGGAAGGGTTTAATGATATAAACTATGCCCCAAGGGGCAAAGGAGAGCTATGGGAACCGTAATGAAGCCTGGAATAGGAATGCCTATGAGTTGTATATATGGTCGAATCTATGAGTATAATTATGTACTGCATATAACACTTCTCGAAATTGAGAATATCATTAACAAATATAGGCAGTTATTATTCGGGTATATGTAATATAAATAAGATAATCTCATATAATGAATCGGCAATTTCTGCAGGATGAAATACAAAAAATTCTTCTGCGTTGGCGGCAGTTGAGACAGCAGTTTGGGGAACTGGCGGTGAATGTTCCTGAGTTCAATCATTTGAGTAAGATAATCAAATTTTTACAGCAGAACCAACAGAGCTTAGCCCGAAGAAGTAATCCACAGCCACAGGTATCTTCTTCGCGTCCCCAACAGCAGATGCCGGCGACAGCCCAGCAGCAGAGGGGACGAGCATCTAGTCCTCACTACGGTCAGCCTCCTTTAACGAATGGTGATGATGGAGGACCTAAGAATATAAATAAAAATGTCATTGGACAGCAGATGATGAACATGGGGCAGCAGTTCTCACAACAGAGCCCAAGCGCTTCGACAGATCAACGTCACTTTAGCCCACAAAGTTCGACCGCACAGACTCCTAGTATGCAACGCAACCAGTATACGCCTAATAACTTAAATTCAACGCCAGCAAGTAATGCTTTAAATACGAATCCAGAGAAGATACAGGGTTCAGCATTTTCATCTCAACAAGTCCAGCTTTTAAAAGCTCAGTTTCAGGCCTTGAAATTCCTTTTGAAAACGGGTCCTAATAATGCTCCCATGCCACAGAATTTGATTGACTTTGTAACTAGCGAGAGATTGGTTTTACCTAATGGTAACTATCTTCCCTCTAATTTCTCACACAGGGATTCTAGAATGGGTCCACAGGCCGGAACACCTGGAGATCCTAATGTTAGAACTGCTCCACAAAGTATTCAACTTCAGAATCAGAATATCATGCCTGGAAAGCAGGTGCAACCGCAGATGATGGGGCAGAACAATGGGAATGCACAAGAATTCCATCAAATGGCTCAAACAGGTGTAGCGGCTCTGAATGCTATGCAGCAAAAGGGACAAGGGACTAACTTTCAGTTCGCACCCCGCGAAGATTTCAAAAAGAAAACTGCTAAGAAGCCGGTGAAACCAAAGACGCCAGGCCAGACAACTCCACAAATGGCTAGTGCGCCATTTCCGTCGAATACCGCAAGCAATCCTATATCTAATTCCCGAATGTCAAGTATCTCTGAGCAAAGTAAAGTCAATCCAGGTAAAAGGCTGCCTTTGAACAGCTCACTAGTACCACAGCCAGAAGTAATTCCTAAGATTAGGGAACCACTGCCTCCTGTTAGCCTTGATAAGCTCGTTCCTGACACTAGAAATACAGATAAAATAGTAGTTTCAATAAGGAAGCCAAATATTCAGGTTGATACGTATGAATGGCCGAATGTTTTAACTTCGAAAGCGAGTGATATCTCATATGCTACTCTTTTCTCTCCCCAAACTAGGTTTCAAATTCCTGGGGTATTGCCTGAGTCATTAGACATGGAAGACATAGCTAACAATAGAGAAGCGTACATCAAATTGAGACTTGAAGAGAAAATACAGACATTAGAGAACAATTTAAAGCTTGTTTCGGACGAAGAAGAAAAACACTTGATAGAAGGAGAAATAGAAGTACTCAAATTATTACCATATCAAAAAGAATTGAAGGGGAAGGTTTTATCGCAAGTTTGGTTTAGCAAATCACTTTTGACAAATTCACATCCTAACTTTTTGGCCAAATTCAACCATATCTCGATTAACAATATAGCCATGACTCATGACTTATTCAATCAGCAATTATTTTCTCTCATGCAAGATAAAAACAAAAAGCATCAGAATATTCTAAGCAAGATATTAGCAAGTAAGGCAAACAGGAGTGAAAAGATGACTGGAAAGCGTGAAAAGATTGAAAGACTAGGGAATAAAGTTCATAGTTTTCACAGCCAGACAGCTAGGGAGGAGCAGAAAAAGCTAGAAAGAATGGCCAAACAGCGTTTGCAAGCATTAAAGCTGAATGACGAAGAAGCATATATGAAATTGTTGGATCATACAAAGGATACAAGGATCACACATTTATTGAAGCAGACAAATCAGTTCTTGGATTCTTTAGCTCAGGCAGTTCAGTCGCAGCAAAAGGAGATGTCTGAGAATGTTTCTGATAATGCAAGAATGGCCCAAGATAACGGTTCGTACATGACAGAAGAAAAGCGAGAGAAAATGGATTATTATGAGGTCGCGCATCGGGTTAAAGAGGAGGTCACAAAGCAGCCTTCTATTCTAGTGGGAGGTTCGTTAAAAGAGTATCAACTTAAGGGACTTCAATGGATGGTGTCTCTTTTCAACAATCATCTTAATGGTATTTTGGCCGATGAGATGGGTCTAGGAAAGACAATTCAAACGATTTCTCTCATAACCTACCTTGTAGAAATGAAAAAAATACCAGGACCCTTTTTAGTTATTGTTCCTTTGTCTACATTGACCAACTGGAACTTGGAGTTTGACAAATGGGCACCATCGGTGCATAAAATTACATATAAGGGGACACCAAACCAACGTAAACTATTGCAGTACGACGTAAAACAAGGAAACTTTCAGATTCTATTAACAACATTCGAGTATATCATCAAAGACAGGAACTTATTATCCAAGATTAAATGGGTGCACATGATTATTGATGAAGGTCATCGTATGAAGAATTCAAATTCTAAGTTATCGGAAACATTGACGCATTACTATCACAGTGACTATCGATTGATTCTAACTGGTACCCCCTTACAGAATAATCTACCGGAGTTATGGGCTTTACTCAATTTCGTCTTGCCTAAGATTTTTAATTCAGTAAAATCTTTTGATGAATGGTTTAATACTCCCTTTGCGAATACAGGCGGTCAAGATAAAATTGAGTTGAGTGAAGAAGAGACATTATTGGTCATTAGAAGATTACATAAAGTTTTGAGGCCATTTCTTTTAAGAAGACTCAAAAAAGACGTTGAAAAAGATTTGCCAAATAAAGTTGAAAAGGTAGTTAAATGTAAAATGTCTGCACTACAGTCAAAACTATATCAACAGATGTTGGAGAATAATGTACTATATGCCAGTGACTCATATGATAGTGAAACACCTGTAATTATCAAGAACGCAAATAATCAAATCATGCAAATGAGAAAAATTTGTAATCACCCATTCGTTTACGAAGAAGTGGAGTCCCTTATTAATCCAACGGCCGAAACGAACGATCAAATATGGAGAGTAGCAGGAAAGTTCGAATTATTGGACAGAGTTTTACCCAAATTTAAAAAAACGGGCCATAGGGTTCTCATATTCTTTCAAATGACTCAGATCATGGACATAATGGAGGACTTTTTACGACTTAGAGGCTTGAAGTACATGAGACTAGATGGTGCTACGAAAGCTGACGATAGAACAGGGTTATTAAAATTATTCAATGATCCATCCTCGGAGTATTTTTGTTTTCTATTGTCTACGAGAGCAGGAGGTTTAGGACTCAACTTACAGAGTGCTGATACTGTCATAATTTTTGATACCGACTGGAATCCTCACCAAGATTTGCAAGCGCAAGACAGAGCGCATCGGATTGGTCAAAAGAATGAGGTAAGGATATTAAGACTTATCACTGAAGATTCTGTTGAAGAAATGATTTTGGAGAGGGCTAATGCAAAACTTGAGATTGACGGTAAGGTAATCCAAGCTGGTAAATTCGATAACAAGTCAACTTCCGAGGAGCAGGAAGCTTTGTTACGTGCTTTGCTTGAGAAAGAAGAAGAAAGAAAACAGAAAGGAGTCACTAGCGAGAATGAAGAGCTCGATGATGACGAATTGAATGAAATAATAGCCCGTAACGAAAATGAATTGAAGGTATTTAAAAAGCTTGATGAAGAAACATACAGGGAAACTAAACTAGCCCCCTACCCTACGAGGTTATTTAGTGAGCAAGAATTACCTGCTATTTATAAGAAGGACCCGGAGCAAGTTTTGAAACAAAATGAAGTAATTGAGTCGTATGGAAGAGGAAATAGAGAGAGGAAGTTGATGACTTACGACGATAATTTGACAGAGGAACAGTGGTTAAAGCAGATAGATGGGATGGTATCAGATGAGAGTGACTTAGAAGCTGACTCTAACACTAGACGCGGCAGGGGAAGGCCAAGAGGTAGACCACGCGTTGTAGAAGAAGAAAAAGATGATGCTAAGGTTTCCCTTTCGGGTTCGAGAAAACGTCGCGGATCTTTTGAAGAAGGTTCAGGTGATGAAGCAGATCTTTTAAGCAAAAGACAAAAATCTTTAACCCCAAGATCGAACAGTGGGAGAGGCCGTGGCAGAGGAAGAGGTCGTGGTAGGGGTAGAGGCTCTTTACTTTATCGAGCGACGCCATCTGTTGATCCATTAACGCAGACAGAAAGAGAATCTCTTCAAAAACACATGAAGGATATCTGCAAGACATTAATTAACTTCACAGACACTGAAGGCAGAAAGTTGAGTGATTTGTTCTTAGTTAAACCTTCCAGGAAATTCTATCCGGATTATTATGTCTTGATCAAACATCCTATAGCGTTGGATACCATCAAGAAAAGGATTAATGGAAAAAGCTATGCGCACATAAGAGAAATGCTTGAAGATCTTCATTTAATGTTTAGCAATGCAAGAATTTACAATGAAGAAGGCTCGATTATATACAAAGATGCAACTTTATTGGAGAATCTTATGCGAGATACATTTAAAAGACTTTACACTGAATTATCAGATGATGAAATACAAAAGATCCTCGATTTTGAGGAGTTTGATTCTATATTTGAATTGAGACCTTTGATGATCTCAAACTCATCGCAAAAGGCTCATACAGAAGAAAGAGAGAAATTATTAGAAGGTACTACTAATAATGAAAATTTGAACAAGATCAAGCAAGAGTAGTAGATAGTTAAATATTTAATTGTATCATAATTCATACCCTATTCAGACTCATATCTAGGCAATTCATCATCTATTGATGAATTTAAAATCACGTCGTTTAAGGTTCTTACAAAATCAAAAATACCCCCGTCCTTAAATCTAATTTCTCCGACAAACCATTCACCAGGAGAAAAGCCATCTGTTAATACCTTCGCAGTAGGTTCGCTGAAGAAGAGAAACTGCCAGTAATTCGGACCAAACCATGGCGATCTCAATTCATGAGAAAATTGAATAGGGGATGCATGAGCCAAGTCAATCACGAATGAAGTGAAGTCACCCTGAGAGTCAGTTACGAATATGAGCCTTTTATTTGTCAAATAGATTTTTCCATTCGAAGCATTGATCTCAATCTTTCTCTTCACATTATTTTCTTTCAGTCTAATGTTTAAGCTTTGTCTGGTAGAGCTGGACTGATACTTCAAACTCTCGTGAGATAAAAGGCAGAATGGTGGATTCGAAAGAGAACTTAAATTCCCATTATTAATTAACTCAAGCTTATTTATGGACATCAATATCTAGGGCCCCCGATATCCGTCAAGCAGAAAGTCTTCTCCAGTTTTTATCATCACGTGAAAATTTTTTGGTATATGTCTCGATGAATTGATGTAGGCTTCCATACGAGATAATGAGTAAAAATGCTTGTGTGAATCCTGCATTGGTTGATTACTTCAAAAAAATAGGATTTCCTAAGTACCAGTATGGATATAGACATATAGCAAGACCACTGGTATGCCAAGATGTCCTCAACAAGTTAGACCTCAAACCAGAATATCCTGATCTGAAAAAGTTGGATATTATAGATATATTTAGTGGGTTTGGCCTTTTTTCAACCATGATCAACTATCAACTAAAACCCAGAAACCATATAATCGTAGAGGAGGGAAAAGAAAACGTAAAAATTTGGAAAGAGCGAATAAAGTACCTTGAAGAGAAGACTGGCAATTGTGAAAATTTCAAACTCTATCCCAAAAATGGTTATAATTGGGGGACGTATGAAAGTATGATCAATGATGATAAATTAATCTCCCCCAATCATTTACTGAGAGATAAGCCGAGTGATGAGCTATTAATTATTGGGAATTTAACGCCTCAGAAGTTTGGAGAATCACTATTGGCGCAATGGATTATGTGTTCAGCGTATAGGAACTGGCTCCAGAAGTACGGAAGGGTTAGAATGGTATGCTTCGTTCCCGATGTAACTGCTCAGAAGTTTTTGTCTGGAATTCATTTTCACAAGCGTAATAAATCTGCTATCAAACGAGAACTTTTCACTGATTCTAGATTAATTGCTATCGTTGAGTCCCTTAACTCTCAATTTGAGCCTGATGGGTATGAGTATGATCCTAACCTTCTTATAAAGGACCAACCTGTTCTCATACCTTCTAGGGCTATTTTACCGCCGAATACTCTGTTAGCCGTTATCGAAATCATTCCAAAAGATATTCCTCTTTTAGACTTTGATTTATTTGAGTATATTCTTCAAATACTCATGTACAGGTCGACAGGAAAGTTATCAGAGGCATTATTACAGTTTTCACCTGGTGCTTTAACAGATTTGGGCCCCAAAATACCATCGGCCCTTTTGAACAAAAGTCCCAGAAACATAAGTAAAGAAGAGTTCTTATTTTTGTTTGATATTATAGATAAATGGGCGTTCAAACCATCGCTCGTTGATACACTTGGAATTATACAGGAGGAGACTAAGAACTTTTAGATTTTATTTCTTGATTTGATTTCACTAGAAAAACAGTAGGAAAGAGTTGAGAGGATAAATATTGTGAATTAAATAGCTGAAAAAATTCTTATATTCGAAAGAGTATCAAATGCATGACATATAATACTACTCTTACAATAAAAATAATGGCCCTATGCACTGTCCGGAATATCGGATAAATTGCTGAAAAAATCGACTAACTTCTCACTATTAAATACATGATCAGACTGTGGACCAAAGTAGGAAGAGTTTGGTAGAACACGAAGTAAATTATACACGTTGTTGCCAACGAAATTATGCTGTTGACCAGTAGAGCCTTTGCTATTCTCTACAGGGGCTGGTTCATCTTTCAACTCTGGACTAGGCAGATTTTTTTTTTGTTTTTTGATCACTTTTTCCTCCGTCAATGTCTTATGTGTAGTCTCTTCTTCCGCAAGATCATACTTCCTTATTGGATCAATTTTATCATCTTTATATCTTTCAATAAAAAACTTTAAATGGTCATCTTTTGGGAAATACTCTTTATATCGCTTATCCAAACTTTTTATCAATCCGATATCGCCATATATGCTTTGATATTTAACCAGCATTTTCACCATTTCACGTATGAAGAACCTTTTCTTTTCGATATCCTTTCTTTTAAAGTTCATGTAAATTAGGTCTGCGCTCGATTTCTGTGATATATCGTCCTCTTCGAACTTTTTAACATCTTCGAGCAATGAAGACAAACCCAGTTCAAAAACAACTTTCATGCTTTCTGCTTTATTGATCATTACCAAAAAATCCAAATAGGCTAGCAAGAAAGCCCCATCATTTTTGAATTTATTCATTCCTAAGTCGAAAACTCTGCTTGCAATAGTTTGATTTTCTGAATGATATTCCATCAATGCATTCTCCACGTATATTTCAGGGCCTATTGCTCTAAAACTATCTCTTGCTTTTTTGAAGACCTTCCTGGCCTCTTTTATACCATTAAGTCTTTTGCTTGTATTCATATACTTGATATAAACAAGAGTAATCGAATCTGACAAGTCTTGCTGTTTAACCTTTAGATCAACGAGCTTCTGTCCATCACTCTCTGACAACTGGTATACATTATCACTGATATCATCATCTTCCTTATTGTCAGCTATGTCACTATCCTTTGATACCACAGGATCACCATTTTCCAGATTTGATGAAGGATTTTCCCTAGACTTGACTGAGTTAGCAATTATATCAATATTCTGATGCAATAACTCAAAATCATTCATCAATATAGCTAAGAGTTCACCATAAACTCCGATTGCCTTTTCAGAGCTATTATCCTTTTCGTACAATTCTGACAACTGAAATGATAAAAGAAAACTTCTGGGATTCATCTTAAGGCCATCTATAAGCAACTGGACGCATTTACTTAAATTAGCATCTTCGTTTACTTGCAAAAGAAAATCAGTATATCTAAACCACATTTCTGGTACGAAAGGTAAGGCGAAAAGGGCTTGCTTGTAAACATATTCTATTCTTTCATTCAAATTTTCTTCATTCAAGTTCAATTTGTTTTTCTTTTCAAAGTCGATCCACCTGTGCCATAAATCTATTTGCTTCTTCAAAATCTTATTATACTCATCTCCAGGTCTTGCAGGAATGGTCTCTCTCCGGAGCAGACCTTCAGTCAAATTACGCCATTCTGTATTCCAGGATCTCGCTTCCATAAAATCAGTGGATTTTTCGGCAATAAATCTACTGGCAGTAGAAGAATTTACCAGGTTTTCCCACTTAGTATAAGTAGACCACATAGTCTCTAGCTTTTCATATGGGATTGCGAGCAATTTCTTGTAGACTTTTCTGATCAAGTCGATCTTTTGCTGCTCTTCCCAGCTCGCGGCAGTAGTCCATGATTTCAAAAACTCCAAGTAATCGCTCCACAAGTCACCGCTACTTAGGTCAATCCCAACTTTAAAAACCGCAAATTCGAAAGCCTGAATTACAATTCCACGGGCTTTTTCACCTCCAGTAATCACATCATTCGTCCTTCGGACGTATGAGACATATAGTCTACATAAACCCACATGATCCGTTATTGGCAAACATTTTGAGAAAAGAATCTCTACTTCCTGAAACTCCCCTCTATTTAACAAATAGTTGATATAATTACACCACTGATCACCCTAGAATATGTTAGTATGAAGTTTTTAGTAATCGACAAACCACCGCTCCCGACTTAGCTCATTATTCTTCACATTATATGCATCTTCAGTTCGTAATAACTGATTTCAGTAAGAGACAAAATAAAACAATGTATTAGGACGTGGATTTTGAGGAATGCGAAGAATACATAGGACCCGTTAGTTAACCTGTGCATTCTCAACCAATTCGATCATAAAAAGGGTATACATACATCAAACTTGAAGATGGCCAAGTATTTATTGAAAATAGACTTTACTTGTTCCTCCTTGTCCTTCGCCAAAACCTTACTAAGTAGACTTTTCCATTTATTATAATTCAATGGGTCATTCTCAAGATCATCCTCTAGTTGACCGATTACATCTAGAGTAGCTTTCTTCTTCTTCTCTGGTTGAATAAACATACTATAAGGACCCTTATATGAGGATTGATGTGTTATAGCCTAGATATTCTAGAGTAAAGAAGAATGTGCAATCTAGTAGTCTCTCGATGATGAATGTCATCGAGACATTACGAGAAGCACACGACGACAATGTCGTAACATTCTGACTAGGTCGCAGATAACGCATCACCAATGTGTTGTATGCTGTAGTGCAATATGATAGAATTACATGTATGGGGATTTGATTCTAACATTTCTATAATCTCGCCAGAGTCTATTGCAAGTGCCTGGATTATGGATTTGGTGCTTAAACCACGCGGAATCCAGTTCGCAGTGGTAACTTCTTGCAACACGAACTTGGCATCAAGTGGACAATTACCTGTCTTAGTTGTCGAACTGAATGGTCAGATACAAAAATATGAAGGGTATCAGGGTGTGTGCTGCTACATTTCTGATATTGAGAAGGACAGATGTGAATCGGAAGTCTTGCAGTACATTCTGGAGGATGATTTGGAAAGCGTAGATCAGAAAATCGCTAATATGGCTTTGGAATCGATGGTGAATGACCGCTTTCAAACATTCAACCTATACAACTTATACATTAACTCAAATAATTACGAGAAGTACACTAGAAAGCTTTTCCCCAAATTTTTTCCCTTCCCCATGATGTACAACCAGTCTTTGACCTTCTATAGGGATGCAGAAGCTCGCACTAGTCTACTAGGGTTTACTCATAAGACAGGCTTCTTTAGCATAGCTAGCCACATACTGACAGCTCAGACGGAATACCTTAATGAAGAGGAAGAAGAATCACGGGACGATCAAACAAGGACGAGCCCCAAGGGCCTCAGTCTGCTCCATGAAAAGCATTTGTTGAATAAAGCTAAAGAAAAAGAATCTTTATCTGAATCAAAAAATTCAATGAGGTTGTTATCTTTGTTGGAATCAGATTTGCGTAAAGTTAAAAACCTCTTTAAGCAGCTCAACCCTGAGAGCGATTGTGCTTTCTCGTATCTTTACTCCAAAAACTGTTTGGCGCTGTCTGAGGTTCTATTACTTTCCTACTTGTATTGTTTGACATCTGCAGACTTGCCTGATCGTGTTATCGAAAAGTATTTGAGTACTTACCACGGTGACTTGTACAATTATGCATCTACTGTCTTTGAAAAATTAAATAAAACTACGTTTGAAAGCGGAAAAGAGGAACATTTCAGGCCACCAAAGGGTCGTGAGACTCCAAGTCTTTTGAATGAAATAGGTTATCAAGTAGGTTTCGTGAAGTACTGACTTTGGTGAAGGCATGAATTTGATACCCAAGTGTTACCCGGCTATAAGCGGTTTTTTTCGACATCATTTTCAGAACTCATAGCGAAAGTGTTACTTCATCTTAGTCCATACATCTTCAAGTAGTGCTAATATACGATAATTTAATGACTCAAATGTTACATTCTCCTGAAAAAAGAAATGCTATACTCTCTCGAATAAAGTTTGATAGTTTCTGTTGAATATTTCTTACTTTCTTTTGTTTTAATTTTTGGCAATCATTAGCATAGTTTCACACTTGCTCAAACTCAAGCATTTGTGATGGAATTACTTGCCATATAATAATCATTTTTCTGCTTTAGAACATTGCATTTCTTTTAATGAAATTGCATCATTTCTGTTTTGAAGTAAAAAATACATAAGTAGAGATATTCTTCTAATTTTGATCGATGCTCAGTTTTGAATCATTGATGTCCAGAAATGATTCGACTACGAACTTTTAAGGAACTGCATTCACAAGTAAGCACTAGTCAATAGAACTCGAACCTCAAGCTATTTACGCTCAAGTATTCAGTTCTGGAGAAAAATTTCAAATTATCGGCCGGCTAAGTTCGGTTATTTTTCCATGCTCATCAACAAAATCATCTCAACATCGAGCAGATAAGTTTTGATCTGAAATAATTACTTTATTATTTGTTTTATTTTTTTATTTTCTTTTTTTCATTTTTCAAGTGTCATTGTTGTTCTTTATTATTTTTCTTAGTCTGTATCCTATCAATAGCTTCATTTACAGGGTTGTCTAAGATGAAAATTTCCAACTTGGTGACTTTGGTTGTGCTTGCGTTAGGGGCAAGTGGCTTACCAGCTTCTGAATCAGAAATTACAGGGGAGCCTGTTTTACAAAAGCGAATCAAGGGTAAGATACAGAATAAGGATTATTTGAAGGCTCAAAAAGAAAAGGCAGCCCAATACGAGACATCAAGTTCAAAATTGCCTGACAAATGGGTGAGGACAGTAACATTAGCATCCTCCACGAAAGTGGAATTAGTGAGGCCAACTGTTATTGCGGGAGTGACTTTTAGTGCGAAACCTCCAGCAACTACTAATGGATTGGAGCCATGGATTTCCCTAGACAAGGCAGGCAGACCAAAAACAATTAAGCCAAAAAACAAAGATGGACGTATCGAGAACCCTTCACCTACGTACGGCACTTGGTTTGCCACTGCTACTACAGTATACTTAAATAAGGAGGATTTAAAGGCTGAAAATATGGCAGACGATGAAACTTTCGAAGATGTTCGTTACATTGAGGAGGATAATCCAGATATCTCCCTCAACCCCTTGATAAGATGTACCCCAGACTATTACTTCAAGAAAGGGGTAGGAAAAGATATTAGTAGTGAGCCTTTTTGTACTCCTAAGGATAATGCGGTACTTTATGTCGATTGGACCTACTTTGTGACGTGGTATACACGGTTCCACGATAAGGCTGAAAAAGTAAAGCTTCTTTTATCCTACGTCAAGGAACACCCCATGCAAAAAGGTACAAAGAGGTCAGAAGGTGCAGAGATATTCGAGGAACCAGAATTACAGAATACTGTAAATATAACTAAGAGATCATCTGTGATAGAAGGAGGTGGAAGAATAGCCGATTTACCCTTTTTCGAATCCGATTGGATCGATTCCAAACAAGGATACTTTCCCTTATCTATCGAGAAAGACTGGCTACGTGAAGAGTGGTATCAAAAAGTATTAGTGTCAATACTTCCAGATAATGTGAAGTTGGAAGATTTTAATTTCTATGAGAATTCGATTGTCGTGCATATACAACACAAGCCAACAGTTGGTAAGGAGCACTTAACGGATCTCAAGGCATTGGAGGAGCGCTACAAGAAAAAGCAACTCAATTATGAAATTGAGGAAGGCCCCCCATTTGAGAAGTATATGACAATGATGGCTATACCTACTTGCGTAATTCTTTTTGCCTTGGGTATGTTGCTTTTTGTGAGAATTAATAAGAAATACGTTGATTTGAGCCATCTTAAAAAGCCAAAAGCAAGAGGCGTGAATACAACTCACAGAAGAATTCCATTTAAGTCCAAAAAGAATGGATACTCTACTTTACCACTGTATAATAGTGATGTTGAACCTAAGGCGGATTAGTGTGTTGACTTTGTTCGCAGTCAGTATGGCCACTAGGGTACAAAAAAATGCACTCCTTCAGTCATGTGATCGAATGGTAATGAACTCGGACTTGAGAATAGGAAACGTTTATCGAATAAATAGTTCAAAATAAATGCAAATTGTATAATGGAATCGTATAGTGTAGGCGATGGCTGGATTCTTACAATAGCTTCGTCACTTCTTTGTGTTTGTGGATGTATGACAGTCTTCATAGACGATCTTTATAGGATCTTGTTGCCTTCTTGTATTACGAGAAGATATCCTTTTAAGTTGCAGAACAATTACAATTTTTCGAACGGGGCTTTAGCGTTCAGTTCTGGATGCTTGATTTTTATGTCTCTTTATAAGATGCTTCCTAAAGCTTACGCATATCTAGAAAAATCGAATAAGGATGGGGAAAAGAAGAGTGAGAAATTGTTGAATACATACTTATTTGTTTCATTTTTTGGTGGCATATTTGTTTGTATGAACCTCAACTTTATTTTGTATATTGCCACCAGCAGTTCAATTGTTCACTGCTCCCATAGAGAAGATCATGATGTATCACACAGCGAGAATGGGACAGATTATCATACCCATCTGCATAGCGGCGAACAGCATACATCACCTGTGACCAGCACAGCCTGCTGTCGAAATCACAATCATGCAGCGGATGGGGATGTTAGTATGGCATATTCTTCTGAGGAGACTACTCCGTTGGTTCACGACCGCCCAAAGCTCAAGAAATCAAAGTCACTTCTTCATTATCTCAACCTTGCGAAGAAGGATAAGGATTACGTTGGTGAATGCAAGGGATATAGTTCGGCAGAGTTATGCTTATACAATAATCATCACTCTAGAAATGGCATTCACTACTGTGAAATTCCAAAGTTGGATAATTCAACTTCAAGCGAACACATTTTTGACGGCAGTTCTGTTCACTCTTACGCGGAAGCGAATCATGAAGACTCACCATCCGAACATCTCTCTCACCCTGAAGATCATCATCATCATATCCAAACTCCTCTCTCAAGGTTGCTTTTGATAGGAATCCAAACTACGCTAGCAATAACGCTACACAAATTTCCTGAAGGATTTATCACTTACGTAACTGGACAAACTGACAAGAAGCTTGGATTTCAGATTTTTCTTAGCTTGGCGGCTCACAATTTCACTGAAGGGTTTCTGATGTGTTTTCCGTTGTACTTTTCTCAAGCATCCGTATCCAGGATGCACGCGAAGATCAAAGCTTTCGCCATTAGTGGCTTATTAGGTGGATTATCACAACCTCTCGGAGCATTATTTGGCCACTTCTTTTTGAAATACAATGGAGGAGATGGAAATTTTCAAATGAGTGAGATGTACCAAGTATTTGGAATTACATTTGCTGTTACTAGCGGGTTTTTACTCTACGTTGCACTCTCAATGTTTGGTTCTGCGACGCTGTTTGCAGGTGGTAACCTGAATTTCGTACTTTATTGGTGTTTGGCTGGAATCGCAGTTCTTAGTTTTTCTACTACATTAACTTCTAGCTAGTGTTTATTGTTATAATCCTGGTTCCTATACATCCTGTATATTGTTATAACGTGTAATTTTCAGAACGAGCAAATGATCATCGAATATGAGTTATGCTTGAAACCTTCAATCCATACTCCATCAATTATCAAGTAATACATGAACTTATATTATTGTTTCTCTGGATTGAGTATATTAGATTGTTAACAAAAGACGATTACCAACTGTGATTAGAGCTGACTATGATGTCTCACGAATTTCCTGTGCAAATTGGAAGTTTAGATGCAGATGAATCTGACTTCGGTAACTCAGCTGAGGATACAACAAGTAAGAAATCCAATAAAAAGTTGTCGAATAAGGGTAAAGATAAGAAATTACCAGGTGGTGCATCCAAGAACAAGAAAGGTTCTAAGACTGGAGGTGCCAATGCATCCCTGAGCCAGGTGAGACTACCAGATGCAATGCTTCCAGATGGAAGCAAGCCAAACTTCGGCACATCCAACCTGAACACTTCTTTGAGTAATTTAAAGAAAAAACCTAAGAGCCATTCATTGCCGAACGGCGATAAGCCGGTATTCTCTAAAAGTGACAAGCAGAGTTCGAAGAAGAAAGTTCTGGAGTTTAACGCAGAGAAGACCAACAAGAAGCAAAATAAATGCAAAGAGAAGAAAACTGAAACAGAAGATACATATGCTGGCTCATCTTTTCATTCTTCTCCTGCGGCACTAAATTTGCCAAAGCCTTCTTTCAAAGCTTCGCCCAAAACAGCTCAGCTCACTACAGATATATACCACCCACCACCCCCACAATATCCCGTAACACTTTATGGCTCGCAAAATTCACTTCCCATGCAGGGTCGCCCATTTTTCCCGGGATATACGAATGTGGGGGCTCCTCCTCCCTCCAATGGATTTGGCTCGGTACAACAGATGCATCCCCCATACAACTATCACCACAGCGGATATAATCCTAACGCTACACCTACACCATCATACTTTCCACATCAAGCGATGGGAAGAGCACCTCAACATGCAAACTATGTGCCAAATGCGGGCAACGATTTGCATCAAGGTCACAAGATAAGCTTCAACGAACTTATAGGCTCATCCAAGAATTAACCTTCATTTCTTTACATTGCATGTTATATTTATGGGTTATTCTTCATTTCTCGACTTTCATGGTCATTTAGAAATCTACCTTTACTTATTGGTTGTCTTCATTACTTTAATATCTTATCAATGTATATAAGAGCATTTCACAGGACAGCCGCACTTTTACTGTCAGGGGTTTTTTTTATCATGCAACTGTCTTTTTCCTTGATGATTTTCATGATAGTTTTTACTTGTCAGTTTAGATCAAAGCCATTGTTTTATAGTTGACGTACATAGTATGTTTGTTTAATGAATAAAGCTTTGAAGTTATTCAACATTGTGCCAATTCGCGAATTTTTTCCGTAAAAATTTGAAGCCAATTTTATGATAACTGTTATTATTGTGATTTTATTTCAATATTGGCATCACGAAGTAGTTGAAAAATGAAAGGTAAAGAAATCAGGATCACGTCTTTGCTCATATTAGATACTGCCTTTTTCCTTTTGGAAGCAATAGTTGGTTATTCTGTCCATTCTTTGGCACTTGTGGCTGATTCCTTTCACATGTTGAACGATATTGTTTCCCTAATCATTGCACTTTGGGCAGTTAAAATAAAAAATAACAAACCAGCAGACAGCCGTTACACGTACGGATGGCAAAGGGCTGAAATATTGGGAGCACTTATAAATGCTGTATTTTTATTAGCATTATGCTTTTCGATTATTTTGGATGCCCTTCAAAGATTCTTCCAGCCTCAGGTAGTTGAACAGCCAAAGTTGGTCTTGATTGTGGGATCACTAGGGCTCTTGAGTAATTGTGTTGGGCTAGTGTTATTCCATGAACACGGACACAGCCATGGACATTCACATTCTGAGCAGCCTATTGCGCAACACTATGACGAAAACTCATCGAATACAGACTTAGAGTCTTACTTTCCGGAAAATGTGCTCCACAGAATGGACGAAAATAGCAGTTTAATCTCCAAAGGGCCCAAGGCACAGGAAGAAAATCGAAAAAAGAAGAGATCTTTGAATATGGAAGGAGTGTTCTTACACGTTCTTGGTGATGCACTTGGTAATATCGGCGTCATAATGACTGCTTTATTTATCTGGAAAACGGATTACTCTTGGAGGTTTTACACTGACCCATTAGTTTCCTTAGTGATCACTGGAATTATCTTTTCTTCAGCTCTTCCCTTGTGTAGAAGGTCTTCAAAGATTTTGCTTCAGGCAACTCCTTCGAACATTGATTCTACTGCTGTGTTGAAGGCAATTACTGAGCTTCCGTCAGTAAAGTCGATCCATGATTTTCATGTGTGGAACTTAAATGAAGATATTCTTATTGCTTCAATGCACCTTGGACTTGCTGATATTGAAGAGTCGCAAACCGAGGGTGCCTCACCACATATTAATCAAGACCGCTTCAATAAAATTGTGTCTGAGGTAAGAGAGGTGCTCCATCGCTTTGGAATTCACAGTGCCACTATCCAGCCAGAATTCCCTACGAGTCAACCTGGCTTCGTCTCGAATAGTACTCTTAACGTGTATGCCCACACGAACAGCTCCAATTGTGTGATAGATGGCACGACATGTTGTGACAATGATCAATGTTTGAATCTTAAGCAACGGGATTAATTATTAAACGTGTGAGATGTTTCATTAACTAAATGTGCCTTTAATATTTAAAACTTTAGCCGCAAAGTTAGTATGCTATATCAATAAACAGTTATATAAATCATAAGACCTATCTTCTTCAATTTCATCAAACGTTTCTTCACTAGTTTCGCAGTTCAAAGAGTATGTTTCGCATTTAACATAATCCATTTTTTGATCCCCACAGCATAAGCTTGCGATACTAGAAATCAGTTGTTCAGAATTAATTCTATGATGAGCTGGAATCTGGCAGTAGGCAGCCGTCTTATTCGCTATATTGTTGTAAAATCTCAACCATAGCCTCTCTGTTTCTTCTGTGAACTTGAGTCGTCCAATTGTTTCCAAAAATGTTAGTGTTAAGGCCTCCCCGACGCATAGGTAGAACGATGGATCACAAGAGTATATTCTGTATGATACCTCGCCAATACTAGAAATGCAGGGATCTTTCTCGCTAATCTCTCCTAAACCATAGAGGACGTAAATGATTAATCTAACAAACATTTCTATGGGTGTCCTATCAGGTAGGTCAGTCTTCTTGGTTAGGTGAGGGATAGAATCTCGGTTTTCAACATTAAAGAACTGAATATTCTGTGTCAAAATTCTCTGGAAGTGTTCATATCTTGGATGACGGACGCGGACATCTTGCGGAGAAAGAAACCTGGGAAGCGTAAGAGTTGTCCTTTCATGGTCAAACTTTTTCACTGAGGTTCCAGCCTTACCTTTCAGTAAACTACTGCATTGATTCTCTATTAGATCTAGTGAATGCCATAAATATGCCAATATTGCAAATTCTTTCTGAGTTATACCAAAATTTATGGCTTCTCGTTGACTCCAGGGTTTCTTTCTCATAATACTCTTCTGTATGCCTCAGGAGCAAAGTTCTCAAGATAGTAATGATTATACGGACGACAAACTCTCTACTTCGATTCGTCTAATGTATCAATGGGAAAAAATTTGGAAGTTATCTAGGATCATCCTTAAAATTGATTAACTCCTAGTTGAATAGTCCTGTAGCCGCAATCTCCTAAAGGGGAAATATGGGGTCTTATGATTTATTTTGTAGCATGGGAGAAGTTGCGCCTCTTCGTCTACTGAATCCTAAAATGTAGAGAATATGTGGTATATGCGCCATACAATAGACTGGAAGACATAAAAAATACTACTGTGCGCCAGACAAGAGTTTAATAATTCAAGTGTTTTATTGTTTCCCAATATTCAGTTGACTATTGTTTCTACAATCACAAGCAAAAAAGATGCATCAATGTGCAGTTCGTGAAGTGAAGACTCAGGTCTTCGTGAAGGTATCATAAGAAACAGCGGCAAAGCTATATTTATTACTTCTCTCGTCAGTTGAAGGTGCGTACGAGGACTTCGACAGATTCTTTTTCTTACTGAGGAAGGAAAAACCAGAAAAAGTAGTCTTCACTGACTGTTCAGAATTGAGTGATGTCAAATCACTCGTCAGAAGAGTGCTAGCGCCCGCTGATACTTTCTTCTTTGAAAATATGGAAGAAATTCTATGTTTTAATGATCTTCTCAGGGATGACAACGAGAAGTTACTTGCCAAATCTGACGTTGATTGGCCTGATCTTGATAATGCTTGCATATAACCAAATCTAGGACCCAGCCTCTTGGGTTCCTGCATCAGGCCAAATGTGTTGAGTAGATCCATACATCCGTCTGTCGACGAAGCAATAGAACCTATCGTGTCAGAACTTTGCGTAGGCAACTTAGAGGAGTATGTTGCATTCGATGAGCACAAATGTGACTTTTGACGAATTTCAGCCTGTTCGTTTAATCCCAACCTATCAATTTCTTTCTTTAATACAAAGCTACTACGCATGAAGCCAAGTGATGCGCGTTGCCTAAATTGCGCAGAAGTCATACTCATACTTCTTGAATGTAAGTTCTCCCTCTCCATATCCAGAATAGTAGCTGGAGACATCTTCAAGATACTTATATCACTTGAAGTAGAGGGCTGCCGCGATGTGAGTTTCTTATTAGAAGAAAGAGCAGGCGAAGTCGAAGTGTAATCCGTATTAATAGAGGATCTGTAGTCACTGTTGTGTAAGGACAATGCAGAAGCTCCAGAGCTTACATCATCCAATTCTCCGCTGCTTGAGGACCCAAAGTACAAAGACTGAGTATCATTTTGCTCAACTTCTTCGTCACTACCGTATTTCGAAGAGGAATTGTCGTTAAAGTCTGTCTCCGTAATTGTTGCCAAACCAGAAAGACCGAAACTGGAAGCATCAAAAATAGGACTCCTTGACTTTATCTGAGAGTTATCCTGCAAGCATTTTTCTTCGAAATTCAAGTTTTCTTCGCACATTAGTTCCTCATGTTCTTCAGTCGCAGAGGTCTCAGAAGTAGCATTTTGAGGACGCAGCATCTGCTTAAGGCTTCTTGGATCAAAACCAAATTGCTTTTTTCTAGGGCCAAAGTCATCATTAATATCATCATGCACCTTCGTCAACTTTTCTATCTTCATTCTACGTGCGGCAATTCTGCTGATTCGAGGCGTCTTATTATCCCCAGAACAAACATATGATTCATTCTCTTTATCTCTGTGATCTAGAAGATTTATTTGAGATGCCGTACAAGAAACTTCTGCATATTGTAACTGTTCTTCTTTTTGAGACCCTTTGGACTTTGTAGTCGAACGAGGATCAAACTGGGAACCCACATGAACTTCTTCCGAAGGAATCGAAGGACTCGATAACTGTCTCATTTTCATCGGATCTATTGATATAACTTGCGGCAAAATATCATCACTTTCTTTAAAGTGAGCATTAGAAGGAACATTTATTAGAATAGGGCTATTGTCCCTTTCACCTACTGCAGCATTTCTTCTAAACCCGCGATATTTTTCGTTATGATTGATGTCTACCTGAAGTTTCACTGATTCAGGATCTTCAGAGCAAACAGGAGACTCTTGGCCAGAACATTCTTGTTCGCGTTGTTCATCTTCAGTATCAGAGGACCTGCGCAGATCATCTTCAAGATAAACTTCAGCATCTGGATTTAGTCCATCTTCTTGTGAATCAGGTTCAGGGATAATATTATCACTCACCTCAAGAGGTCTTAATCTTTGAGGAATAATATCCTTGGATATTGGTCGTCTAGGATTTAGTGCCTGAATCGGTTCATCCTCTGATTCTGCAGATGCTTCCACTTGGTCAAAATCTAGGACACAATTTGCAAAATAGATGTAAATCTTTATCCAAGCAGCTTGTAATTCACGCGTAAAAACACCATTCCCTAGCCACTGACGAAGTGTAAGTATCAAAGCTGATCCCATGGGCTCAAGGTATTTAGTAGCGACTTCCCCAAAATCCGGGTTTTCCCTTAAGAATGCAGACATACATAAATTTAAACTGCTCAAGTTATCTAAGTATGCAATAGTAAAGCTTAGCATGTCTCCAAAAAGACTAGAATGTTTTTGGATCATTCGATCGGTTGGGAATAAAAATTTCATCTTTGGGGTTCCTGCGATCAAGTTGCAAAATAGTCTGACAACGAAATCATCCTTCTGAAACTTCCTGTTGGCTTGCAATGTTTTCCAGGCTTTGGTGACATATCTTACTTCACTCCTGGTGAGATCAAGTTGCAGCGTCATTATGCTTATCTGAACTAATCTTCGCTTTGAAAATTTTTAGTTAGAATAGGTGGACTTGGGCAAGAAGAAAAAGATAAAAACTAAGCTCGAAATCACTGTCTGGGAGAATGAATTCTTTTATATTTGGATTAGTCCAAAACGAGATAACAGAATGCTTCCTGTAGTGAGCTGACAGTATTCGCATAACAAAAAGTTCCCAAACCTAGAAATTAAGTACCAACTTGATCAGCACAATCTAAAGGAAATTACTGATTGTGGTATGAATAGTAGTTTATACTCTGTTAAGAAAGTATTAGTGGAGACTTTTTACTTAAGCGGTATCTACGAAATTCCCATACACCAAGAAGACTATCCATAAGATTTCCATTTTAGGAAAGATTATTGTGTCAAAAATTTTTGTTTACCCAAAAAAGCAATTGTTCACATATCACAGTATTAACCCCATCTTTTAAGAGAATACCAATTATTTTGTATTCAGCTGACGTGATAGATACTAAAACTTAACGGGCGAAGTTATGACCACCGTATATATATACTTAGATATACCTGAAAAGAAACTTTGAGTTTATATGCATTGGAAATATCCATATCACGATTTACCGTCCTTTTTACGAGTGATTATATTTCTTTCACCATCTTCTCCAGCGATCCATTGTTCAGCTTTTTCAAGCTGAACATTGAATACGTTCGTTAGCTTAGAAATCATTTCAAGAGATTCTGTTGCTATTAATACTATTCTCTCATTCTGATAAAGGCTGGACGGATTATTATTGTGAGAAACTTGCTGAAACGTATTTGAAAGCTTAAGTATTATGTCACGTATATTAGTCTTGAGCTCCAGGTGCTCTATTTCTTGATCTGTGTGACTTGAAACAGGAGACAAGCTATCAGCAGATAAAGATGAAGGCCTGAAATTTGTGATTACCTTTATGATTTTCTTGACCGTGAGAATAATATCTGTCTTTGTTTCCCCAATATCGCTCCCCTTAGAAATGTGCCCTTCTTCTTCCATATTCTGGGGAGCTTCAGTGAGAGTTTCAGGATCGCTGATTGCATCTTTCGAATTCGCCTCCGCCATACGGCGTTGTAGAGTGTCGACCTTTTCACTTATACGGATATTCGCAAGACGCAATAAATGTAACAAAAATTTGATTCTTTTCTTAGTCTCGATCGAAAGCTCTATTTCAGGACGATCATTCTTATGAACTTTTCTTCTCTTCAGTAACCTTTCTCTTTCATGCTGAAGCTTTCTCTCTCTATTTCTTAACTGCTTGACTTGGTATCTATGATTTAAATTATCTTCTATTTTGCTTACCACCGGCATAGCTGCTTTTTCGACAAATTCGGCCGCATAGTTGAATGTACTATTATTTCTCTTAGAATTCTCATAATACTTGACTGCATTCGTAACTAGGGGATGCTTAGACACTTTGGTAACCTTGCTAACAAGAGGATGTTTTAGATTATTATCCATTGTTAAAAGTTTTAATACTCCCAGATCTGAGACCGCAGTATTTATTGTCAGTTCCTTGTTTACTTTCTCTAGGGTGCTTTTTTCACCTTTTATTTGCTCTAAATCAGGCGTCAAGGATTTCTTAGAGACTCGTCTGGAAGAAATACTGGCTAATGTCTCTGCTGCGCTTACTAAGTCTTCATCTTCATCATTATTCATCACCTCTATATTAACATCGGTTTCACTAGATTCGGCAGTTTCCTTGCCTTCTGATGATTCAGTATGAATTTCTTCGACTGAAGAATATTTATGTGTTTTCATTAAAACTTATTAGATTATTTAAGACTAGTTGAAGTAATCATAATTTAGAATGTTTACCAGATAAACAAAAATGGAGCATGTGAAAAGTAAAGACGATGTGCACGAATGCGAATATAATTGATGCGCCAAATACTAAAAAGAGGCATATCAACCAGAGCGCAACGCAAGAAGAGATAGATATGAGAGCACTTAAATTTACTGAAGTTTGGAGACATTAAAGTGATATGAAATGACTTATTCTTCTACAGCTCTATCTTCACAAAGCTAGATGACCCATATTCTTTTTCCTCTTGTTCTAGTTTCTTGGAGGATACCCATCCTCGACCTAGTATAAAGATACGCCTGAATTTTTTGGAATTCTGGTCAGTCCACTTAATATCTTCATAACGCATACTGAGTGCTTTATTGGATGCATTAACTCCTGTTATGTTGCATTCTTTCATCAATGCATTCTCCGTCGCATTCAAGTGTATTCTACTTGGATCTACACATCTTTTCACTGAATTATCAGCTGAATCTTTAAGAATTTGCTCTCTAATATACCGTTTCCATCTAGTTCTTCCTTCTTCAGTGGCGATATCGAAGGAATATGTATTCTCGTCGGCTTTTTTTAAAATTAAATGAGGTAGAGGTGACAAATGTTTTTTCCTAGAATCCAAATGGAGCATACTAGATTTCGAAGAACTTTTATAGTCAACATAAGTTTGGTTTGTACGTAAAGCATTAAAATTTTTACTTTCGGTTCTATAGTTGTTTGAAGGATAGTGAATAGGTATGAATCTGGTCGCAGTTACACAACCTTCGTAGGAATGTTTCCAATGGTTGTGCATTTCCTGTCTTAACGTTTCAATCCCATGATTAATGCCTTCGAGTGAACGTTCAATTGCTACCTTCTGGGAATGAGGAAGGCCCATTGAGCCCCCTTTTACATGCATAAGTATATTGTCAAGCTTGGATAAGGAAGTAGAAAGCAGTTTCTCGCTCTGATTGCATTGAACGGTTATGTCATTGAGCGATACCTGAAACTTCTTTGAAATGATATATTGGGCTAAAAGTAGAATCCCGAAAGCAAAAGTGATTTCAAGTGAGATACTAATGACTAAAATTCTTAGGATCTTGAGATACTGCGAATATGTTAATACTTTGTCATTATTTTTAGTTTTAGACTTATAGTAACAACTTTGAACATTCAAGAGAATAGACATATCACTATGGTTAGGTGAAATACTCTCTAGACAGCTGTGAGGTTTAGTATTTGGGATAAGAAGGATCAAACGAATGTTAAGACTTACTTTTCGTACTTTAATATGTCTTCTTGGCTAAAATAACACTTTTGATCTTCAATTAAATCACGCTTGAACATAGGATAGCATTTCTCACCAGAATTTTGATCAATGCATTCTGATAAGCTATAAAATGCTTTCGATTTTCTTAGCCCGCTAGTAAGATGTTCATCATGTAACGCTAAATCAAGGCTAAAGAAGTTTTTCACTGTAGTGAGCATGAGAACAAAAGCTGTTATTTTGATTATTGTTTTCAGCCAAGAAGACTCTTTTATATGATTTAAAACATCGGCGTTTTTCGAATTCATTATGTTTTTAACAACCAAACTATAGAAAACAGTAAGCGTCTTGGAGCTATGTTAGTATTTTCGCAACCACAAAAAGCGCATTCAGGTTGAGCATTGAAATGCCACTATAACATTTAGGAATTTAACCGAAAAAGTAAATTGTATACATATGTACATATTATGAAAATTTTTCTATAAATATTAAACTAATCATCTTTGAAATTTGATCTAACATAATCCGCAGCTTTGGCTTTAATTCTTGCGGCACCCTTTTCATCCTCCTTAGTCTCCTCAAAGGAGAGCCATTTTGAGAAAAAAAACTTAGCCTGCTTCTTCGAAAGCTTGAGAAGAAGAACCCTTTCGAACAAATCTTCAATTTTTTGTTTAGACCCATGCTTGATCTCTTGGTCAATATAAACGTTCCACAAATCTTTTCTCTTAGGGGCGTCAGCTATTAATCCTTCGAATAGAGACCTACCTTGTTCAGGATCACCTTTAGAGAACTCTAATTGGGCAAACTTGCGAACAGCCTCGATATGATATTTCTTGGGTAATGCCTGGAGGGCCCTAACAAGAACTTCACGTACCTCTTCTCTCTTTTCCCTATCTAAAAGTGATGACGCAAACAGTACCCAAACAGAGACATTGGTACCAAATTTTTTACACATCTTCTTGAACAACTCATCAGCGTTTTCGGATTTCTCTGACATCAAAAAGATCGATACAAGCTTCTGATGCATGGTAAGAGGATCCATATACTGACACGAGCGCTTAAAAACTTCGTCTAAGGATTCATCTGTCCCGAATGAATTCTCCAAATTAAGTAACGCTATCCAAATATTCAATTTTTCTTGTTCCTCACGATAATTAATAGTCAGCAATGCCCTGTCTGCGATTTCTCTAGCCTTATCGACTTCACTTAATTGCAACTGGAATGACATGTAATTCATCCACAAGATTGACGAATTCGGATTCCCTACGAGCAAGCGCTCGAAATCACCCGTTGACTGTGGTATGCGTGTATTCATATCGACAGTCTTGTCTTCGGTTCTTACTTTACTCTTTTTATTCTTTCGTTTCTCACGCGTAAAAACACCATCATCTTCGTCATCGGACGAGCTTGAGTCATTTTCAGCTTGATCCAAAATGGATGCTGTCCAGTCAAATCCATCTGTTGATAATCCGCTGGGTTGATTCTCGTTATCAGGATTTTTGTTCGAGTCAGTACTGTTGTCATCATGTTCAACAAACTCTTCATTATCCGATTCTACATCTTTAGAATCTTCAATTACTTCTTCTTCTTCTGAAGAGCCATCCAACTCCATTTCATCACCATCTGCTAAAGCATCAGAGGCATCCACGTCTGACATGCCATCTTGACTCTCTTCATATTCTTTTTCTAAGAAGTAAGAAGCCTTCATGCCAAGAGAAAGCTTCTTTCTCTTTTCATCAATCCCAAGAACTTTCACTTTCACACGATCGCCCTCACCAAAAAGAGAGGATATATTCTCGACTTTGTTATCTGCGATTTCGCTACGGTGACATAATCCCGTAATATTAGCTGTACCATCTAACTTAATGAACACACCAAAATCTGTCACGTTTTTTACAGAGCCTTCAAATATATTACCCACTTGAATGTCATCAAAAGATTTCAAGCTACTCAAATTTCCATTGACTTCACTTTCCTTTAAAGTCAAAAGTATCCTTCCCTCTTCCTCGCAAGCGGATACTTTTCCTGTCACCATCTGATTAGTCTTGAAGTAGTTCTTCCAATTCTTTAGGTATGAGTCAGATAAATCGGATACTCTCACTAGGCCATGCACAGAACGCCCAAGAGAGACATAAAGACCGTTACTGGCAATATTCTTTACGAATCCCTTCACCACATCACCTCTTTTAATGTCATCGACAGAATTTACCATCTTATCTACAGCGTCATTTGTTCTTAGAGAAACGGCGATCTTGTTTGCATTCTCATCAATTGCCAATATGGTGGCCGTTGCGAAATCATTAAAATGAAAAACCTTATCCAAAGACTCGGAGTAATCATTTAATGCATCAGTGATGTAAGACGATGCTATGATGTTGTCTCCCAATTCTACCAAGACATAGGTCTCTTTAACTTTCAAAATTCTTGAGGGCACTCTATCAGATACCTTTAGATCGGCAATGGACTTTAGAGGATTACTTCTAGTAGTAAGAGTAACAGAGTTATGCTCATTATCAACATTCTTCAAATGCGCTTTTAGGGCGGTACCAATGGGCATGTTATTATCAAGGTCTTTAAAAATATCAGCATCATCAGATAAATCCATAAAAGATACTCGACCATTTATGGTGTTAGTAATTGAAACCCATACAAAGCCCTTCGATATATTGTTAATAAAGACCAAAAGATCTTGATCCCAGGATAAGCTGGAGACAGTTGTTAATGGATTCACTTGACCTGGAGTTTCAAGCTCTTTTTTTAACATCGATAACTCCAATATAATCGTCTTATTAGCCTTCTGATGAGTTATGGGGAGGAATTTGTGGTTCTTTACGTCGTGATAACCAATTACTTTGACTTTCACAGTGTCATTCTTTTTGAACTGTGAAAGGGGTTGCTTTTTATTCTTTATCTGATCCCATTCATCAAAGCATTGAGTGATATCTATACGTCCTTGCAAGTTATCAGCAAGCTGTATGTTTAACTGTGTTCCTTTAACAGACTTTATGTAACCTAATGTGATTATTCCTTGGGAGTAATCGCCAACTCTCTTCTTAGAACTATCAACTGGATTAACAACCGCTTCGCTTACTTTAGAGTCATGGGAACTTCTCAAGTTTAAAGAAAGAAGAAAACGCTTGTTTTCCTCATCAATTCTGATTACTCTACAAGCAACAGACTGATATTTGTAAAATTTCTTTGATAAATCATCGTTTGGCTTATCTGTTGCATATTTGGCAAGAACCAATCCGGTAAGCTTGCCAGCAAATGCTACGAAGAGTCCCATATTAGTAACAGATTTCACATATCCTCTCAAGTCCGTATCATCAATCTTTATATCTTTAAAATATGTTGGAACTTTGCCCTCCTTTGAGGCATCTAACATTGACTTCTTCGCCGTCAAAATTACAGTTCTCGATTTTAAGTCTTTTTCTAAAACGAGAGCGTCAAGTTTTTGACCAACAGCGAGTTTCTTCAATAAAGCCCTATTCTGTTCATAATTCCCATCAGAAATGTGTCCCACAAACAAGACGCCTCGTAAGTTAGTATGCTCCCACTCGACGATAACAGAATCTTTAGCCTTCTCAGCTATTACAACTTGCACAATAGATACACCAGGCCGTAATTCGTTGAAGGTTTCTTGTGCATTCCATGAATCTTGAGACTGTTTTAAAGTAACAATCAACCTTTTTTCATCATTCTTTACGTTTAGAATTTTTGATTGAACCGTTTGACCAACCCTCAAATAGTCGCTTGCCTGACTAACAAAAGTTTCTGATATTTCATTCTTTGGAAGAAATGCCTTTATATTCCCGAAGAAAGAAACTATAGCCCCATTATGTACAAATTTTTCAACGGTGGCGGGCGTCCTTAAGCCAATAGTTGCATCTTCAAAACTCGACAAAATCTCTTTGTCCTCTGAATTGACTAATGACTTTTTCAATGTAAGTAAAAGCTTACTACCTTGTCTATTAAGTATCCGAGCTTTCACTTTGCTGCCTTTTTTGAACTTTCTCTCGGGATATATTAACTTAACATCAGAAATATGAGATCCTGGAACAAAAGCCTCGAAGGATTCAAAGATTTTGACTTTGATTCCAGCTCCATCCGGAAGTACATCAGTGACTTCGCCTTCAACATACTCACTAATGGGAATATCAGTGGCGTACAAATATTTTGCTTGGATAAGTTTAGGGTCGAGAGATAAAATCAAAAGATTCTCGATTTCATTGTAGCCAACCACTCTTGCCTTATGCTTTGACCCAACCGTATAATCAATTTCAGGTGATTTCTTGGGATCAATTTTGGAATGATGAACTTGACCCTTGACATCCAGAGAGCCTAGATTAACATACAAATAGTTAGGATCACTTCCAATGATTTCCACAGACTCAAATATATGCCCCACAGGGAATGCTTCCAAAGCATTAAAGTCCGCTAGGGTTGATTTGGAGCTTAAATGCAAAATGTGGGGTAATTGTGATAGAATAAGTTTTTGTACTCCTCCTTTCATTATAACCCCTATGATACGTGCTTTTATTTTGCTTCCTATTGCATACTGGTGCTTAATAGATGAAAAACTGTATTGATCAAGATTTGGCAAGTTTAATGTCCCGTCAACTAAACCAAAAATCTTAGTGCACACACCATTCTTGGTAACTTTGGTGACTAAAGCCTCCACGACCAAACCAGGATGAATAGTATCTACGCTGGAGATGGTGGTGACTGATGGCCTTTTCGTATTCACTTCAACCATTGCTGGCTTGAGACTCAACGTACGAGCTGATACAGACGCAATCGAGGTAAGTATGACAGAACCGACTCCAATATTTGATATTTCAGGATTCAATTTTTGAACATCTACATTGGAAATGAAACCAACGTAGCCATCCTTACCAGTATCCAAAGTAATACCATGATCCTCAAATGAGTTCACGGAACATTGCAACATATTCCCTGTCATTAGATCATCATTATCTATCACCGAGTTGAGTGAGGATGGCTCAATCGTCAATTGAATTTTCGGTTTCTTTCTCTCACTGACATTCAGAGTTACTTTTGCTTGAAGCCATTGTCCAATTGAGAAAAGCAAGCGCAAGTCTGGGAGCTTTTTGGAATGTGCATTCAAAGTGGCCGTTATTATCTCTTTTTCGTCATCTTTCTCCATCGTCACCTCTTCATCGTCACTTTCTTCTTCATCACCTCTTTCATATTCTTCTATCTGTTGGGAGACTTCCTTGCAAATGGACGTAATCGGTACGTACCCTACTAGATTATCGCCGATCCCTACTACTATTTCGAGCTTGTTAATTTTCTTGATACGTCCCAAAACGAGTGATCCAGGTATCAAAGACTTAAAGCTGAAGTGCTCTATCGTGACATCATGTTCATCCACGCTATCTTTTTTTTCTTGTACTTTAGCAGCGTTATTCTTCTTGTGCCTTTTGGCAAGCTTGCTAGACTTATCTGGATGTCCTCTTTTTTTCTGTTCAGCGGTCTCGAAGAGGACATCAGTAGCAGCTTCATTCGAAATCTCCTTCACCTCAAGTGGCGATAAAGCTGTAGCACCTCCTCGGGGAAATGCAACTTCATCGCTCTTGATAATAGATTTCGTAAAGTGACTGTCCACCATAATCTTTCTCTAGCTCCTCAAGATGGATGTGTTAGCTCTAAGTAGTCCAGCTAATGATATTTTTTTTTTCCATGCCCATCGAGATCTCTTCGTGTATCACGTGATACAATTCTTTCTGTGTAAATATCTCCATGTGCGGTTCTGGTTGCAAAATACATCATACGAAATAGTATCTTATAAACCACTTAAAAACCTATATACAATTTAAATTAAAAAAGCGGACGATCGTGCCCAAGAGATACAAACATAAAAAGATAGCGCTACTTAATTCTTCTGTTTGTCACTAATCCTTTTTCTTTTCTCTCTGACATAATCTGGACAGCCTCGTCAGGGCCATAACGCTTGGCGAGCTTTGAGTAAAATAAACCGCAGGCATTACAAAGGGTCTTACTTCCATCCTTTCCCTTTCGCCATTCTGGGGTATCCTTCGATCCGCAATGATTGCAAGAAATATCAGGCTTTTTACTCAAGTCAGTATTAAGTGCACCGAATCTGAACTCAGTGTTAGAACTCAAATTATTACTTGACGCCACCAGAGCCTTAACATCTATAGGAATTAAATTACCGCCAGAGATCTGACTGGAGGATGAGACGGACGAATCAAGAGAGAAGTTCTTCTTTCGCTTCTTCGATGGAAGACTTTGAGATGTCCTAAAAGGTGATGTCTGAGAAGCCAAGCCAGGGCTATCAGAATTTGCTAGAGAAAGCTTCCTGTAGCGTGTTTGAAGCCTTTGCAAGATCAAAAGAGCTTTATGAAATTCTTCGACTTCGCACGCGAAGTCTCTCAAATCGATCTGAGGGGAGGTGACGATAAACTCTTTCAACAGATGCTCAGTGATATACTTTACACTATTTGAGCTGCTGACATATCCCCTGAGAACGGTAGTGTTCATAGGTGGTTCCGTTGGAGAAGTATCTACTAGGTCTAAATATTTCTCCTTTATTCTCTCCATGCAAGTAAAGACCAGGTTGTTTAGAACTTTGCTCAAAGACGACAATAGGTTCTCCTCCTCTTCAAGAAGCCCAAAATCCGAATTTTTCAATACATTCACATCCGACAGCGAATTGCTTCTATGGTGAAGCGATCCGCCAGATGGAACAGAGCTGTGAAAGCCCATACTACTGCTGCGAGAGTGCTCCGTACGAACACTAGCTCTAGTAGGTGTATTTAAGGACTCAAGACCATTTTGGCTTCTAGGGGGGAATACATAATTTCGTTGAGGCTCGTATAAGTTAGGTTCCGAAGGTATTCTTCTCTTAAAGGAATGCGAAGTTGACGGCAGCGCTTTAGCCCTTGCTGAAATTACGTTGCTCCTCGAAGCATCTGAAGGACTGGGTGGGAAGGAAAGTATGAGTTCGGAAATTGATGGTAGTCTATGGCTTGAGTTAGTAGCTCTTCTTCATATATCATCTATGTGAGTATTTTACTTACCGCCTATGAGCTGTGAAAGTCTGCTGCTCTTTATCATACATTCTCATACAACTTTCTGATTTCCCTATTAAACTTCCAACTAATAGGCGATTCAAAATATAGGCACAACTATTCCTTCAAATTAGATTCTTAGTTGCATAATAAAATTTTGAAAGGTCCCAGCTGTATAAACGACCACAAACTTAAAATTTCTTATGTACGAAGTTAAAAAAAGGAAGGTAGAACAAAAACTTAGTCAATTTTCTAAAGCTTCACAAGATTCAAACTCTAGATGATCCTTTAGAAGAAAACTATTTATCATTCAACTCTACTTTTATGTCATCAAATTGCTAATAAACTCATTAGTCGCATTTACATTTACCTACATACACTTGCTTTATTTTTTCCTCGCCTTGCGAGACTTCCGCAGCCTAGTTGGAGCACTATCTTGGATGATTACTGTGCCGTCCCTCACCTCTTGAGATTCGTTTTTGAATTTTTCTTGACTTTCCAAATAGAACATCAAATCCTTAACTTGGTCTTGCAAGTCTTTACATTGTTCATCAAGGTTATCGTTCTTCCCAGTTAAGAACTCAACTTTCGTAGAGAGACCTTCGTTCAAGGAATTCACAGAATTTAGCTCTCTTGTCAACTCTTGGATTTTCAAGTCTTTCTTTTTGATTTTTTCTTTTAGTGAGGGTATAGTATTAGATCGCAAATCATTAAAATCGGTTCTGAGTTGTTTCAACTCGTTGCTCAATTCTCTTATCGCCGTTATATTGGATTCTTCTTCATTTACGTTAGGTTTCGATAACAAGGATTCGTAATATTCCCGCTGGCTCGCAAGTTGCTCGATGAGTAGTTGAGAGTACTCAAATCCTACTTCGTCTACTTTGTCGAATGAGCTACCTGTATTGCTAGACTTCTGAGCTGGACCCCAATTGTTGCGACCGTTTGAATTACCCTGAGTCTCTTTGCCCGGCAATTCAACTATTTTTCCATCATCATGGTTTGCAAGTAATCTATGTACATAATTATCTCCAGCATAATCCCATACCCTTGAAGTGTTTATTTCCATTGCAAAACAATGGCCCGTGTGTATGAAATGCTTAAGGGAATGCTGATCGGGAGCATATCGATCACAACCCACATTTCCACAAATTAAGCAAACCCATAGATTATTTCGCTCCTGGCAGTCAAAACAATGCTCCTCTTGATCAGAACTACCCTGAGCAACAGGCGATGAGATATCTTCGATATGAGGTAGTTGCTGCCTTCGAATGTTTCTCCTAATATTACTATTCATTTTGCTGTTAGAATAACGACATATAGGACATGTATCATCTTTCCACTTTGTTAAGCACTGGCAATGAAAGGTGTGCTGACATGGTATAGTTACAAGACCAGTAATATTCGAATCCATTCGTTCCAAACATACAGGACATGTTGGAAGTTCTATAAAGCTTTTCCCAATACTTCGACTCAGTGTACCCTGGATGTCAGACCCATCTTTTTGGGCTTTCGTGAATGGATCATCCAATAAAAACGGAATCAAAGATTCAGTTATCTCATTCACATCTTCATTATCGACACTGGCAGATGCGTCCACTTCAACCTTTCTTAGATTCACAATATGGCAAGTCTCAGGCTCCATGGAGTTGAAATGCTTCCCATTAAACTTGAATTGAAATTCTGCTGTCTTGACTAAGTCATTAAACTTAAGTAATACTAAGAATCTGTTCGGTCTCTCACTCTTAAGTATTCTTATATGCGTGATATGCTTCATGAAAGCTTCTCCTATGAATCCTAAGAGATCAGTTACAGTGAAATAAGTAGGCACTGCAACTATGCAAAGCATTGTTTCATCACCATCTATATTCTGTCCCTGACTCAGGGCATCCATTTGACTGGATTCAGGCAGTGAAAATCTCTCGACGTCACTATCCTCATACTCTCTATATAATCTGACGTTCCCATGGCCCAAAAACTTGGCCTTCAATGGTTCTTCGTTATCACCCATGAGCTCCTTCAAATCAATCCCTTCACTATTATCAAATATTGAAATATCTATTGCCGAATATCTGTAATCGTTCTTACTAATTTGATCTTCTTTACCTGGTATTTCAATGACTATTTGATAGGTATCTCCTCCTATCATACTATGCTTGTCTGCGCTTTAAAGATGAGTTTGAAAGATATCGCCATAAATGCGTTTCTTATGTGATAACAATTTTAGAACTACGGTTAGTTTAAGTGGACGAAAAAGCAAAAAAAGAAAAGCCAAAATAGATACATTAAGATTAAAATCAAACAATTAGTTAGGTTAACTTTTGTTCCAAGTTTCTATAGAGAGTATTTAGTTTTATCAAAATCTAATAAACTTCTCAATATTTCACCTCGAGTACCAATTATATCCTCTTCCTTGCCGTTCAAAATTCTGAGAGCATTAGCATGAGGAATCCATATCACAAAAGAGTTTGCTGCTATGCCCGAATATACGCCGGGGATCCCATCCTCGAAAATAAGACACTCGTCCATTTTTATAGGGTCAAGACCACTATCTTTCCGCTCATTGTTGATGCTTTCCAAGCACACATGCCAGATATCAGGATGTGGCTTCCCTCTATCTCTTGGAATTCGCTTGTCATCACCCGTCACTACATGATGTCTAAAGACAGAAAATTCCTTGAGATGCCTAGTTTTTCTCTCGAAGTTTATAGTATTCGAACTAGTTCCAAGAGCGATAGGAACATTCTTCAGCTCCAAATACTTCAATAACTCCAACGCACCCGGTAAGAATTTAGTCTTATGCCATATGAGTTCTTGTTTTTTCATTGCCTTGGCACTAAATTCTTCTGGAGTTATTGGTAATTCGTACTCTTCCACAAGAATTTTAGTAGCTTCCAAAGCTGGACGACCTTGCAACTTTATCTTCACATCCCAGCTTAACGGTCCTTTACCGTATTCAGCTAACATTTCTGAAGCACATTCTGTGTATAGATCTTCTGAGTTGATGAGGGTGCCATCCATGTCTATATTGTTAGTTGTTGATTTAACAATTCTATAAAAGTCATAACATACCAAAGAGACAAGCTCTAATCCTTTTGCTGAAGTTATGTTAGTAATGTGTAAAGTATACTTACATGAGCAAGCAATTCTCTGAAGTTTAAACTTACGATTTTGTCATAATGTATACTTGACCAGAAGACGATATAAATCTACGTGTTCATCAAAACTACACTTCGCGAAAAACTATCCATATACTATTAAAAAACTAGCTTAGGGGAGATCTTTTGAATAAATAGGATATACTTTCACCGTTGTGCAACCTCCTAATAGCTTCAGCTAAGACGGCAGATATGTCAATGGTATCCAATTTTGGACAAAGAGGTAATTTTTCCTCAAACGGAACAGTATTAGTACATACTAACTTCGTGAGTTTCGAGCTATTTATATTCTTAATAGCATTTCCTGATAAGATACCATGGGTGACGATTGCAATTACTTCACGCGCATTGTTCTCTAATAAAACCTCTGCAGCTTTAGCCAACGTGCCACAAGTATCAGCCATGTCATCGACAATTATACAAACCTTGTCAGTAACATCACCAACCAAGACCATCTTCGAGACCTCATTAGCTTTAGCCCTTTCCTTATGGATTAAAGCAAAATTAAGATCCAAACTATCTGCAAGGCCTGCGGCACGCTTAGCGCCACCAGCATCTGGTGAAATAATGATAGCATCATCAAAAGCCAAATTTTCCTTTATATAGCCCACAACGCTGGGTTCCGCGTAGAGATTGTCCACCGGAACATCAAAAAAACCTTGAATCTGTGAGGCATGCAAATCCATTGTTATGACATGGTTACAACCAGCAGTTGTGAGCATATCAGCCATCAACTTTGCAGTGATAGGAGCTCTAGATTTATCCTTTCTGTCTTGACGAGCATATGGAAAGTTAGGTAAGACCACAGTAATTCGTCTGGCACTAGCAGTTCGACAGGCGTTAATCATAATCAACAACTCGATGACCCTATCATTCACTATTCCGCTGCCGATTTGGCAGATAATGAAAATATCTTCATCTCTTACGGATTCTCCGATGGAGAATTGAACTTCACCAGTAGAATCTCTCTTTAACTCGGTTGGAGTGAGCTTGATCCCTAGCCTTCTCGCAACTAGTTCGGCAAGTCCTCTATGAACATCACTCGCCAAAAGCTTGATTGAATTTGTCGACATCACGTTCTATCTTCTGCAAGAATATTAGTTGTTAGCACTTGCAAATAACTTTCCTCAAAAGAACTCTGGCAAGTTATACCTTTCACTAGTAGCCGGAGAAATACAGTTCAATACAAGACTGGAGTTACTCGAAAAAACCTTCCACTGGCACTCCTTTTCTCTTACTATATAGTTAGAAAAGAGTTCCTCCATAATTTCTATGTAACGAATTTTTAATATCATCGCGACATTACAGACATTGTCGCGCAAATATGCAGTCTTAGAAAAGATCATCGATATCTACAGGTTCATCATTGTCGTTGTTCTCCTCTGCATCCAGTGCTGCGACGTTCGACCTGTCGATATCCTCGATCTCGTTGTTTTGGTTATCGAGGTTCTCTCCACCCAGAGGTTCGTTCTGCATGGTTTGTGGCTCCTTCTGCAAACTACTCTTCAGATCGTTCAAAAGCTTTGCGAGTTCTCTCTTCTTAGCATCCAAAGAAGCCTTTAATGAATTGAAGCTTGTTTGGAACTTCATTTTCATCATCTTGTGAGTTGCAGATGCCAAACCCTTCCTATGGACTTCAACAGCGTTTTCTAAGTCTGCAACCTCTTCCTGCAACATCCTAACATGCTGCTTGTCTGTGCGAGCATCTTCATCTTCATCTTCATCTTCATCTTCGTCGTCATCTTCATCGTCATCATCATCATCGTCGTCGTCATCATCATCCTCTTCCTCCTGAGCCTCGTTGCCTTCTTCAGCAATAGTCGCTGATTCATTGTCCTTCGCATCCAAGTCGTTTTCACCATGCAAATCAGAAACTTCAGAGAACTTCTCATCATTCTCAAAAGCTTTCGCTAATTCGTCCTCAAGATCACCGAAGTCATGCTGTTCTGCCTGCTTTGAAACACCATCTCCTGCTTCTTGAATTTCCAGCACCATAGGCGCAGGGGTTGACGAAGATGAGGGAGTACCAAGGCGGCTGTACATGCTCGTATCCTTGTTTAAATCAACGATTTCAAAGTGACTTTCCTCGGCCTCGTCATCAAGACGGATTAGTTCGTTCACTTTATGCTCAATATCCTCTACTACTCTGTGAGTAAACTTACGCGGCTTGAGTCGCCTAAATACGTCCTCAAATGGATATGTTAGACCATTCTTAAGAACACCTTTTCCTGGTCTCAATTCCTTGTCCGGAGATAACTGATACAAAGGATGCGTAAAGGTGGAACTTTTGGGGACCTCAAAATCTCTTTCTATATTGAAATTCGAAGGATTAATCGGATGCAATACCAACAATATTTGACAGACATCAATTGTCTTGTATATATTTTTCTTATCTATGGTTTTAAAGAATTCCGTTATAGTAGGCAAATCTAGTAATCTCGCGGCGTATAAAACTCCATTAACACTAACCACGGCTTTCTCATTAGTTAAGAATTTAATATTCACACCAGTGAGGTCACCACTATAGACAGCATTTTGAACGAAATCCAAATTTTCGTCTTCCATAAAGCGGATGATGATCCCATTTTCAATCAATGGATCATCTTCTAAATCTGGTGCCTCCGAGTCGTAGCCTTCCCCTGGTATCCTAGTAGGTTTTATTCTGAATCTCTTGAAAGTATTATGAGAGGTAGTTTCATTTTTTACAATGGGATCCAAGTTAGACGCATGTTTACTTAAATTTAGCTTTATCTTTGGTTGCCTTTCATGAGCCTCTGATTTTTTATCCTTTGTGACTTTATGCTGATTCTTTGCTTTTGGAGCCCTGATTTTAATTTTAGGAAGAGTTGATTCCTTAGAAGGCTTTTGAGCATTATCTTCTTTATCACCACCGGATGATACTTTGAGCTTAAGCTTTAATGCCATTACTGCTTCCAGTTATCAACAAAGCGTTCGAGACCATTTCATCTTCCAAATTTCACCTCACGTGATATATTTTGATAATGAACAAAGGTTCATCGAAATGAAATTAACGATTGGGAAAATGGGTCGTAGTCATAGAGTATCGGTTGCTTCCAGTCGGAACAGAAGGTCATCTTCTCTAGTGAGGCGCTCAAGGAAGAGTTCTGTATCTTCGTTGGACTCCTCAGACTCGTTCTTACAGAATACAAACAATCAAGAAATATACTCCGGAGCTACATCAGAAGTGATTCCAAGTTCAATTACCTCTTTGCACTATCCCCATACCCTTCATAAGAATAGAACTAAGGATGAATACAGAATCAAAGAAACTTCTCCATTATTATCAGAAGCCGATGATAACGTTGGAGAAGTCGAAGGTAGTCGATCTGGTAGTCCTAGCACGAAATCCTTTGAGAGTCAAAGAGGATTTCGTTTCTTCTCTCCTGAAATAATAGAAACTGCCCCTGGGGGCTCAACTTTAGATAATCCTGAGGATCCTGTTGATTACAATACTAATTGGGAATATTCAATAGATAAATACTCAGATGTCGAGGAAGCTGGAAATATGGAAGACTTGCATAATTATGCGTTAGAATTTGATAGGGCTAATGCTGGCTTTGAAACTCGAAGTACAGTGGAGTCCATTAAGTCTTTGGCTGTTTCCACTGGACACAGAAGAGAATCAGAAGATTCAGATAAAGGGAACTCATCTGATAGCATAAGTTCAAGATACAAGGATGAAACTTTTGACGCTACATACTTGACACATACTTATTATCAGAGATATTATTTGGCGGAGGAAGATTTGGTAATTGGTATTGCTGGATACTCCTATTCTTCTTGGAAAAAAGGTTTATACTACCTTCTTTGCATTTTTACGTTGGGTTTAGCTTATGTTTTCCTAAGATGGTTCCCAAAGTATCGAATTCGTTTAATAGGTAAAAAGTGTCCATTGGGGAAAGCAGATTGGTGCATTATTGAAAACGAATTTGGAGAGCTTAGCACGGTGTGGATATCCAAATTCAGGTTTAATGAGAGATTCAGTGATTTCTTGACCTTGATAGAGGATCAGGAAATCAACGATAGTACTTTCAGTCGATTCGGAGAAGAAGGAAATAAGCAAGTGAATCCAATTGTTCCGTTTATTCACTCGTTCGAGTATAGGTATATCAAGTTTTTCTATTCTCCTTTGGAAGACATTTTTAGGACAAACTCTAATTGGTACGATATTCATTGGAGTGATATCAAAAGTCTAAAAGAAGGTAACTCCCAGAATGCTCATGAGCTCAGGCAAATGATATTTGGCCCAAATGACATAGATATACAAGAGAAAACTACGGTTCAGCTTTTAATGGATGAAGTGTTGCATCCATTTTACGTTTTTCAGTTATTTTCTATTATTTTATGGCTTGCAGACGACTACTATTATTACGCTTTCTGCATATTTTTGATATCGTTCGCATCCATCGTTAATTCCTTGGTCGAGACTAAGAGAACAATAAGACGCTTGAAAAGTATGTCGAAGTTTGAATGTGAAGTACGAGTGTGGAGAAGTGGATTCTGGAAACAAATTCGCTCTACTGAACTCATTCCAGGGGATGTGTTTGAGGTAGATCCTTCTTTGAATTTATTACCCTGTGATGCTATTTTAGTCAATGGAGAATGCATAGTTAATGAATCCATGTTGACAGGCGAAAGTGTTCCAGTTTCCAAAATATCAGCAACGCAGGATGTGATAAAGCTATTAAAAGAGGATTTTACTTCGCCAGCACTTTCTAAATCATACCTTTATAATGGAACTAAGCTCTTGAAAACACGCATCACGAATGATGAGCCTGTAACCGCTACTTGTGTGAAGACTGGTTTCAATACCGTGAAAGGTTCTCTTATACGATCGATGCTTTTCCCCAAACCAACTGGATTCAAGTTCTATGAAGATTCTTTCAAGTACATAGGATTTATGGCCATCATTGCGGCGGTTGGATTCTCTTATTCCACCTATAATTTCATAAAATTAGGATCTCCCATGAAGTTAATGATCTTGAGGGCGCTCGACATCATCACAATTGTCGTTCCTCCTGCGCTTCCTGCAACACTTACGATAGGTACCACTTTCGCTTTGAACAGATTGCAAGCATTGAATATATTCTGCACTGCTCCTACTAGAGTCAATGTAGGAGGAAAACTAGACATCCTTTGTTTCGATAAGACAGGAACATTAACGGAAGAGGGCTTGGATATTTTGGGCGTTCTTGTTGCTGATAATGCTCTCGGAAGGAAAGAGATAGTGTTTGGTGACATGGTGAAGGACAAGAATGATATTGAGCTACTGGAAAGCAGAAGAGGATTGGAAAATCATGGAACGCACAACAGTAATCATGTTCTTGGTGCGATGTCTACTTGCCATTCACTCAGAGAAATTGATGGCGATGTACTAGGTGATTCTTTAGATATCAAGATGTTCGAGTTTACTGGTTCTATTTTATTAGAAACTGCTGGCGGTACTCAGATTTGTCTGAAATCTGGTGACGTTCGGTATTCTGTTATAAAAGAATATGAATTTCAGTCAGATTTGAGAAGAATGTCAGTGTTAGTATCTGATGGTGACGGCAACTCGTATGTGTTCACGAAAGGTGCTCCCGAAGTATTATTTGAAATTTGTGATCGCGAATCAATTCCCTCAAATTATGAAGAGCTACTTCACCAATATACACATACTGGCTATAGAGTAATTGCCACGGCTTACAAGAAGTTATCATCAATAGATAACGCTCGAACCCTCTTGCGAGATATGGTGGAATCTGATTTATCATTTACTGGATTTATGATATTTGAGAATCGTTTGAAGAGTGCGACAACGCCCACTCTCAAAGAACTTAGTAATGCTGAAATAAGAACAGTAATGTGCACAGGGGATAACATTTTAACTGCGATTAGTGTTGCAAAGGAATGCGAGCTTTTATCTCCGCTGGTTCGCTACGTTTATATACCCACGTTCGAAGAACAAGCTGACGTTATCCACCTTAGCTGGATTGAGTTAAATGACGAAACGAATAGGTTGGATCCTGTCACATTGAAGCCGCTTGATGGAAACATAAGGAATGAATTGATATCAGATACTTCTGACTATTATAGACTAGCTGTTACAGGTGACGTATTTCGGTACTTGCTTACGGAAGTGAAGAATTCTAGCTTAATTCAAAGGATGTTGATGAAATGTGATATATTTGCTCGAATGTCGCCCGATGAAAAGCATGAACTTGTAGAACAGTTTCAGAAATTAGACTACACTGTCGGTTTTTGCGGAGATGGTGCTAACGACTGTGGTGCATTGAAGGCAGCGGATGTGGGAATCTCGTTATCTGAAGCGGAAGCATCTATCGCTGCACCTTTTACGTCGAGAAAATTTGAAATTTCATGTGTGATAGACGTGATAAAAGAGGGAAGAGCGAGTTTAGTCACAAGTTTTGCCTGTTTCAAGTATATGTCTCTTTATTCAGCAATTCAATTTGTGACTGTGACAATATTATACAAGAGGGGTACTAACTTGGGAGATTTTCAATTTCTATATATTGACTTATTTTTAATTCTTCCTCTTGCTATTTTCATGTCATGGTCCAAGCCTTATGGAAAATTAGTTGTCAAACGGCCTTCAGCAAATTTGGTATCACCAAAAATTTTGATACCTATATGTTGTCATATATTATTTCTTATGATACCCCAAATTATATTGTGGTTTTGGGTTCAAAGGGAGCCTTGGTATATTCATCCAGTACTTGGAAATGACGAGGAAGTTCAGTCTTCTGATAATACCGTTCTATTTTTATTCTCAAACTTTCAATACATACTCATTGCAGTTGTTTTGAGTACAGGTCCACCATATAGGCAACCTTTTTTCAAGAATTACATGTTCTTGCTCAATTTATGCTTTCTGTTGTTGATATCTGCACTGTTATTGCTCGTTGATGCCGATTCAAGGCTCGGAAATTTTATGCAACTTACCCCAATCTCGTCTTCATTTGCTTGCTACATAATTATCTGTGCAATCATCAACTTTTTGATGATGGAGGCTGGTGAAAAATGGTGGTTTCCGCAACTAGCTGGTTTATATAAGAAATTAAGAAATCGTCAAAGTGCAGTCAGAAGTAAGAAATTGTTCAAAAATTTGAAAAGAGAATTTCATCAAGTTGGTTCCGTATAGAGGTGGAAGATATTTACCTGTAGAATATAGACAATAAAGTAACAGACTTCAACTCTAGCTAGTAGCTTTAATCGAAAAATATGGCATAAGAATCAAACAATTGTCGCTGTTCTACCCTTGAATTTTGTGCACTTCTCAGTTATAAAAGTACGAGTAAAATGCTAAATGAGCCCACGTGCAACATTTCTCCTGATCCAGGGTTAAGGCGATAACATTTAAATAGACTTGACTTGATATAAGAAATTAGTCTTTTCAGTTAAGATTGACCAGATATTATCGCAGTAGCTTCCTCAAATAAAACAGAATGTCAACACAGAATAAGAGAATAGCTATTCCTGCGAGAGTGGAACCAAAGGTGTTCTTCGCTAATGAAAGAACATTCTTATCTTGGTTAAATTTCACAGTTATCCTTGGATCTTTGGGTGTTGGTTTGTTAAATTTTGGTGACTCTGTTGGAAGGGTGTCAGCGGGATTATTTACATTTATTGCAATGTTCACTATGCTTTATGCTTTGATCACATATCATTGGAGAGCAAAAGCTATAAGAATGAGAGGATCAGGACCTTATGATGATAGATTTGGGCCAACAATGTTATGCGTATTCTTACTAGTTGCCGTCGTTGTTAATTTTGTTCTAAGAATCAGAGCTTAAGGTATTGGCACTGTCTCACGTAAGGCAAGGTCTTAGACATGGTTGAATATCGACCGTTTGTTCGCTCGCTATTCCTGTACTATCTTTATTTACTTGGGCATCAGGAAAAAATCTGTAAGTAGAGTAGAGGTTGATGTTCGAAGTAGCCCATAGTTTCAAGAAATAGGTCAACGTTTATAAATCTTAATTTTGAATCTTATGATTCTACTTTACTATTGCTTCATAAATAGATAGCTTCCCATTGTAGTAGGTATGATATTTTATCGGGGATCAAAGGAATAAGTCTATCCTGGTTTTGAAGTTTGTTCGAATGCGACCCTACTCGACTTTCTCTAAATGCGCAACCATTTAAAGAAAACTTATTGTATTTTTTCAAGACCATGGATTTTAATTTGACATCTGATACGTCAACGAAAGTGGAACCTGATATTAGGTTTTCGAAGGTTATAGCATTGTACTTGATTAAATTCGATGTCAAAGTTGGAAACAAGATTGTTTGGTCCAAAAAGTTGAAGGATTGTAATGTCGATTTGAATAATGTCGAGTTCAAGGCTTTACCATCAGGAATACAGGACAGTGACTCGAGTACGGTTATATTTTCTCATATTTTTGAAGGCAAGGTACATTATGGTCTTAGTAGATATCTTCAGAAAATTTTTGGGGAAGTCAATGAGGATCAACAAATAGATAGGAAAAATATTGCAATGTTTTCTCTAGGTGTACTTTGTGATAACTCAGAAGACATCAACTGGGAAGCTAACAGATACACTAACAATGGATGGGAATATATCGATGTATTGGACGAGACGCTACAAAAGTATATTGAATCTAGGGATTACGAAAACTATGCAATTTTTGAAGATTTATTTGACACTATTACGGCCAACGCCTCTCTACTATCACCTAACTTTCCTGATACTCGGAATCATCTTTTAAATCAAATGCCTACTATGTTTCGTATTTTGGGTCCCTTGGTCTTTCCATTGTTCAAGTTGTCGTTACTCAGGAAAAGAATTATGTTTTTTCATAGGCATGGGTCAATGGTTGACAATTTTACACTGGGTGCTTTTACTTATTTACTACTGTTGTTATCCATTGTGCCTTCAAATATCAAAATACATTCGACTAACGCTCTCAGAATTTCAAGGCCCCTTTTCACCATAGGTTTGAGTGACATTGAAGATCTAGAGTACAAGGAAAGTGGTTCAGTGTGTGCTACGAATGATGAAATATTAATGTACCAAAAAGACCTTTACGATTTCGGAGTTATTTTGCCCGATGATGATTTTGTAGTTCCTTTGTTAGTCACTAAGGAACTATTAGCAGATTCCTCAACCTCCAAGAGCAGCATAAGTTCACATAATATGAAGGCGACGTTAAAAGATTATCACAAATTCAAATGCATTTATTCTCACTTTGCCTCGAGGGCAGATGGTTTTCGGGATCAAGAATCTTTTTCCAGCGATAATGTTACGGAATCAGTGCAGAAAGATTTTGGAGGAGAGTTTTCTGAGCCACAATGGTGGTTGCTGGATTCGACAGAGCCAATATCTTGGAAAGAGTACATCTGGTCTGCATTCTCATGGTTTGCTTCCGCGGGCTCGGTGGCTAGTTCAGAGGACAGCAATGAATTGTGTGCTCGCAAGGTAAGTCTGACAGATGTCTCAAGCACTGAAGAACTTAATAGAAGATATATTATTAATGCAATCGATGTGATCGGCCATTTTCATCAACTTACCGCCAAATGGTTCCGCTTAATTGATGACATAGTATGTGAGGAGCTTGATGAGCCTAACGTCGACTCTTTAGGTGGTTCGTCGGTAGAATACGAAGACTTACTCGCTGATCACAGAAAAATTACAATTGAGATTACTTATCAAGAGATTCTTGAAATGGAACTAGATCCTTACTCCGAGAGTGATCTTGAATTTGTGAAGGAGTTTGTGCTTCTATATTGGAGTTCAATTGTCGATCATGTTGAAATAGGTATTGGTATTCATGGTGTATGTTGTTAGAGTATTATATATGTTCACATAGGGTTACCCGCACTTTTGATTTCGTGGCGAGACACCATAGCTCACACAATTAATCAACAGCGAGTCAAGCTTAACAAGTACGGGCTAGTGAGTTGTTCCTTTTTGACTGAAATTAAACAAGTTTGCCCTTCTTTTTCTTGTAAGGATAATAATTCGTGACTTATTGCTGGTGGCGTCGAATTTGGCATAGAGTATTCTTGCACACGAGATTAGGTTTCTGCGTCAATAAAGAACTGAAGAATTATTCATCGATTAAACAAATCGATACATGGCTCCGTAGATTCAATTCTAGATAATCATTTGAAGAAAGTTCTCAGAGGTAGCATCAAAGTATTTTTAACATCATAAAACAGTTCAATTAGTAAACATGAGGGGCCAAAGCAATAGCTCTAAAGGCGTGTCAACGTCTAAATCTGGGACAGGCCACAGCAGCTTGAGTAGTCATAACATGAATAGGTCGAATAGTCATTCAAATGGTAATGGTAACCACCGTCGTTCAAATTCACGGACTGGTCATACAGGGGGTGCTAACGATGGAAAGACCACGAAACAAACGGAAATTTCAGCTTGGCAAGAAAAGTTGCTATATCTAGTAGCTAAATCCATAGGAAAAAAGTGTATTGCAACAGTGTCGTCGGGCTGCCGTTTTCTGGGAGTTTTGATTAGTGCTGATCTTGGAACTCAAGGGGGTCAAGCGGGGTCGTCCATCTCTATTATCTTGCAATATCCACGAGTGGTATCAAAGGCACTCATTAATGAGAAAACTAATATTGATAAGGATGAAGAAATGCCTGAAAGATTGATTATTCAAGCGAAAGACTTAATGGATTTTGAGGTTCCAATAGTTATTCCACCGGATTCTGGAAAGCAAGTTTCGGCTAAAGTTCCCGCTACTCCTGCCAATGATACTCCTGAGCGTAGTTCGTTCAAGACGGATGTTGATATCAGTGGAAATAAAGAGATAAACGAGAGGGAACTCAAGAGATGGGTTCCAGACGAAGATACTGAAGAGTTATCTTTGGAGGAAGAATTGGAGGGTGCAGAAGAATGGGATCAGTTCAAAGTGAATCAAGAAAAATTCGGTGTCCAACCATCTTATGATGAGCATTTATATACTACGAGAATCAACACTTCAGCTCCGGATTATGAGGCGCGTCTCAAGGAAGCAGAAAGAATTGCCAAAGAAATAGAAAACCAGACGACTTCTGATCGTCATGTTCTAGAGGAAAGAGGGGTACAGATTGATGATAGCGGAGTAGATGAAGAAGATAAATATTCCGGTGTTGATAGAAGGGGCGATGAACTAATGGCAGCTTTACGTAATACCAATTTATCAGCAGATGAAAGTCAAAAGGATAAGAAGGAAGGTAATAGGTTTGCGAATGCTAGGCAAAATGCAGCTCATTATCACAACGATCCCGCAATTATTTCTAGCTCTGCTATGCGGCCTTCCGCAAATGGGGAAAATGCATCTTCTTCCACAATAATAAGCAACGCAGAGGTAGCTCCGATCTCGCAAGCTAGTTCAGATTCTAAGCAACAGGATGTAACACAATCCTTCAAAACCAACGAGACATTCAGGTTGAATGCACAGAGCGAGATTAATTCTCTACGCGAGTTCAGTGCAAATTTCAAGATTCCGCATAAGCTTCCTAGCGATTTACTACCAATACTTGCTAAGGATAAAATAAAACAAGACGAGATTTTGCGCAAGAAAGAGAAACCAGAAATCTCCTCTAGAAGCTTCGGCAAAAATGATTCTAGTAGACAAGGAAGTCCGGCTCCACTGGCCAAGATTACTAATGATCTTCAAAAAAGCCCTCAAAGGAAGAAAATGGACCCTTCGAGGCCAGCATTCAAGTTGAATCCAAAGGCAGCTGCATTTACACCATCTATCAAGCCTCAGCTGTCACCAAGCATAACAAAGGCCTCCTTCCAGCAGGGTGTGTCATCACCCAGAATAGGGAGTCAAAGGACTCATACAAGTGGCAGTGGATCCAGTGCATCGGGTGCTGCGTCAAAGCGACATCATCAAGTTTCACCTGCCGAATTTTTTGGGGGTGCTGATAGAGTTCCCACAAAAGAGACTCAGGAGAAGAAGGTCAAGCAATGGAAGGACTCTTTTAATTTATTTATTACAGTTGAGCGTAAAGCGCAGGAAAAGAATGTCTCTATATTTTTTGAAAAGACGTTTCACACACCCCCTACTTGGGAATCTACCATCGATGAACTGCATGATTCATTATTTCCTTCTCCCGATAGTTTAAAAGGGCCAAGTCCTCTAGTTCAAAATTCCTATGCTTTCATCCCAAGCCCCATGGTTGCAAGTCCGAACTTATCCGTCCCAGGCTCATATTCAGGCATGTCTGTGTCACAAGCGGGTAATAAATTTGCAATGTCTCCTCAACAGCAGCAAGTGGCAGCATTAGCGCATTTTCAACAACAGCAGTTTCATGCAGCTATGATGTATCAGCAGCAGTTTGGAGGCGTGGCGCCGGGACAGTCCCCTCTTCCTATGTATGGACAGGGATCAGATGCTCCTTTCATGCCTACAGCAGGATTTGTCGTTCCACCTGCGGGTTTTGTTAATGCTGGCAGTCCTGTTAACGGTAATATGATGATGGTCGGTAGCCCTTTCAATGGATCAAGCAATCTTGGAAGTACGCATCATAATCATCATAATAATTATAATAGCCAAAATAACTACTCAAGGAGGTATAATGGTAGCCATAACCATCATCATCATCATCATAATAATAAGAGGCCTAACTAAGAACAAGAAAAAAAAAGCCATTCAGGCGCTTCAGTTTTATTGGACTGATCATATAAATGATCTTATCAGCAATATTACTCATTCTTTTCTCAGACGTTGCATCTTGTTTACAGGTTGCTGTGTAAGTATTGCAATTGAGTATGCTTCTTAGTAATCAGTATTTTAGTCTTGAATATATTCTATTGTAATGTTTATGTAGAAGATCAACTTGGTTAATCATATTATATGCACACCTGGTTTATAAGTATCTCGATAAACGATGATGAATAAAACGTGTTAGATTATGCTAGTATGAGTGAGGCTGCGTTGTCGAGAATAGGACACCTAATAAAGGTAGAAGATGAGTTGACGAAAATTCCGAACCTTAAACAGCAATTTTTGAAGGAGAAGGCTTCTATTGATGCCAAGTTGAACACGATTACTCAACGACAGATTGATTCCATTCTGAAAGACATGAAGAAATTGAGTGAAAGTATGGTCAAATTGAACAATGTAAAGGGAAACATTAATAGAATCAATCTGATTTATGATGATTCTTTAGCGCAAGCGAAAGATAATGAAGTGATCAGACAGGTGACGGACGTAAATCAGTTTCTTACACAGGTTAAGAAGTTGTACAAGGATATTTCAAAATTTAAACAAAGCCTTGAGACTCTAGATTTATTGATTGATAAAGAGTTTGAAGTGATAAGCGCAGACATAACCTACCCTTTGGACAATATTTTTCAAATTCATTACCACTTCACACAAGCCAGGAACCTACAGGATTATCTTGAATTGGGTAGTTTTTATTTATCGGATGACTTAAAATCTATAGTCTCGAAAGTGCTACTTCCAATTAAGAAAACTTTAAAGAAGTTTGACAATTTGTTGAAAGAAATTGTGATAAGTATGACCGAAGGATTGAAAGAAGGTAACACCGAAATGATATTGAAGTTGATTACAATAATTGATTTTGAGGCGAAAGAGGATTTAAAAGTTGCATTGAGAAAGAACTTGAAACTTATGGAATTCAAAAATTTCTCTGGAATTGATTATTCCACCTTCAGAGGCTCGAGAAGAAACTATAAGAAGTTTTTTTACGATAAACTCGAAGAATCCCTTGCAGACACATTTGACAAGTGTGTTGAGCATTTTTCCGAGGATAGAATCCTTGTCTATGATAACCTAAATTGGTTGGAAGATGAATTAGTCTTTGTGGTGGATACTTTCTCTCCATTATTCCCAAAATATTGGAAGATTGATAGCTTCATTGAATATGTCTACTACAACAAACTACATAATTTCACGATGGATGTCATAAATACTGATCCACCGGCGGAGGACTTGCTCAAAATTCTTGCCTATGATTCTCATTATGGAGAATTCATTATATCTTTATATGCGGATGTTGACAATAAAGCATCCAAACAAGTCCCTAAGAAGGAGAAGAAATCGATAATTGGTGATGAGTTAAAGAAAGTCGTTTTGGATGACTATTTAAGTGTTATTGTGAAGAAGATGGAAGAATGGAATGATAATTTAATGAAACAAGAATCTACCTCATTTGTTGAAAGAAATGTGCCTCCAGATGTATACACATATCGTCAAACCTTTGAGGATGAAGATTCTAATGACCAACCAATAACTGTGGAGATACGAAGTGATGTATTTGTCTTACCCGATTTCAAGACTTCCCTCACTATATTTAAAGAGCAAGCTGATGTTGCAGTTGAATCTGGTTATGGCAGTATATTAGTTGGCGTCATTGAAAACTGGTCAACTTGTTACATAAAACGCATTCTTAATTATAAGCTGATTGTGGAAGATGAATTTGACAAGTACATGACAGTCTACACTAATGAGCGATTCTTAATTCAGGAAAGCAAAGCTAAAAGGCTATTTAGAAAGCAAAGCTCTCAGCCTGTTGTCGATTTAGATAAATTGACCCCAGAAGAGCTAGATGCTATTTCAAGAAGAGGACTCATCGAGTATTTAACGGCGCTAGGGAATACATTCGAAATAACGACAGATAGACTTCAAGATAAATTCTTACCAAACTATAAGGCTAAAGTTCACTCCAGCTACCAGTCAAGAATTCAAACGTCTTTCGAAGATACGGTAACTCCTAGTACAGAATTAATAGCGCAGGTAATCAGAGCTATTATCGACATAATCGTGAACGATTTGTACCCAGCGTTATCAAGTGTCTTCACCAAATCATGGTACGAAGCAGGTCACAATCAAACCTCAACAGAGTCTACCATGGCTCAAAAGATTTTAGAAACTATTTGCGAATATATGGAAGAGCTAAGAAGCTATGCATCTTACGATATTTATCTGTGCATATTCGCACTTTTATTGGATCTGTTTATATCCACTTATATTAGAATTGGATATGAGAATGTATTGCATGGAAGTGGAAAGAAGATTGAACCCTATGAAAAAAAGAAGTACAAATCTTTCAGCGAAGCAATCGAGAGAGACACCACTACATTTTATGGAGGTCTAGAGCATTTATTTACAAGGAAAGACTCTTATTACTTGTTAAATAGTTTAAGGGCTATCGAATTTTTAGCTGACCTTGGTACATGTGAGGATCCAATGAATTTTATCCCTCAATTATGGGAGAATGAGATTCTAGCCTCGTTCTATTATTGCTCTGTCGAGTACGTTAGAGGGATCTGTTTATGCCGCAAGGATATGGACAAATCTTCTACAAATCGCCTAGTGGAGCAGCTTGAAAGTATTCAGAATGAATATCACAAGAATGTTCCTGTTCCAACTGAACTAACGTCTACATTAAATGACTTCTCTTTTACGTAATTATGTCCTTGTGTACGAGAATCAAGATAAGTATAGTATTGCAAGAAGCCCGCTGTGTCTCATCAATCTTCCTCAGAGGATGAATATCCAAGTGACAACAAAGCATTTGATTGTTGGCTCGTCTTAATGCGATTGTTCTCAGCTTCTTTCAGATTTTTTTCCTTCCTCTTTAATGTCATTAAATTTTGCAGCTCATCCACTCCTACTAGTCCTTTGCGATTACGAGATCCATCACTTTTAATTGTTGCAGAAGACCGAAACTTGGCGAATTCTCGCTTAGCTTGTAACTCATCCTGCTCGTTCAATGATTTCTCTAACGCTGCCTGCAGCGTATCAATTTTCGACTGAGCTAAAACAATCGCAGTGTCACTTCCTCCCTTCGACTGTAAAAGGGCTTTTCTTTCATTGAGTGAGGCTAGTTCTTCATTAATCTCTTGTTCCCTCTGTTGTGCCAAAAGTTTTTTCTGTAAATTTTCCATAACGTCACCTTCCTGATTTTTCAATCCCTCATCCTTCTTCCAAAATTTGTCAAACTTTCGTCTCTTCTCTTGAAGTTGAAAGAGGCGATTCTCAATATCCTCCTTTTCGAGCCTTTCTAGTACTTCTGATTCTGACTCTGGTTTAGATGGGTTTTGTGGGCCGGTCTTTACTTTGGGCTCATAGTTTCTTTTAGCTCCATCCTCAGGAATAAATAATAGGCTGCTCTGGGGATTAGTCTTGAAAGTGATATGATTATTACAGTTGGGACACATTATATGGAAGCGTATTATCTTCACTCCCATATACTTTTCATTTGTAATATCCTTGGTGGCATTAAATTTCCGCCTCTCTGCAATGTACTCATTGCATCGTAAGCATCGCATGGAAAACGGTAAACTCAAAGTAATTCTTTCTTTCTTCTTTGTCTTCTTGACCTTGCTGACCTTAGAAGGATCAAAGTCGGGCGGATAGTACTTATTTATTGCCTTTCTTTCTGACATTGGATGATCTTCAACTTCTAGTTATCTTCAAGCTTTAACTCGTTCTCTATTTACACAAAACGATTCCAAAACGATGATCAGAGGAACAATATACATAAAATGGTTACGTTTTATTAAAGATGCATCCAACAGCATGAACCTATCCGAGGAAGCATTATACTATTCTATTTAAAATACGATTTGGATTAATCTTTCATAAAAAGAAATAATATAATGCTAAGTTTAATCAGCATTTCTTCTGGCAGCCTTCTTAGCAGCACGACGTTGAGTACCGAAGATTTTCTTATCTCTGTTCTTCTTTTGCTTTCTTTGTTGTCTAGCTGGCTTCTCGACCTTCAGAGCCAAACCGTATCTGACCAATCTGTATGCTGGCTCGAACTTCTTAGCGTCAGCAACAGACTGGTAGATCAAACCGAAACCAGTGGATTTTCCACCACCAAATTGAGTTCTGAAGCCGAAGACGGAAACAGCGTCCTTCTCAGCCTTGTAAATCTCGGCCAATCTTTCACGCAATTCATCCTTTGAAACATTTGGTCTGTCTGGGTGCAAGACGTCAATGACAAATTGTCTTCTTGACAATAATGGATTGGTAATAACTTTACGAGTTCTAATAGTAACAGTGTCACTCTATAATTTGTTAGTATGTGTTTCTATACGTGGCTACCAGTCGAAAATCACTGCATTCATGTCTAAACTCCCTACGCATTTAAACCTCTTCAAGGTTCTGGTCATCTAAATGCCATAAGTCACGCCCCATTCTTTGGTTACATAGCCTCTTAAAATCTATTCTGACCATTTTTGAAGTCTGTATTGACTTTCCTCCCCAATCGACATTCAAATGTTCTTCTTCCTATGAACCTGGTCTCGTATCTATCTCTCCTTCTTCATATATCGTATTTGAGTTGCAGTAATATCGAGTTTAATGAACTTCAATCGTTGATCAACATACCATTTTCAAATTCTGTCGTAATATATTATTATTTGCTTGGTCAAAGTTACACTTGAAAAACTTTTAGTGAAGCTAGTAGAGACTATTGCAAGTGGAGTGTGCACAACTGAAAATTTTCAATTCAGATTATGTAATAGTTTCGCCAAAAGGACAAATCTTCTTCAATAATCACGTGCTCGATTGAATGAAAAGAGCGTCACCTTCACGTGAAGTTTTTCTATGAAGCCCTAAAATGTTTCACGTGTATGTGTGTCGTGGCGATTTCATTTGTTTCATACTGGGCTAAATTATACTGGCTCATCAAAGTCCGAGATTATGATTAGCTAAAGACGCAGACGTACTTGGTATTGCGTTGCTCTGTGTTTTATTTGCTACCATGCTCAATTACAATGTACATAGTTGACTGCACGCTTATTTGATATTTGTTAGATGTTTAGATATTTATCATTTACTTGGTATCTGCTTCTGTCTGGAGAGAAGGATGGTCATCGATGTTGAGCTTTGAAGGCTGCTGTCTGTAGCATAGTGAAATTGGAACTTTTGCCGAAGTAGCACGAGTAAAAGTATCTGTGTATTGCCTCTTGACGTAGTTTGGTCGTGAGATTTGGAATGAGGCCATAAAGACGACGTATATAGTTGAAGTGCATTTCTCTTCATATAGACATGAAGTAGGAGGAGCCTGAGTGATGAGAAGCGAAGCGCAATTGCTCATTTCACAATCATCGTAACTGATTGCCTTGATATTACTAGTTTGCCTTAAATAGGTGCTAAAAGTTCATATAGATAGCGTTGCCTTATTATCTGAATCTGTACTTTTACCCTTTGTAGTTCTTGAGAACTTGGATCCAACAATTAGACCAAATGAGTCCACTTTGATGACTGATTCACGCAGAATATTTGAAATGTATTCTGTTCGATCCGTACAATCATTCAAAGAAAAAGGATTCACATACTACAAGAGATAAGTACACAAACGGGTCGTTAATTTGCTACTTCATACTTCATCTATGTATCGAACGTACTTTGGTTCTTAGTTTTTCTTCGTAAGACCAATTCTTACAGCCTTTGGTTGAGTGTAGTTCTCAAAGGCCTCAGCACCCATTTCTCTACCAATACCTGATTGACCGTAACCACCGAATGGAACCATTGGGTGGAAGTCGTTATAGGTGTTGACCCAAATAGTACCGGCTTTGATTCTGTTAGACACATCAATTGCCTTGTTAATGTCCTCTGTGTGGACACCTGCAGCTAAACCGTAGTCGCTGTCATTGGCTAAAGCTACTGCCTCATCGACAGTCTTGAACTTACTTAAGGTAACAACTGGACCGAAGATTTCCTCCTTCACAATTCTCATATCTTCCTTTACATCACCAAAAATGGTTGGCTTGATGAAGAAACCCTTGTCTCCTAATCTTTCACCACCGGTAAGCAAGGAAGCACCTTCCTTCTTACCAATATCAATATAATTCATAATCTTGGTCATCTGTGCCATAGATGCCTGAGCTCCCATGAAGGTGTCTTCCTTGAATGGGTCTCCGATTTTCAAGTTCTTGACAGCAGCAGCCAATTCTTCAGCTATCTTGTCATAGATACCCTCCTGAACGTAGATTCTAGAACCTGCACAGCAAACTTCTCCTGTGTTGTAGAAGATACCGACAATCAAGTTTTGAACAGCCTTAGAAACATCTGCATCATCAAAAACGATGTTTGGAGACTTACCACCCAATTCCAAAGTAATTTTCTTCAAATTAGAATTTGCAGCAGCCTTCATAATGTGTCTACCTGTGGCAGTGGATCCAGTAAATGCAACCTTTTTAATATCGTGATGGGAAGCAATTGCCTCACCTGCGATCTTACCGAAACCAGAGACTATGTTCACAACACCAGGGGGGAGATCAGTTTGTTGTAACAATTTAGCAACATACAAAGCAGATAATGGAGTCAGCTCCGCCGACTTCAAGACAACAGTATTACCTGCAGCTAAGGCAGGACCAATCTTCCATGAGAGCATCAACAATGGGAAATTCCATGGAATAATCTGACCACAGACACCAATTGGCTCTCTTCTAACATAGGTGAAATGAGTGTCACCAGTTTCTGGAAGAGATCCCAAAAGCTTATCTGTCCATCCAGCACAGGATTTGAGGTAAGCTGCGGTCAATGCCACATCACCTCTAGAGCATATCAAGGATTTACCGTTATCCAATGTCTCGATGTGTGCAAGTGTGTCCGCGTGCTTATCAATCAACTCGGCAATTTGGTACAAAACCTTGCCTCGAAATGCAGGGTCGCGAGTTGGCCAATCAGTGTTGAATGCCGCTTGGGCTGCCTCAACAGCCCTGTCAACATCTTCTTCTCTTGCCTCGTAAACATGAGTAACCTCTTCCTCGGTAGATGGTGAAATAACCTCAAATGTCTTCTTCTGCTTAGGCAAAACGAATTCATTATTGATAAAGAGTCCGGTGGGCTGTTGGTAAGTAGTACCATTAGGCAATGTTACATCCACACTCAATGGTAAGTTGGAGTAAAACCTAGATGATATCCTCACCACCGCAGGAACATAAGATAAGTTCTTCGATGTTCTCGTAACTGAAGTTCTAAGCATATTGGCAATTTCTGCTAATAATTACTATCTCTACGAAAACTTTTATTCCTACAATATGGAATCTTAGCACCATTTATATGACCGCTTGTGGGGTTTAATTGTGCTTCTTTTCGTCATCGAATCCTGCCCCTCTTTTCGGAGTGCAACAAATTAGGGCTGGACTACCACTAATCTAGCTAGTTTAACTCCGAATAGTTAATGTAGCGCAAAATTGCATAAGCCATGCTTAGTCCTCTATGCATTGGCAAACAATTCCACATCGGCTTTTATGGCTCAGAGCGGGACTTCATTGTACCGCACTAGCCTTGGTCAAAAAACTTCTCCACAACTGCCGTGGCCGGACATAATCAGCAATTGCGGTGATTAGTGTAGTTGTTACCAAAATCCGATGACCGTCTTTCTGCATTGCGCACAGATACTATGAATTGCTACTGCACCCGCCGAGCTTACATTTCTGGCCGTATAATGTCGTTATCAATACGAAATTGTTAGAACAATGTCGTGACACAAAATTCGAATGTCCCGAAACGGGAGCAGTATGCAGTGAACAAGATGAGCGACCGCATCGACTCTTTCTACACTTGGGGGGAGATCAGAACCTGGGGCTTATAAACGTCCACAATCCTGCGATATAACCGTTTTTTCGAGTTTCGGAGTTTGCAGCCATGTCAATATGGGTCTCGGGACCCATTTGCGGAGTCGATAATTGCAGGAGTAGACTATGGAGAAATGCAGATGGAAGTCGAGTGTGTCAGTATGGGCACGTCATGGAGGGAGATTTTGAGATAAATGATGAACAAGAGGAAAATTTCGTACCAACCAGGCGGCTCAATTTGCGAGCAGATGCACATGGATTTACAGTAGCCCAAAAGCACACAGGCAACGGACAGGATGGTTTGCTGAAGAAAGTGTATGGAGCAGAGGCCAGGACACTTTATCTTCAATGTTTGCAATGTCTCTTAAAAGAGCAGTTGGCAAATCTTCTGAAATTTGGTTTCTATGATATCAGCAAGTTGGAACCTGTAGTGAAACTATTTTGGATACGTCATCTTACGTTTGGCAGGCAGAATAGTATGGAAGGAGCATCCGGAGATAAAGATAAGGCGCTGTATTTACCTAAAGCATTGGATTTGATTTGCATTATATATTGGGCAGTATTTCAGAATGAGTCTCAGCCATTGTACCTATGCGATGTGGTCGAAGGCATCAAACTGAATAAGTTTGCGTACATCAAAGCTCTTCACTTGATACCGAGACTGTATCTTGAGAGACTTCCATCGTTTTATCTCAATTCCTTGGAGCCTTATAAGTTTCCTCTTGACGGGGAGCTTTGCGAAAGAGTCCTCTTCGTTGGGCGACGTATAGTCGGAGAACACGAGATGTTCAATTTGGGTTTTGATTATTTCTATCCACTAGTTTACAGCATACTCACCAAGAAGCTTCTCATGCCGACTGCGCCCAGGTTATTTTATATATGCATCAAGTTGGCTGATACTGTTGAACCCTTACCGACTTTAGATTTTGGAGCAAAGTTATCACGCTTTCCTGAGATAGTTTGTTTGGCATTTATGATCTTTACAATTAAAGTATACTTATTAAACTGGAATGACGTTGATTTCGAAACTTGGATGAAAGCAATTTCCGATCATGACTTAGAGGAAGAATTTTCTTTCGCTGGACATGATTCTGGTTCACAGGACATGTTGAACTGGTCCGATTCAAAAGTTGATAAATACTATGATTGGATATTTGAAAATGTACTTCCTGAAGAGGATGATAATGAAATTCCACTCATGAAGAAGAAATTATACCAGTTGTTCGACATTGACAACTCTTTGAATTGTGTTAAAGAGAAGACTTCGCATTATGAAGAGAACAACATGGCACAATTGTACTATCTCACGAAAATAACTGAAGCCTCGTGCTCATTACCCCTAGATAAGAGAATCATGAGGACCGAAGATGTGGCTCTTCTAGAAGACAAGCTATTCCACAGATTTTCTGAATTCTTGGGAGTCCCAAGAAAAGTATTAATAGATTCTTACGAACTTATTGAAGGCTTCGCCAAAAACAGCATTAGTATTTAACGATATGGATACGTTTGAAGAGAAATAATCTGGCATTTTTAAAATCTTTCCGCATCGATTGTATATGATTGTAGTAATAGTAACTGATAATTTACGTGATTAAACCTGCATTTTGATCGCGATTGTTTATTTGAAAATCGAACATCTCTCAATAGCAAATGCGCTTAGCATTTGGGACTATATGCTGGCATCTCTGGAAGGTACCCTTCTCTCTAACTCTACATATAGTAATGGAGAGAATACTGCATTTTTGAAGAAACTGGTTGATCAATTTTTGGAAACTAATCGTCGGGATGACTCTTATGTGGGTGTCGATGAGCACGGTAATCACATTTCAGGCATGGATTCTCTACAAGAAAGTGAAAATATGAATGAAAGCGGACTGAAGGAAAGTATTCTGATTGAAGAAGAGGAGACTGTTCGAAATAAAGCCATTATTGATATAAACAATTCTGCAGAGAAGAGCGCTGAGCAGAGGAGTACGAACCCCCATAAAGCAGTATCGAGTAATAAGCGTCATTCTAGTCCTGAGGCCAGCCGAGGCAACAATCCTAGAAAGAAACGTAAGCCATCATCGACCCAAGAATTGGGCATGGATATTCCATCATTCAAAACAATTACATCTAAAAAAAGAGTTTCAGGAAAATTCATTGAAAGGTGCTGGGAGTCATTGAGTTCTACGGACATGAAATCATTTGAAAGAATATTAAATATATCATTAAATAGGACTGTGGAAAGATTCGGATCCTACTCTGATCCGAAAATCACGAAGAAAATGCAGAAAGCTCAAAACACTCTTATACATAACTGGACGAATAAAGCCCATAACTCTTCTTTCATGAAACGACTCGCTGTCACAAAAGTACCACAGCCCAGCTCTTTAAAGTCGTTAAGTAAGGGAATCAACAATAATCTTGACATGTTTAATTATGATCAACTATTGAGGCAAAGTCAATTCTTACAAACATATCTCCTGGCAGAGTACAAGCAATTAGCTGAATTAGAACGATATCATAATGAGCTACAGACCATCTACGATTCGGATTTGCGCTACTTTGAAGAATTTAAGAAGACAGCTTTAATAAACCGTGAAAGGATGAACAAAGAAACTGGTCAAAGGCTACAGAAATATGGTTTGGACATGTTAGCAAATCATGAGGTACCTGTATCAAACGATGATAAAATGCATACAAATTTTGATCCCAACAAAGATGAAGATGTAAGAAAAATTTTTGAAAGAATACATTCAAATACAAAAGATATGGCAATACGAAGTAAATTGTTGAGAATGCTAGATCTGAATTTTGACGAACTACTTAGTGCTTTAGAGAAGTAATCACATCTAAGATGTATATATCCAAATCACCGTTACTACGATGATGTCAGTGTTTTCACTTTTTTTCTCTTCAGACTCTGTATCACTTTGATCTTTCAGCTCAATGATGAAGCTGATATAACCATCCTTCTCTTGGTTCCATAAGGTACCAATCTTCGAGCTAATATTTAATCCCACATGGATCGATTCACCTGACAGGATCTGAGTTATTTCCACTAGGAATTTATGCTTTGAAGATTTTTCTTGAAGCTTTGTAAGGAGATAATTAATCACTTCAGCACTGTCTTTGATTGAACCTTTGTATTGATTTATCAGATTTTCGAAGAAGTCCAACGATACTGGAGCTTCTTGCGAATCTGAACTTGCGTTCTGGACTATCGAATACATAATTCTAAGTATGGCTTTGCTAGTAAAATTTATACAGTATAGCCACCAAGATATTATCGGAGTTATTTATATCTTCACTATTCGCGCGCGTTTTATGGTGTTTCGCCCGCAGGTATCGATGAAAACTACTGAAAGTCTTCTTTGCTAGATGAATTTTTTACGGCGACAAGAGAATGTGGATTCGTCAGGGTCTTCTGACTCTGTATCTGTATCCTCGAAATCAACAAGTACTAGTAGAGCCAGTGATTTGCCACAAAAAGAAAAAAAGAAGTTGATAAAACGTCATACTCCCTTCGAAGCACCTATCACACCTATTAAGGAGCCTGACTTTAATCTCACACCAGAAGAGGAAGGGAAGTACCAACAAGTGTTAGAACACTTTCAGAAATTTGTAGAGAAAGAACACCCTGTCAACGATGTTGCTGGAGCTCCCCGTCACGAGCTCTTGGACGAAGAGTTAGCATGGCTTACAAGAGAATGCTTCTTGAGGTACTTAAGAGCAACCAAATGGAAAGTTGATGCTACCATTAAGCGCATAGAGGAAACCATTTTGTGGAGAAGGGCTTTTGGCTTGGTATCTATACCTGGCCATACAGATTCCTCTCAGTTGATAACCGCGGCTTTGGTAGAGCCAGAAAATGTAACTGGCAAAAATTTAATTGTGGGCTACGATCATGATAATAGGCCTTGCTTGTACCTTAGAAATGGATACCAAAATACAGCTTCATCTATAAGACAAGTACAGCACTTGGTTTTTATGCTAGAAAGGGTTATTCAGTTCATGCCAGCAGGGCAAGACACTTTAGCCCTCTTAATCGATTTCAAGGCTGCGCCTGCAGAAATGAAATTATCCGCAAAATTCCCCTCCATATCGATTTCAAAACAAGTGCTACATATTTTACAGAATCACTATCCTGAACGCTTGGGGAGGGGCTTGTTTACGAACATTCCATGGATAGGATATACTTTTTTCAAACTTGTAGGTCCCTTCATCGATCCATACACTAGGCTGAAAACAATTTACGACCAACCTTTCGAGAATTTTGTACCAAAAGAGCAATTAGACAAAGAATTCAATGGATTACTAGATTTCGAATATATTCACGATATTTACTGGAAAGAGATGAATGATATTGCTGAGAAGAAATACGAACTTTATATGTCCAACTTTAGGAAACTTGGAAAGCGTATAGGTGTCAGTGAATATGATTTAAGAAGCCATAACGTTTAGATATTTTTATTACATTTATTTATTTATTTGTTCTGTTAGAATAGGAATGCATAATAAAAAGAATTTTTGAATTTAGGATTCTATTTGCAATCTTTGAGAAATTTTGTAGACAACTGGACGAGATTTAATAAACAAGAATGTACTACTTGAAGTATGTACAGTTTTATGTAACATAAAGGATCAGTCAGCTGCCAGCTCCAGAATCTGCCGATTGGCTCGAATGGTAGTGATATTGCTCAAGGGATTTGGATCTGAAGTTTGAGCCTGAAGCTGACTGTGTTAGATGGTGATGATGCTCAAACTGCATACAATGATTGAAAAAATCAAAATCCATATTTACGAAGCTGATAGACCTTAATACCAAGATGGCTGAGAGTTATTCTGTGACTGTAATATCACACAACAAAGACGATGAGAATATTCTCTTAGGTGCTGATAAGTATTTAAAGAATTTGGAGGATGTGACTATCGTCAGTGAGAGAGTTTTGTCTCTTGGGAAAGCTGTTGATTATTTGATTTCGATGGAGCCAATGATCAGCGAAAAGATTCGAGGTTTTTCACATGAACAGAAAGAGAAGGGATATGATATGATCGTACAGAAAAGTGATGGTAGAAAAAATAAGCGATTATTTGTCTTTGATATGGATTCTACTTTGATTTATCAAGAAGTAATCGAGTTGATAGCTGCATACGCGAACATTGAGGACAAAGTTGCAGAGATTACGGAGAGGGCCATGAATGGAGAGTTAGACTTCAAGGAGTCATTGATGGAACGTGTCTCCTTACTAAGAGGTATAGATGCAACTACAATTTGGAGTGAACTAGAGCAGAAACTTGAGATTACAAAAGGCGCAAAAAAATTATGCAAAGCGCTAACTGCGTTAGATTGTATTAAAGTCGTATGCTCAGGGGGATTTATTCCATTGGCGTCCTACTTAAAAGATGTACTAGGCCTCGACTTCGCCTTTGCTAATCAACTAGGTACAGATTCCAACAATAAGCTAAATGGGAGTACAATTGGCGAAATTGTGGACGGAAACAAAAAGGCAGCAATATTGCTCGAGATAGCAAACAAGTATGAAGTGGACCTCCGTGATACAGTAGCTGTTGGAGATGGAGCAAACGACTTGAAAATGATGTCGGTTGCTGGGATTGGAATTGCATGGAATGCTAAGCCCAAGGTTCAAAAGCAGGCACCTTGCTGCTTGAATACCGACTCATTAGCAGATATTCTTTACATCATGGGATATGACGATGAAGAAATCAGCAAACTTTTAGATAAATAGAATATCATAGATTTTAGCTTCCGATGATTTTACCTCTCATTACTCCCATAATACCATTAAATAACAATACTTCGTTGTCCGCATCGATTGTCTGCAAGGATATAGTTTCCTCTTCAATGAAATTTTTTCTTAACAAGAAATGTCTCATAACTCCACATAAGCAACCGCTACTTAATTGAGGCGTTATCCATTTACCGTCCTTTTTGCGTTTGATCGCAACGTTACTTATTGATCCCTCCATAAGATGCTCCAGCCCGTTGATAAGAAAAACTTCTTCTCGATTGGGCCTTAATCCCGGTAGACTTCTGTGTCTTGCAGCATTATAGACAGTTCTATTAGTAGTTTTAAAAGATGTGAATGGAGAAATAAGAGTCAGCTCTTTATCAATGTAGACGTCCCAAATATCGTCCGTGCTGACATTCGGATTTTGAAGTCCATCAAGTAAATTTTCTCTGATTGGTGTGTCGTATATTTCTATTCTTACATTACCATCTAAGGACACCAAAAGTCTGATTTTCATAGGTTCAAACACAAATTTATCTGACTGCGCAATGGCGTCAATGATCTTCGATAACAATAGATCCTCATGAATATCAAAATCTAGTTCTTTCACTCCATGCGATTGTATGTGAAAATATTCTAAAGTAAAAAGCAATCGATTGTAATGTTCTTCAAATAAGAAAAAGTTCTCTTTAGTGATATCTGGAGCAACAATGGGTGGTATTGGCGTAAGTTTAGGATCATACCTTATTGTAGAAAGAATTTCAAACTCAGTGTTTTGAGGCTTAAAATTACTAGATAGATACTTCTTATGAATATCATCAGCTATACTTAAATAGAACGAAGAATTCTCTTCCATGTTATGTCTATGGGTCCTGTCAAAGGCTTATCATTCAGTATCTGAAATGTGTACCACTTTAAATACCTTGACCCTGCATATATTTTATGAAGCTAATTCTATTGTACATAGAGGATTTAATCAAATTACATAAGGTTTAAATTTCTTCCTTTCCTTCATTAATCTAACCTTTTCTTGATCCAACTTGAACTTATGTAGTAATTCGTTCATTTCTTCTTTCTTGCGTTGTCTCAATTGGAATCTATAGAAGTCATCTTTTTCCTTCTTCTTTAATTTATTCTCTGCTTTGCTAGCCTCAACAGTAGATGCTATTCTTTGCCTGCCCATGATACCTGCCTTTGTCTTCCTATGCGAGTCTACTACTAGCGTGAAGCCATCCTCATCGACGAGCTGGGACTGTTGTTGAAGCTGCTCTATTGACTCTTTCTCGGCCCTTTCAAAATCTGCAAGTGACTCAGAGACTTCAAGATACAACTCGTCGGGATTCAATATCTGCTCCTTATATTTAGTTAAAAAGTAGACAGATCCAAAATCAGTTATTTCTTTCAAGGGCCATGCGCTGCGTGTACAAGATGTAGATATATTCTTCAACTTGGAAAAAGCAAGCTGAAATGCCGCCTTATCCACGAATGTCGCAATACCACAGTTCTTTGGTATCCTTATCCCAGGAACATCTGGTTTATTTAATTCGAGGTCTGATGTTAATCTGCTTAAGTCCACCCATTCATCTTCCCCACTATCCGTTAAAGCACTTTGTGTGAAAGACTCCAAGGTGGCACCTACGCAAACGCTTTGTAAATACTTCTTGAGCACTTTTGCTGTAGTGTTTATGGGTAAATTGCAAAAAAAAATCGACCTTTTGGAGATGTCATTAGTCTCACTTTCTTCCCCTTTCACATCATGCTTCTTAAAAAAAATATAATGAGGACGCTTATTCGCGTATACTTCAACCTGAAACACATAGAATCCTTTTAAAGTTGAGGCCATCTTCAAGAAAGGATTGGCTTTCGATAGAGCAGAGGTTGAAAAGAACTGTGAAGATGTGAATTATTTGATTTACACACGACTTTATGACGATGAGTTACGACAGAGCTCGGGTCTATGTAGCAACCACCAGTAAGGTATGTTCCCCGTTACGTTACCTGAAGCTAACATGCCCACTGTATATTTGTAGTGAGAAGTTTATATAATTCATTTACCGGTCGTTTTTTCATGGAAGTCAACGTGAGGCATGTGATAACATCAACTTATCTCTGAACTGGTCTTTTTCGGCATGGAAAAGCACATACACATATGAGTTTGCTCTCAGACATCAAGATAGCATGAATCGGAGAAGCTACGATGATTAAAGCTCCATAAGCAATACAAGGGCATCTAGACTACTTTTGTGTAACTTTATTAGAGGACTAAAAATTTTCCTCATAACTGATAAACCCTTCACGGTGGTAAAAAGGGCAGTATAATATCTAAGGAATGGATAGAGAAATTTTACTCAAGTCTTTAGAAGGGACTCTCAACTCAAACTTTGAAGTAAGAAAGCAAAGTGAGCACCAACTTCGAGTCTTTGAGCAACAAGCAGGATTCACCTCTTACCTTCTTGAGTTGATCACTGACCCCAGTATTCCTCTTGGGGTCCAAACAAGTGCAGCGATCTTTTTCAAGAATAGAGTATCGAACTACTGGTTGGTTCCAGAAAACAAATCGGCAACTTCATTCACCATTAAAGATCAAGAAAAGCCAGTTATCAAAGAGAAATTAGTCGAGACACTCATTCTCACATATAAGAACACTCAAATTAGATTGCAGTTATCAACTACGATAAACAATATTCTTGCATCAGAAAAATGGGAAGATTTGGTGCCTATCATAAAGAAGCTTATAAGTGATGGCAGTAACATAGACCATGTTTACGCAGGCTTGATATGCTTGTATGAATACTCGAAAAACTATAGATGGGCTGGCTTAGAAAATCCCAACTCGAGTAATCCGGTCTTGGAAGAAATCACCGAAGGAATCTTTCCGATACTTGAGCAGCTAGTTCCTCCCCTCTTGGAGAGCAATACTCGTGTCACGGATGAAATGTTGTATTTGATTATCAAAGTTTTTAAATACTGTACGTTCTCATCACTCCCAACTTATTTGAGGGACCCGCAAAACCTTGGAAAGTGGTGTCAGTTGCAAATTCTTATCATAAACCAACCACTTCCACTGTACGTGATGGAGGAGGAATCCTCAGAACAGAAAAGCTTGTTTGCAAGGGTAAAGTGCATAAAATGGTGCTTTGGGAATTTACATAGACTACTTACACGTCACGGCGGAGGCTTCAGTACGAAGGAAAAAGGTTCCAATGAATTCGCTAAGTATTTTATGGAAAACTTTGTGCCGGAAATTCTCAACGTATACTGGTCTATTATTGAAAATTGGTCCATGAAACAGGTTTGGCTCTCAGAGGGTTCTCTATATCGTATGATATCGTTTCTAGAGCAATTAATCGATACGGCAGCTTGGCCTTTGATTTCAGAGAAGCTTGATGCCATTCTTCTTCATGTTGTTTTACCCACATTAAGTGCTAATGAACTGACTATCGAATTATATGAAGACGAGCCGGAGGAATACATAAGAAGATTCTTTGATATCAACCGAGAGAATAGTACTTCAGATGTCGCGTCCACGAATTTTATTTTCAGATTGACAACGAAAAGGTTCAAAAGCGCCATTGATAGGATTTTAAATATTATCAATGATGTTTTCAGTAGGAGGGCTGGAAATCCTACAGACATAAAGACGGCCATGGAGACTGAGGGTGCATTGAGAATTTTGTCTACGATTTCATATAAGTTGGACAAAAAATCATCACCAGTCAGGGGTCAGATCGATCGAATTTTATTCACATTCGTTTACCCAGAGCTTTCAGAAGTAACTATGAAAGCTACCCCTTGGCTCACTGCAAGAGCATGTGATACCTTAGCCATGTTTGTCTACAATTATCAGGATCCCGAGGTGTTAAGTCTGATCTTCGAAGGCATTGTCAGATGCTTTCAAAACAAAGAACAATTTCCAGTACAAATAACTGCAATTGATGCTTTACGTACGCTTGTTGATGAAGATACTGTCGCAGCGCAGATATCTGAGCAGGCTCCGCAATTAATGGGAACCCTTTTGGAAATGTCTCAGAAATTTGAATCTGATATTTTGACGAGTGTCATGGACTCCTTTGTGGAAAAGTTCGCAGCTAATTTGGAACCGTATGCTGTGGAATTAGCTTCAAGATTAGCTGATCAATTTCTTAAATTGGCTACGGAGTTATTAGAGCAGCAGACACACTCTGACAATAAACTTGATTTGGATAAGGAATATCAAGCTGCGGGAATTTTGAATACATTGACAACATTAGTTATTGCTATGAATTCATCTCCTAATGTGGCATCTTCATTGGGAGGAGTTGTTGAGAATTTGATTAAATTCATCCTCGAAAATGCCATGGTTTCATTCTTGAGTGAAGCTATTGAAATCTTAGAATCTATATTGTTCAGCACGCAGGAGGTTTCTCAAACCATGTGGCATTTATTTCAGTGCTGTTTGGATGCCCTTGATTTATATGCTCTGGAATACTTTGACACCTTTCAACCTTTCTTCGAAAGTGTTATCAACAATGGTTTCACACGCAATGATGTTACTATAGACAACCCATATGTCCAATCTCTATTGAATGCTTGCTTTACCATTTTGAAAAGCGATTCCTTGGACCCAATTTTTGCTGATTGTTCATTCGAATTGATTGAATTGACTATTTTAAGTCTTAATGACAGATTCAAAGAGTTTTTGCCTAGATTTTTGCCAGAGAATTTCCAGGTTTTTATGGCGTTGGAAGCCCAGGAAGCCTTTGACGGGTACATGCTTCACCATTTATCAATATTAAAGATTTTCTTCGCATGCATTTATATTGACCCGACTCAGACCTTGCATTTTATGATCGAGAATCAATTCCTTGATGGTTTCTTCGAATTATGGGCGAAGCATTCAGATGATTTCCAAAGCGTTTATGGATGCAAACTTCAAATCTTGACTTCCTTGGCTATTCTCTGCGATTCTAACTTATCCATTATTCCCAGAGAAGAGCTTATCCAACAGACGACAGAATTTTTAGTTGCCAACATGCAAGTTTTGCCACACGCCATAAAGGCAAGAGAGGAGATTTTGTCACAAGATCCTTCTCTGAGGCAAAATGCTTCTACATCTAAGAGCCAAGAAGACAACGAAGAAGATGAAGAGGATGAATACGACAGCGCTTACCTTGGTTACGATGATTTTGAAGCTGATGAGGCAGAATTAGAAGCAATGAAGCAATCTCCAATCGACAATATTGACGTATTTCAGCTATTTGCAGAGAAAATTAGTATGATGCGTAATGACACTCAAAAATATAACACCATCTTTGGAAACATTGATGCTGATAAAAAGGATACAATATCAAAGATTATTGAAATCCACCAACAAAGACAATATGGCGCTTGAATACGCTGTTTATAGTTGTATGTATAGAAGTTTGCATATAAGACATTATCATAGGTGACACAAACTCCATAATCTCTTAACTTTTGATGGCAAGTATGATAGGATATCTCTTGATGAAATCGTACTAGATCTTAATGTTTTCAGGGTTTGGTTCTGCGATGTTTGGGGCCACCAATTTTGGCCCCATAGCAACGAAGTTTGAAGACTATTTTAGATGCTACCCGGTTGCTATGATGGCGGATAGTATAAGGAAAGACGATGCTAACTATGGAGGCAAGATATTTTTACCTCCATCTTCTTTAAATAAGCTCACTATGCTACATATTCGATATCCGATGCTTTTCCAGCTTGAGAATGAAGCCAGTAACAAGACTACTCATAGTGGAGTTTTGGAATTTGTTGCTGAGGAGGGAAGAGCATATTTACCACAATGGATGATGGTCACTTTAGGTATTTCTCCTGGAGATATATTGAAGATATCGAACTGCGACTTACCTTTGGGGTCCTTTGTCAAGATAGAGCCTCAATCAGTCGACTTTCTCGATATCTCTGATCCAAAAGCGGTATTGGAAAACGTTCTCCGTAAATTTTCTACATTGACTGTTGATGATATGATTGAAGTGAACTATAATGACTCTATATACGGGATCAAAATACTAGAGGTGAAGCCTGAGAGTTCTTCTCATGGTATTTGTGTCGTAGAAACTGATTTGGAGACTGATTTTGCTCCTCCTGTTGGCTATGTCGAGCCGGAGTACACTCCACTGGTCAATAACCCATCGGGAACACAAAAAAAGCCAATCAACGCTGAATTGGGAGCAGGATTTGGTACAATGGGGCATAGTTTGAAGTATGCTGATATAGTCGCCGAGTCATCTAAAAACGAGTCCTTCAAGGGCCAAGGTCAGTCTTTATCTGGCGCCCGGGAAGAAAAATTGCCTAATAAGGCCAGCATAAATAATTTGGATCCCAACGCGCCACCAGCACCTTTTGATTTACCAGATAATGTACTTTTCTTCGGATTTCCAGTCATACTACCTAAAGCAGAGCTAGAGAATGCTCCAGAGGCTGAGAATGCTTTTACTGGCACAGGTCAGTCTTTGAGACAAAAGAAAAAGCGAAAGGATAAATCGAGTTCGCATCCATCGCTTAAAAATCATTCACGAAGTCCCGACTACATAGAGATTGATTGACTGTATTTGAGTAGCTCCTAAGTTCTTCAAGCTTAATATATATATAGTTTAAAGTTATAAAGTCTCATTTCATGGTAAAAACACATCGTTACCTTGCTCCATAGCCTTCCTTGTATGCGTGACAATGTCTGTAGACTCCCAAGGATAGGCAATCCAAACGTCGGGAACTGAGCGAGCACAAAAATAGTTATGTTTCATGATGTCTTCTGGCAAGTCGGCCCTCTTAGGCTTTTGCTTATCGTGAAGTACGAATATCCCAAACTTCGTCGTATTTGGGTCCTCATTACGTTCCTTGGCCTGTTTTTCCACATCCTTTTTTAACTCTGACACAGCATAGTGCAAAGTGGTTCTAGTATCATCTACCTCATCGATAATCAAAATATTCTTCCCTACTAAGTCAACTTCTGACTCCGCATAATCGATCCATTGTGTTCTAACCACTTTAGTTCCGATCTTGTCCTCATCTCCTTTCTCCGTAGATTCATAAAGTGACAAAATTATAGCCATGATGCGGACATTTGGCTCACCGGGTTCTCTGATGAAAGAACGTAACATACGAGCAGGAATAAATCCACCACCACCGATTGCAATTATCAAATCGGGCTTGAAAGCTTTGATCTTGTCAGCAGACTCTTGACACAACTGATGCACGTTGTTATAAGATATGTACATCTTTTCAACTTCACCATCTTCTGACGACATGTTGTATGAAACTAACTTAGTAAAAAAAAAGTAAAATGGCAGTCAAAAGCTCTATTTAAAGCGCAGGATAAAAGAATGTCTTGAAGTTTCGGTTACACCTAGGTGTTCCTTTGGAAGTGGTCTTCGCAGCACGGTAGAAAAAAAAAAAAAGATAAAAAAAATTTCATCTGCAGTAAGGCATTGAAATTGCCCCATGGCCTGAATTGAAAGAACTGTATATCTTAAAACCACAAAGGAAATTACCATCTGTTCCTCACCACATATAGGATAATTCTATATGTAAGCATGAGATTTCCCCAGTATGTAGGACTCTTCGTTGAACATTTGCTCTTTCGTATTAATTAGAGATCTCATAGAAACTGATACAAGGTGTATGGGTTTTATTTATCTAACTATGGGTGTATACATGTTCAAATTTCTTAGATCCCTGATAAAGCATAACCATCAATCCAGATTATTCTAAGTCATAAAGGCAGCGTTCAGTATCGAGGACCATTTATGATGCTACGGAAAAGTGCATTTCAATGATACAGTTTATGATGGTCGAACATGACAAGTGGCGGAAACAGGATGCACGTGATTATTATACTGCTTCTCCAATGTTCTTTACCATAGATTTGCCAACTTTATATAAGAGGAACTAGTGTCCTTTGATTGCTGTTAGTTACATATATTATCATGTTAATTTGGCATGTTATTGTAGGATGTGTGGTTACTGTGTCGGCGGCTATTGTGGGAATCGACTACGGGCATCAATACACAAAGTCAGTCTTGTTGGCACCAGGTATTTCATTTGAGGTTGTCCTCACTGATCAGGGCAAGAGAAAAGATTTATCGGCGATTTCTATTCGGAAAAGGGATGGTGGAATAGAGAGAGTATATGGATCAAATACAGGTTCATTATGTACTAGGTTTCCCCACTCTTGCGTGTTGGGCCTCAAATCGATGCTTGGAAGAACGAAGGACGATATCGAAATAGAAGAGTACGTGAGGGCCAATCCGGGTGTGAAAGTCATAAGCGACAATTCACGGTCTGGCGCAATTAAATTCGATTTAGGCTTAGACAATCAAAGTTATAATTTTGCAGGCGAAGAATTACTTGCCATGAATTTGCATGAGCTCCAAACCAGAGTGATCAAGGAATTAGAAGCTGAATCAAACACTAAGAGCCATGCTGACGATGTTGTAATCACGGTACCACCGTTTGCATCTCAAGAAACAAGACGAGCATATATTGATGCTTTAAATCTTGCAGGTTTCTCTAACATACTTGGTCTTGTCGAAGAGGGTACAGCTGTAGCCTTAAATTATGTGGCAAGCAGAAAACTTACAACAGAAGATTATAATGATGTAAAACAGTACCATATGATATATGACATGGGTGCAGGTTCGACCAAGGCAACCTTATTTTCTTTTACGCCTTATTCTAACAAATCAATAGTATTGGAATTGGAGAGTGTCGGGTATGATGAAAAATTGGGTGGTGAATCATTCACAGACTCTCTCTACTATATTCTTTTAGAGAATTTTCATCAATATTATAAAATAGATGATGGTACTCACATACCATCTAAGGTATTAGCGCGCTTAAAGGAAACAGCAGAGAAAGCAAAGATAGTTTTATCTGTTAACAATGATTTCAGTGTTAATTTGGAGAATCTCTGGGACGATCAGGATTTTAGAACTTCATTGACGAGAAGCCTGTTTGAGGAGACAAGTAATGATATTCTGGAGCGCTTAGTTCGTCCTATTTTGAATGCGATTACCAGTTTGGGTCCTGATTTCTCCATTTCGAATATAAATTCTGTGATATTGAGTGGAGGCTCAACAAGGGTTCCTTTAGTTCAGAAACATTTGTCTTCTCTATTTGGCGATGAAAGGATTTCGAAGACAGTGAATGCAGATGAAAGTTGCGTGCAAGGAGCTACCTTGCGGGGACTTCAGCTCAAAACGAAGCTACAGAAAAAGAATAGTATCTCAGTAATTGATAAGAATTTCCGTAATTATGAAGTTCAAATACCAGAAGTTGATGGTTACGTGCCTGTATTTTTAAGGGGATCAGAAGTCTCTGATGATAGAAAGTTGGAACTTGGTAGTTTGAAAGATTCTTTGACTATTGATCTTTTCGAAGATGGAAGACTAATCAAATCGTACTCCTTAAACGATTTAGAGAAGAAAACGTCTCAATTGTCTTGTGAAGGTAATAATAAGGTAATTTCAGCGAACTTTTACCTTGACCATAATAAAATATTTGACGTCAAAGATATTGAGGTGTCCTGTGCTAAAGATAAAGTAGGATTGCTTGATAAACTCTTGAAGAAAGACAAAACGACTGAAGAAACAGAATTGGATGATGATTCTCTTATTGAGAATGAACTCAACAACTCTACCAATGCTACTTATCATGGTTCTGGTGAAAAAAGTAAGACTAAGAAGTCTAAGGTTATTAAAGTGCAACTACCCAAACCGATTTACCCTAGGATTAGTCCTTTATCGCGCGTAGCTAAGGAACGCCTCTCCAGTAAGTTACAAGCTTTGAATAAGGAAGACGAAACAAGGTTAAAAGTCGATCATGCCAAGAATACCTTAGAGGCTAATTGTTATGAATTGCGTGCCCTATTAAACGATCACGAGGATTTAATAAAGAAAGAACTTTCTTCTGTTGATTTTGACTTATTTCAGGCTCAATTATCTGATGTGATGGAATGGCTTGAATTTGACAGTACTCATAGTTTATTGTCAGATATCGAAAAAAGAATTGACGAAATGAAGGAGAGGAAAATCTTAATTGACTCTATTGTGAAAATGGCTAATACAGATCTATCCAAGCCTGCATTGGAAAAGCTTTACGATGATGGAAGTAAAATAGCAATGAAGATTCAGTCATTCATGTTAGATTCAGGTTCACAGATTAGTGAAATAAGAAAGAAATACGATCAGGAAGGATTCCATTTTGACAAAGAAAATGACCGTTTAAAGATCAAAATGATGAATGCCAATGAAAAGATAAATGGACTTGACAAAGCTTTGGTTGCTTATAATTCTGATTTAACAGACCTAGGTTCAATAATAAATAAGTCAGATCGAGAATTCAAGAAGCTCAGTAAATCAGAGCTTTATAAATTATACCAAGGTGTGACAGCTAAAATTGTCGACATGCTCGCAGATATATTAATTGTTGAAGGCTCTCACTCCGAAAGAATGAGAACACTAAATGAAAAATTTGATAAGCTCCTAGATAGAAAAAAGAAGAAACTACTTAGAGAAAAGCAAAAAATTGAGTCCCAATCTTCGAAGGAAGAACAAGAGAAAGTCAGTGCTACTGATACGATCGAATCTTTTGAAACTTCTAATGAGAATAAGGAGAAAGAGACAAATGACGAAACAACTACAGGAACGTATGAAACTGGAGATGAAATGCAACATGATGAATTATAATTTTTACTGAAGAGTTCTTCGTAGATTAATCATTAAATAGAGAATATATGGACATGTATATGTGGACATATAATCAAATATCTCATCGCGCTCTTTTCGAAAGTAATTATTTTCAAGAATAGATTGTGATATACAATAAGTATTATGAACTCATTCAATCGTAAGTAAAGGTTGGACGTATAATTTCAACTTCATTCTAACAATCTAGGAGATAGATCGCCTGATCGCCAGGGTCACAATTCTTATGAGTATCGAAGAGACAGAAATACATATGCTGGTCATGAGCGTGCACGAGAAAGATATGGGGATAGATATCAAAATGAAACAGGAACAAGATCTGGGTTTAATCTGAGAAGTAGCAGGGGTGGCGCAGATAGGGGATTTTATGGTGATGAGAGCAACAGCTTTTCAGGAGACAGGTTCGGGCAATCTCGATATAATGATGACAGTTCTTCGAGATATAATAGAAATCGGCACGATGGCGCTAATTACTCCAAGTATAGGGGAAGAGATAGATTCAAAGAACGCGATAGAGCTCAGACCAAAGCAAAACCAAAGGAAGAGCTTGTGCACGAGTATCAAAAGAAATTGGAGAGAGTTGTATCTTTGGTATCCAAGGATGATGAAACGATAGCAGACTCACAATGGGGAGTTAGGCCCAAAGGCTTTGAAAACGTTTCTGCACAACGGGCGAAGTTATCGGGATTATTTCCTTTACCTGGGCAGCCAAGAACGGTAGACTTCACCAAATTAGAGGAAGAAGAAAGGGAAAAATTATTCAATTCTAATGAAGTCCTTAATGATTTATCTAGGATAGATCTCAAAGATTCTCGCATTACCTGTACTATTATAGTGAAGAACATTGATTTCAAGGCTATTGATTATGTGAAGGTGTCTGAATATTTCAACTCATTCTTAGCGGAGATAGATTCAGACTTTACTTCTTTGAGGAATATCGAAAAGAAGAGAATGGCAAATGATAGATTTTTGATCATAGAATTTAAAAATAACATATGTGCTACGATAGCAATGGCGTTAAATGATACGGAGATTGAAATAGAAGAGATTTCTAAGGATAATCGCCAACCCGATGTTCCTCCTAAAATATCCTTAAGGTTACAACTCGAAAGACCTAAAGAGTATATCGTTAAAAGTTCAACTTTTTCTGAAAAAGAATCTAATGATATTGAAAGTGAAGTAAGTGATACAGCTAGAAAGATTACCATGTTAGTTGCGAAAGATTCTACGGAAAGCGAACTCATTGAAAAAATCGAGACTCTTTGCCCCCTTAAAGCGTTTCACCTACTCCGCGAAAAAGGTACAAGAGAATCTAAAGGAATAGCATTTTTAGAATTCAAGATTGATGAGAACAAGTATGCGAGCACGCAAGATGTGATATCGTATATTACAAGCTTAGCTTCTGAATTAAAAGTTCAGCCTTACATAATGGATGCTTTTCTCTCTTGTTTGGTATCTGGAAGAACAAGTATTCAGGAATGCTCAGTAGACTATACGACCCTCCCTAAAATTGTAAGAGGTGAGTTTGTCAATGCACATCCCAAGCTGAAAGTCATACAACTCATCAACGCTGTGACATTATCTGATTTACTTGACAAAACTAAGTTTAAATTCATCGAACAGGATATTCATGATGAGCTTTCGAAGTTTGGGAAAATTAATAGTATAAAGATACCAAGACCGGCAAATGACTTCACTCCAGATTTGATGCAACTATCAGAGCCCGGGGTAGGCAGGATATATATAGAGTTCGAAGATGAAGAGACTGCTCTCAATGCAATAATGGGAACTGCAGGTCGTTCTTATAATGACAGAATCGTGTTATGTGCCTTTTACGATCAAGAAGATTATGCAATAGGACTACTTTGAATTTCATCCCCTCAAAGATTATTTTCCAATAGAAATTTCTTTAACTCATTTGGAACATTCTTATCGTAACCATGTCTAGTAAGTAGCGAGTAGAGCTCTTTAGGTAATTCCGGAATAAAACTCAAACTTAACTTAATAATTTCATTCTCTTCTAGGGGAGGGAAGTTTCGTAGTATTTTCATGGGCTGAGAAGATTGAAGTAACGCAGTCCTATTCGCAACCAATTGTGCAACAACGAATAAAATGTTCATGTGTGTACCATATGCAAACAAAAAATCCCATAGTTTTAGTACTGATCGCAAAGGCGGCGTACAAGCACATAATGTTAGAACCGATGGAAATGCATAGATCTCCGCTTTCAAAAACTTAGAATCAAGATACTCATGGAGCACAGGATCCATTATCTTCAAAATTATTTCCACTAAGCTCAAGCCAGTATGAACACCATCTAAATTAGGGGTAATATACAAAGGAATCTGTTGGGTCACTAGATGATGTAGAATGGCGAATGCTTGCGGCTCACTCTTATATGAAGCGTATGCAATTGGTGCCAAAAGAACGTTCATTCCCTGAACGTATCCAGGATCATTCCCTGTTGAAATTGCTATTGCCGAGAGAATTCTCACTAACGCAGCCTCCAGAACCTTCAGGTGGAATTGTGTATCATTCATAAGCGTCCTGAAGGTGTCGTTCTTTATTTTCTGATATATTTCATGCTGAAGATTATTCTCAACCCCTTTTAATAACTCTATATATAAATCTGTCAGAAACGGTGGTACGCGACATAAAATTGACCAAACATACTGGCGATATGGACATTGGTCATATCCTTTTGGAATGCTCAAACCCTCAATCAAGATCATATATCTCAATTGTGAAAGGCTATTATCAACCAATACCTGAGGTGAACCAATGAACTGCTCTATGGTATCCTTTTTTCTTCCTTTCAATACCTTTTCCATTATTCTCAAGAGTCCCTACACTGTCAAGAGTGCAAATCTGGTACGCCGCAGTTGATTATTGTTTACAATTTCTTACTGTATTCAATTTTTTTTTTTTTTTTTCCTCTCTTTCACGAGTTGAAGTCTTAATCAATCACATGAACCCATAAATCAAGAAATAGTCAGATCAGGTAATACAATTAGAAGAAAACAATGTTCGGCTTAGGAAAATTTCTATACGTGGTGCTTTTGACGGTAAATGGTATAGCGGTCTTAAGTGAAGACAGATTTTTGAATAGAATAGGATGGGGAAGTCAGGCGAATAGCAATCCCGTCCAACAATTTCAGCAGTTTCCTCCTGGAGGAGTGGATGAAAATGGAAGCATCAAGGGCCGTCTCATAAATCTAATCGGAGCTATCAGGACGTTACTACGCTTGCCACTCATATTTATAAACATGTTAGTTATATTATACGAACTCGTGTTGGGGTGAACGGTAGTTTTAGCATAGTAGTCGAAGCGAGGTCATAATACATCCCGAGCACTTGGTACGAGTCCATTTGTGATGCCATAACATACGCTTCTTGTTCGCATGGTACAGAATAATTAAGTAACCGTTACTATCATTATATATTAATATACAATTAAGATTCTTCTTTTACTTCTGCTACATAGGGCGTATTGCTGCTTTGCAACCTGTCTCGTGATTTCTTGAACAATTCTTCTTGCTGTCTTAATAGTTCTTCCTCTGTAAGCCCTGAATTTTGAAACTTGTTGTTTTTCTTCTCTTTCCCTTTCAAGAGCTCTTTGTGTTCTCCCAAAATTCGGTTGATGATTTCCAAGTAGTTGTGAAATCCAAGCTCCTCCAAAGCTTTGACTACATGATCTGATGCTATGGTCTTCTTTGCCTCCTTCTCCGCGATATCATTCAGTTGTGTCGACAATATCATGATAAACTCTATGCTACACTCTGTTATAGCTTCCCTCGCCTCTTTGGAGATAGCTATATCTTTTGGCAAAATTTCGCCAATAATTTTTTGAACTGTTGCTTTGGGCAACGTTAAATCCTCATTACCACTACTGGGATAATCTGACATTTGACCTTTCGCCTCTTGTTGCTCTTAGTTCAAGTCTCTGTTCACGTCTTGCTAATCCCAAAAATAAACCTAGTCCTTATATATGGCTATCGATTGATTACATAAGCAGAAACAACGGGTCCAGCGACAACGACAACGAGGATTGCAACTCAGGTAATTTGCCTGCTAGAAGGTCCTCGTGAGAAAGGATAAAGGTGGACGGCGTTATAGGTTGTGCATGCGAGAGCAATGGGCTGTTTCAGCCTTGAGGTGTTTACATTACAGTAGCTATGAAGGAATGTACTGGTAGTCTACATCCAGAGCTGCTTGCAAGGAATACAATAACCGCCATTTACGAGGAGCAACAGTAGCTCAATTCTCAAGTGAATATCCTCAAAAAGAACACTGTAAGTTGCCAAAGCCCGCACAGACTGCAACCTATTTTTTTACATTGGGTAAGTTCGCCAAGGCGCTCCTCTGAGCTTTGAGTCTACATGGTGATATTTCCAACAATTTTTTAAGTGGCTCTCTTTTAGCTCGAAAAGTCTTTTGGCTTGTTACTGTGGCTAATTCTTGAATAGCGACTTGGAGTTTGTTGATGCTTGGGTTGAACAATTTCGGAATTACATAATCAACCTGCATGTATGCTTTCAAAATTTTTAGTCCATCAGGCTCATCTCTGGTATAGTCGATATAAGCAGTAGCATTTCACACGAGAGACAACGACGATTTCGAGCGTCAGAATACAGAAACTTCTTAAAATTAGGAAGCGGTAATATCTCTTAATTAAATGTCAGCGTCTGCATTAATCTTCGCTGAATTTGATCCAACAGGTACATATTTGGCATATGGGCTCATCGCCTTAGATACACACGAGTTGAGGGTTCAGTCAGTGAACTCCTCTGAAACAGGCATAAACAGCTCGTTCAAGTTAGATAAGGATCAAAAATTGACGGCAATCTCATGGATCAACTGGCAAAGGAACACTTTTATTGCTTTGGGCACTAGCGTAGGATCCATTTTTATATACTCGCCCTTGACAAATGAAATAGTACAAGAGTTGAGGAATCCGAATGGGAGTGAAATCAGAGATGTGCACTATTCCAGTCTTACCCATAGCTTATGGAGCTGTGACGTAGGAGATAATGTTCAAGAGTGGGAGTTGAATGGCTTTACTTTGAAGCAAAGTATCTCTCTAAAAGAATATGTTGAGGGGACTGATAATTTTAGTAAAATTTCGACTATAAAATACTTAGACAAACCATGTCTTTTAATCGCATCTTTCTCAGTACACATCTATGACATAGGCTCACATCAAATTCTCCACAGTTTCCCAACGCACATGCAGCCGGTCAATAAGGTCGTTTATATTCGTGGAAATGACGACCTATTTTTTACTAGTGCCAAAGATGACAGATTCATCAACTTAAATTCTATTTCTAAATTACGTACCACTACAGTTTATGTTGCTAATTCTCCTGTTGTGGATTTTGCTTTCTTCCAACGAGATGGCGCCTCAATTATCGCGGCCATTACAGAAGAAGGGGTTGTTGAAGTTTTCAATGACCCATTGGGAAACAAGAGTGATACAAATCTTGTGAATGGTGCATCAAAGAGAAGAAAACATCAGCAAATAAAAGACAGGTCCAGAAGCACAGATGCTACGTTTAAGCTAACGAGACCCAAACCCTCAGTAAAGGAATCAGAGGAAGAGGTACTACCAGTGATTTCAATCAGTATAACTGATGATTTCATCTCTTATTCGTGGTTAGAAAATTCGAATTTAGCATACTTTGATAAAATTGCATGGAGAAAAGCTGACGCATTCAACTTGAATAGTGTTGTCGACATACAAAAACTCAAACCCGAGATCATTATAGACCACTCGAGATTCGGGCATGATATAGCCGCTAAGAGGAATTATAATGAAGGAAATACCATTGTCACCGATGGAACGAACGTTTCAAGTATACAGTCTCTAGATGAATCAGAAAACGAAAAGGATGAGGAATCTTTAGCCGAAAAATTGGAAAATTTGATTTCAGATCAGAAGCCGAAGAAGAAAAAATCCGTGAAAAAGCTTTCAGGTCAGAATATTACTTCCTTGGCGACTGTTCTTTCTCAAGCGCTCAGAAGTAATGATCATGCTTTATTGGAAACTGTCTTGAGTAATAGGGATCCAAGGGTAATTCAATCCACCATTTCAAAGCTTGATGCGTCTTTGGCGGTCATTTTATTAGATCTGTTGGCTGAGAGAATGGCTCGTCAAAGCTCGAAGTTCGACCAACTCAACTACTGGCTAAAATGGATTATTATTATTCATGGAGGAATGCTTGCATCTGTTCCCAAATTGAATTTGAAGTTAGCTCATCTTCATGCAGTGTTGTCGAAAAAGGCCGAGGCTCTTCCAAGGCTATTAGAGCTACAGGGAAGATTAAATATGTTGTATCAACAGAAGGATCTAAAGCAAGAGATCCTTGCGGGTGATCTAGACGAAGAATCGGAATATTCAGATAGTGAGGTTGAGTATATTGAGGAGTTAGATACTGAATTGTCTGACCAAGATATGAGCATGGACGACTCCGATGGTGACACGGGCTTCGATCTCAATGGTGATTCAACTGACTTAAAAGATGATCCACTGGCTATTAAATAAGCTTCTTAGAGTATACTTAGGTTGTATTATCAGAAAACTCCTTTTATCTAAATATATAACTTTTAGATTAATAGAATTAATTACTGGATCATGAAATTTTCGTGAGCCGCATCTCCAGTTTTCGTACCTTAAACTGATCAGAAGGATTTTTGATTGGTATGACTTTTCAAATACGATCCTTTCGAGATGATGCATATTTATTCATCGGTCTATTTCTATGCATCTTCAGCTCCTACATTCATCCGGATGAGCACTTTCAATCTTTAGAGGTTTTGGCAAACAAGTTTTTACATTACACAGCATCACTTCCATGGGAGTTCAGAGCAGATCTGGCAGCAAGGAGTTATGGCCCTCTTTACTTAGTCTACGGACCTATATTCGGACTTGCTAAATTAATTTCAACAAATTTCAATATTACACCTATTTATTTTTGGCAGTTGGTGAAAGCGCAAAATTTAATGGTTTCATGGTTTGTTCTTAAATATGGTATCAGAAAACTCGGTGAGATGAAGGAGAGTTTCTTCGCTAGTTACTTCATATTCACATCATACATCACCATCGTCTTTCAAGCACATGCATTCTCCAATACTGTTGAAACATGGGCAGTTATTATTAGCTTGTGTCTCATTAATGATCTTCAAGGTCTTCTGCACAGAAACATGAATTTTGGTCTATTCCTTTTAGGAATGACAATAAGCTTTGGTACATTTAATAGAATCACATTTCCTGCATTCGTTTTTTTACCGCTTTGTTTCAATCTTAAAGTTTTTCTAAAGAGAAGAGAGAGACTATTCATCCTAACTCTTGGGTTTCTCATAGTTTCATTGATTTTTATCTACATTGACACACTACAATACAACGGCCTGGATATCAAATATTTCAGTTTGAATTCATATGTTGTCACTCCCTTGAATAATTTGCTTTACAACAGTCTGTCTAAAAATTTGTCAGAGCATGGTATACATCCTCACTACACGCATTTATTGATCAATTTGCCTCAGATATTGGGGCCATCGATCTTATTAATCATTACTGGAGTCAAGAAAATCAATTATTTATCGTTATCATGTTTGTCAATGCTTGGTGCTTTGACTGTTCTTTCTCTATTCCCACATCAAGAATTGAGATTTTTAAGTCCTACTGTCCCTCTTTTTTTCTTAAGCTTAAATCTGGACAAAGGACTACAGAATTCGAGCCAGAATTATATCAGAAGTATTCTGCGGCTCGTATCGAAAGGTTGGATTTTTTTCAATATTATCATGTATGTGCTTATGGGTATACTTCATCAAGGAGGAATTATTCCGGTGATAAATTATTTGCGAAATGCACTAATATTGAACGAAAATAGTGTGTCTTCCGTTCAAGTATGGTGGAGAACTTATCCTCCTCCACTTTGGTTATTTGGAGACACGAGGGGTGCTCTAAAGAAGGTCCACGATCTTGAAGAGTTAGAAGAGGTCTCATCATCTAGAAATTTACATTTAATATTAGACTGTATGGGTTCAGATTACTCAAAATTAGTAGAAGCTTTGAATCGTGCAAATCAACTAGATGTGCCTGTTTATTTAATTACGCCAAAGGCATCGTTCCTTACGCTGAACTTAATAGAAGCTTTCGATATTGACAATACTTGGACTTTTCCTTTTCATATTGATTTAGACCATTTGGAAATATCTGATATTAACAGTTTCAGTTTAGGATTAGCTATTTATGAACTATTATAATGTATAAATTTAAATTGAAGTCAATTACCTATAAAATTCAAACTTATCATGTTCGCTGCCCGTCTTGACTTGTGATGTGTAAGCTTCCTCCAAATCACTTTGTAGTATCATATACCTATTCTTCCTGACTGCCCTCAACCCAGCCTCTTGCATAATTGCTGCAATTACTGCACCCGATAAGGGATCATTCCTCATAATCAACGAATCTAAATCTGCCTCTGGTGCCAAGGCCATTTTCGATGCAATAGTAGAAAAGATCAATCTTCTTTCCCTTCTGTCCTTTAAAGAAGGAAATTCAATTTTTCTGTCAAGTCTACCGGGTCTTAATAAAGCAGGGTCTAAGGTATCAGCTCGATTAGTTGCCATTATTACTTTAACGGTCGATGTTTGATCAAAGCCGTCCATCTGATTTAAAAGTTCCAACAATATTCTTTGTACCTCTCTATCTGCACCTGTTTGCGCATCAAATCTCTTGGTGGCAATCGCATCAATCTCATCTATGAAAATAATAGCAGGAGAATTCTCTCTTGCTAATCGGAAAACATCTCTCACCATTCTGGGTCCCTCTCCCAAGTATTTTTGAACAAACTCAGAGCCATTTATTCTTATAAATGATGCAGTGGAAGAGTTAGCCACGGCTTTCACTAGCATTGTCTTACCAGTACCAGGTGGTCCATAAAGCAATACGCCTCTTGGTGGATCTATTCCAATTTGTGAATACAAGTCACCTTGTGTTAATGGTAGCTCAACGGCTTCCCTGATTTCTTGTTTTTGCATATCCAAACCTCCAACATCTGCATATGTCACATCAGGTTTCTGGTCATCTCCCACAATTGAAATAGAAGAGTCTGCTTCTGGTGGCAAAATGTCAACTAAAGCATTGGAATGACGGTGCAAAGCAACGGATGATGAAGGTTTTAATAACTCCCTATCCAAAGTCGATAAAATCCTCACCACATAGTTTGATCCGGTAGTAGAGGAAACAATGCCCGTATTCTCGTCAATTGGTTCCAAAAACTGCCCAATCACCAAAGGAACAGACTTGATTCTTTTGACTTCCTCTTGCGCTCTAACCAACTCTCGCTTCAAGTGACGTTGCTCATCTTTAATATAATCCTCCTGCAACAACAATAATTCCAATTCTTTCTCCAACTTCTTTAACTTCAAGTATACGTCAGATGCCTCTTCGTTGTGCGCCTGCTTGAGGCTGATTCTGTTCAGTGAGAGCTGTGCTGACAGGGTCGAAAATGAATCATTAATCCCTAGTTCTTCCATATTAGATTTTCAATGAATATCAGTTCAGAGTACAATGTAATGACTGACTAGTATATGCCCAAGAGTTCAAAGTCTGAGTACTGATTCACTGTGATCTGTTATAATGCTGTGAGTATTGGACTTCAAAGACAGTGGCGGTCTACAATAAATTTGATCTGCGCACTACATGTCTTCTGATTAAACTATGTACATATAAAGCTTAAAGAATGATTACTTGATGAACAAGTAAGAGCCTAGAAAGCCAAGTAGCCATCCTATTGCTCCTATAGATGACATGAGGATTGTAAAATCTATTTTTGAGACTTCTAGAGTTGTAATTTGAGGGGAAGTTAATGCAAGCCATCTCGATTTGATAAACTCTGGTAAACATCTCCAAGAGTTGGGAAGACTAATTTGATAAACGTTCGAGGAGCTGATAACTGTGTCCTGCGGCGTAGTACTTTCCTGTGTTTCAGTGGTCTGGGACTCCTCAATTTTTTGTTCGTGTGATTCCTGATCTGGTGGCTCTTTTCTCTGCATCTCGCCGACATCGTATGACTCTAATGATTCAACAACTTTTGCTTCAAATGCATCAACCATACGCCTCCTCTTCCAGGGTTCTATAATCAATGTAGCTATCGCAAACATCAAAATATTCGCACACATGAGAGCACCGGTTCCCCATGTTGAAATTCGTCTAATCTTGTCGGACCAGATTTGTTCCTCGTGATACCTTGCAAGAATCAGTTGGGTCAATCGGATTTGCGTTGCTTCAACTTTCTGCTCAGCTTTATCTAAGTTTTTCTGAGCTTCTTGCTCCTGTCTTTCGTTGGCGTGGTTATTTCTATATAATGTAGTAAATCTTTCGAGGTCTTCAGGACTCCAATTATGCTTTCTGGTGAGCAATTCGTTTATCTCTTTTTGCAGACTTGAACGTTCTGTAATAGCCTGAATATACAAATTCTTGCAATTGTGTACATTATCTTTATCCTCTTTAAGCTTTACCTCGAGATCCTGAACATTGCCCTTTAGCTTCTCGATCGCAGAATATCCCGTAACGTCATTAAGTGTTTTGCTGGCTGTGAATATTGCATCCTGAATTGAGTCGAGGTAAGCCTCTAATTTCTTCACATATTTCAGCCTCCTAAGTTCTTTTTGCGAAGGCAAATTAGGGTTACTCTTAGAGATCAGTTCAGCAGTTGCTGCTTCCGCTTTTGCAAGCTCGGACGCTTCCTTCGTATTTTGAGCTTTCGAAGTCTCGGAATTAGTATTGTTTTTCAGCTGAGTCCCTTTCCCGGTATCATCTTTCTCAGTGTTAATTTCCGAGTCAGATTGCAGTGGTTTTCCAAGGTTAGAAGATCTTACTATGTTTGGTAGCTTTAATTCTTGAAGTTCGGCATTGTCAACTGAGTTCAATGCTCTACTATATGAATAATGCAAACTTCTGCAAACATTCCACTTGAAATGAGGATGAAGCGGAATGTAACCGATGCAATACTTTCTGAATATCGTTCGATGTGCACCGAATGCAATCATATTCTAGTTATTCTAAGAATCGAGCTAAATCGTAATTTGGCATATCATGAAGCGCGGGCTACGCTCATTTTCCTGTAAGAGGTAAAGATGACAAGTGAAATGTGATGTACTGTTAATTCTGGTACTACTGGCTATATAAGTGTGGGAATTTGAGATAGGTTCCTAAAAGTTTTTATCCACTAATTCCTTAACTAATTTCCAATCATCCTGTTCTACATAGTCTAAGACCACTACTCCGGTTCCCTTAGAGAAAGTATCCTGGATACGTTGATTTTTCATTTGCTGTGATACCTCTTTCGGCCAGCAATCATGGTTGAAGAAATTGGAGGCTGAGGTAAAGTTCACGAATAACTTAGGGCTTTCATTGCTCGAATTGTATTCTTGTGCTCTTTTTGTCAATTTCTTGACATAATCCACTTTTTTGGAGATGTCATCCTTACTCTCTATTTCACAGAAATCTTGGACACAGAAAGTTCCCCGGTCATCCTCAGGACAGTTATACTTCCAAAATGAAGCGTCGAATCCAAACTCTTTCTTTCTGTTTTCATTCTTGACACCAAATCTTCTGAACAAAATGATCTTACCTCTAGCTTCACCCAATTTAGGAAGATTCGTCTTCAAAAACCACATGTCCTTATTCTTGCTGACGTAGCGGTCCCAGATACAATTGGCGAACTCATCATGATCATTGTCCCAATTGCTGGGGCCCTCCTGCTTGATAGAAACAATCACAGTCTCACTTTTATTGCTTTTCAAAAAGTTATACACCTCTTCCAATACAGAGGACAACTTTAAGGGAAAAGGAATTCTTACAGGAAACTTGCCATGAATCACTTGAAGATCCTTGGCTTCCTCTCCCTCTTTTAAAAATTGCTTTGCTACTCTAATATCTAAAAATCTTACTCCATGCTCCAATTGCTTTGTAACAGATTCTCCCTGACATTGAACTGATGGCAAGGCAGTATGGCATGCTGCTGAGTTGTGGGTTCCTGGAATTGATAACCTACCGATTTGAATCTTGTCATCAAGATCTCCCATCCATTTTTTATAGTTAACCATTTTCCTTACTTGATTTAATACTAGGTGACTATTAAGCTACTTAAATTTATTAAATTAGAAAACTAATTTTAGCTATACGATCTCCTCCCTGCGCCGAAGCTTTTATTTTCGGTATTGACAGACGCGCATTCTTCAAAAGCTTCTCTATTCCTCGATAGCTGCATCTTTGTTCTTGGGGCGATGTGTTTCAGGCACATAGTAGAGCACAGCAACGAAATACACCATGCTTATACCAAAAAACACATAGAAGACATGGTTTTTAAGGTAAGAATTCAAAATAGGAAAAAAGAATGCTAGGATGATGTTGGATGTCCAATTAACGGCAGAGCCAAAAGACTGCGCCGCACCCACAAATTCAAAAGCTGCTAATTCGGGGATCATAAGATAAGGGACAGGTCCTAGACCGATGGCATACCCTGTGACAAATATGAATACAGCTGCTGCTGACAATGCGTCCAATTCGTAAACTGAGCTCAAAGATACTAAGAAAGAAGAAATACCCATAGTGAATATGGAAATGAGAAGCAATAGCTTTCGTCCAAGTCTGTCGACTAATGGAGAGACTAAGGTTCCTGCCACAACACTAGCGGTCGAGATCGCACAAGAGACCAAAATGAGATTGGTACCTTTTTCTAGCATGTTAGAAAGAACGGAGACTCCGTAGAAAGTGATGGCATTAATTCCGCACAACTGCAGCGCAGACATCAAAATGAACACCGCTCTAAGTTCATTCTTACATCTGCTGATCGTCAAAAATTCTATTATGGACATGTGACAAGAACCAGTGGAGCTGGTTCTCCTTTTAGGAGCTCTTAAGAAAGGATTTGAATTGATAAGTGGAGTTTCCTCAGTCGTTGATACATCTCTGTCAGCATCCATATTCATTGATAATCTTCTCCAATGATTAATCTCTTTGGATACTTTACCTTTGTTAGATCTTAGATCGTGAAGAATAGAAGTTGCACTGCTGATATCACCAGTGTTGATCACAATCCATTTGGGTGATTCCACGATAGTAAATAGCGTTAAAAACTGTATTAGACCCATCAAGGTACCTGTTAGAAATATGTTTCTCCATTGTTGCGAGTTTGCATAAGGCAAGGCAATGGCTTGCGATGAGAGAATACCAATACCTATTGAGACTTGCAAACAGGAACCCAAAAGCCCTCTATGATTGATCGGCGTGATCTCGTTTATCAAAATTGGGGTAATAACTAGTGACAGGCCCGCTGCCATGCCGCATAATAGTCTTCCCGAGTAGAGTTGCCACAGGTTATTTGCAAATGTCATCATCAAAGATCCTATAACATAGAATGCAGAGTTGAGTATGCAAATGGCCTTTCTACCGATCCACGACGAAACGGTACTTGATCCTGCTATCAAGCATGAAACTAAACCACCAATCGTGAACATCGTTGTAGCAAATGAGATTCCTTCTGTGCCCATAGGAATACATTGTTGCCTTCCAAGTTCATACCAAACTGTGTCTGCGTATGAACCGTAAGGTCCTTTCTTAAACGAGCTACACGATATAATATCCAGAGGAGCATTTAGCTCAGCCTGATTATATTAGTATTGGATCAAATCTATTTTAACATTTTGCTACTTACTAAATGATACCCAAATTGGAAAGCACCCAAACAAGCGACAGAAGCTGTCCACCCCAATGTGAGCGTGATTCGATGATGATCACGATTATTCTCTGCCTGACTCATCTTCTATTAACGTCCTAATGCTGATGCTAAATTTTTATTTGTTGTTTCCTGATATTGTGGAATTATCTTTTTTTAAATACCATTCTTCTCATATCAGTGATACTGTTGTGACGTAGTGATCTGATAAATTGTTGCTAATTATCTTCGCGCGCATCGAATATCGTATCTTTGATCTAGCATACGCAGTATATCGTGCTAATGAAATGAACTAATATAGTACAAATTACTCGCTTTACAGAACTTAGAGTATCAGTTTAGGGAAGACATATTGTATTACACTGCCAGAGTGAAAGAAAGTATTGCTAAAAGACCGTCGAATATGAAAAGATAGTTCCTCGGGTATCACTTTTGTGGTTGCGAGCAGTAGCAATAGATATCGGTCATCACCGAGATTCTTATCACGCCTTCGCAACTATCTATGGTTTGGGGTTCGAATCATTTGCATAAGCAAAAAAATGAAACTTCCTAATGCAAGCACGAGCCTTGAGCTATGTAAACAAATAATCACGAGGATCAACGATAACACGGTTCCTAATGCAGTCGTCGACGAATGACTCTTGCACTATATGGGGTATTTTCGATGGTGCAAAATCAGTAAAAGTTAAGCAGTTCGCTAACGTTTGGCTTACTGACTTTACCTTTTGAACAAGTTCATCTCTGTATTTCTGCAGATTGTAAATGCGAGGGACTACCACATAAGAGCAAGATTGCAAGTCTGCCAGATTTCCCAGAAAACGCAGTATTCTTCGGCGCAACGCATTCGCGGCATAGCCTTGATAGGACTCAAGTGCAAGCAAATGAAATGAGATATCTCTGAATAGAAGTCCCAATGGAGAGTCTACTTCTAGATATCTCAAATCTCCCAAAAAACTGTCCTGCGATTCTCTGAATGTTTTGGGATCCAACCTATGTGAAAATGATAATTCATCCAAATATTGCTTCAATGGCTCGTCAATGCGCCTAGTATAGCTATCACCGAAACGATCCACTCTTCTTTCAACGGCTTCTTTCAAAGCCTTGCTATTAGTTGCAAGTACATGCGAGGGTTCAAGAGGAACTAGGCGCTTCATGCTAATGCAATCATATATCCAACACGGCTTGATTATATCATACCCCTTGTTAAGATATATGGATGATCTTCCAGTAAGGCGATCGCTTATAATCACGACTGGTTTCTTGAAAATGTTATAGGGACTGTGCGTTAACGTTCCTCCATTCCTTTTTACAGCCTTATACAATTCATCGAGATCAGCTTTTCCATAAGTGAAGTCTGTATCCATTCCGGTCAAGATAAGAAATTTGACTCCTTTGAAGATTCGTGACTCAAGTGGAACTTCAAGCTTCTTTTTGAAGTTTTCTTCAAACGAATCAATCATGGCTTTTCGATTCTTGATAATTGATTGAGACTTTAAAAAGTCTTCAGAATATTTCAACTTCATCTCTCTATATTCCGATAAAGTTGCACAGTCTTCATACAGCTTGTCTTCTCTTATCCTTCTGGAAAACAAATTATGAAGAGTTGTTCCCACAGCATAGGTAGAAGTAGGACTGGAGTCAATAGACCTAGCTCTTATTTCGAGCACAACAGAATTCTTCGGATCAATCCAAAGAGTGGGTTTCTTGGTGCCAAGCTCTATCAATTCAGTGGGGGGAAGTTTTTCATCGTATCGTACCCATTTTCCGAATGTCAACCTATCTATAGAGTCAAACTCAGCCTCTGAGAAACCATTCGCTACAGTGCAGAAGGACTTATACCTCCCTGTGTCTTCGTCCTTTAGACCACACATATATGAGTTCTTAATGCCCGGAATCACTCCAATCACAACGAGATCAAGGTTCTCTCCGAACTGCTCCAAATATTCCGGTTTGACCTTAACCCAACAGTTGTTCCTCGATGCTACATGATAGGTCAGTTGAGAATTCTTTACCATTATACCTTCGCTTCGATCTGATATTATATTCCTGATACTGGCCTTGATATCTTCCACATTCGAACCCTTTTTGTACTTCAAAATTTCGAACTTATGAGGAACTGGCCTTATTATCTCATCCAATACTTTCTTTCTGTAAGCTAAGGGAAATTCCGTGAAATCGTGTCCATTGAGATGTAAAATATCGAATATTATAAATAGCGGCCACGATGACTGATTATCAAACATATCCGTTGTGGTAAACTGTCGCACAGCTTCTTGAATAGCTGTCGACTTCAATGTTCCAAACGGTAGAATAACATTCCGCTTATAATCCCATGCTAACATTTCCCCATCTAATATGACACTCTTCACTCTAGGGTCGAAAGCATTAGTTAAATATTTGGTAAGAGAACCTATCTGATAATTTGTGCCATAGAGAAGGCTATAATCTTTCTTCCGTCTTGAGAAGAACTTAAATTTAGAATCTTTCATATGCATGATCATCCTATCTCCGTCCATTTTTTCTTCTATAATAAAATCATGATTCATTTTATCGCATAATTGGTCATAACTTATGCTCAATTTGTGAGATAGTTGAGGTAAAAAAGGAAATAAAATCTGAACATTAAGCTCTTCCTGGCTTAATCTCTTTTGTGGGTCCGTTAAACACCAGAAAACCTTATTTAAACTACCACAGATATTGATGAGCCTAGGAGCATCTGGATGCCAACATCTGAGGAATATAACTTCAAAATAACCCAAAATGGACTTTTTAAGAATAATTTCCATAAACCATCGTATCTCCTCGATGCTCATTTTGTCTATCGTATCTTTAATAATCTCCCGCTGAATACCAATAGTACTCGCCTCAGGCGAGCAAAGCTTATCAAGCACTCCATTCACATCTTGTATGCTCAAAGACGGCTTTACTATTTCATCTCTTCGTTCAGATATGACCTGAGCGATTAGCAGGGGTAATGACCTCGAGTGTCTCGTACCGTACTTGTTAAGATGCTTGTAATTATGGTAATGCTGCTTGTAGCTTATCAACTTCTCGTAATCCACTGACTTTTTGGGAATGCTGAAGACCTTAATGATAGTCCTTGCCAACGTCACATCTTTGATAAAATAGAGGCGCTTGTCGCGATTTGGAAATATTAGCCGAGCAGCTGGATATATATCTAATCCAATATGCTCTTTCCACTGGTCGATAAATGATTGGATTATATAGTTTTTTTTGCTCGTAATATTACTGAATGCTCCTAAATTGTCCCTACTTGTCCCGTCAAGCTTTGAGAAAAGTTCTGTAACCAAAAAATTGAATTCTACTCTTTGTAAGTTGTTTTTAGGGGCTTGGACTTCCTCAAGATATGACATTATTCTGCCACATCCATATCAATATGCCTCTAAACTTTCCTTAATTGTCACGGGCCTGAGATGGGCATCATCTGACGTTATCTACAAATTTATCCAGCGCACTACCGCTTGTAGTTAGGGGCTTTCATGGGGTTATTTGGCAAAGATCGCAACCCGTCAATCGCAGGAAATACGGAATAGTCAGCATAAGTTCCTAAAGCGGACTTCAGAACTCTTTTCGGACTTTCTCCTTTAAAATAAAATTTCTCGGTGCGATATGGATTGGGCAGCTACAACATTTGATAACTTCATTTTACTGCACACGACAGAAAGGCTAGAAACGAGAGAGGGACATGTCTATGTAAAGGGTTACGAGGAGGGTGAGTAAACGATAAATCGATGGCAAAGCTTAATGGAGAACGCAAGACCATCAAGACACTTTATGAAGCAAATTTGAAGCACAATACTTTCTTGTAATTCTTGTATGTCTCGGTCGTTTAGTGTAGAGAGAAAACTTCTTGACCTAAAATTCTTGGAAAATTGATTTCGTCATGCTTTCTTCTTCATTTTCCTTTCCATAATTTTTTTTTTCTTTTTTTTTCGCAACCTTAATAGCCTCAGGATTTACTAAGATACTGACTATTTTCCACAGTTTAATAGTTCAATATGGCGGTAATTATACTAAGTAACGGCCATAGAGGCTCAGATGTAGTGCCTATTATATAGTCAATATTTTTGCTGTCAGAGGAGGTGCCATGACTTACTGCGAATGCCTATTGTTCTTCGAGCAACTCAGCAGCGCTTCGAAGACAACCGGTAGCTTATAGACAGTTTGAAGTATACAAGGCTGTGCTTGTGTAAAAAATTTTGAGCACACAAGCCTGCTTAACGTTGAGTGAAATGCATTCGGTTCTGAAGAAGTTGATGTAATAATGCATTATAACCCACTCCATGTTGCTTCACAAACTTACGGAATAAGACCAGACCGTAGTGAAAGAGCTTGCATCACACAAAGCGCATCTAGTGCCACCGTCAAGACTTTTCCAGATCATTTATTGCTTACTTTGGAGAGCATGTTTGATTAGCAATGTACCATAACTGCGTATTATCTGAAGCATAAAAGTGCGATGCAATGCCAATGCGCCCCTTCCCTAAAGTACATAAAATATATCGCTTCACTTCTTAAAGTAAAAATTTTATTTTATCAACTACTAGGTGAAACTATAGGCTAAAGATGCCACTTTTCTTTCTATCTCCTAAGAGAAAGGAAAAGTTTAGGAAGACTCGTGAGAGGGTCACTGAACACACATATGGTAAAAAGTCATCATCGAGAAAAATGATATCCGAGAAAGTTCCGGATTCTTCACCACTAAGCCGAGAGGACGAAATTTATCAGAATGAAAAACTGGAAACAATGGATTTGCCCAGAATAAATACAACTTCAGGATTAGCTAGCACTCCTTCTCCCGATGGACAGCTGCCCAGTACTCCATCAAAAGGGCACAATGGTCGAGATTCGCTATTCTTACCACCTCCGAGATACGAACATCTGCCACTCGGGGGATCACCCACCAGAAGGTTATTCAGTGATAAAGTGTACTCGACTCCTTCATCATTGGTACGTCAGCTGAGGGCATATTCCAATCCTGTATCTTTGAACGATGTGACATCAAGTCCTTCAATCGGGTCCTTTAAGTCTGCGCTTAATCACTCTAGAAGTATAACGAATAGCGTTCCTTCAGAACTCGCCCCTATCGTCAACTTGATTATAGCACAAAGGATCCGTACTTATGCCTCCGGATGCATTCATGTACCTGGTTTTATTGATGATATGGAGGCATGGATAGAGTTAGAGGCTAAAATAACGGGGACGGAACTCTCAATGTGGAGACCTTCCCTAGATGACTCGTCAATAGACATTGAAAATAATGAGTTCAAGCCTACTTATATAAATCTCTCCGACTGTCGCATAAGGATGAATTCGAGTCAGTGTGAAATTGTTATAGAGCAAAATTATGAAGGAAAATCAACTTTATTGAAGTTCGAAGATGCAGCGGAAGCTAAAAGGTGGCTAGCAGCCATCCAGCTTTCGAAGTTTGAAGGCACATCGCTTAATGAGGCTTTTACAGCTGTTTTGTTATCGATGAAGGGCCCGAAGCTCTCTGACATTCATTTATTACTCAACTCTAAGAAGATTTTTTCGGAGGTTGAATGGTATGAAATTAGGCTCCCACAAATTTCTCCTCGATGGATAAGAGTTTGTGCTAAGATTCATCCTTCTACTTCTAAGAAGAGTGGAAGCATTGAACTATACAAAAGTGAGAAAATGAGCAAAAAGCATTTGATAGCATATATCCCCAAGGTGACTACAATTTTCAATGTATATCCTGAACATGTTTCAATGATAGACTATAACTCCATGATGAAGCTAAGTGGAAAAATTTACATAAACAAGAATTATGAGCATTTATTTAATGCTGCCGATAAAGAGTATTCAGTTCTGTCAAAATCAGAGTCGCGCCAGGTTTCCAACTCCCTGACTGGTTCAGCGCCATTCGGTTTTACTGCCGTTGGTATGCACTCGAGGGATTCTTCTCAAAGCTCAGGGTTCTCGCTGTTGAATGATGCATTTGCTGGAGATTTGAAGCGTTCTAATACGAAGGGTGCTGTTTCCTCATATGTTTCAAAGCATATCAACACATTTGCTGTAACGGATTATATTTATCTTATGCCTAAAGTCCACCCAGCTGTGTCCCCTCTTGAAACAATGATAAGGAATTTCATAAGCATTATCGATGCATTCAAGTTATATGGTAGACCCAAACACTTGATATCAGATAAGTCCGATACCGAGTCACTTGTTTTCGGATTACCCTCTTTGCCTCATTACCAGTACTTATCTATGGATGATGCTGTGAAGGTTATTGAAGAAAACATATTTGACAGCATAGCGGACGATTGGGATGAGGGTGCTTGGAGAAAAATATTGAAACAAAAAATTGCCGCAGACTATCTGAAGAATAAGGGCTATGGTAATATAAATAGTCTCTACCTGAACTTTGACCTGGATCCTGTCGAACTATACAACTATTCAATTGGCTCTCCCAGAGTTCAATTCCCTAGTGAAAGTGATGTTCCTTCTCTGTCCAATTCGAATTCAAATTCAAACTCCAATTCGAACTCCAACTCGAATATAAATCCTAAGTACGCCAGTTCGAAGTCTGAAAGCTCCTCTGTGCTATTTAAAGATGTTCCGGCTGACGTCTTAGACGATAACAGCGGTCTTGGAGATCCATTCGAGTTCAAGTTTTACACTCCGTCTGAGACATCAGTGGACGACACAACTATGCGTGTCAATGATCGTTTATCTTACAGAAATGTACTCGCTAGGTCAGGCTAGCTAGCAAAAGTTTATACGTCGTATACGTACTGTTTAACATGAGCAAATAGTCTCCTTTCCTATATGTATGTATTTTTAACAAGGTTTGTTGCACCGTTATCTGCACTTCTATCTAGTATCACTACACAACACGTCTTACGATTAATGGCTACACGTCCTGCTGGACGCGATTAAATTAGGAATTTTGTAAATACAGCCTCGTGTTTCTTTGGAAGCATCAAATATAGAAAGAAGCATTTTATTAAAGAAAATGGGGCTTTAAAGGTGCCAAATGACTACAGTGCTCTGTATATCGTTAATGCTAAGGTATAGCCTTGTTCTTATAGATTGGGGTCAATTGTAGCTTGATCTTTGCACCAAATAAGTTCACGGGTCACTGTTTAAGGTAAGGCTTAATGCACGCGAAATTGTCGGCGCGTTTTGTGATCTCTCATACTAAAATTTTAATAGCAACACATCGCAGGCAACAGCATATCCGTAAACGGGGAATCTTAATCTGAAATACATATAAATAAATCATAAGAAGGCGTAATTTCCTCATAGTTTTATTAAAGTAAGGTTGAAGAAGGTGAAGGTTGCATAGTTTTAAGTATAGTAATAATAATATAATGTCAGTACAGCAAACACCTACGAACGGATTAACAGGAAAGATTTCTAATTTAGATATGGCAAACATGAAGGGTAAATCATTAACAGATAAGTTGGCTGCCGAGGCAGAAGCTAAAGATATTTCCAAGACTGATGTCAGTGATGTCAAAGGAACTTTGAGGCAATTGACCCCAGGTACGGATGCTGAGACGAACGAGCAAATCGAAGAAGAGTTGAATAAGGCTGATGAAGAGCATAAGAACTTTTTGAGTAAGCACAAAGCCCATCGCCATGGTTTAAAAGCTTTGGAGAAGGACGAACCATTGTTAGTTGAAAACACACGCCGTTTTGTTCTTTTCCCAATCAAATATCATGAAATTTGGCAAATGTACAAAAAGGCTGAAGCATCTTTTTGGACCGCCGAGGAGATTGATTTAGGAAAGGATCTCCATGACTGGAATCAAAGGTTGAACGAAAATGAGAGATACTTCATTTCACGTATTTTAGCTTTTTTTGCCGCTTCGGATGGTATTGTTAATGAAAACTTGGTGGAGAATTTCTCTGCTGAAGTTCAGATTCCAGAAGCCAAATGCTTTTATGGTTTTCAAATCATGATGGAGAACATACACTCAGAAACATACTCTTTGCTTATTGATACTTACATAAAAGACCCTAAGGAAGCTGACTATTTGTTTAATGCCATTGAGAATATTCCATGCATCAAAAAGAAGGCAGAGTGGGCACTTAGATGGATCAGTGACGACGAGGCTTTGTTTGCTGAAAGACTTGTGGCCTTCGCCGCAGTAGAAGGTATTTTCTTTAGCGGTTCATTCGCCTCGATTTTCTGGCTTAAAAAGAGAGGCTTGATGCCAGGTTTAACGTTTTCGAATGAATTGATATGTCGTGATGAGGGCTTGCATACCGATTTCGCTTGTTTACTCTTTTCTCATTTACAGAACAGACCAGACGCAGAAATTGTTGAAAAAATAATCACTGAAGCTGTATATATCGAGAAAGAATTTTTCCAAGATGCTTTACCTGTTTCGTTATTAGGTATGAATTCTAAGTTGATGTGCCAGTATGTTGAATTCGTGGCTGACAGATTATTGGTTGCATTAGGGAACAAAAAGGTATACAATGTTAACAATCCATTTGATTTCATGGAGAATATATCATTGGCTGGAAAAACTAACTTTTTTGAGAAGAGAGTTAGTGACTATCAAAAAGCGGGCGTTATGTCAAAGAATAATGAGAGCACCCCACAGAATCCTTTCTCGTTCGACGAGGAATTTTAATCATGTAGAAGTAATGTTTTAATTTTGTTTACGAATTGCTTATCTTAGGAGGAGCTAACGCATTTTATACTGTTTATTAAGACTATGTTATGGTTTCTTTTATAGTCTCAATTTTTGTAGATACAAAGTAGTGCTTAAACCGATAGATAAAAGTCATTGAGATGGTGTACTACTGAAATGGCATCGATTGTAGGGCATGGCTAAAGGAAAAAATAAGGTACTGGATGAATGGCATGCTACACTGAAGACTTCTAATGGACATAAGCTGAAGTCTTATCGATCCAAAAGAGGGAGACAAGAAGAAGGCTCCAAATCGAAATATGATGCGGAGGCATTTCCAGTGAAGTTGGCTATGTGGGATTTTGATCACTGTGATCCAAAGAGATGCTCAGGTAAAAAGCTAGAGCGATTAGGCATGATAAAAAGCTTGAGGATTGGCCATAAGTTTAGAGGTATTGTAGTATCACCGAATGGCAAAGGAGTAGTTTGTCCTAACGATAAAGAAATAGTCGAGCAAGCTGGAGCGGCAGTAGTGGAGTGTTCTTGGGCAAGACTAGAAGAAATACCATTCTCTAAGATCGGAGGTAAACATGAAAGGTTGTTGCCTTATTTTGTGGCAGCAAATCCTGTGAACTATGGTCGTCCTTGGCGCTTAAACTGTGTGGAGGCTTTAGCGGCATGCTTTGCCATAACAGGTCACGTAGAGTGGGCCGAAATTCTCTTGGAGAAGTTTTCCTGGGGGCCTACTTTTCTTGTCATCAATAAAGAATTGATAGAATTATACTCTTCGTGTACTGATTCAGCATCGGTAGAAAAAGCTCTGGAGGATTGGTTAGAGAAGCTTCAGCAGGAAGCAATCGAAAGGAAGCTCGATACTAAAACTGACGATATTTGGATACAGGGGAACCTAAATAGGCATAGGGAAGAAGAGAACTTAGAATTTTCATCGAGCGATGAGTCTGAAGACGAATCTGCAATAGAATATGACAGTTTAGGTAATGCTATAAAAAAAGATAATGAAAGCTTAGTCAGCTTAATGAAGGAGAAATTAGAACTAGAAGATTTGTCGGAGGAAGGAACTATACAATAAAGAAAACTCGCATCGTTGAGACTATTCACTATTAGTAAAAGTTCTCCATAAACGATAAAATTAGCCTACTAAGTTTTATTGTTTATGAAGAAGAGTTTTCAAGGTGCCTCGTACTTTTACCATTCCTCTTTCTGTTGTAGCACATTTTTTAGTGTCATCATAATAGATTTTATAAAGGCAAGAATTCGCGACCGTAGATAATGTATAAATTTTGCTCACGGCCATTGCACGGACCCCACACTATCAGGGCATTATAACTCCCAAATTCGCTGAGAAAGTTCATTTATTTACTGATAATAGATTATAAGAAGGGTGATAAGGTATGTCACATTCGAAAGGGATTAAGATTGCAATTGATAGAGGGGGAACTTTCTGTGACTTTATTGCCAAAGTTCCAGGACAGGCTGATATTGTTTTCAAGTTGCTTTCGGTGGATCCTGATAATTATCAGGATGCACCAACTGAAGGAATTCGTCGTGTGCTTGAAAAGGTACTGGGAAAAAGTATACCCAAGGGTGAAAAGCTAAAGTTAGATCTAATTGAGAGTATCCGTATGGGGACTACTGTTGCTACCAATGCGTTGTTAGAAAGGAAGGGCGCCAGGGTTTGTTTGCTAACTACCAAAGGGTTCAAAGATGTGTTAGCTATTGGTAATCAAACAAGGCCACATATATTCGACTTAACTGCAAAAAAGCTTGAGCAATTGTATGAAACTGTATTAGAAATTGACGAGCGAGTTACTATTGAAAGCTTCTCGGAGGGCGGTGGGAGTAACATTGACATTGACGTTAATCTGAGTCCTGATTTAGTGAAAGGTGTTACCGGGGACGTTGTTCGAATAATTAAAAGACCAGACTATGCAGAAATAAAGAAAACTTTAATGGAGCTATACAATGAAAGAACCATCGATGTTATAGCAATTTGCTTATTACACTCCTATGCTTACCCCGAACATGAATTGAATTTAGCTAAAATATGCCTCGATATTGGATTCAGGGTATCGATATCCCACAAGCTCCAGCCTATGATAGGGATGGTGAATCGAACATCTTCCACTGTTGCAGATGCCTACTTATCACCTGCCATTGAAGATTATATCGAAGGTTTCGGTTCAGGCTTTGTAGGAGGACTTGAAGCTTTTGGAAATAAATTACTCTTTATGCAAAGTAATGGAGGTCTATGTCCTTGGTATAAATTCACTGGTTTAAAGGCTATCTTATCAGGCCCTGCGGGAGGTATGGTAGGATTTGGAGAGACATGCTATGACTCTGAAACTGGAAAGGCAACTATAGGATTTGATGCTGGAGGAACTTCAACGGACGTATCGAGATATTCAGGGTCTTTGGATCATATTTTCGAGACCGTAGTAAGTGAAGTGAGTTTGCAAACCCCACAACTTGATATCTCGACTGTTGCTGCAGGAGGTGGCTCCATGCTATTTTGGAGGAATGGAATGTTTGTGGTTGGCCCAGAGTCAGCGGGATCAGATCCAGGCCCAGCATGCTATAAGAAAAATGGGCCTTTGACTGTCACAGATGCAAATTTATTCTTGGGAAGGTTATTGCCCGAGTACTTTCCCAAAATTTTTGGCCCCCATCAGGATGAACCACTAGATTATGATACTACTGCAAAAATGTTTCGTGAGCTTACAGAAAGAATAAATAAAGAGAAGAGACAAGAAGGTATTGTGCTTACTTCGCAAGAAATTGCTTGCGGGTATTTAAAAGTAGCTGTAGAGTCAATGGCAAGACCCATTCGGAACTTGACTGAGGCCAAAGGTTTCGCTACATCTGATCACAACTTGGCCTGTTTTGGGGGTTCAGGTGGCCAATTTGCTGTCTCACTTGCCAGGAATTTGGGTATTTCTCAGGTTGCAATAAGCAAATATTCATCCGTGTTATCTGCATATGGTATCTATTTGGCAGATATAGTAATAGAGAAGCAGTCTCCTATGTCTGCCACCTACTCTGAGCTGAGCCTACCGATCATAGAAGAAAGAATCGAGTTAATGAAAGCGCAGGCGAAGAATGAGTGTCATAGCCAGGGACTTGATCATTTACCGACCCGATACGAAATCTCATTAAATATGCATTATGTGGGTTCAGATACTCATTTATTAATTCCTTTTAAAGAGGGTTCTAATGATGCAGGTCAATTGTTTATTGCCCGCCATAAAAGAGAATTTGGTTTCTCACTTGACCGAGAAATCCTAGTAGATGATATTCAAGTTTTATTGGTTGTTGAGAATACGGACAAAGAAGAAACAAATCCATTCAAAGAATATAGGAGCTTGAAGAGCTTTTCTGAAGCGCCAACCCCTGATCAGATAAAGCCAATTTACTTTGAAAATCTTGGATGGTTGGATACTTCAGTACATCTTCTAGGTGATCTTGAAAAAGGAATGCAGGTTCAAGGACCTGCAGTCATTATCGATGAAACTCAGACCATATTAGTTGAGCCAGTCACTAAAGCGATAATCTTATCCAATCATATCTTTATCTGCCTTGAAAAGGTGCAGAAGACGAAGTTATCATCCGATACAGTGGACCCCATTCAATTGTCTGTATTTGGAAATCGGTTCATGTCAATTGCTGAACAAATGGGTCGAACTTTGCAACAAACAGCTATTTCCACGAATATAAAGGAGCGACTTGATTTTTCATGTGCCTTATTTGACCAAGACGGTGAGTTAGTAGCTAATGCACCTCATGTTCCGATACATCTAGGCGCTATGTCTTTTGCTGTCAAAGCCCAGAAAGAAATATGGAAGGGTCAACTAAAAGAAGGGGATGTGTTGGTATCCAACCACCCTATCGCGGGAGGCTCCCATCTACCTGATATTACGCTAATAACTCCTGTAATCGATGATGAGGGCCATATAAAGTTTTGGACTGCTTCTAGGGGCCATCATGCAGATATTGGTTCTATTTCGGCTGGCTCAATGCCTCCGAACTCGAAAACTATATACGATGAGGGTGCTGCTATTATTTCATTTAAACTATGCTCTAATGGGAAGTTCGATGAAGAGGGCATAACTAAATTGTTAGTGGATGAACCTGCTAAGCATCCCAATGGGTCTGGAACTAGAGCGCTTAGTGATAATTTGTCAGATTTGAAAGCTCAGGTATCGGCTAATTATAAAGGTGTGACTTTACTCTTGAATTTGATACAAGAACATACATACCCTGTGATCAGCTTATATATGGGAGCTATCCAATCGACGGCGGAAGTAGCAGTAAGAAACCTCCTTCAAATAGCACATGATAAGTTTGGAGGTGAGACAATGGTCTCACAAGACTACTTGGATGATGGCACCCCGATCGTCCTAAAGATTGATATTGATCCGGAAAAAGGGGATGCAGTATTTGATTTCACTGAGTCAGGAAATGAAATGTACGCAAATTTGAATTCCCCTAAAGCAATATTATTCTCTGCGGTACTTTACGTGCTAAGGTCATTGATCAGCTCTGATATTCCTTTAAACAATGGCTGCTTGCGTCCTATTACTTTCAAGACTCGTCCAGGATCGGTCGTTGATCCGTCTGAAAACGCTGCAGTTGTTGGAGGCAATGTTGAAACATCTCAAAGAATCGTTGATGTGATTTTGAAGGCATTTCAAGCTGCTGCTGCTTCTCAGGGGACTTGTAATAATTTTACTTTTGGAATCAATGATAAAGAGCATAATATTTCTTTTGGATATTATGAGACGATATGTGGTGGATCCGGGGCGGGTCCAACATGGGATGGTCAAAGTGCTGTGCAATGTCATACAACCAATACTAGAATTACGGATACTGAGCTTTTTGAGAAGAGATATCCTGCTATCATACATGAATTCTCAATAAGAGAAAATTCTGGTGGTTTTGGTAATAAAAATGGAGGTAATGGAGCAATTAGGCATATAGAATTTACTTATCCTGGATTAGAGGTATCCTGCCTTATGGAAAGGCGGTCTTTGCCACCTTTTGGCCTTCAAGGAGGGGAGGATGGAAAACGTGGAGAGAATACATGGTATAGAAAGAACGAAAATGGGGATTTTAATGCCCTTAATCTTGGTGGAAAATGTACTTTGAAAGTTGCTAAAGGTGATCACGTAGTCATAAGAACTCCTGGCGGTGGTGGTTTTGGGTCATCAAACCATGTTAATAGACCATTCTACCCTGTGAAAAATACGCATCCCAGCATACTTACAGGATCCGTGGCGATGAGGAACCTCAAACAGACTACAAATTAAACTTCTCTGTGTATATTGATTATTTAATGACAATTATCGAGACTCTACATTTGATGTAAGACGAGCACGCAGGATAAGTGACACAAAACTTGAGCACAAAACTTATGGATTCAAAGTTGTATGATAATCGTTAAAATAAAGAAGCAAGATGAAGAATGCCATCTAACAAAAAACCCGTAACTCACTTAACGCTTCTTAATAATCACTTTCTTAATTGCCTATTCAATAATCCACAATACAATAAGTACCCTTTTAAGCAAACTGTACTGATTCTAAAGACAAATCATAATGACTATACCATTTTGGTACCAAGTGCCGAAATACTTAATGAAAGGTTTGACGGGGCACCTGGACGGATTTCCAATGCTAAAGTGTTAAAGAACTTATGTTACGATAGTGAGGATTTCATACAGTCGCACATTATAAAGATGATTGATAGGAATTTACAAACCGAGCCATCTAGAGAAAGGTATCCTCTGCAAGTATTCGGAACATTGAATGGAAAGCAGGTCTTATTAAAGAATGGTGAAATATATACAGGGAAAGGGTTTAAAAGAAGTCTCAAAGTAAGGATATTGAAGGTAGATGTTTTTTATTCGTTTTGCGACTACTTTCCTAAGGGTAGTCAATTTCAAATTATATACATTGACAATGTATTGTACGGCAGCTATGATTATAATGGAAATATCAAGAACCTCATCATATCAGAAGAGAAGCCTCCTAATCTAAGACATCAAAAGATGCCAGAGAACTCGATCACCTTTGAGAAGTTATTGAGAAGTTTTCCGGCTCTTTCGAGAATGATGTCGGATAAATTTTATACACTTTTTCATCATAATAACCACCAGTTTGGAACTTTGAGTACCAGCACAAGAAAAAAAGTTAGTAGCATAAGCTCGGACTTTCATGCCATACTTCATGAGGCTTTCAAAATAGTACAGGAAAGCCTAAGTGAAGATACCAATGCTTCGAATGAAGGACTTCGAATTATGAAGCAAATACTACAAACTTATGCCGACTTGGATTTCAATAGGCTAGTACACGAATATGTGGAGCTTTATTTATATGATAGAATCTGGTCGCAAATTGCATTTCAGTTTGACAGAAGTGTTTCTGACATTGATAGGAAAACTGTTTATGATACAGAGGCAATTAAAGTGATGACCCCAGAGAGGTATTCCGTATTCAGATTCATTTCGTTGAATCAGCTTGACGTGCCACACATAGATCCTTGGGAATATAATGAGCTATGCAAAAGAATAAAGAAAGCTTCAAATGAATTAGCAAAGCTAAATGAGCCTTCAGTTTTACCGCTGTCTGAAAAGGTCATTATTCTTATTAATTGTGTAAAAATTTTGACAGCAGATGAAAAAGACAACCACACGCAATCGAACTTGGTGATCAATGCGGACGTCTTAATTGGGCTACTAATAATGGTAGTTGTAAACTCTAGAGTTGATAACATCGAGGCGCATTTGTATTATGTGAAGCATTTTTCATACACAAATTTTGCTGAAGATGGTTACGTTAGCTATATTCTCAGTAATTTTGACGCAGTTTTGCTTCATCTTTCTACAAATATTCACAGTGAGAGAAAAGATAATTTAGCCACTCTCTCTTCTGAAAATCAAAAGTTTCTACATGCATTGGAGGACGAAACCGGCCTCAAAATAAAGGAAATATTAGAATCAATTGAATCAAGAATTGGTGATCAGGACGTCCCTTTCAGCTGCGTACTAAGGAATCGCAATATCGATGGAGAAGATTGTTTGATGCAAGCAATAAAACTAAGAAATTATAAGGCAGTGGATATACTTTTGAACTTCAAAACTAGTTGGTTCTCTATAGAGGACATCCTATTCAGCGTGAATACTACTAATGGTCAAAATTTACTCATGGTATCATTAATAGAACAAGATCATGATATTTCTGAGTTATTGATAGATATTATCTGCTCTAATACCACCTTAGAGGAGCAAAAAGCATATTTCAACTCAACAGACGCTTTAGGTAAAACTATAGGGCATTATTTGTACCACGATTTCGGTCTTATTTATAAAATAGGGCATTTGGTTAATTGGGAGCTTAAGGACTTGAACACTCATACTCCACTTTTTTCTTTATGTCGATGTTACGACCATCCAAAATATCATGACCTAATTAAAACAGCATTCGATTTTATATACGAAGCATTTGGTGAAGATTATATCAACTTTGATAGACATATTGATAAGGCTGGTAACGGACTTCTTCATATCATTCCTCGCTTTTTGGAGTCTACTCAACTATTGACGAGGAAAAAGAACATAATTGACGTTAACCAATTGAATAAAAAGTTGTTGACTCCATTAGATGTTTACGTGAAGTATAACAGACCAGAGAATATAGAGCAAATTTTGAAAGATGACAGATTAGATGTAATGTTTGAAGATAACACAAACCACATAACAGCATTCGATTATTTAGTGAGCCTGCGGACCAAGTCTTCGTCTGGGTCCTTCTACGAGCGTCTGCAAAAGTGCATACTTTCTTACTGCTTTGAGAGATTCTTTCCAAGATCTGGAAAGGAAAGGACTTTTGTAATGAGTGCACGTCTCGAGGGTCCTAAGGATTTGGCACTCTATTTAGCCAATGGCATGCACCCTGAAGGTCTCAGCTCAGAAACATTAGAGAGAGTAAGGCAGTTCATCCATATTTTCAAAATTTCGAATGCATACTCAATTTTTCCTTCTCCTGAATCATTTTTTCTCAATTTTGCGCAACTTGACAGAGTTCCACCTTTGTTTAAGAAATTGAATCTAAACAGGTTGATTGATGAGCTCAATGTATTCATCATATGCCTTAATATGCATCCGGGCTTCTCTGAGAAAGCAGTATTTCTGGAATTTTTTCGTAAATGTCAGGGCAAGCTGTTGCCTGAGTTGATTAAACTTTACTCTCCAGACAAAAAGAATGATTGCCGAGGAGTGAAGGCGGTAATTCTAAAAGAGAGCCTGATCGAAGAAATGGACTTTTTTCTTGAATACTCTTCAGAGGATCTTAGAAAATATGATAGGATCATATGCAAATTGAATAAATTGACTATGTTCAGCGACATGAAAAATGCGGATTTGAGCTATGTCACTTCAAGCTTACAGAAAAGAGCTTTTGGCCTTTTGCATGTCGATCCAGCTGCGTATAATACCGTTACTTCAGAGCATGATGATGACGACAATGGATGTAGAGAATTGGCCAAGTACTTCATGTGGCTAGAAAAATGCAACTTAGAACTAGTACTGAATATTAACAAACTACGCGACGCTTTGGTTACATTTCGAACTACTTATGATGAGATGAACCAAATCTCGATGAATCTAGACAAATTGCAATATTCCTCTCTGAGAGACGGAGAATTAAGAAGCAGCCCTCTGGGAAACGCGCAGAACACCAACGACACAACTTCTGAATCAACAAAGCTGGACTCTAATGATATCTTATCATTGTTCAATTTCTCAAGTTTCGTTGATAACAGAAAGTCAAAGGTTAAGCGATTACTAGATGAAAGAGTTGAGAAAGAAGAAGTCTTGAAAAAATTGAGCATCGAAATAAAAGAAGATTATAGTATATTGGCTACTGAAATATCTAACTTTTTGACTTTTAAATCATCACTCACCAAATTAGGTATCAAAAACTACGTTCAAAGGGAATTGTATTGCTTAAGAAGAAGGTTCTACAAACTCAATAAGCAGTTCCATCATATAAGTAGTGTATAAATCAATATTAGAAGTTTCGAGAATAGCGGATAATATAATATAATATATAGCTTGGTTAAAGATACAATAAATACATCTACTTGACGCTAAAGAATTTAGAATGACGATCACTAATAAAGACCTTGCTTCTAGTATCATAAATTTCTTAAAGAACTCTGTGAAGAACAATGAAATTCCTGAAGATTATGCTGAATCAATGGATGTGGCTATAGACTGTATTGCAGATGCATTTGAAGTTGACAAAGATAAAGACAAAGAAGCGATAGATAACAAGTTTGGAGGGAAAGGTCTCTTGGAGCTTCTTAACAGCAATAAGAATGAATATGAAATAAGCACTGATGCTTCCAAAACAGAAGTTAATGAAGAGAAGAAAAAGGAGGCCGATGAATTGAAAGTGGAGGGCAACCGTCTCATGGCAGCAAGGGATTTTGCTGCTGCCGTGGAGAAATATACCGATGCGATCAAGTTAAATCCTGATAATGAGGTTTACTATTCCAATAGAGCTGCTGCCTACTTGTCCTCATCGATGTTCGAAGAGGCAGTTGTTGATGCCGAAAAGGCTATTGAGATAAATCCAAATTTTGTTAAAGCATACTCCAGATTAGGATTAGCAAAATATTCTTTAGGAGATGCCCAGGCAGCCATGAAGGCTTATGAGAAAGGTTTAGAAAAAGAAGGAGATAAGAAATCCGACGCCATGTTGAAAGGTTTTGAGACAGCCAAGAAAAGAGTGGAGGAATCACTTGAAGATTCAATCCCACCCAGCGAGGTAAGCGAACGTGGTGAGGGTTCCACTTCCGGAACTGATGCTAGTGGTAGTACTGGAAATAACGCTGGAGGTATGCCTGACTTGAGCTCTCTTTTTGGAAATGGTGGTGGAATGCCTTCTTTGGGTGAAATGTTCAGTAATCCTCAAGTTATGCAAGCCGCTCAAAATTTAATGTCTAATCCCTCTGCCATGCAAAACATCATGAACAATCCTGCAATTCGTCAAATGGCAGATAACTTCGGTGGTGAGGGAGGTTCTGCTCCAAATTTTTCAGATATGATGAATAACCCAATGCTTCAGAATCTTGCGAAGCAGTTTATGGGAGGAAATAATGAAAATAATGGAAACAACAGTCAATAGCTTCCTCGCATGTTAACTTTTTATATGACATAGCTTCTGATATATTAATATTTTTGATGAGCGCGTTAATGAATTTTAATAGACGACTTCTGTGAGTGCACTTGCATTAATAGAATGGACGATAAACTGCAAGACTACTCTTTAGATTCAGACGATCTAATTCCTTTAACTACTTTAGCAAGGTTGTTCCAAAATGTTGCATTTCGAAGTGAAAAGACACGTATAACGAAAAGGACTTTAGAATTATCTTCTAGCTATATAAAGCTTTTCGTGAATGAGGCCTTGATAAGATCTAACGAGGCAAGAATACAAGAAGGCGATAAGTTGACTAAAGTCGATGGCATTGATAATCTTGAAGGTGCTAGAGAAGCGGAGAATCCCAACACTGACGCAGAAGTGAATGATACTTTGTTTGCTGACACATTGAACAACAGCACCTTAATGAAAGATAATTTAGCCGATAGTGCTACAAATGCAACTCTTCAGGAGTCTGATGACATATTCTCTGATGATAATGATGACGTTAACGAAAAAATATCTTCTACTCAAAGTAAAACCGCCTTCAATAGTGATATGGATCTTGGTAATGAGACGTTAGACACTAAACACCTATCCAAGATTGCAGGAATATTGGTATTGGATTTCTGATTTTAATAAAACTATATCAGAAGCACTTAGAGTATCTATTTGACTATCAAATTCTCTACGTTCAAACCTGAAACGTATGAGTATGAGAACTGAGATTCAGATCTCAATTCTAAATGACCCTGGCTCTTTGTACGCATTTCAATGAAAAATGGTACTATTAGACAAAATTCTGAAAGATTTGAGAGATCGTTACTTGAGTCTTTTGTCTTGATGCTGAACGGGAGCAGGCACCAGTTTTCTTTATTTTGCGAAAAAGAATCAATATTCAACGAAGTGATATCGCGTGTTTGTATTTTATCTTCAGACTTTAATGATCTTCTTTTACTCAACTCATGTTGAGATAGTGGAGTATGGTTCGTCAAGTAATTAGTCGGAATATTCGTAACTATTGAATTGCGGTCCTTGCTATTCAAGTGTGGGCCTAAGACAAACCATTCGACGGGTATCAAAACTTCCACTTTGATATCCATATTTTCGCTTCTCAAAATGAGTTCTGGGGGTGTGGTTAGTCTAACTTCCAATGGCTTTGCTTGAGGATTTGAGAGGGTAAGTGTGCCTCGTAAAGATACAGGTTCTACGTCTCGGGCTAGAGAGACATCTCGCATTATCAATGATGCATTTATGGATGGCAAATAGTCAGTAGCACTTTGAAGAATTGAAAAATTCGTTGTTCTAACGTCTCTCAGAGGGTTATATAGACAAGACCCACAAGTCAAACAACTGATAGAATAGCATCCTCTGAGTTTTCTCCTCATAGGATAATTTTGATGATTGTCTATCCTTGTATGTGGCGAATTGATGTTTTCCATCGAGGAATACATAACAGCACTCAAGTCGGCTTGATTTTTGGTATCCAAATATTTAGATAAATCTAAGATATCGGAAGAATTAAGTGCATCTTTGTAATCTTTTGCGATTTCAAGATTTACTGAAAGAGTAGAGTCCATTTCAGCTTGTAGTATAAGCATCTCACTCTCGATATCTTTGGCTTGTCCTGCTAAATTTGAGAGCTCCAAGTCTTTAAATTTTTTTATAATCTCCTGTGACAAGCCTTTTTGACGACTTATTCTTTGGCGATCTGTCAGGCACTTCAATTTATTCAATCTCAGTTTCTTCTTATAATAATCTTTGAGCTGCTGAAAATAATCAGATGCTAACTTTTCATTTCCTTCTGCTTCACTCCTTATGACCTTATGAATAGGCATTGGCCTTGCCACAGGGTTAGTATTGTATGTATAAGTACAATAAGTACAAGTGAAGCTGAATCTTTTGGCCCTTTTCTCATCCAATCTAGTATCTGTGATATTCAAGTTTAATGGCGAGTCACATAAAGGACAGCCAAAGCAGTTCTTCAGGCAACGAGTAGTAGAAACTTTATCGAAAGTAGAAAAACAATTAGGACAGAATTTACTTGATAATTTAAACTGTGTGCATTTTTCACATTTCAACTCATTGCATTCTGAGCAGAAATAGAGGTCATTCAAAGAAAAGCGATCTTCGCCAAATATTTTTTCAGCTTCCGATGACTTAAAGTCAGTATACCTCAGTCCTATATCTAAATTACATCTGCAAATAGTCCATAAATCGACATTTTTCATAGCGGAATCTCCAATGTTAAATTTGGTGATCAAGATCAGGCCGTATCTGCGCAGTTAAATTATATCAGCGTACAGTTTATCAAATGTTCTATATACGATACACATTTCGCTCCTAGCATCCCTAATGAGCAACTATAAATACAAAAGAATAGGTAACCTCTACATTTATAAATATTTATCTACTAAGGAACTTTAATTGACGTGTTGATGACTCGCTTACTCAACAATTAAAGCCGATTTCTCAAAAACGGCTAGTTGAGAATTACCAGGCAATTAATAAGATTAAAGTAGCCCAAAAATGCAATGGCTACTAGGCATATCCGATCCCCTATGATATCTATTTGGTAGCAACTGTAGGAAAGGATAATATTAGATCAGTTCACTTACTTTCTTTTGGTGCGTCACATAAAGTCATCGTCATCAAAATCATCATACTTAGAGCTATCCATATCTTCGAATACATCTTTCTTGAAAGAGGATACATTTGTCTTCACGGCTGGCTTTGCCTTCTTTTTGCCAGCACCTCCTGTTGCCGTTCCTCCAGATTTCTTCAACCTTGCAGCCCTTTCAGCTTTTTCTTTATCCTTTATGATCACATTTAATGTAGACACAACTTTGCGCACGCTTTCAATGGACAAAGGCTTAGCTAAATCTCTTATCAAATCAATTGCTAAGTGAGAAGAGTAATTAAGCATGGAATCCTCTGAGAGTGGGGTCAACACTTGTGCTAGGGCCTTCCTCAATGCTTCATACTCCAGCTTATCTGCCGGCTGGAACAATGGGTGAACGTCCAATGGAGTTTCCTTTGTAATACGAGGAGGCCTTGGAGCGGCTGCGGCCTGAGCTGCTGCTGCCTTAGCTGCTCTCTCCCTTGGGTGCTCTGTTAAATCAAATTCCTGATCACCTGCAACTCCTAGTCCACCGAATAGGTCAGCTGCATTGTTCAAATCGGCTTCCAATTCAGCTTTTCTCAACATCTCCTGTCGGGTATTTTCATCAAGCAAATCAATATCCAACAATTTCTTTTCCCCTTTCTTCAGAGCTAATTTCTTGTTCTTAGCTTCTTCTTGCTTCTTCTTTAATAAAGCTTTCTCTTCTTTCTTCTTCGCCTCAGCTTCCTTTCTTTTCCTTTCTTCTTCTTCTTCATCTATATCCCATGAGTCCAACAAGGGCTCGTCATTATCTTCATCTTCCCATGATGCAGCAGCGTGAGCTGAATTTGCAGGAATATCAAAATCTTCGTCATCCCAGGACATCTTCTAAGAACCGTATACCAATTTTAAATGTGTGCTGTTTATGATTTAAATGAAGTTACGAAGTTATCTTTTTTCTATTTTTTTTTTTTTCTACGATTGAAAGTCCATGCTCGCAAATAGATTCCGGGTTACTGAAGTTGACCATCAAGTCTTTTTTTGCAATCAGTATAGGTATCAGTAACCAAGTACAATACGTTCTGTCTGGTATATGAATACTTAGGACATTGAGATTTAATATTCAAGGCACTGTTCTCACCCCTTTTTTTTTGACTTATCTTGGACAGGCTTTCCAAAGTAGACTGGAAGTTATTATCTCTGGCAGCTAATTCAGTCTTTTACTTCCGTGATTTTACTGAAAAACTCAAAAGTGAATATTACTAAGCTTGTTTAGACGACTAAAAACCCTTCAGACATGTTGATAAGGAAGGAAGCACCGGGAATTTCCTCTAATTCTCTATTTGAGAACTGGATTAAAGAAACCATGAAGATCAAGTGCCATGAAAATTTGTACATTGGTCTTAGTAAGCTAGGCGGTAGTGGTTTATTTTTGTCGAAACCGCATGGTGATGTAGCGGATGACCTAGTGATTGCAAGGATTCCCAATGGGGCTATATTTGATTATATATCGTTATTGAAAATTCTCAACAGGTTGAAAGAGATACCGGTCAGCGAAGGATTTGAATCGTGTGTTGATATAATAATAGAACTGCTCAAATCGATGAATCCTACGACGGAAACTGAAATTCTATGTGCATACTTTGTGGGGTTCAAGATATGTTTCTTAAGAAGAAAAGAGATGCAGAAGAGCCACATGGAGGTACTTGATCCCATAGAGCCATATGTTGAACTTCTATCAAAGACACCAGTGCTAACTGTTCCGAAGAATAACATTCACACTGATCCGTTTATAAGTCGGCTCAAGCTAATTGAGGAAAAGGAACATAGTATGTATGAAGCGTTGAACCTGCAACTATCTATCTCTCAATTCTTCGGCTATGAAGTTTTTCATCATATCCTTGCCGCTGTGCGTTCCAGAGTATTGGAAATACCTCATGAAAACAAGCAAAATGAAGAAATAGACTTGAAAAAGATTGGAGAAGAAGAAAAAGAGGAAAAGAACAGCGATGACTACTACACCAATATTTCTCTTGTACCCTTGTTGGATTTTGCTAATCACCTAGATCAGCTGACATCAAATGCATACTACGATATTGACCGAGGTAATGGTGATATTCTTCTCAAGCTCAAGCATTTTGACGTCTCAAAGGATGAAGTTGAGGTCACAATTAGTTACTCTCGTGAGGAACATATACAGGATTTTATAAGAACATATGGTTTTATTCCTAAGGGTGGCAAAGACTATCAGCTTCTAGAACTCTTCATTCCTGATGACATTTGTGATCAAGTGATGAATGACCTCAAGGGCACTGCTGGTGTCCCCTATCGCAGAATGATGAAGTGGCTTAGAATCTTACCGGTTCTATATCTCATAGGCCGTGGAGATGAAATTTACATAAGTTTTAGTCAGTCAAGACTTCCTCTCATTTTTTTGCACGGCTTGAAATACCATAGCGACTGGCCCGCTAGAGCAAGAGAACTACTCGCTACCACAGAAGATAATCTAGATGCAGCGACACATCGTGATGAATATGTTCGCCTTTTGGAAATGCAAGAGAACGAGTATGATACTGTTAACGGAATTGATAATGCTGCTGTGTCCATAGAAGGAACGTATCCGTCATCTGAAGAGTTAGCGAATTTTTGCGAAGCACATGAGGATATGTACGCCTCCCTACTCGTGCAGTGTATCGAATTCGCTAAGCGAGCGATTACACTCATGAATTCTGATGATATCCCGCTTCCAAACACATCAATAAGCAGTCATGAGGATTTTGATGCAATCTGCCGTGAGTATCAAGCGGTGAAAATGTCCTTCTGCAGCTCACTACTAGGTAGAATTTCAAACAGTGGCGATGTCCGCCTCCTAGAATTGCTTTCTAATGATCATTGGAATGAACATAACATAACTCCTGCAAATGAAATCCTCCTCTATGATGCTTGAAGTGGGCCGATTGCCTTCTTAGATTGATATCTAAGGTGCATAAATTGAGGCTCCAGATTAACTTGTAAATTTTCACGTGCACTATTATTTGTAAGCTCGACGTGGACATTAATATAAATCCTTCTAGCCTTACCATCTTACATATATATATATTTACTCATTCATATCATATTCGATTTGGAAATTTTAAGAACAGTTAATTGAGAATGGTCGCTACAATTTCATCAAAACAAGAATTCTCTGAAGCATTGAAGCACGAAGGGTTAGTCGTAGTTGACTTTTTTGCTACATGGTGTGGACCATGTAAGATGATTGCTCCTCTTTTGGACAAATTTTCTCAAGAGTACTCACAAGTGAAATTTATCAAGGTAGATGTTGATGATTTAGGAGAAATTGCTCAAGAATACGAGGTTACTTCCATGCCAACCATTATATTCTTAAAGGGAGGTAAGGTTGTCACCAAGGTTATCGGGGCAAATCCCGCAGCTTTGAAGCAAGCTCTCTCGGCCAATGCTTAAATGGAAGTAAAAAGTGTTTATAATTTATACCTTTATATTATCTATAAATGATTATAGGGATTAACTATTGACCTGTAAGCATACTTTTGTAATTTTTCGGATTCAGTGATTGCTACATTTAATGAAGTTTTGAACGATATCGGAGAGGAAGAGGCCCCTCCATTGTTTCTCGGACTCCGCAAGATACTTTATGCGGACCAGTAAGTATGCCAAAACAGTTTCATATATCAAAAAATACTGACCCAATGTCTGCACCATTGATACTCTCTGCTTGCGAAAGTTGTCCACGATGGAATGGATAGGGTCCACCAGAAGGTTAGGGTTCCCATTGTCAAAAATAATACCCAAAATCGTATCTATCGCGCATAATGTGCCTGTTCTACCACAACCTGCAGAACAGTGTATGACTGTAGGATAATCCGAAGATATCTGAAGTTGTTTTAGCATATGGTACTTTATGTATATGACGGAAATCAAGTCATCTGGATTTAGTATACTGCACATATCTTGCCATTTCAAGAGATGCAACTGTAAAACTTCTTGCTCGATACTATCATCCATCGTGACCCGAAATCTCCTTATTGTGAGCGCACTGGTCTCAGAACTGGTGTATGATTCGATGAGTTCAACTCTTATAGTATTCTCGTTGGACCTGTATGTGTTAGGTAGCCAGAATGGAAAGCACTTCATGGCACCGTTCTCCATCTCATCTGTCAACGAAATAATAAGAGGCGATCTATGATTCAATATGAGCTTCCAGAAATCACCGGTTGTCTCTTGTAAGGGCCCTTGAGTAGCAATGTAGCTAACATATGGTTCAATAGAATCCAGAGAAATCCGCTGCAATAACTGCTTCTCTGGTCTAATGTATGATGCATTTATATAGTCACACAACTGACTTTTTTTAGTAATGTCAGGTAAATCATTGAGCTTCACACGAGAATGCTCATATAGAAATATGTCCTTATACCTATTCTTGTGGCCATATTCGATGCCATGACTTACCTTCGGTACTTCGGGCTCGCTTTCTAGTGAACCATTCGGGTCATCCAGGAGATTATTCTGCTTTAAACTCAAGGCACTCAAAAGTCGTTCCTTTTCAGATAACTCTAAATTATGAAAATCATCAGCAACCTTTTGAGGATCTCTCAATGTTGATTTAATCCAATTAGGCATGGCATTCTGCAGACATGGCGAGTATGATCCAAGTAACTTCTTATTGTTGAAGAAGTCGAAATGAGTTGACGAAGAAAGATCCGTAGTTAGTATTTCTTCAGTATGACGAATTTTGAATGTTTTCTTGGGGGTTTTTGGTAAGACGAAATTTGAAAGTATAGGAGTGCTGGTATCAATGGATAGTGAAGAAATGTCGGATAAGCCCTTTTTTAAATGGTCACATTTTTGTTCAGCTTGTGATGTTTCCTTAGGACCATATTCTACCAAGTCATTGCATGTTTGCTCAAATTCATAGAACCTAGAGTCCAAAACACAGACATCACTATTCTTCCACTCTGGATCGATCATAAACTTTTTGGCCATATAATAAAGTGCGAAAGAATTTGGAAATGTATCATATAGCAAAACCTTTGGCAATCTCGCATCATTAGTTATTTCATCAGAAACGACATTTGGCTTTCTTTCTCCACGAGAAGTATATAATTGAAAAATGAGTCGTTCACTTAGTGGTAACGAATTTATGCATCTATTCAAAGTGTAATTTGATCTCTTTAAAAGAGTCAGTGATAAACAAACATTGATTGAGCCTTTTAGTCTTGAGTTGGCGTAGTCAGTAGAAGGTCGCAAATCCAATATTAGGACATCGGGTAGTTCGAGATCTCTGATCTTTTTAGAGTTGTGGATTGAATCTGCCACGTCCTTAATGGATACTGAGTGCAAATTCTCGGAATACCGTCTTTTCAACTCCTCCATGAGAACCTTGCAGTCTCCAACAGACGATGGCCGCTTCATGACATCTGGTCGAAGAAGCTTGTAACTAGAATCGGATGATCCCATGAAAGAGTTAGAAGTAGCCAGTCTCCCAATAGTAGATAGCCTCTCAGGTGGTTTATTCAAATCATCGCTAGGCTTTGAAGAATGCTGTTGTGTTGATATCCTGTCGTCTCTATTCATTTGAGAATCCAGAAGAGCCTGAATCCCATTCGCCACCGTTTGTGAAGATTTGAGATCCAATGAATTATTGGCGGATTTGCCGCCGTCCATGCTGACGCCGGTTGCTGTCTTCTTGAAAAATCCCCCTCGCTCATCGACGAGGGTTTCAGTAGACTTATTCTTCTCACTTCTTGCTGACCGCTTCATGCTTAAATAAGGACTATTCTCACATACTGTCGCCTCAGAACTAAGTGACGAAATGGAGCTATTAAAGCTGCTATGAGTGCCGTGTTCTTGCACCTGCGATTTGCTAAGTTTTACGTCGTAGTCAAACCCATTCTTCCCCTCCTTAACTTTGGAAATACTTCTATCATCTGTTGTATCATTAGTTTCAGGAAATCGGAAGTCATGAGAAGCACATACCCCATTAGGTGAACTCATCTCCTCGCTGTTGCCCTCTTTCTTTGCTTTATGCTATTCTCTTCGATACTACTACTTCTACTTCTTATTTATCCCTGAAAACTTGTTATTCGATTCCTGTGGTTGTAAAGCCAGTTTTGAAAGTCTTTTTTCCAGGAAGGGGTGTATTTTTGCTATGGTTAAGTTATAAGTTTTCTATATTTTGCGTGTAAAAATAGTCCACCTTACCTCACTTCTCACTTTCTCACTTTTTCCTTTTTTCACCTGACCGTTCTCGGTGCAGAATAATTTCTATTTAGAGCTCACTATACTCAACTAGCTAATGGACCCTAAATAATAAGGTTGCTAATAAAGATTTAAGCTTTATGGATGAGGTGTGAATCGAATACAATTTATTATTTATACAATTCTATAGCTGGTTAATTATAGACCACGATTCGTTTTTGACTAAAGGGCCCCAAATGCAGTTAAAAGATCGTTGCGGACTTACAGGATCTAGAATTGTACACGGTAAACGGTAAACCATGCACACAGCAACCCACCTACATGAATACAATCACTCTTCCTGTAATATACAAGGAAATAATGTATAACTATGATGTCAACTAGTAAAACGTAATAGCTGTATATGCACTAAATAAGCTATATATTAACCTATACTTCTGTGATTAAGCAAGCAACGGCTATGAGTTAGAATGAATTGTAGTTAGAATGCGATGGCTGGATGCCAATCGAAAATACTAGAGGGGTGGTCTCGTGATCCGCATTTTAAGTGGCACGTTTGTTTTGCGTCGCAGAGCCCTCCAGCGAGCAGACTTGATTATTTTTCGGGGAGCAATGTATAACAACCCCTTCGCGATGCGCATTTGTAATTCACTTGGATGCTTGTTTTGAATCCGCTTTCATCTCCAATTTAGAAGTGTTGCGCAAGCGGAGTTTTATTTTTGGTAACGGTGGTTGAGAAGATGAAGGTGGCGACGGATGCGAAGAAACAGTAGAAGCAATAGTCTGATGCAATGATATATTAGCAGGAGATGACCCTGAAGAGGGCGTCCTAGTCTTGCGTCGTTTAACTTTCTTGGATTCATCCTCTGGCTGTTCGTCCTTCTCCTCTTCCTCTTCATCTTCGAAAAGGTGGGGATGTTCTACTTCTTTTGTAGTATCCTCTAAAAGTTTGTCATAGTCCTCTTCATTATGCATCAAGCCGCTCAGCACCAACTTCTTCATGAGATGACTTGGGGTTTTCTTCTGACCAACTGTTCCCTTACTTTCGCCTTCGAGAGGTGACACACTCTTATCAATAGATCCACAGTGTACTGTATTTAATGAGTTGCTGAGGCCATTGAAATATATCTCGTCAACATTAAGATTTTTGTTTGGGTCTAAGTTTTTGTCTCTTAGGCTCTGTAAGCTGTTAAGCCCGTCTTCATCTTGCTCTTCGTTGGGTAGTATCACCCCGCATTGTAGCGCAGCTCCATCCTGGGAGGTGTATTCTTTCGAATGTGCTATCCTGCTGTGATTTAGGAATCCCTGTGCTGACGAGAAATTGCTTCTATGGCAATCGGGGCAGGTCAACTTCACTAAAATATTATCTGTTCTTCTATAAACGCAACCGCTCAGCGTGGGTTGTTTGTATGTTAGCTTAGAGGGCCTCAAAGATGATGTAGTAGATCTGGTTCTATAAGTATATCTAGAAGCGTTGTCCTCTTGGGGCTCTGGTTGATTTCCTGTGACATCATTTGAAATAGTCGAATAACTAACAGATAAAGCCTTGTTTAACAAATTGTAATATTTCATGGTAAAGTCTTCTGGCTCGTTTGGTAGGTTGACATGGGATGGCACTTCGAAGAAGTTTCGAAGTGTAAGCATCTGCGACTCACATTTTCCTATTTCTTCCTCCGTCAATTTTAACTCTTTATGTTTTAGTCTTATCTCAAGATCAATTTGACTGGTGATGAGCTCCCGAAGCTTCTCTATTGGTATATCCTTAAGTTTACTTAATAAAAGCTCTTTTTCCTTTCTCAGTCCACTTTCGTTTTCGTGTCCTTCCTGAGGATCAGCGAAGCCCGATAGCCGCTCCCTTTCGTTAAGCGGCAAGTCTTTTTCTAAAACACATGCCCCAGTCTTGATATCAGATAACGATGCATCTTTCTCAGACTTCTTTGCATCTGTTCGCATCGTTGTTCTGAAGTACTAGAAATAATGATGTTGCCGCCCTCTAATGTCATCATCACCGTTTTTCTACACGAAGTTTGACATGTGATTATATTCCTGTACATAGTCAAGATAGGAAAGGTCACACTCGTCACAAAACAAAGCTGCAAAATTCGCGATAGCCAAAAGAATCATAAGCTTAGATTAATATGTCAATAGGATCCCTTCCCTTAAGACATTTCAGTAAAAGCTCCATATAAGTCAGTTCCTTTCTATCATATGCTTGATTCATCGAGACTTTAAATTGACTTGGTGAGCTACGCTGTATAACTTTCGATATAGCAGAAGACAGTCTAGTGCGGCCAGAATTGGGCTTGTTCTTGGACGGTAATGTCTTTGAAGGGATGGGCGCTTTCTCAAATTTAGCATTCTTAGTAACTTTCTTGATTTCACTATGACTCTTCTTTCCGTCGCTTGATTTGTTACCCTTGGCGTTTCTTTTTTCCTTCACGCCCTGGCCGGCACTAGTACCATTCTTAACAGTAGTTTTCTTGCTTCTATTTGGGATTGTATTGCGGGTTACTGTATTTTTGTCGCTGTGTTCTTTCAGCTCTGAGGAGGCTGATTCATTTATAACACTATTCGTGAGACTCTTTGGCTCCCTATTTGAGGTGGAAGTAGTAGTTGCTTCAGGTTCTCCATTCGTTCCCGCTTGACCAGGTTTCGTTTGGATTTCTACCTCTCTTTCAACAATATTTGCATCCTCTATTACTTCAAGCTGCTCCGTACGATCCTTCTCTGAGCTTGTATCTTTACTCTGTGCAATTTTGTCATGGATTTTGTTAATTTCTGCATCAAGACTGACCTTTATAGCCCGGCTCACTTTCAATTCCAGCCCTTCCATTGCATTTCCTATAATCTGAGAGTTGAAAGGGGTGGAGGTAGCCTTAAACTCATTATGATTGCAAGATCGTTCCTGAATATGGTCATCGTCCTGGAAGATCGATTTTAGGTTTTCTAGCAAATACTCGCTTGCTCTCTTTTCTCGTTTTGTATTCAAGCTCCTAGTCCCTCTTGTTCGTGTAATATTTTTTTGACCTGCCTTTGCTTCACCTACCTCGCTCTTTTTCTTACCCTTGGCTTTCGGAGCTTGCCTCTCTTTTATAATTAGTATGTACGCATATTTACAATATTATTGTTCCTCCTCATAAAAAAAGAACAAAAAGAGATTATAGTATCCCATGAATCCAATTTATTGCGTAACTCTTACGATTTTTAGCTGCTGGTCTTTTTCTATCAATCTTCTGAATCATAATAATACTTTAACCATATCCATTCACGCTTCAGAGTAATGGTGATGGTTGTAAAAAGCTAAGGCGACATTAGACGACATTGTCTTGCTTTTTTTTTTTATTTTAGTTTTGAGGGTGACATAGGATCCCGGTAGTGATTCAAGTAGGTGACAAAGAGAGAAAGCATTACCATTACAGATGTCAAATGAAGAACTCATACTCCCTTCCATCCATTCACTCTCTGTGAACTCAGCGTCGGTACCGTCTAAAAACGGTTTTGGGTATAATCCATGGGTTGGACCGCTGTCAAATGCCATAAATCAGGAAGCTTCACATATACTTATGAGCAAGAAAACAATTACTGTAGCACCCAAAGCAACCCCCTCAATTTATGACCGAAATATCAATAAAAAGGTACCAGAAATCAGCATGTCAGCCTTGTCCTTTTTATTCTGCGAAATCGTGAGCTGGGCAATGAGGAAATCTAAGGGTGTTCAAGAGCTTGAGGAAAGATTAAATATATTGGGCTATCAAATTGGCCAAAGGTTCCTTGAGCTTATCAAAATTCGTGAAGGCATAAAGTATAGCAAGAGAGAGGTGCGCATTTTAGAAATGTTACAATTCATTCACGGACAGCTCTGGAAGGCAATTTTTGGCCGAACTGCTAATGACTTGGAAAAGTCTAGAGATGTTAGTGATGAATACATGATAATAGATGATCATCCTTTGATGTCCAAGTACATCAATATTCCCAAGGAATATGGAAATCTCAATTGCTCGGCTTTCACTGCTGGCATCATAGAAGGAGCTCTCGATTCTGCTTTTTTTCATGCGACTGTGACTGCTCATTCTGCTCCAAAGGAAGATTTACCTTGCAGAACTGTCTTTCTTATCAAGTTTGAGGATCTGGTGTTTACAAGAGAAGAATTGCGCTTCAATGCGTAAGAATTGAAATTAACAAAGTGACACAAAAACAGTTCGAACCTCGACACTCGGTGAATAGATTTATTCAAGTTAAAAGGCATTGTATAGTAATAAATAGCTCTAAATGGGAATCACGGTAAGGCAGGCCACGATATATGATATCCAGGCAATGCAAAATGCAAACTTGCATAACCTCCCTGAGAATTATCAGCTAAAGTATTATATGTACCATATTTTATCATGGCCACAGGCTAGCTTTGTTGCTACAACTTATGATTCTCTTTCTGATGAGAATGTAACTGAAGACCTTTACGAAGATGATGTATCGAAAGGTGATCCTTCTTATGTATATAAAGGAGAAAGAATAGTAGGTTACGTGTTGGGAAAGATGGAAGATGATCCAGATGCTGAAGACAAAACACCACATGGACACATCACATCTTTGTCCGTTATGAGATCGTACAGACGAATGGGGATAGCAGAAAAATTGATGAGACAAGCGTTGTATGCTTTGTGTGAGTCCTTCAAAGCTGAGTATGTATCATTGCATGTGAGAAAATCAAATCGAGCTGCTTTACATTTATATCGAGATTCATTGCAATTCGAAGTCATGTCTATAGAAAAGTCCTATTATCAGGATGGTGAGGATGCATATGCTATGAAAAAGACTTTAAAAATTGATGAGCTTTTACCAAGTTCGGCACAAAATTCAGAACTTACTGACGATCTTACTTCAAACCTATTAGAAGAGTAGCTATTTATATAGTTGAACATGAAGCATAGTATACAGAGTCTAATTTTGGTATATACCATAATGCAAATTAAGTCAGGTCTGACGACTAATACCGTTCCTTCATTCTCGAAGCCACAGTTCTTAAATTTCCATACACTTTACCGGGAGGTGATCCCAAAATCAAAGAGACAACTGCCTCTCTAGCCATCCGTATGTGTGTAAATCCACCCAATATGTGAATCTTAGAGTCAGCCAACACAATTCTAGTCCTAGTAGCATTCTCAATTGCAAACTTAGTCTTCCCATCCTTGCCAGCAATTCTACCTATCGCTCTTGACAAATGATCTCCATTCAAGGTTTTAACATCCTTGATCTCAAATGTTTCAATATACAAGTCGTCCAATCTAAGTAAGGCGATTGCGTCGTCGACGTCAAATCCTAATGTGAACGCTTTTATGAAATCTGCTCCCTTCTGTAAGGCACCATTATCGACAGTGCTTTTACAACTCCTTAATTCGACTGTTTTAGTTTTGAGGTTCATTCTAACCTGAAGCTTCAAGTTCTCAACTAAAGGAGGATATATCTTAGACCACGTATTCTTCAAGGGTGTCATACGATGTGGAGGAACCGGAACTTTTCGACTCTCCAATTTCACTCTTTCTCCACCTTTCGATGTAGCTGCAAATTTTGGTTTCCCTTCGACATCTAATACCATGCCTGCTTCAGGCGACGTATTTGAACCACTCTTCTCCCTGACTTCTGAGCTTGCTTCCTCGCCCTTCTTCCCCGACACATCTATCAACATTTCCTCATCATTATCCTGCAGTTGATCTTCAACTACTCTTTTCTCCAAGCCGGACTCTGGCTTTTTTATTGCTGTTGGAGCTGCCATCGTTTGCTGATAATTGATGTCTATCCTAATGCTACTCAGTTCTTGATGATGGAAAAAAAAAAAAAAAAAAAAAAAAAAAAATTGAGATGCGTTAGCATCACGTGCAGTTATAGTCACTACTGATAAGGAAGACAATGAAAGCATCTATCTAAAACCATAAAGATAGCTGATACGTATCGCTAGATATCTCTTCTAGAAGCTCTTGCTATTTCGTACATGTTATCATGATATTAAGAAAATGGGTGTCATTATTCGGTTTTGTTTTACTCCACAAGTAATTGGCCACACGATTTTTTTTTTTTCGCAATTGATTCTTGAAAAATTGCGAGCAGGACTAAAGCCAAAGAACATTTGCACTATAGAATTCTTTTGAAGGCAATTTTTAAGGATTTCTTTTATCTATAATAAAGTAATTGGATTATCAAATCCTATCCTCTGAATAAAAATCAAACTTGTGTGAGCATTTAAGAAAGACTGTGACATTAATCGGAAATGTTAAAACAATGACCATCTTAACTCGAATTGTGAGAAGCTTCGATAGTCGGGTCCCATTAAAATTGTATAAAAGCACTCCAGGGTTAGCAAGAGGCTTCCCGCTCATCAATCCAGTTACCAAGGGGCCCTTTTGTCCCAGGAATAGCTGTGGTATAAGCGTATCCGGTCGGATCCATTTCAGTACACAAAGTAACATTCATTCTGAGATCAAGAAAAGAGAAAATGGTCAGAAACATATTGAGCATAGTAAGATAGATAAGACTAGGAATGTTACCAAATTGGGGCTACTTTCGCAAGCGTCTGGCCCATTGTCTAAGCTATTGATTCATATCAAATGGCCTCTCATGAGAAATAACCGGCCCTTTTCATTCGACGACTTGAATGCATTTTTCTCTTGGCTTCTCATGGGGAATGTTCTATGGATAGTATTGGGTACGACAACATTTGGATTGGTTTTTATGTACTTAGTTCACACTTATGATAGTGCTCATGACACTCTCGAAACCTACTTTTCTAGAAAACGTGATTCAAGTGCAGAAGGGATATCCGATAAAAGTGTATTGGGTGCAATAACGAGTGGCATTTTGTCTAATGGACTCGGAGTTAAACTTGAGTTCGAAAAAGGAAATATTCTTCCAGAATTGAAGGACGGCAAATTGAAGTTTCTGAAATTCAAGGTTTATTCCAATAAAAGAAAAATCACGAACAATCAAGAGGAAAATCAAAATGAGAATTTATTAAGCTTTACTGTTAATGTGGAAGAGATGGATATAACTCTCTCATTCAAAAAATGGTATGAAGGAAAGGGCCTCATTGATGAATTAGAAATTTATGGTGCTAACGGAAAATTATTCAAAACTTACTCTGACCAATCTCAGTACACGAATGAAAATTCGGTTGATCACCATCCATTTTATGGAACATATTGTGACTATGTGCCATTGGACCACAGCATTCAAGAGCATGAAATGGGAGACAATGAAAAAAGTGAAAAAACCTCATCGCCATGGATTCAGTCAGATTACGTTTTTTCTGCCGTAAAAGTGTTTGACTCTTATTTTGAGGTCATTGACTCGGAGGAATCAAAACCTTTGAAGGTCAGCATTTTTAATTGTGTCTTACCTAAGTTACGTGGCAACATGATGCTTATAGATTTCTTCAATGCTGATAATGTTACAGGTGCCGTCAATGACTCGATGTTTACGATCCATAAGAGGCAAGCTTTCGATAGCACCGGTGGAGATAACAACATTATCAGGTTTCAAGTAGATGGGATAAATATGGGAACTATAGCGAAGACGAATTCAAGGCTGAAGTTCAACTGGATAGTTAATGGTAAAGCCGAGATAGTAGCTGATATCAGACTTCCTTATCGTGACTTGCCAAATGGAAGCTCCACATTGAATGACTATAAGAAATTTTCGGTAATGTTTACTAAGTTATTTGATGATCTAGTAGATGCATCCAATTCCTGTGAGGAGACTCAGCAAAAGCATAAGAGCGACGATGAAACTACTTTGCTCAAGGGTGCCCTCGCTGCCATTTATGACACATTTGCGAATCATGAGGAATCTAGCAATATCGGTAACACTATGCAATTATCTGATTATGTCATAGTCAACTTCAAAATTAAGTTTACAGACTTGAAAGCATCTTTGCCAGATCATTTGCCAATGGCTTCTTCTCTACCACTTCCATTTGTTTCATTGCAAAACTTAAGATCTTTGATCCTATTCATAAATGAGCATGCAGATAAAAGTAGCCCCATAGTTATCAAAACAACAGCTATAGAAAAACTATCTGCCTTGAAGAACATTGAGAATTTGTCCGAAACAAGAATTTGTGATGAAATTGTAAATAGTATATACGAAGAATTGTGGAAGATGGTCAAATTAGATGAAAAAAGGATTATGGATGAGAAATCATCATTATGGTCCCATTCCGTGGCTAGTCAACTTTTGCTTCTTGGATTAGGAGCAATCGTATAATGACGATATTTACGTATTGCGTAGATTCGTGAATATGTATAACGACATATTTAATGCTAATTCTATAAAGTTATAGTAGGTCCAGTTACTTTTCCCTGCGAATAACTGGTACTTCGAATTTTTTATGCTTCTTTTGTCCCAATTCATCTTGAAGGACACTATCAAGAGGCTTCGCACCTATCCCTAGTAACTCTCCTCTTTTTCTGTTTGCTGAGACGGAGGTAAAATAATCCTTATCTTGCGTGCCTTTAGGTTTCCAGCCCATTCCCCTAAGCATAGCAGCCCCAAACGCATCCACAGGAACTTTTTGATACTGTTCTTCTGTTACATCGTTATCTTCCTCAAGGATGTTGGAACTTATAGGAATAACTAACCCTTCATTTTCATCTATTTTACCTGTTTTTAAATACTCTCTAGCCTTGCTGAGTGCTGCGCTTTCCAAACCACTGCTGGTTACTTTATTTGTTTCTTCCAAGCTTTGAAAATCATTATCGTTAGTCTCTTCCGCCACAACATGGTCATGAAGTGTTTTATCGTTGTAAAGATTGCTACCCTCTGGCGTACTAACCCCGCCGTACCTTCGCCTTTTTCTCCATCCAGCATTTCGAGATTTCGGTATTATAACTAGTGATTCAACAGAGCTCCTATTCGCATCTCCGTTCTCCTCTAAGTTTTTGGCAGACACATCTTTCGACGAATACAGTTCTAAGTTAATGATCAGCTCTTCGTCACTTTCTGAGTCTGATCCCAAAATGTTTCTCAGGGCATTCTTCGCATGTGAGGTGAGGTTTTTGCTAGATTTAGTTATGTGATTAGCCCTAGAAGTGCCAAGCGATATGGAAATTGTGGGCTTTGGCTTCAGTATCTTTTTCTTGAAGTTCATGCTCTGTCTAAAAATTGTAGCTCTTTTGCATGCTTCGTCTAGATCCTATTGAAAACCAAAAGTTTATGAGATGGAATTTCACAAAAACACGAACATATATCAGCGCGTTAGAGCTTGATTACAATAGCATTCAGTTCACTAAGGCCTTGTCTAGACCTCTAAGATGCTGGATAAAGCTGCCATGGCAGACTCATTTTCTAGTATCGACCGAGAAGATAGCTGCCGGCTTTTCGAGAGCGACTACAGCAAGAGTTCGAGCAGATCACCTGTCTCTCTGAATGCGTTCTTGACAAGTTGTGCACCAGAGCCAACAAGCACAAACAGATCTGTTTTTGGTGAGCTTGAAGGTGCTGACACCGACATAGATATTTATTCATCGTACGGTTCCCAGATTAATGCTTTTCTGGAGGAATCATCAAGGACAGATAATTTAAATCTACATCAAAGTCATGAAGAATCGCAAACGAGCGATGTTGTCAGTAAAGAGCCTAAATCAGTTGATTTGACCGCTCTACTTTCAGGAAGATCCATTACGAAGCAAAAAAAGGAAAGCAGTAGCAAATCAGGTAATCTTAATGGTCAGGCCAAGAAGAAATCTGCAACTTTCAGGAAAATGGATACGGAGAAAGAAGGTATAAGAGAAAGCTCTTACAAACTTTCTGAAACGTACTTTAAGCAAAATGAATTTATAGATGTTGAAAGGTACTGTGAACTGAATTCAGTTTCTGATAATCAACTAAATACTGCTAATGAGAACGGCAGTCATTCGCGGCAAGTTAATAGTAACCTCATAAGAGCTGAGGATGGAAGATGTGGTTTCGGAACTACAGCCAGCCAAAGAGCTTTGGCTTTAGAGAATGATATAGAGATTTTAGAGTCAAAAATCTATGGGGAAGACATAAAAAGAATCTCTGCAAAGGACTTCTTTCAATCCTTGAATCGGCGATCACCATCTAAGGAATGCCATGAGGGTTTTGATCAAAGCTACTTTGTTACCCTTAATATTAGTACGAGTAAGCTAGCGGAAGTCAAAAGATGTGAAAATCCTCTTTTCACGAAAGGAAATAGCTCAATGTCTTCGTCATTCTTCAGACCCGTAAATCCTTTAAAGCAGATTCTGCCTAGCGCTATTTCACCCTATAATGTTACTCTAAAACTTCCTCCTTCAAAACTAACACCATTTGCAATTCAATGGGGTAAGCAGAAAGAAGCAAAAACTAGTTGCCGATTGTTTAACTCGATGATGTCAAGCTCTTCAAGACATACTCGCGCAACACCACTTCAAAAATTGAAAGAGCTTCAACCAATTCCACTAAAAAGATATCAATTTCATGTCTACCCTAAAGACAGCTGGCTGTATTCATCAATTGTGGAATCAAAAATCTTGACACCTAAGCATCCACAAGAAAAGTCTTCCGTAATTGACCAAGATTCAATTTCAAGCCTCAGGAACCCTTCAGGTTTTCAAAAACGGCAGTTTGACACACACATCTTATATTATGACGACCCAACATGGATAAACGACTACGCGTCTGAGAAAGTAAACAGCATAGATTTTTTTTTGAAAGTGCTCGATAGATTGAAACAAAGGACTTTATCCCGATCGAAAAGATTACTATGGACAGATGTATATCTGCCAAACAATATTGATGACGTCTTGATTGCTATAGATCAGAAGGTAAAATTGACTGATTGGTTTAGTACTTCATTTGCAAAACTCAAGTCACTGAGTCTTCGAAAGCCTCGCCACATATCATTTAGAGGACTCAAGAAACAGAGAAAAAAAGATTCACTTAAATTTGGCATGGAGCTAGAAACTAATAGTCCCGAATACTCAATCATAGAAGAGGATATTTTTGTACCTCTTTTAATTTTAAAAGGTCGGACAGGGTCTTGCAAGTCTACTTGCGTATACTCTGCAATGGCTGATATGAAAGGATATGTCCATGAAATTAACACCAGTCATCAGCGAAGTAAAAAGGATATAATCAGCTCATTGAAAGAATTATCCACAACCCAATTGGTTCATATGCATGAAGAAGAAAAAGATTTTCAGAAAGGAATAATTCTTTTAGAAGATTGTGATATTCTATTCGAACAAGATAAGAATTTTTGGAGTGCCGTTTACGAAATACTTGATATCACAAGACGTCCCTTGGTATTGACCTGTCGAGATACCTGTCATATACCACAGAATATTCTAGACTTGGCCAAAGACGAAGATGCTATCATAGATTTAGATGAATCGTTTATTGATCATGAGCAGGTCTATGATTATATATGGATATGCTGCATACTTCAAGGCTTTGAGATTGATAAGCCTGTCTTACTTAAGATATTGGATGACTGTAGTGTCAATGGAGATAAGTATGACATTAGGAAAGCTTTAATGGAATGTCAGTTTCTATGTCAGGCATGTGCCTGTCCATTAAAAGGCAACTTTATTCAAAAAATAAGCTTCGCTGAAAGAAAACAGGCTGCGCTCTTTGACGCTAACGAATCTCTGATATACTCAATGGCCGAAGACTGTGAAATGCTTTCTTCTGCTGATATAATATCGCATAGCTCCTTATCACTACTTGAACATGATAAAATAGAAAATGAGTTCCTTGAGATTAAATATATTGACGAAAGCATGCATATGAAACAAAAGAATCTTCCATTTGAAATGAATATTGGGCATTTTCTCGAGAGAACCATCTTGAACGATGATTCAAAATGTGAAAATGTGAAGATCTCCATCCAGGAAATCAGAGAAGTAATCAGAAGCTTTGTAAGCTCCAGATCAAAGCCATTACCAAAGAACATAGATAATTTTTTTTCTACTAGGCTGTTAAGATCCTCAACTGTGAATAATAGTGAAATGTCCGATAAAATGAAGACTTGGGAATCAGATCCTTTAGGACTGCACGAATTTTCCATTACAGTAGCACTTTCCACTACTCCGTACATATTGGAATTAGCGCCATTTGGTAGAAAGTGGTATCACTTCCAGAAAGCATTAGATGATGTCGAAGATAAAACTCTTGAACAGCTGGGAGTTAGTGTCAAGAATTTCATAAAGTGGAGACCTTTTCGTGATAACTCTAAAAGAATTTCTTTCACATTCATATAATGAACAGTAGAAATTACATATAATGATAATTAAATAAGTCTGGTTCTCGTTTTAAACAAACCACCTCCAAAAGATCTAGCGGCCTTGTGTTTGAAATCCGTGGACTGTAGTCTTCTCCATGCCTCCTCAATGTGATGGGGCATGATAGGTTTAGCTAAGTCATCTGGTTTATCAAATAAATATTTCCTCTTTCGTTTGTTGATCTCTTTGCGCAAATCACCTGTCTTTCGCAACAGTTGTTGAATGAGCCTTTCTTCTGCACTTTTAATTTTCATAGCTTCTTCAGTCAACGAGCAAACTATTTCAAAAGTCAAGAAACCTAAAATATCAATCACATCATCGTTAGGCCTTGAGTCACATAATTGAGTGATCTGGGCCCATTCTCTAAACCTCTTTGCTTTTCTGAAAGTGAAAGAAGCTTGTCGGCACTCCGACCAATGAACATACTCTTCTTTTGTCATATTACGCGTCCTATCATCCGCCATTTTCAATCTTTTCAAGGAAGCAATTGTTGCTGCTTTTTCATCGTCATCGAACTGTTCAGCTTCTTCTGCTGTTTCAAGATGCTGCTCTGAAAACATAAACTGCACTTCCCATGGCAATCGTATTTTCAGCTTTTTGTATTTATTGAGCATTTTTGAAGAATCGCTGGCCTGAGCAGGTGCACTGGTCCCACCAGTTGCCCCAGGATCACCTTCCATCAAGGATTCCGTTCCACCACCTTCTTGATCCTTTGCATTCTTCCTAACGTCTTTCCAAGATAAATACGTCCTCAATCGGTTTACCTTGGCTTTATCATGCCGTATCAAAAAAATCACGTCCTCTGGGGAAATTGATTTTGTTCCTCTGGTACCAGCGCTCTTTGTAGCTTGCATCAATATTTGAATCACTTGTCCTCGTACTATATCCTCAATCAAATAAGTTGTCTCTAGGGGAGGGTCATTAATCTCCCCCAGAACAAACATCATCTGCTGGATTTCAATTCTATACTTGTATTTGCTATCTTGCAGTGACATCTATTCCTAATCTTAGTTCCATATTAGTAGATGATGCTTGTAACTATACCTAACATCTCTGATATTGTTATCCGGGTAACAAACCTATGATAAAAAACGAAAAAATTTCACTCTGTCTAGATACTTCTACAATATCAATCTGACTAAAAATGTAAGTACAGAACTGGAACAGTTATTGATTCACGAATTAAATGATGACTTTGAGTGCATTTGGCTCGAGACATTCTGTCTATGTGGAAAAACCCAAGCTACCTTACTTTTCTATTTCTGATGTATCGTTGAATCATATTTGTTTCTTAACTTTTCTATTTTAATGATTAGTTTTCTAACAGCACCAAGCTATAGTTATACAGTAACTAGAATTATTTAGTTGTATTTTTGATAATAAAAGCTCAAATAAGAATGGAATTGTAGTGCGTCTCTCATCATAAGCCTTGACGATGCTCAACTATGCCCTATGTGCTTTTGAAAGGCATACATATATAGTTAGAGATACAGGTGGCCATATTAGAGTTTGTTCTCAAAGTACTTCTATCCTTATTCAAATTACTATACATCTCTTTATTCAGAGTCATCTATGGTTATCTCATGACGTCGTCGTTCTTTTCATGCCGTGCGTACGAGGGAAGTACCGATTATATTTCTTCGCATATTCGAATCATTTAACTGCATTCTTTTCTTTAACTCTTCTCGTTAAAAGATGACATGAACTCGCAATCCAGAATATCACAACATCTCTATTCATTGCACATAATGTGTTACAGATCAACTGATTGAAGTGAAGAAATTGATAAGCTGAAGAAGAAGTCAGAATATATGAAAATCAACGGAGAGCGAAAAAGTAAGATACGCGTCCAGTCTGTTGTCAAGATAATAAGAACAACATTATCTTGATATAGTTGTTTATTGCATCCTCTAGTTGTATTTAGTGGTAGTGTAGATTATCACATAAAACCTTCAGAGATTACCTGAAAGGTCTTAGAAGTAAAAATGTAATGATAGAGCTACCACTAGAGCTCATTATACATTTGTGAAGCATGTTTCCCTCCCAATAGAGAATAACAAAGGAGCAGTAGAAGTACTGATGATTGGATCGATATCATGCTGCTTTTTGTGCATCAATTTTTGTGTAAGAAGCTCTCTCTCTCTCTATAGCCTTTTTATTTTTCTTTTTTTGCAGCTAATATAAGCAAAGAAGCTTTCGTAGAGCTGTAATAATAACATTGAAAGATGAAACTAAATAATAGTCTCAAGTCTTTTGATGGAATAGTTACTATTCAGATTTCTTTCACGGATGTTGTATCTATAGTGTAAGGTGAATAAACGTTCCATCACACACTGCCTACTTTAAGATATTCAGCTTTGAGCTTTAGAACCAACCGAAGTTTGTTAAAGAGTATTAATGAGATCCATCAATCATTCATCAGCTACACAAGGTAACTTGACAAAAGAAACTTTCCTTTGTGTTCTTCGCTATTCTTGAAATTATTTGTATATTTCTGTAAATTTTATAAAAGTGCAAAATGAAAGTAGGAATTTAAGTATAAATTCTCAAAATTTGTAAGGAAGCTTCTTGATGGACTTTAAGCTACAATCAAAAGGACTAGTAGAACTATCAAAACAACCACCAAAATTCCTATACACCAGTCACTAGCCCGCTCCTTGTTCTTCTCAATTACATAAGAAACCCTCTTTAATCCACGCTGCAACTTGTTACTGGTGGAATCCATCTCTTGATCCAAGTCTTCTAGCATATATCCCTGATCCTCCAATTCCGATCCCATTATAACGGCTTGTTGGTTTAACAGTTGCATTGTTTTATGAATTGAGTCTAGCTGAAAGTCTTGCTGCTGTATATACTCCTGCTGCTGAAATTTATCAAACTGAGAGTCGAGGCCCCCATCATCCGTCAAACGGTCGTCTTCATCTAAATCTTGAGAGATTCTGTTTGACATAGTGGTGATTTCTCTGGATCGAGGCACATTCGCCAATTTTTTCTTCCATTCTCCTTCTAACGATGCCAACTTTTGTTCCAACTCTGTGAGATACCTTTTTCGCTGCCTTATGTCCTCTGGGCCTAGGTTGAACTGAGTGGGATTCTGTTCTGATATTGAGACCGCTTGCGACAAGTCTGATATGGTTTCCTTTAAATCTTGGAATGAATATGTGAAGTCGGCCTCCGAGTTTTCATTTACTGCCGTCGTTTTTGATAGAAGCGCTTCAAGGTTATGAACCTGCTCCCAGCAGTCGCTATGGACCTCATTGAATGGATCCATTCTCTGCCAATTTAATTCTTGTAATGTACAAATTGAGTGGTGAATCTGAGAGCGAAGTCCATACAGGAAAGTTTTATCGCTATTCTCCAGCAGAATAAGCTCAAGTAAATCCAAAATAGCATACACAATGTCATCCACAGAGAATCAAGGCGCTGAAAATCTGGAAATTGAAGCAATAGTAAAAACAGAGCAAGCCTTGAATGAAGATGAGCTTTCAAAGATACCGTCGCTGAAGGAGGACACTCCAGTGGTCAAGAGACAAAAATCAGAAGGTACAGCAGAACCCAGCGTAACGACGACTGCACCAATGTGTGAAATAGTGGGAGGGTCTTCGGTGAGACAGTATCTTAATAAGAACTTGACGGAATCTCTTTTGGAAGGATTGAGAATTGTAGGGCGAGAAAAACCTGAGGATCCTCTAAGATGGTTGGGCCAATTCTTATTAGATAAGTCTAACTCTATCAATAACACGAATGATAAAGCTCAACCATCAAATACAGAGGAGCCTGATAAAGCTACTGACTAAAGGATACAAACATCGCTAACAAAGACACTAGTTGCTAGCGATTTTCATTTAGATACACATTGAATTAGCTTCTCGAAGTCAACCTAAAAGCAAAAGTGGTTAAAGCCGATCGAGAAATGTATTATAGACATGTATAATTAGATCAAAACTAACTTCATTTGTAGTTTATGCTAATTGCTATATTTTGAGAATCTTCTGTATTAGGGAAGTAGTGTGCGACTGATACTATATCAAGATCTTTCAGTTTATGCTAAGTACAATCAATAATGTCAGCTGTTAATAACTTACGGCCATATTACGATCAGGATACATTTAATGGCGGTTATTCAGTAATCTACAAGCCTGGTGTGGGGTTAATAGATACAGAAACTAATACGCCTTTGTCAGTGTCTTTGGCGTCTTCGATCTTCAAGCAGACATCAAAGAAGGGGTATGGAGGCGGTGATAATCTCGGTATAACAACGTTTGGATCACGCTCGCATTTGAGAGGCATTGGGTCAAATGCCAGCCCCAATATGACTGACAAAGATTACATCTATGATCTTGAGTTCCAGGAGTACTTTGACTGGAATAACTTATCAGAGTTTTTCAAGAATTTGGTTTGGAATTTTTTGAAAAGCTACTGTAAGATCGTCCTCTCCCAGCCAATAGATATTGTACGGCTTGTGCTACAGGTTGGTCGGTTTGATTTTGAGAAAGATGAAGCTACAAACGTTCACAAATCCAAAAATTTGGAGAACTTATCAGAATCAGAGCTATACAAGGCACAAAGAAATGTCGATTCTGAGACTTCTGAAGATGAAATAAACTACTTTATTGAACCAGAAGATTCTACTAAGTTAAGAAGTCCACTTTCTAGATCGATCACGTCCCTGTCTTCACGGAGAAAGAAAGATAAAAATAAGATCCATCCGGTATCGATGCACACGGTTGATATTTTGACGTCGATTGCTTCAAAAGACGGCCCTTTGGCCCTTTTCAAAGGTCTTAATGCATCTTTTATATATCAGACTCTATCTCACACTATCGAGGCCTGGATCACAGGATTTTTATCACCCTTTTTGGGAATTCCTGACCCGTTCTTCCTAGACCTTACTCATCTGACGGATCCGACGCGGTCTTTGTGGCTTTCTCTAATAGCATGCGTCTTGACTGGTTTGGTTTTGATGCCATTGGATTTGATAAAGGTGAAGCTAATGATAACTCAGTTTTCAAGGCCATTCAAACTGATTTCAGAAGAAGATGACAGTGCAAGTGGGCCTGCTGAATTGCGAGAGAGCTACGAAGGGGAGAAAAAAATTAATGTGCGCTCCATAAGAGATTCTCTTCGCCATTTTCCCACCAGTTTCTTGAAGTCACCAGTCCCTTCGATCACTCTACTTACAATTTTGCATCAGCTCTCTACGACGATGTTCAGAAAGGTTGCGCCTTATGTCATGTTCATAAGGTTCAATATAGACTCTTATCTGTCACGGAATCTTTATACCATGGCAAATTTAATTCTGTCAATTACCGAGTTTTTCGTGAAATTGCCCGTGGAAAATTTACTTAGAAAGGAACAAGTTAGGTACCTTTTACAACCAAAGTCCACAGAAGAAGATAGATACAGAGTGTTGACCATTGATAATCCAGCTCATGATTTGATAGTGAACTTCAATGATTCCTGGTATAAGGATTGCGATGAAGAAGGGAAACGCTTGACGTTGTGGAGAAGGATAAAAATGCTTGGTCTTTTCAATGGTTGGAGAATAGGAATAATGAACGTTGTAGGCTTTTGGGGCTACAATATAATGAAGCAAAGTGGCACCGATTTAAGAGAGGAAAGGTTATAATGTGTATATATGATTGTATGTCAATAATAGCATCACTCCACGTCACGTGATACAATTGTAGTTGTATTCTCCCTTGCACTCTCTCACTGGAAACTACAAAATAGTAAAATCCTAGTTAATAATACGAGTCATGGAGTCATCCACTCGGCTGTTTCTCGCTGAGGACGAGTTTGAAGATAATAATCCATTTGCTACGCAAACGTTTACGCGACCAATTCATGAAGGAAATGTCAGTACCACGGAAACTTCACAGGAGCCAACGAATGAAGAAATCAACGAATCGGAGGGAAATGCCGGACACTTGGAACAAGGACCTTCATTATCTAAAGTAAAAAGTGACGAGAGTAACTCTATGCTTCTCCGTAAGATATTGCCTGAGAGGTTTTCGGGTAGAAAATATAGGATTACGATTACTTTAAAAGATATAGAGAAGAATAAGAATGGGAATCCGATATTGAAATTTGATGCGACGGTGAAGAATCTTCCAAGGTTTAGACAGAGCGAATATAAAGATATAAGGCGGACATATAATGAGGTGGTTAAGTTTAACAAATATCTCGTGGTTTCTAATTTGGAAGTGTTTGTTCCTGTATTGCCTCCATGTATTACTGCATACCCTTCAGGTGGAGATAGCGAAACCAAGCAGCTATCCAGGAGATGGCAAACGTGGTTCAATAAGATCACTGGTAATCCTATTCTAGTACGCGATGAGGAGTTTGTCTATTTTATTGAGAGTGATTTCGGCTACTCTGTTATCAATAGTAATAAGAAAACTTCAATTGCAAGTGGAATTATGAGGAAAACTTTAAAACAATTGGCACTACCATACGACCCGTATGAAGAGCTTGCGACTTTCAGGCCTCTCATTAAATCGTACTACTTGCTATGCCAGAAGTTGCATAAATTGTTAGAGAAGAAATGTAAAGCCGAGAAGCAGTTATCGCTTGGCGTGAGTGAGCTCTCATCAAAGCTTAACTGCTTGTCGGACTTCGAATTGGTTCACGCTGGAATGAAAAATATGTGGGAAAAATTGTCGAAGGTTACGGCACTTCAATCTGACCTCATGTATATTCAACTGATCAATGATATGGGCATTTTGGGCGATGAAATACAGATAACGATCAATGACTTTTACGAAATTAAAGAAGCTTTGACCAATAGATATTTAATAATGAGAGAGCTTGCGCAGGCAGAGGCACAAACTAAAGCTAAACACCAGCAAGCTGCCAAAGTCAAAAGTAAGTCGTCATTTGATCCCATTAAGGTGGACGAGGCTATAAGGGCTTTAGAATACGCATCAAAGACGGAAGAATCGCTAAGCTTGCAGGTGAAGAGAGTCTCCGAGGAAATGATGTTTGAAAGAAAAGAGATTATAGAGGAAACTGATAAGAAAGTCCAAAGGACATTGAAGTACTATGCGTTGAGTAAAGTGGAGCATCATCGTAGGATTCTCAAGCATTTAGAAAATATAAGATTGGATGTCAGAATAATCGATGAGAAAGGAGGTTTGTCTCGATTAAACCGTGACAACTTGTCGCATCTCAAACATAATTTGCATCAATCTCAGTCTAGTGCGGGCGATTCGTGGTCATCAAGAACATTTAGGTCCTTGAAGGAAGAAAAAGAAGATGATAAGTACGACGAGAACAAGGACGTACAACCGGTGGATGCTAAGAATGCTGCTTCTCTTTTAGGAATCGCTACTTTTTGATACTTTTCGGATATCGGAACAATCGAAAAATTGATATAAAACATATATTGTAGCATTGAATATATAGTTCTTAATTGACTAAATATCTCTTCTCAGCCTCCTTCCAGTTAATAACATTCCAGATAGCCTTGAAGTAATCGGCCTTGACATTTTGGTACTGCAAGTAATATGCATGTTCCCAAGCATCAATTGCTATCAAAGGAACCAATGGCCCAGTTAAAGTGTCCTGGTTCATGGTAGTAACAACGTCCAAAGAACCACCGTTTTCTTTATTCTTGATCAAAAAGGCCCAGCCTGATCCCTGAATACCTGCCAACTTGGCATTAGTAATACTCTGCAAGTTCTCGAGAGATCCGTATTGCTTAGTGATCAATTTTGCCAAATCGGAATCCTTGCTTGGGGGCTCTCCACCTCCTTGTTCCTTAGGTGCTAAATTCTTCCAAAACAAGCAGTGGTTGGTGTATCCACCTCCGTGGAAGTTGATATTCTTTTGCAACTCAATGGTCTTCTTCACCTCTCCCTTGGCCTTAGCCTCGGCAGCTTGCTCAATGGCTTGGTTGTAGCCATTGACATAAGTCTGGTGATGTTTAGTGTAGTGCAACTCATTGATCTTACCTGAGATGTAAGGCTCCAACGCATTAAAATCCCAGTCTAAGTCTGGTAATGAAACCTTAGTCCTGATAGCTCCAATTGATGGCTTGAATGCACCATTCGTGACGGAACGTGAAACAGTATTCTTTAATGAACTTGAAAACATCTCAATTGCTGTATTGTGCTAAAATATTCTTCAACAATTAATATTCGGTACTACTGTTTGTCCCATATATATATCCTAGAAAATAGATTGCGATCGTTCAAACCATATCATTGGTTAAGGCTACAAATTATCATGCAGGAGGGGCAGTTAACTAAATACATTAAGAGAGACTATAGCAAGTAGGGGGTGGACGGGGGACGACGGTAAGAGCATATCTGAATGCGGGACTAACGGAAAAGAAGAGTAGCCACACCAGATCTACAACATTTAAAAGAAGGGAAGAATTACAAAAAATTGCCGGAAGATCGCCGAAAGTGCGAGGCCGTTATTACATACTCTATACTATCGCAGCGGACTTAATTTCTCAAGGCCCTTAGACGTTCTGCGAGTTTGTCTTCTTTGTCTTCATTCATCACAGGAGTAACGGGACTGGCTATGTCGACCTTTGTTTCGTTCAAGCCCTGCTTCATCTCAATGCCAGCCTCATCAGCGATTTGATTCATGAGTTCGTCTACCTCTTCTTGCGGAGTCGTTAAGGCATTCACGTTATTTGTAGCAGACTCGTAGTAGTTCGTAGAGGCATCGAGATCTTCGAACTGGTTTTCAAACTTGTCCATGACCATAGAGATCTTCTCAAGGTTCATGGTCTGTAGTGCTTTGTCCATGCCCCTTATTACCTGCGCCATGTTGCCGGTGACTGATCTCATGGTGACAGCTGTCTGGACCCTTGATGCTACTGCGTCGATCCTTGATGCGAGACGGAGGAGGTTCACTCTCTCGTTAGCTTTTCGGATGGCATTTTGTGCGTACAATTGTGCAATATCATTGTTTCCTTGCATCAAGGCTTTCTTAGTTTTCGTTTTTTCTTGAACCTCTTCCTTGGCCAGCTTAGCTGCTTGCCTGTTCAACTGCTTTGCAGTAAACTTTAACTGGAATAGTGACTGCTCTAACCCTGCCATCTGTATTATATTACTTACTCTTATATGTTGGGAGTATCTTATCATGTTTCCCCCAAATCTACAATCACGTGATTTTGGATTTTTCAGTATCGATATGTATATATATATATATATATATATATATATGTTTAGAGGACTTCACTTACTCAGGATCTTCAGCCATAGCATCCGCATCATTCGATCTTCTTTCATTAGAGCCATTGCTGGGATTATTGGAAGAGTTTGATGATTCTTGACGTGAATTATTATTTGATGGCGACTGTCTATTCACATTCAGGTTTCGCCCGAACGACAGAGAGATAATAGACCCAATGTTTCCTGCCATATTCTCTGGAAAAAACCCCCGTAATACGTCACTCATTGCATTCTGATGATCATTGTGGGGTGGGGGACTGCCAGCATTAATATTGATATTTCTATCCAGTTCACCACGCAAATTACTTTCAGTGTTTTGTCCTTGCTCTGCCTGATTCGAATCACTTGGTTGAGCTGCAGCATTGGAAACACCGCTCTCAAATAACTCGCCAAAGTCATTTAAAATGTTACCTATCCCTGAAGGAATCGTACGTACCGTATTTCCTTGGGTCCTGGCGTTGTTCGGGCCTGCGGCATCACGATTCCTTCCCAGCCTATCTAAGCTTGTTATAGATGTAGTTGGAATTGCAATAGTAGATGCTTCTACACCACTGCTAGCCATTAGATCTTGAGCGACGTCTTCCGTGAGAATGCTTGGCCTGCTCCGGTTAACTCTTTGAGCTATAGGCCTAAGTGAAGAAATTTCATTATTAGGGTGATATGAAAAGTACGCTTTGTCATCATCAGGGAATTCTGTTTTCAATCTATCAAGTATGCTGCAGATATTTTCAACTGTTTCCCTTACTTTAGCTGCGGGTTCTCGCTGTTGATTTGCTCTTCTTTCCGTCAAGATTATTCCTTGGACTAGCCTCTCAATAAATTGAGGGAGTATGCTAGAGATTTTGTTCTTCTTATATCTTTGTATGCCCTCTTCCTTCTCATAAAGAGCATATCCTTCCGGTAAAATCTCACCAGAAACAGCCTTAATGGACATTAGCTGGCACTGCAATGCAACCAAGCTCGTTCCCATATAGAGGTGACAATATCCTAATTGTGTCCAAGCTGGTGTGAAGGTTCTATCGTACATGAGTGCTTCGTTCAAGTCGTTCATGGCTTCAGGAAAGCAGTTCAAGCCAATATATGCGATTGCCCTGTTTGTGAGTAGTTGAGGGATATTATATGCCGAAGGTAATGCACAGGTATCAAGAGCCTGGGTATAAATGACAATTGCATGAGCATAGGACAGATTCGCCATAAGATTATTACCTTGCTCTCTTAGTTTATTAACCAAAGATGTATTTATCTCCAGCGAAAGCTCATTCGAGTGTGATATCTCTAAATAAGACAATAGAAAGCCTTTGAAAGCTTCATATAATTCGTCAGCATCCAGCTTTGAGATGCTATTGTGATCGACACTTGATTTCAATGCTTCTATTACAAAATCTAATCTCATAATTGAAAATTCTGAAAGTGAAATCTCTTGTGACAACCCTTCGATAATAAATTGAAGATAATGAGCACATAGTAAAGATAGGAGTCCAAAATCTGACATGTCAGTTCCTTGAGTAAACTTTGAGCCCTTGAGTCTAACGGCACCCTTCATTACCAAGCCTAGCTTTTCAGATAATTCCAGTTCTCTTTCACATAATAACCAGACTGGAGGTTTTTGAATCTTGGTATCTTTTTCTATATTTTCAATGATGTCTTCCGTCTTGATTTTTCTCTTTATATCTGCAGAGGTTTTCTTTGCACCTAAAAGAAGTTGTTCTAAATTGCAAGATAGGGTATCGGTGGGATTGATACAATCGAGGTTAGAACGCACATCATTTTCCTTAAAATAAAGTAATACCTTCTTGAAGACAAAGTATAGTACATGCTGAATATAGAAACAGGTATCTTGCGCTCTAATAGTTCCGTCAATATCATCATCCTCAGCTTTATTCTCGTTTAAAGTGTTCAAGAAATCACTAAGGTGAGACTTCATTGCCAATGAAAAGGCATATCTGAATGCCGAGTCATGCTTTTCCAAATCAAACGATAGCATGTTTTTAGGAAAAGGCTATTAAACGTAAATCTATGATTAATTTTCGCCTTTGATTTTCTCGCGATACTGATCTTTTGTCAGTACAGTATAATATTTACCATTCTGTAAGCAGTGACTCTAGACTTGGACTAATGAACGGTGAAATTGACTATAAGGTTCTATTAAGTCCTGAAAACTGCAAATCTACTAAAAAAGCACGTAGTTTTCTCCGTTATTCTAGGGAAATTTCCGATGATAGTATTCGCCAACATTTGAATGAAATTGATAGGAAAGATTGTGCCGAATACTTTAAACAGAAGATTCTACCACAATGGCAAGCCCGAGCTTCCTTAATTCAGTATTGTCAAGGATACTCAAAGAGCTTAAGAAAAGAACTTGGACCAAGCGATGATCGGAGCCAAATAGTAGCAGAAAAGGCGAGCGAACTTGATCTAAGGCAGGATCCGTATGCGTTGGAGAACTTAAAAAATAAACTACAAAGGCAATTTGAGCAGTGTGATAGTATAGACAATTGGGTGAGAAATGAGGACCTGGTAGAGAATATTGTAAAAGAGCAAACGGCGGAAGTTTTGAAGGAAAAATGCATCTATCAGGACTGGATTAGGGAATTCGATAAGAATTTGAAAGAATAAGATCATTTAAAGATATAAGCATTGTATATAGTTTGGGGCTGTCTTCATTAGTATAAAAGTAATAAAATATCGAAAAGACTACTAGAAGAGAATCAGCGATTACTACCTGCAGCAGCAGCTGCGGCGTAGGCAAAGTTACTGGGTGAACTCTTCGTGACTGCATTGGCAGGATTGGCATTAGGCTTCGATTTAGAAGGCTTAGTCTTTTGATTTACTTGTGCATTCTGGCGAGAGGCAGTTCTTCTATGTTGCGAAGGCCTCGTCTCATTAGTTGATGGACTCTTAGAACCAATTTCGTTATCCACGTTCTGCTTTGCTAAAAGTAGACATTCAATCCAACCATGATTCAGAGCAAGCTTCACTGTATGGCCTGATTTATCTACCACACAAATATTCGAAGCTAAATTGAGTTTCTCAAACTCATCGATTCTTTTCAAAAATATTAGGTCACCACCCTCCTTCACTAATTCTATAATAAGATATCCATATGAACTGGCGTCGCTTAACCCTCCAATTTCCTCATCAGAACCCGTCTCTTCGAATTCGAAATCGTACAACAGATAATCAGCTCCTTTGTTAGCTTTTAGATCGATTAGCATTACATTCAAAGAGGCATCAATAAAAAATATTCTTGCTTGGTTTGTAATTACGGTCACCACTTGTTTCGCTTCATTCTTTAGAACCAGATCATACTTATCCACTAACTGCTGAATATAATTATCATCTAGAGCTCGAGATATGTTCCTCTTTATAGTCAGATTCTTCAATGTCAGCTTTAAAACTGTATCCAACTTTAATATTCTCTCATTGGAATCTAGCAAGTTAGATATCTCCTTGAACTGTATCTCACAGGTTGCATTTGACTTTTTTTGTTTTAAAACTTCTTTTCTTGAATTAATATTCTTTGTTCCAGTAGATCTACCTGATTCTTTTGTTTCATTTCTAGAAGCATTTGGATTCACACCTACATTAGCAGGTTGAGTTGGTTTTTTTATTTGAGAGGTATTGATTGTCATCAGAGTAGGTTTTGTTGTCTTCGAAAAGGAGTTTTCCAGCACTAAGTTCACCGGCCTAGTGTTCGGCGGCTTGCTGTGATGATTATTTGTTACTGCCTCCAACGCTGCAGCTGATGCAGCTGCCGGTGACTGAAAAGAGCGACCAGATTGTGAATTATAAGAAAATTTACTTGACCTTTGTTCCAATATTCTTGGTGAAGTATTTACTCGTGGTAATGCAACATTGTTTTGGGAACTTTGCGGACTTTGATGAAATGAATGGGTATTGAATTCAGGACTTTTCTGTTTCATTCGGGGACTTGATTTCGAGTCCACGCTCATTGGAGGATTCAAAGGCGGATGTGAAAAGTCTTGCGACACTACTCCATCATTAGGCGGACCAATGGGCATTTTTGGCACCCAGTTAATTTGCTGCCTAGTAAATTGATTAAATTGTGGGGGCTTAACAGTCTGTAAGTTATTTTGATGACCAGCCCGCATATCATCATGCGAAGAAGAAGAAGGAGGAGGTGTTATTATGTTCTTCTTCATTTTAGTCGCAGGATTATATGCTTTCTTGCCAAAAGATGGTACCAAATTATAGTCAGATTGAATTTGTGCATGAAGTTGATGGTAAGAGTTAGACTTATTTAAGTTTCTACTCGACCCATTTTTATAAGTTGGTAAGTAGGGCGAAGAAGTCGAAGCCGTCACGCGTGGCCGTGATTTTCCATATGGCTCGAAGACCGGAGCACCTCGTTTCCAAATATAAGCAGAATCATCCCAGGGGACATCCAGAAACCATTCTGAAGTCATGATTTCGGGAATTGTTAGCCTTTTGGTTGTATCTGCTACTAATATTTGGTCAATCAAAGCAGCGACAGGCTTTGGAATTGGATGATTAGGTAAATAGCTATAATCAACCTTTATAATCTTCTCGAAAGTCAAATACTCAGTGGATGCTTTGAACGGAGGCGATCCATGAAAGAATTGATAAAGAATACATCCGATAGCCCAGACGTCGGATTCAAAACCACATGTATTATACTGGAGCAATTCTGGGGGCACATACTCCGCTGTCCCAACAAAAGAGCCTTTGCGGCTTTGGTCGTTCATAGTGCCCAGACCGAACTTACTGTAGTCTATCTTTTCGCCAGTATCCTCATTGTTCAGCCCTAAAAGCTTCGCAGCACCAAAATCAGTAATCTTGAGATTAAAATCATGTCCAACCAATATATTCTCCGGCTTCAAGTCTCGATGGATAACCCCTTTCAGATGTATGAACTTAACGGAGTCTATTATCTGACACATATAAAATTTCAGTACCGGCTCCGAAAGGGAACCAAACTTGCGAATTATCGATAACAACTCCCCATATTCTGCTAAGTCCAATACGAAGAAGAGATTGGATTCATCCTGAAATGTATAGTAGAGCTGTACTATTCCTGGGTGTTGCTGGCCCAATCTATGCAACGTAGTCTTTTCAATGTTGACATATTTGATTTTGTTCTCCTTAACTATATGCCTTTTGGAAAGAACCTTAACAGCAAAAGTGCGCTTGGTATGAACGTCTAATGCTGAATAAACCTTTGAGTATGACCCTTCACCTATTGTGTTACCAAAATGGTAGTCACTAACTGTTTTCTTCCTCGCTCTATCATTCCCTCCGACAGTGTTACTTGATTGCATCAGAGTAACCATTTTATGTCTGATAAGTTTATGGAATTACTTGAGCGTAATTCTTTGGATATTATAGCAAAATTCGCTACTTCAAATGTTGGTATAACACCGGTCCTTACTAGTCCAAGGGTCTTTAACTTGTGCTATTGCGAACTCTTCATGTTCTATTTTTCGCACTTACTCACTTCTCTGTAGGGCCTTAAAAGCGAACTACAAATGCTTGAAGACCACAAAATACCGTGAACCTTGTTTGATTCAAAGAGGCTCACAGTCAGGTATATTTCTAGCCTCTACAAATAAATAAGACTAGCTTTTTTCGTGGTTTATAGATAGGCCTGCTCTTCAATTGCTATTCTAAAGTTTGTACTACTCGGCCCTGACTCAAGTGGAATCGGAGCGAACTTATAGTTTTCAAGGCCATTGATGGAACATATGAGCAAGAGAAAACTTCAGAAAAATATGAGATTGAACCAAAGGAGCAGACAGAGGTTTATAGAGAAAGTCGCAGAAACTTCAAATATAGCGAATTAGAGATCATATGGTGGCCCTCTTAAGGACTGTTGCAGACGAAAAAAACGATGGACAATATGCAGTACAGATGGATGGGCTACAATCACACTATGAAGAAATCGCCCAAAGAGAATAAGAAGCCCTCGAAAAGACACTTTAAATCTGGCAAAGTTTCACATGAAATGGTAGGAATAGGAAAAGTGTTGTTCAGGAATGCTTCTTACAGATATTATGGTGGATATAGGCGGAAAGTCGAGCTTAGTTCAGTGCGACATGTCCGTACAGCAGCATCTGAGAAGGTGAATCTAAGGAAGATATTTGACGAACAAAAGTATTACAACGACTTCAACAAGGGTAGCAGAAAAGGGCGAATGATTTCGAGGATGTGGGAGAGCAGCCCAAAAAGAGGCCTCTTCCTCAACGAGAAGTTGGTATCGCCCCAGGGCCTCATTGAGTTTTCTAACGAGAGTCTCTCCAAGGCAAAGAAGTTAGTTGATGACATGCTATCGAATGTCGACAGCGAGCAAGGTAAACTATCATATGTGCGGAAATTGGATCAACTAAGCGACCTCCTCTGCCGTGTGATTGACCTTGCTGAGTTTATTAGGGTTGTGCATCTTGACAGTGCGTGGGTGGAGGCGGCACAACTGACTCACGAGATGATGTTTGAATACATGAACCAGCTTAACACGAATGTGGAGTTGTACAGAAAACTCAAAGAAGTGCTTGAAGATAGCAAAATTCGCTTAAAATTGACGGATGAAGAGGTTGAAGTAGCGGAATACTTGAAGCATGACTTTGAGAGATCAGGGATTCATATGGATCCCCAAACTCGTGAGAATTTTGTAGCGATTACACAGAGAATATCATTGCTAGGTTCTCAGTTCAACGAGCATATACACAGTTTAGAGAATTACTGGTGTGAGATACCCGCTGCCGATGCAGAGAGTATCTCTCCACCACTTTTGAAAGAGATTAGGAGCTACCAATCTAGCGCCCCTAAGAGCAGAAACGGGGGCAAATCAATAAAAGTACCTTTGGCTGGCCACATGCCCTACTCACTTCTAGTATCCTGCCCTAACAGTAATGTAAGAAAAACTATCTGGATTGCACTTCACAACTCCACCAAGAAACAAATTGAGATTTTGGATGCTATTTTAAAGTATAGGGCATTATTAGCGAATATGCTAGGTTATAAATCATTTGCTCATTACCAATTAGAGTTCAAAATGGCGAAGACTCCCGAAAACGTAATTACCTTTTTGGAGAATCTTCAAAAGCACCTTTTAAATTCAAATAATGGAGTTTTTCCTGAGCTAAAGAGACTATGTGAAGAAGCAAACGTGAGCTCTGTCGAAGATATGTCCGAGGAAGAGCTTTTTGACTATGTCAAACCGTGGGACAGGGATTATTTGTTGGCCAGACAGCATGAATATGCGTCCAAAAGTCGGGAAGACACTTATCAAAATATTAACGAGTATTTATCAGTCGGTACAATAATGTCGGGACTAAATAAGTTATGTGAAAAGCTATACAATATTTCATTCATACCTGTGCCTACAGTTGCAGGCGAGACGTGGAATTCAGAGGAGGTTAGAAAAATTGAAGTATTTGACAATTCAACGAATGAGGTATTAGGTTACCTTTACCTTGATTTCTGGTCGCCCAAAGTTCTTCCTTCTCATTTCACTATCGTGTGCCTGAGGGATCTCAACCTTGATCTTGAATCAGAATCTAGAAGTGAAATGAGAAAAGCCGTACAATTAGACGAAACGGAAACAAGGCAGCTTCCTATAGTGTGCTTGATCTGCAACTTTTCAAAGGGCTCTGATGGTGTACCTAATAATTTTACTGGGGAATCACCTACTCTTTTGTCTTTAGATCAGGTTGATACAATTTTCCATGAGATGGGTCATGCAATACATTCCATGATAGGATGCACAAAATTGCAAAATCTTTCGGGCACTAGATGTCTGACTGACTTCGTGGAATTACCGTCTGTGCTTATGGAGTTCTTTAGTAAAGATCCTCGAGTACTCTGTAATATTGCGACCCATTACATCACAGGTGAGCCACTACCACTTGAACTATTGAAACAGTATCAGTCCAAGGGGCTTATCTTGAATGAATGTGAAACATTCATGCAAAGCAAGATGGCACTTTTAGACCAGGTTTTACATGGCGAGCAAGTAATAGCCAAGGGTATCGAAAACTTGAATTCCACTGAGGTCTACCATAAATTGGAGAGTGATCTCAAAGTTTTTGCTGACAAATGGTCGACCTGGCATGCTAAGTTTCCTCATTTGTTTTCTTATGGCGCAGTTTATTATTCATATCTTTTAGATCGGGCGATTGCTAAAAAGATTTGGAACGAATTATTTGAAGGGGATCCATGGAACTCAGAAGCTGGTGCGAAGTATAAGAATAGCACTTTAAAATGGGGAGGCACAAGAGATCCCTGGCATTGTCTTGCTGAAGCTCTCAATATAGAGCAGCTCAAGAAGGGTAATTCTAAAGCCATGGAAATTATTGCACAACAAATATAGTTATTTCTGTATATATAATAGACGCGAAATCATGCATTTTTATTTATGTTTCTTACTTGAGCTCAGTAACACATCCAAGTCAAATGGATATTGAAGATGAAAAGGAAAATAGGCCAAAAGACCTAAAGCTAAAAGTTCAGAGCCATGATACTGAAGAGCAGACTTTAATAAACGCTCGAAAAAGGTTGCAATCAGTCTCAAATCGACCTGGTCTTGGAACGGTTAGGCTGACAATCTCAAAAGTTGAACATAAAGAAGATGACAACTTGGACGCAAACCAAAGTATAAAGTTTCGTGAGCTTCTCTTTCTGAAATTGAGCGACATAGAGCTACAAACGAAACAGACGGGTTTAGATTTGGGTCAGTTATTTGAAAAGCTGAAGAATAATAATCAATATCTCAACAAATTGTTGGAAAGCCTTTCGAGTTATTCAAGAGAAGTAATTACCGATGGAAATGCGACGAAGACAGACGTTATGAAGTTATTGAAGCTTCTAGAGGCCTTGAGGGATGATTTTTATAGAATTGAAACGAAACAGAATGAGTCAGTAGCTTCAATTGAAAGATTGAATGAGGCGTTATTGGCTGGGCCAAACTCCATGGATGGTTCGAGTAATGATAAGAGATTGGAAATGCTTTCTAATACTAACAATCTATGCCAGATTTTGCCTCAAATGAAAGAACAGAATGATGAAATCTGTTCATCAAGTAAAACGATAATAGGTAAGCTTGAATTGTTTGATATTAAGAATGAGCTTGAGACATACAGAAATGCGGCAGAGGATATCATGAGTAAGGGAACTGAAAGTATTGTGAACTCTCTCTATTCTACATTGAATTCTTTGAAAGAAGATGTGAAAAAGTTGCAGTCTACAATTCAACTGGCTTCATTTACACAACCCACCGAAGAAGGAAGCCTATTCTCGTCAGAATCTAGTGATACAGTGCTGGCTCTTAATGATATAAAAGATGATTTAAAGAAGCTTCAAATAGAGACAACTGAACAAAATAATGATATTCTTATGGAGCTAGCATCCGCAACAATGCAGAACAACGATAGAAAAAATACTGAACCTTCTTTCATTAAATTGGAGGCTACTCTTAATGCAACTCAGAACAACCTAACTGGGTTGCTTCTGAATTTCGAAAGCCAGGCGTCAAAGCTTAGCACAGTCTTCGATACACTCAGTAAAAAGAGGGAAACTGATCACTTAGAGGCCAAAGTTCTAAACCTTGAACACAAATATCAAAAACTTTGTGATGCCTATGAGGCCAAGTATGAAGAGTTAAAGAAAATGCGGCATGAGTTTACTGAATTATCTACGGCGTCTAAGGAGGCTTTTTATGGTGAGAATCAGGACGGAGAAGCATCAATAGATTGCTCTAAGAGATTATTCAACGTTCGAAAATTTCATGAGTCAAACTTGAATCTGATTCAAGTAGACAGACAAGCAAATAATATTAAGGGGAAAAGAGTGGTAAGCACGCCATTGAATAAATAGATTTCTATTATAAGTATCTTTATATACAAGTTATCAACTATGCAATCTAGATTACAGCACTGGGGGTGACTCAGTTTTGAGTCAACAGGATCCTTTCTTTGTTATCCATGTATTTTCGGAGTACCTGGGGTATGATAACAGAGTGCGTCTCTGCGTCATAAAATTGCTCGACAATCGCAATTATCACCCGAGGTACAGCAACACAAGTTCCGTTAAGAGTATAAACGTACTCCTGTTTTCCTGAAGTTGGATCTTCGTATTTTATTCCTAATCTTCGGGATTGATAATCACCACAATTTGAGCAACTCGTTATTTCCCCCCAATTCTTACGTCCTGGCATCCAGGCTTCACAATCATATTTTTTCATAGCAGGGGCCCCCAAATCGGAGGTTGGCATGTTTAGCATTTTTGCCATCAATCCGAGGCCTTCCACAAAGCTTATTTGAAATTTCTGGATCTCTTCTAATTCCTGGGTTGCTTTCTCTGGTGTGGTGAAATGGAAAAGTTCGACCTTACTGAATTCATGTACTCTATACAAACCCTTAGTATCCACACCTCGAGCCCCAGCTTCTGCCCTATATGATCTTGAAATTCCAACGTACTTGACTGGGAATTGCTGATGGGACGGGAAAGTAGAGGAAGAGTGTAGAGCACCTAGAGGAATTTCTGCGGTTCCTATCAATGACAAATTTGAATCAGCAATATTATAAACTTGTTGCTCCCCATTCTGGTCATTGGGTTTAAAGCCACATGCGTCAACTATCTCGGAATGAACGACAGAAGGTGGCACTATCATGATATATCCATGTTCTCGAGCTTTGGCAAGACCGTATTGAATTAAAGCTTGCTCAAGTAGAGCACCGTCTCCTTTCATGTAATACCAAGATGAACCTGATACCCTGGAGCCTACAGTAAAGTCAACTATGTCCAACTTTTCGCATATTTCTTTATGACTGAGCTTTAACGGTGGCTTCTTCGTCGCTGCATCTTTTTCCGATCCACAATTAATATACTTAACAACTTCTTCGTTAAAGCTATCATCTGGTACAGTAGGATCAAGAAGGTTGGGTAAAGATTCTGCGCTCAAGTGTATGTTTCCTGCTAAGACGTCTCTCTTTCCTTCGAGCTCTTTCAACTCTTTCTTAATCTCAGTCAATCTCTGTTTTGTTTTCTCTACCGGACTATTCCTTTTCATTAGGCTTTCACCCAAAGATGATCGCTCGTGGCGAAGATGATTAATTTTAGTGGTAAGCTCATGTTCAGTTGGCTTTTGCTGAAGGACATATTCCAAGCATGGGATCAAGTTTTTCTGCTGCCTGCGAAGAAGAGATTCTTTGTACCGATCACTCTCATTAATTATCCTTTTAATATCAAGATTTGGTTTTCTCAATACTGTATTGTTCTTGAAGCTACTTAAAAACCTTTGTCCTTTCATAGTAGCTACACTGTGCTGAATTATTATGTCCATCTCAGGTCATAAGTCCAGTAGTCGCGACATAACGTTTTCTACATTAAGTCATCTTGTAACCTTATATTGAAACTATATACTTTTTGCGGAAAAAGAAACTTCAATTTCAGTAAATCATAAATCATTTACATAAATGCAAGTACCAAGAAATCAGGCATTAGAAAAGAAGGAATCTTATAGCTCTTTTGTAAAACGGCATTGCTGCGAATCTTTCCTTCTCTTCTTGCTTTTCCAAATTCAATACTTCCTCATCGAAAATAGTACGATCGGCGTTGATGTCAATATCTTTAAGACTTATAAAAAGCTTCCAATTCTTAGTGTATATCTTGTGTCCTACGTAGAAAACCAATAGGACGCATGCAGCAAGATAATTTTGGAAAAAGTTCTCTGCATCGGGTTTACTTGAGCCAACAGGGAACAAGGCAATCCAGAACTGGGCAATCAAGATTAACCAGTGACAAATAATGGCGTAGATAGACCCCCATACCCCTGTTGTTGCTGTATAACCCAAGGCACTCAAAGGAATTCCATTGTACTTAAGAGCTTGTCTAAACCTCACATGACAAACTACGATTGCATTCCAAGTGAAGATTTGAGACAACCCTGAAATAGACAACAACCAAGTGAAAACTTCGTCTTGTTTTTTGTATGCTGCAATGAAGGAAAATAATGCAATTATAGTGCATGCTACTAGAGCCCTAAGTGGTCGTTTGGCCCTGTCAATGTAGTTGAAATACTTGGGAGCAAAACCTTGTTCAGCTAATGATTGCAAAACTCTGGAAGAAGAATATAATGATGAAGAGGCGACTGATGTAACCGAAAGTAAAATGACGACATTAATAATCGAAGGCACAGCAGTAACGCCATGTAACTTAGCAGCTAAAACGAACGGAGAAGTTGATGATGATGATCCCGACGATCCCATCAACTGATCCGAGGTATAAGGTACCAATAACCCAACAATAGTCAAGGAACCTAAGAATAAAATCAAGACCCTCCAGAAAATCAATTTACAAGCCTGAGGTATAGCGCTCCTGGGGTTATCCTGCTCTGCAGCAGATAACGCAACAAATTCTGATTGCCCAAGCGAGAAGGAACCAGTGACAAAAACATTGCATAACCCTTTGAAATTGGTATAGTAACCTGGGTCTCTCCAATACTTACCACCGATGAAGGTACCGTGAGGTCCTCCTCCCAAATCGATTACAATTCCCATGATAATGAATCCAACAATCATTGCCACTTTGGTACAACCAAAAATAAACTCACCTTCCCCATATCCTTTTGAACCAAAAAAGTTTATGAAGACAATAACGACGTAAAAAATGAGGACCCAGATGTCTGGATTAACGGAGGTATTCCAGTATTCGATCGTCATTGCGGCAGTCACCAATTCAACAGCGATCACTGAGAGCCATTGTATACAATAATTCCAAGTTATAGCAAATGCTATACTTGAATCAATAAATTTACGTGGGTAATTATTGTAACCACCAGAAAGATCACTATAATTCACAGCCAACTCTCCAGCCGCTTGCAACGTGGGATATAAAAATGATCCTACAATAGCATAACCAACAATAAGAAAAAGTGGCCCAGAAACTCTTAAAACTTTTCCTGACCCTACAAGCAAACCGGTACCGACACCAGTCACCAATGCCATGACAATCAAATGCCTTCTAGTGATTTTCTTGGACAAATTTTTGCCTTCATCTCCGGCATCCACCTCTAGTCTGCGAAACGAGTCAACAAAACTAGTCCATTTGCCCTGTTTTTCTGATTGTTCCGAGTCTGATGAATATACAATATTCTTCACCTCAGACTCTACAGGCTTCAACTCAATATCTTTCTTATCCATATTATTCCCAAAGAGATATCTATCTCAGTCTAATCACAGTAAAAACTCTAAGAGGACAAACTACCTCAGTAAATAATTCGTCAGGCCTACCTCTGTGTCATCCTTTTACTCAAAATCCAGGTAACTATAGTACACGGCGACATAACATTTTTTGCCGCTTTTACTTTATGCATAACACCATATTATGCAGCGCGGATTAAAAAACGTCGAAATTGCAAGGCTCAAATGTTGCAGCTCAAAAATGCCTTGATTATATAATTCTAAAAGGTGTACTTTATTGGTCCCTTGGCTCGCTAACGAGGAGTACACAAGTGGCGAAAGCAGTTCCATGAAAACTTTGCGTTTTCGGCGCATAGAAGCGTACATGACAGCATTTAATTTTTTTTTCCCTTTTTTTTTTTCAATCCGCTACTTAGTGCTACATTCTCATTCGTACGTAAAACTCTTCAGAGATGTAGTGAGAAAGAAATAATAGATAACTAGATCTCAGTTAAAACCCAAATTTATCCTTGAGCGCTGCAGAGTAAAGAGAGTGTTTCTGAGAGGAGACGGTTTCAGCGACAGATTCGCTGAAATCATTCGCATAGCCATTAAAAGACTCCTCCACGTTGTCGAGACCTGACTGTAAGGATCTCATGAAGCCGGCACCACCAAAGTTTGACCTAGCAGCTGTAGACTTTCTAACCGGTTCTTTGTACATTTTGGTAGATGCTTCTGTAGGAGCGCCATAGACACTATTTGGATTTGCTTCTGGGCTGATGTTGTGAGCTAGCTGACTTTCTATGTTCTTCGCAGGCCTGCGGTTTGGACCTGCAATTAGAGAACATAAGTCTTCGACACTGACGTATGTGGTGTTACCCTTGGCCCATTGTAGAGTGCTTGTGACAGGACGTGGTGGTATTATAGCGTTCTCGTTGAAAAGCTGATCAATCTGATCACTTGCTTTGCTACTTTTACTATCCTTAAAGCATAATTTTAGGCATATTACTTCAGTTAGACTAAGCTTCAAGAAGATATCTCCCGTGAAAACCATGTCGACCATATAGTCCTGATTCTCTTGAGGAAGTTGTTTCAATGTCTTGAATAAGTCTTGGGACAACTTGATGTCAGCTACTTCGCTCAAGGTGGGCAATGTAAAGATCTTAACGAACCCCAGTTTTAAGACCGCAGCAGCAGCAAATCCATCTCTTATGCTTATGACATTGGTTGACAAGCATCTATCCTCTACAACTTTGCGTGCGAGTTTCGATTTGGGAAGAGCCAATATTCTTATGTCTTTATTCGAAGATATAATAACATTTCCTGGGATTAGTATACCTTTCCCAAGATTCCTGAAGGCCTCAAGAGTAGGCAAAGCAGATTCCCCAGTCGAGCTGTTGATAGGAACAATGTGATCGATTCTAGAATTATGAGTTTCTTCGCCTCCCAAGCGCCTATAGTTCAAGTTCAAGATTTTTCCTGCAAAAACCGCTTCAAAAGCTCCATTCTGCTTTGGAACTATTTTGAATGTTAATAAATTACCACCAGAATTTGTTCCACAAATAAGCAATATAGAGGAAAAGCCTTCCTGATCAAATTCCATAATTGTGAATTTAATGCTAGTGATATAGCACAGTTTTTGCTCTGTCATAATGAACTCAGAAAGAGATGACGCATTTAGGATGACAGCCGGGCCACGAGAAATATCACATACAATAAGTCTGCCGGATTCATAAGCGACCGCACCAAAGCCAATATTCGACATTTCAATGGCGGTAATCTTTTGATCGTTACCGCGCAAGAGAAAACATGGCAAGAATCCAGAAAACAGAGAAGAAAAAGCATTTCTATCTTTAATAAAATAGATTGATGCATCTCCGTTAGAATGTTGAACGGGGCATGAATCGTACGTTTCTTTGTTAAAGTTTTTAGGAGCCGTTATCGACTGATACTTCACGTATGAGCAAATTAGTACATCTCCATTGTGCATACCTACCAATATCTCTCTGCATTCGAAACCCACTGAAACCATTGCCACAGTTTTGCACTCCTGCGTGCCATCATCATAGAGAATATTCAATACGGAAATAGCGAGTTCATCCTCAACTATTGGAGTCTCACCTCGCGATACATCTCGCAATTTTATGATACCATTTTCATGTCCAGTGATCTGGATATTACGAAATGCTTCAAACTTGTACAGTACTTTTGGAGAAAGATCAAGGTGAGCCAGAGCTCCACCTTGAAGAAGCTTGCTTGATTTTGTTCTCGTATTCTTGCCGCTGAGAATACCGTACCAGTATAACCTAGGAATAGATTGTATGGAAGAAAAAGTGGCTGGTGGACATATCAAAGACAACGACGGAGGTAAGTTCGGCAATATATTGTCCTTCAGTCCATCTTCCAACATAGAAAATTTGGTAATATAGAAACCACCCAAATTTGAAAGTACGATCAAGTGGGTTGGATATTGATTTCCAGAAAAATAGGGCATGAAATCCGATGCCAATGGGAATATCTCAGTTAGAATCTCGAATGACGATTCATCTCTATTATCCAAATTGAACTCAATCTGCTTTATGCCTCCAGAAGGCTCCGAATAGAAGGACCCTTGTTTTTCGTTAGATGTCAAGCTATACTTCAACGTCACGCCCAAGTCCATAATGTATATTTTATTCGCACTTTGTGCAACCCCACCTGTAATCAAGATTTGAGTTACTTCAGGGTCTTCAGAGCAAATCCATTTCACGGATTCTATGGGAGCATAAGACTCTTCGGGAAGAACAGGTGAACCCTCTTTATGCAAGTTTATATCGGTAAGACTACGATTCTCTAAAAGAGTACCGTTATTAGCATCCCAGAATGTAAGCGTGGAATCCGTATGCACAGTAACGACATGTAAACCATTGGGGTGAAAATGTGCCTCCTGTACTTCCGAAAGAACACTTTTGGGACTACCAAATAATTTTTTCTTACCTCTAGTGCTCGTCTTTAAAGCGTGTTCAAATCCTCTCAAACCTTTCGTGAGTTCTAGGGCATACACAGTTTTAACCAGACCACTAGATAAGGAATACCACACAGCACATTGGGCATAACAAACCAAAATTGAACCTATGTCTCTGGGATGCCACTCTAGACCCATAACAGGAGACATCTTTTCCTTAGGCATTACTGTTTTCTGTAAATTATCTATTCTCAAAGGCGTGATGGAAAGTCTGTCAACATCATAGAACATAACACAACCATTGGATAGCCCCAAAGCTATGAAATCCAAAGAGTAGTCCAGGCATACAGATGTCAACGAGGTTGGTGTACGATACTGACCTAGCACCTGTCGAGAGTGAAGTGATATGACAACTATATGATCACCCGGCACTTGTGCACCTACGAGATACACTCCCTTCACGAACATTAATCGAGTCAAGGTAAGGCTCGATTTGAACGAGAAAACAACTTCTACATCACTCTGTCCAAAAACTCTAATTTCATTATCCTTCGTCGATACCGCCATTAATGATTGCACAGGGTCATGGGCAACAGTGACAACTGAGTCTTTTGCAAGTCCATACCGTCTATGTTCTTCTACTTTGAAAGTCTTAGAGTTCAAGTTTTCAGGCGTTAAACTACCTTTATTTCCTTTTAAAGAATTGGAAACAGCACCTAAGGTAACCGGAACTTTTCTTGATTTGAGTTTAGAAAACATACCACTGAATCATGGTCCTATCTGTCGTTCTTACCGTACCAGAATCAGTACTGATAATGCACGTGATTTAGTAAATGCTAACACGTATTTTTTCAATCTTGTAATATAGAATGAAGGTACAAGTAAGTAAACTGAAATAATGGTAAGTATTGATTAGATAAATGCACTTCTAAGTCTTTTATGAAAACATACTAATATTCTGCTTCAGTCTTTTGATAAATTAGTGGGTCTTGGTATGCTAATTGTTGCTGCTGGTGTCTTTACGTATTATTCTGCATGGGTCTTGTTAGTGCCATTTCTCGATGATAATAATATTTTGCAATCTCTTTTCTTACCAAGAGACTATGCTATAAAGATTCCAATTTTCCTCCTCCTCCTATTTGCGGTAGGGGTGGGCTCGTTCATTAGTAAAGTGTTGATAGACAATGCGAAAAAAGAGCAAATTAAGAACAGAAAGAAATCAGAATGATCAAGAGACATACTTTGTCGTAAACTTGGAATTGACTAAGTGAAAATATCAGAGGGAATTTTCGAGGGAGATTAGTTGGGCAGAAATGCAGTCAAGCTTTGTGTAGCTAAATACTTCAATCAAAGATCTAGCATCTATGGACGAATTATGAAATTATCTGTTGTAGCCGTGTATTTTACTCCTTTGAATGGTTTCACTGAATTACTCAACCCTTTTGCAGATATAATATTCAATGAATCGACAGTAGTACCACTGGGAACGCAACCCTTGTGAAGATAGGATAATTTTAAGTATAATGGTTTAGCATTACTTGTAGAAGGAGTCGGAGCTTTCAGATTTGTACTAGAAGATGATTGGCCTACCTCGCTGAGAGATGCTTTGTCAAGCTCAGCTTCGCTTTCCGCCAATATTGAACCTCGTAGCAAGGGTTGAATATCAGAGGATAAATCCCGTAGATGCCAGACTCCCTTTCCATTCCCTTTATATGAGAAGTCACCATGCGTAATTCTACTGATTTTGATGCCTGCAACTCCCAGTTCCGAGTAAAAACCCTTTTGGTCACTATCCTCCGTAGGGACGTCTGAAATTACCTCTACGGTCAACTTCTCTACCTTTGACACTTTTTTTGGATCTGTAACGAATATTCTCAATTGAAACTCATTACCGTTCCCCAAATTGAATTGGGGGTCGACCTCTACGAATCCAAAATCATAAAAATTTTGCTTGCGATACTTATCAGAATCCAAATCAATTTGGTAAGTCATAAGAGTCGACTTACCGTCAGGTGGTATGAAAACTAAGTTTCCTGGGTCATTTGTCCATTTATCTAAATTAATACACTCGTGAAGGCCAGGGTATTCTATCGTATTTTGGCCAAACTTCAATATCATTTGCAATTCAGGAATGCCACTAAGATGAGAAAGAAAATCTATTCGCCCATTAATAGAACCCGAAATTGGAACTAATCGAGAGTCTGAATGAAGCGAAGATGTGGAGTAGAATGCAGAATCAAACCCTCTAGCTGAAGAAAGTAGCTTTCGACTACCTAAAGCTTTGGGGGCAACTTTCAAAATAATACTAATTGATTCGGTCACATCCACATACATCTCGCTCTTAGTATAGACAACTTTTGACCTCCTCCAAGGTACTGTGTTCTCCAATCCAATGTTCAAATTGGTATGACTAGGGGTTGAACGGAATGACGAATTAGAAGCGGCTCGAGCGATGTCATTACTTGTACTCAAAAACCTAGAAAGTAAGCTCTTGTAAGGAACTAGGTCTCTCAATCTATTAAAATCAGCCACATTGGGAATTCCTTCTTTCATCATTTCATTCAAAAGAAGCATGAGTGTGTCATTATTGGCCTCAATCTTAGAAGCAGCTAAAGGCTCCCCAAAATAGTCTTCCATTGTTTCCATAAGTCTATGAATGAATGCGTAAGGCATAAGAGGATTCATAGTCCTCTTATGTGAACATAATAAATAGATACGTAGATTGGCTGTACGGTGAATGCAAACAAAAAAATCGTTACTGAGGTCGACTAAAGGTGGAACATCCTTTTCTGCCAACCCAATGCGCTTATGCAAAAGCTTAAATGATGGATTGGATAAGCTTCTTGAGTATTGAAACAGTAAATTATTAGCTTCGTCTGCAATATACACCGCTTCGAACATGCTTTGAACCGTACTTTTGCTTTCTCATTCAATGAAATTTAATCGTACTGAGAACACTATAGCGCGAAAATCTAACGCTAGAAAATCTGTGTTGAGGGCCGCTCAATTATGGCACAGCAGATTTACAGAAGTAAAGTTACTGAAGAATATATATTAAAAAAATAAGGGGGGGTTCGAGCTATTCAAAATTATTTTGGAGTAAAAATATGTATAATAAACACACAATTCAATAGACCTGGAATCTGCGGAAAACAATTATCATATCTCAATCTAAACTTGCTGATTCACAATTTTACACACACACAACTTTTCGAAAAACTAAGTTTAGAAAGATTGTCATGTTCACATATCCAGGAATATTAAATCAATTTGTGCTTTCGGTAATTTCATCAGAGTGACCAGTGTTATCTTCGCCAATATCAACATTCAAGTCTCTAGCAACTCTTTCTTCAACATCGTCTATATCTTGCAATCCGTAGAAAGTGATAGCTGCCATACCCAAAACACCTGAAACACAAGAGAACACTAAAGCAACAATACCTCTAGCAGTGAAACCTGCTGGCAATGGTTTTTGTTGAACATTCTCACCAGTTAAGTCCAAGTAGTCTTTAGAGTTTGCAGCAGCGTTACCTTCCACTTGGATGCCAACTTTTTTACAAATATCCTTATGATTATCTGTTAGTTGCTGAGTTTCAGAAGCTTGTATTGCTTCTGGTGCTTCGATTAAGACAACTGCTAAACCTTGGTCTAAATGCCACTCAATATGACAATGGAAAAACCAAACACCTGGATTATCGGCCTTAAACCTAATCACAAAGTAACTCTGAGGGTTGACATAGATAGTATCTCTTCTCATTGGGTACTCTGGCCAATCAGCATGATCCGACTCATTGAAAGCAACAGGGTCTTCATCATCATCGACAGGTTCATGTCTTTCAATCACCTGAAAGACATGACCATGCAAATGGAATGGATGCTTACCTGTATCTTGGTTGTTAACAACGATTTCAACGATTTCATCTTGTTTTAAAACAAATGAATTAACATTTGTTCCATAGACAAGACTATTGGAAGCATGTTCACCTGACGAGAGCACGGTAAGTAATGTTGGAATCTTTGGCTTGGTGTAAGTAATATTATTGAAAAAGGCATAGTTAACACCGTTACCCAAATTATCCATTACAACATCAACTGTAATCCTGTGGTCAGCATCATCGAGAATTTCTTGTTTCTCGATAGGTTCCAAGTAAAAATCGTCCAAAAAGTCTAAGTCATCTACGTAATATTCACCAGGTTTCTTAACGTCATCATCATACATGATGTAGTTTGTAGAATTCAAGAGCAAGTCTGAGGGAATGACATCCAACATGTCGTCATCGATTTTTGCCATGAAAGCATAATTCCTATCTTTCGATTTCTTAGTCTTAATCAATACACCATATCTCTGAGCGACAGTAACATAAAGTATGCTTGTCTTGTTAGGCTTCACGTAGACACCATCGATCTCTACAACTTCAAATTCATGATCTTCCATGTAAAGATACTGAGATACGAACTTTCCAACGTTAGCAATACGAACAAAATAAGTCTTATCAGGTTCCACATTCCAGGTAAAGTTTCTGGTGTCGTTGAACAACGTATTTTGCGGAATTGGCTCAGCACCCGTAGGATTGAACCTACTCATAAACTGAGGAAGAAGCACATCCGCTGACTCATGATACCATTCCGATATCGTCAAATCTACTTCTTCATCAAAATCGAATGGATAAGTCTCATCCTCAATGATAAACATCTGTCTCATACCTTCACCATACTGTCCTGACGTGTGAGAGTGATACCAGTAGGTACCAACCTGACCAGTCACAGTAAAGTTGTACAACATCGTCTCACCAGGCGGAATAGGACACTGAGTAACCATTTCTGGTCCATCCATTTGACTGCTACCGTTTTGAAACATCCCATGAAAATGCAAACTAGTGTTCCTGTCATCAAACCCATTGGTCAAGTACAAGTTAATCGTGTCATTCTGCTTCACCCTCAAGATTGGCAATGGCCAGGTTCCGTTAAATCCAATCACTCGACGTTCCAAACATCCGTCAGGATTCTTTGTAACCCAACTAGTCTTAAAATACCAGGTATGTGTCGTAGCACTCACCAAAGTGCATATAAACGAGAAGAACAACAACTGCGTGAACTTCATATTCCTCCTGATGTTCAACCCCAAAATAATATATTGAATTAGCTAAAGAAGAAAAAAAAAGCCTCGTTTGCAGGGCAGAACGAGCAATTTATACTAGATTTTGCAATTTATCCTCATGCACTGCTTGTGTTTTAATAAAACAGCCCTTGTCTGATTATTACCTGCATTGTTGAGGCTGCAGTATCTCTGCCAGAATCCTGGTTCGTGATTTGCTCTTCTCGAGGTAATACAGGAATGTTCCCTGTTCGGAGCGTATATTTTTCTAATGCCAAGTTTATATGCCGGTGATAGACGTATTTCTCAAAGCACGACCAAGATTAATCAGATAATAAATTTTACGTCGAGAACTCGTATTAGGAAACTTCCGCGTCGGTCTTACCTGGGTACGAACCAATAATCATAGCATAAGGCCCGGCGCCTGTCTAATTTCTTTTTGCATACATTCCTGCTTTTACGAATTGTGTGGGCCTAAGAAAAGATGCCATCGGGTACGCGAGTGTCCTAGCTTTAGACCTTGTCGGCCAAGAGGAACCACCATCAAGAAGGATAGCATATAGCGGGCTATATGTTAACCGTCATATTCAAAAGTGACCCAATTTTTTCTGTGAGATGTCACGTGGACTTGTGTTGCTCAGCTCTAGGCTTTGACAGGCAAGAAACAAGCACCTGATCATTCAAGGTAGACGCACATCTGACAGGCGCCTGAGCTTGACGTGTTACACGTGACTCGTCACACTTCCGACCAGAATTCTGGTCACGAGATCGGGTGATGCTTGAGTCAGGTGCTATAGCACGGGTCAGAAATATGCAGTATGAGGCTTTTAAATTTTTTTTTTAGGCGCAACGGTAATGACTTGAATTGCGTATTGTTGTCGCAAACATCAGCTGCGCCAGATAGCGAGTGCTCTGCTTCTTTTCTTCATATTTTCATTTCGTATATTTCTGGTAAAGCTGATCTAGTTTGAACATGTTTTCATCTCGAAGCATGAATCAATCAAAAGGCTTAAGGTATTGGTCTCATTTTTCCACAAGGGCAGGGTTCAACATCGGGCAAGTTTTCAGCGCACTGATTCAAAGTTTGCAAAAAGAAAAGGACACCACTCTCAGGAAGGAAGCAAAAATACTACAGATAGAAGCGAAACAGAATCGACATAGTTATCGGCGCTCGACTCATCCTACGTCTGTACCACTCAGGCGACTTTTTTCTAACAATTTTCCCCTCACAATAAAAGAGTCACTAGAAGACTATAGTTACAGACACAACCCCATGAAGTTTCAATATGATCTTCTATCAGCCCTCCCTTTCTTTCCTTCTGCTTCACCTGATGGTAGACGAAGCCAAGTACTCCAAACGGCGATCGACGAAGAGAATAATTATATTAATGAGTTCGTGATATACCCCGCAAATAGTTCAGAGGCCGATTACACCAAGATGAAGCATCTCATCCTAGTACATGGATACGGTGGTGGATTGGGGTTTTTTTTCAAGAACTACGATGATATCAGCAAAGTAGACAATTGGTGTATTCATGCGATAGATCTTTTGGGGTATGGTCTCTCTTCGAGGCCTCCATTTAAGTTAGCAGAAAAAAACTTAGACGGAGTGGAGGCCTGGTTCCATCGTTCCTTCGACAAATGGTTAGAAAAGCGAAATCTCAAAGATGTCCCCTCTGATAATATACTTGTAGTCGCACATTCCATGGGAGCTTACTTGATGGCGACATACGGGATCAAGGTGAATCCTAGCTTTTGTAAGAAAATGGTAATGGTATCTCCTGGTGCAGTGATGAGGTATAGAACCAAGGTCGAGGTTCCGAAATACTTTAAAGCGCTTTGGGAGCAAAATTTATCGCCATTTTCGCTTGTCCGAAACGCGGGCCCACTAGGTTCTAAAGTAGTCAGTGGCTGGTCTTCAAGGAGGTTTTCAATGCTACCTGAGAAAGAAGCAACCTTGTTACATAAGTATGCTTATGGCATATTTCTGAGACCAGGATCAGGAGAGTATATGCTCAATTTCTTACTAGCACCCGGAGCCGATGCAAGGTATCCGCTTATCACTAGAGGAATTGAAAAGCTTAACTGTGACCTCCTATGGTGTTATGGCTCAGAAGACTGGATGGACAAAACTGGTGGCGAGCTATGTTCTGAGCTTGTAAATAAATCTCATGAAAACTCTCAGAAAAGTATCGTAAAAGAAATAGAGAGTAGTGGCCATCATATCTATCTCGACAACTACAAAGCGTTTAACGAAACGATTATTAAAGAAATGAAAAGTATTTAAAATGACAAGCTTCTTTATTGTTCGGTTGGGCATCATCTTTCAATAGATAATGTTTAGTTCACAAACTTAACGATAAGCCTTAATTCAATTGGTAAATTAGGATCAGTCACCAATACCTCCTCCCCTGTTGATATAAGAGATCCAAGTGTTTTCTCGAGATTTGGTCTTGTAGCCTGCTCTAATTGAAGGGGACTCCTTAAATATAGATGAGCCCGTGCTGTAGAGAGAGAGGGTTTCTTCATGGATAATTCTTGCTTATTGCAAATTATATCTATGAATTCAGATAACTTCCATGAACTTTCTGCTTCAATAAGTTTAGCCGAGGTGCCGCATACTGGGCAATTCGTCTTCCTCATGTGAGGATAAGTGTAAGTGAATATTGAATCATCACCAGAGTACATCATATAATTGTTAAGGATTGGATTGGTACTGGTTGCAAATTTAAATGCTTCATTACAGCATGAGGCAGCAATGATGGCATTTGTTGAGGCGATTGCTGGAATTATATTTTTGACGACACCTAATGTCAATTGCTTCGTCACTCCATCTATTCCATATTGGTGAGCCCTCAGGAGTGCCGCTTTGTATACCCAGTCCAAATTCTCAGGAATATCTACATCCAACTTCTTTCCAGGATTGCATGCGTTCCACTGAAGAACACTTGCCCATTCGATACAATGTTCAGGTAATCTTGGAGTATTTGCTATCGTGCAGATAGGATACGTAACTTTAGGTGAGATCATATCAAGAGTACACTCAAAGCATGATGTGATTCGAGGGAGTATAACTCTAGATTGACCTCTAAACCCTTCTGTTCCTCCATCTATTATTGGAATGAAATGATTCAAGTCATCATCGACAAAAGAAACTATTGTCGCATTAATCCATCTACGAGCTTCCACGCTATCAAGCCCACATATTATTATATCAAATTCTTTATAGAAACTCTCAGGCATGTCTTGTATCTTCGAAAAGTGTGCAGTGATATTTAATGAAGGATCTTGAATCCTTTCTTTAACAAACGTAGTAGCGATTTCAGACTTGGATTTGCCTATATCGCTAGTCCTGAATAGGAACTGCCTATTCAAGTTCGACAAATCAATACTGTCCATGTCGATTATATCAATATTCTTAAATCCAGTCAATGCTAAGTTTTTAAGTATCTCACAACCGAGTCCACCAGCACCCACGATTAGTATTCTTGAATTTTTAAGAGATTCATAGGAAGCAAGTCGATCGTATTCATCCGGTACCTCATTGTAAGGGCCTATATTGTCAATCAATGGCTTTAAGGATAGAAGTACATCCCTCTGCCGTATTGTACTCATTGCTCTGAATAATGTGAATAATAATGAGGACTTATTATCTGAACCATAAAGTGACACAAAAGGGTATCATGATAATATGTTCCAGAAGCTACAGAAGGGATTAATGTATGCTACAACCTTTATTCAAGATACTCTAGGGGCTATACTTCTTTTAAATGCATTCGATCAATTCTTCTGTGACTTTTTATAGCTTGGCTTTTGAGATAATGGAACACCAATCAATCTCTTGTTTTGGGAAGAGGTACTCGAGATGAAAGAGCTCAGTGAGGTACCCCTATCTTCTCCTTCATTCTGAGAAGAATTTTTGGTATTCTTAGTTATTAGGCTCTGAACTTCAGTTCTTCTTATAGGTACCGATTTAGTTTGATCAATTGTACGTCGCATACTGGGGGACAAAAACTTAGCATCGTAGGATGGAATTTTTATGCCTTCGCCCGTAGATTCTTGTAGTAAGTCAGCTTTTTTTGCGCTAATGAACATTGTATTTTGCTTTGTATTCTTAGGCTCATGACCATTCTTTGACAGATCGAGTATCTTTTCATTCTCTTCCTTCTCCAAATTGACTATCGCTGCCTTTTCTTGGGTTTCTCCGTCAGAGACCAAACCAGTAGGTCTCTCTTTTGTTGAGAGGTTTGCATTATTTTTGTGCATAAGTATTTGCATTTCATATTCATCTAATCCGTGATCGTAACCTAATTCTTCTTCTTCAATAGCAATATCATCGCTAAAAACCAAAGAATCATCAAAATCGCCAATGTCATAAGATTTACCATTGTCAGCTCTTGATGTGCTCTCATTTTTATCTGATTGACCATTATGATGTGAATTTAAATCATTTCTATTACCCTTTGTTACCTTGGATCCATTTCTCGCAGATACTGGTGTTTTCAAACCGTTTGAATAGTTTGGCAAGTCATTTGGAACGGCCTCCTCATTTTGCCTTTTTGAACCCTGATCATCCATTCCATTAGCTAAGTTTTCTGAGGTCGCTCTATAAACATTTACTCCCCCCTCTTGTCTCTTTCTTCTCTCATTTCTCTCTATTAAAGGGTGCCTGTAGAAATCAGACCCCTCAAGTTCAGGAGGTGGTACTTTTACCTTTTGAATCTTCGAAATAATTGTCCTGTCATAAAGACAATTCCCCAAGACATTGCCGAAACATCTTAAGCATCTTTTGAGTCCGTCTGTGAAAGCTTCCTTTTTACATTTTTCGAACGCCATCGCTTTATTCTTCGCGTTATCGATATAGCCGTATCCAAAGTCCTCATGATAGGTTCCGTCCTTGATTGTAATCCTTACTACAACCGAAAGACCCATAGAGATTCTTCCTGAGCTACTGTGCGTGTCAAAATAATCAACTTGAGTACTAATCAATTCGGAGCTCCAGCCGTTGAATCCAAAAATTTCATTCGCCAAATTTAGGGCTTTCCAACCCTCAATATAGGATACTTTCTGTCCACCTCCTCCAGGACGAAAGCTTATGTACTCGGGACCCAAAACTTTATTAAGGAGACCCTGAATTCTTTCACTTTCCTCTTCTGAGTATGGAACAGATTCAGACTCCCTTCGCCTCTTACGCATTGAATGTTCGTTCGAAGGCGGGGATCTTTTGCTCGAGATATCTACTCGCTCTCTTGTAGTTCTTTCTGGTGCAGTGCTTTCATTCTTCATGATTACAAGTTCAGCAGACAGTATGCCCTTAAGATTCAGCGGTACGTATAATAATTTATGACGAGTTTTGTTTATATATTTGTACGCACACGACTATGAAGGTGATGCTTCCTTCAAGCAAACGTCTACTACTCCAGATATATCATTTTTTACCTACAAAATTACTTTAGTTCCAAAAAGATCCTTCTATATTAGGCTTTGATAGCAGATTCAAATGCTTTTAATAATGGTCAATTATGAAAGAAAAAGGTTGTTCGGGCAAAGTTAAAAATGACAGTACCACTTTTCAAGTGCCATCTACAATTCAAAACGCTCCTCCACATCATACTAGTGATAAATCTAACGGCAGTTTTAATAATAAAATGCATAGCTCAGGTAATACAGGTCCCTATCTTGGAGAGGAACAGGGAAAAATAACTAGGAGTTTTAAGCATATTGACGACGCCAATGAATCTAACTATGAGATAAAGCCTAAAAGCTACATCGAAAAGATGGTCAGATCCAGTTGGCGTCAAAAGCAGATTCAGGCTTATAATATGACAGTCCTCAGAGAGGAAAGAGAGAATAGATATAATAGAAGGAGAAAGGGCGTGACGAGATCGCTGGACGGTCGGCGCGTAACGAAGCAACAATTTTCCCAGCAAAAGAAGAATAAGAAGGTCAAATTCAAAGTCCATTAGCTTTATTATATATATATATGTATAATTTAATTTTACATTATCCTGATTATGAAAAATTATTTTCTGTCTAAGTACTATACATCTCAAAACACAACCTCTTGCTGCGCATTATGGCTTCATATTCAAACCAAAAGTTATGCGTCTGTGCTCGAAATCAATGTTATATTATCTCCCTTAAGAAGTATTCTTCCTAATTTCTCCTTACTTCCTTTCTTAAGATCGATCTCTACAGCATCATCTATCACTATGTTCATGAATTCATCAAATCCTCTTATTTTTCCCTGGATTCTTGAAGCGGTTTGCTCAAATAACCAAATTGTCACTAATGATTGCTGCTGCAAATACTTGAATATAAGATTGATAGGAGGTAATGCAGCCTTCTTGCTCTGTCTACTCGTGTATGACATACTAGATTCCTGATAGTTCCCAACTGTAGGTCGATGTGCAGAATAAGGTTTTTACAGTTCATCACTTTCACGTGATCTTATGTTTACATCTAAGAAGATAAAGCTAGGTAGTAAACCCACGTCAATCGAATACATGCCAGAAAGCTCTGAAGACTTCAAAGCTCTATTTGTTGAATGGCTTAAGGAGGCAGCAATCCATGCCACGGAAAAAGGTTCAAAGGCGGCAATATTATACAATAGGGCGCTAGATAAGGTGAGAAAGTGCTCGCATCCCATTCAAGACAAGAAGGCGCTTAAGCTGATTCCATACGTGGGAGATAAGACCGTCAAATATTTGATTGAAAAGTTAGACATCCACTGTAGACATAATAATATTGCTTTGCCAAGGGGGTTTTCTGAGCATCAGGAATCAACTGTGCCAGTGACTAAAAGAAAGCAGTCAACATTAGACGGCGAACTTCTTGAGGAACCAAAAAAGAAAAAAAAAAGGCAAGGAAGGCAATATGTACCTAAAAAGAGATCTGGGTCATACGCTATTTTGCTAGCTCTTTACTTCGAAGATAGAAGACGTAGGGGCATGAGGAAAGACGATATCATACGGCACGCAACTCCATACTCTGATAAATCTTTCAGACCTAATCCATCAGTGCAAGACTTCTATTCTGCTTGGAATTCCATGAAAAGTTTGATAGCTCATGATTTAGTAGACTGCATTTCACGAAATCCTAAGATTTATACGTTGACCGATGAAGGCTTTCAACTTGCTAGGCAGCTCAATATTGCAGATGGCGTTCATTCTTCGCCAAGCACACGGGAGCAAGACTTATCTTTTGATAATAACTTAAGAGTAACTCCTGATAATTCAATGCTAAGTTCGAATCTACCGAGCTCTCCTTCTAAGGTAGTCCCTAATAATATGAAGGGTTCATCCAGTCATCTCTTTGTGCCATCCTCTATATGTTCATCACCTGTCAATAGGTCTACTTTTTCATCGAATAACTTAAAAACCTCTGAAAATCATGATGGTTCTTGTGAAAGTCCTTCTAATTTGGATAAACGAGGTCGCAAAAGAGATCTCAGTGAACATGATGTCCAGAATAAAGTTTATCGAGGTGTCAAGTATGATGTTTGGTCGCATGATGAATATGACATAATAGTCTTAATTGATAATAGAGAAATAAGATCAAAACAGGAAAGAGATTTCTTCCAGAATAGATTAAGCAGTCTTAATGTCATATGTGACGTTCGTCTGCTCTCCTTAGGAGACATAGTATGGATTGCTAAACACAAAACAACCCAAAAAGAGGTATTGCTTAACGTAATTTGTGAAAGAAAGCGAATTGATGATTTAGTTTCTTCTATACGAGATGGCAGATTTCATGAGCAGAAGGGAAGACTTAGGCGCTCTGGAATGAAGTACTTTTACTATTTAATAGAGGAAATATCCACTGCAAGATTTGATATTAGTTCAAGCACCATAGAGTCTATACGAACCTCAATGTCGCTCATCATGACTGTTTCCAACTTCTTCTTGAGAAAATTCAAGAATATAGAGGACACGATAAATTTTATATCATCATTAACGGAAGTAATTAAGGAGAAATTAGCATCTGATAAGTCCCGCCTTTTAGTCCTACGTCCCACTAATATTAAGAACCAACAAGACTACACGGAAATGCTAGATACCTTCAGAAAGAAGTTTGAGCAGAGAAAAACATCCTACGAATGTGTTCATTTATTTTCAACTTTTCAAGATACAATGGGAAAGACAGGACAGTTGACTTTGAAGGAGATGTTTATTCAAATGCTTATGGTCATAAAAGGAGTATCCCTAGAGCGGGCAATTAGGATACAAAGATACTTCCAGACTCCCAGTTCTTTTATCAAGTTTTTTCTGGAGGATAATGCACATTTATCTGAAGACCAGAAAAAGCTTCTTTTGACATCTTTATTCAAAAATGAAGTGGGCAACAAGAAAATTGGTAAGGTATTACTGGAAAGAATCTATTTGAATTGGGGATCTAAAGACCAAGAGCTTATCTCCTCGGGATTAAAGTAGCTTTTTCTTCACTGAATACATATTCATGGTAGTGTATCTATCTTTTCGTTTTTATTATTTTTTTTTTTTTTTTTTTTTTGTCTCATTTTTCATTTTTCATTTTTCCTCATGTGAGCGTCAGCTTCGAGTATAATATTTTTTTTGAACCACTCAACGATAATTCTAAGCATTTGGAAACTGTAATTCAGAATGGGAAAGCGTGCATTGAAACTAGGAATTAAATCAGGTATCTTGCCCGAAGTTCGACCTGTTTTCAAGAGATTCCCCATTAGGCCTAAAACGCAAGAGGAAATAGCTGAAGAAGCTAGGATTGAGCAAGGTTATTCTGAGGGTGTCCCGCTTCCCAAGAAGAAGGGATTTAAGTTTGAACGTCGACCTTCTGATAAGCCTGTTGTCACCGTGGAAGAGAGAATCAAAAGAAACATAGATGATAGGAAGCCAAAAGATGTCGATACCTCAAATCTTACACCAGGGGAAATATGGGAATTAAAGAAGGCTGACATTCGGAGAGAGCATTTAAGAGAAGCTTATTTGACTGAAGCGAAGCGCTTAGAGAAATTAGAGAGTTTAAGACGCATCAAACATGAGAAAGACATAGCAAAAAAGAACAGTGATAGTTACGAAGAAAGTAAGGCAACTGTATTGACATTGCCCACGATTGATTCATATTTAAAGGGACCCATAATGAGGCAACGTACTGAGGAAGAGGAATTAATAGTTCAAAACCAAAGACTTTTGAACAGGAAGACTTTAGAATTGGAGATAGAAGATCGTAAAGCCGAAAATCTCCTTGACCTATATCATGGTGCTGCTAGCTTTATTACTACTGAAGAAGAATTGGAGCAGGCAATTAAGGATGCTTTTGAAGTCAATATTAGTAAGTTTGAAAGTAATCAAATGGTCATTGAAAATCATCTTTCGGGTTATTCGCATTCATTCTCAAACATCAATATGAATGAATCTATTATCATGAATAAAGCATTTGGGCAAATCAATGGTCAACCGGGTTTGGAGACTGTGAAAGAAACTTTGAGTGGAGAAAGTGAAAAATTCAAACACGAAGCCCAAATGGCGGTTAATCAAAACTTGAAATAGAAAATGTAGAGGTTGAGATGATTTAAGGAGAATAGTATGTATGAAGACGTATATGAAGTGGTATTCTCCTTATGTAAATAGCTTGGAATGTTCAATAGATATTCAATTTAGATTGTAAAGTATGGTATCTCAGCGAAATCTTGTCGTGTACCGCCATATCACTGGTGTTAACTTGCTTCAGTTGTTCGACTACACTTTGAACTTTGATGGTAAAGATGACAAAAGAAGTAAGAAATGCAACCTACCACTACTTCTTCTCCAAAGTATTAGCGAAGCGTTTCAAGTTTGTGAACAACATAATTTTTATACTATCCTTCTTGTTGTCTGAAATTTTGGCTATACCGTTCGGAAATTTTTGGATTACTATTCCATTGTCGATCTTTGTAAGAGGACCCTTGAATGCCTTGTCATTTTACTTGATACGAAAATGCAGAGATTGGAATTCTACAGTGGAGTATAGTTCTAATAAAACTCTTGGGTTGCAGATTATCAGAACATTTTTATCGCTCAGATATTTTTATACCTTGAGCTTATACTTGGTTTCTGCATTCTTATTTGCATTAACATACCTATTTCAATTGCCCTATAGGTCCAATTATTATAATGTTTCCAAAATATATGAGAAGAAACCATCTGTGAATGATGAATGGCTCTATTATTGGTATTATATCGCGTTTGTTGCGTTCTTATATTCTACACAACATTTAGTGTTTCAAAGAAACAGATTGAAATTCAAATATGGGGTTAGTAAAATCAGACCCGAAAATTCCTTATGGAGAAACACCCCTATTTTAATTGTGAATGCCTGTATTCTTAACGCATTCACATTTATTCTTGCACCCCTTATTTACATTATTGCTCGAAAGCTTATCTATAAGCTAAACATATTATTTTTCCTAATAATGGGTTTGGATACAAAGCCCCTGCCTTTGGGAATCACTTTAAGGAACCTCAAGTATACTTCCTTTTTTTCCGCCAACGTGTATTTTGCCTGGGAGGTATTGAATCATGTCTATGAAGTGTATGCGACTATAGGTTGTCTAGATGACAGCAAGCCTATTAGTACGTACAGTGCTGATCCTCTCAATACTCTACTTTCAGGAGTACGGAATGTCGACCCTGAATGCCAGTTGAGCAGGTTAAGTGCATTTCAAGAGTTTGCATACATTGCAACGAGCAACGATCCTTCTGCAACTAAGTTAAGGCATGCAATCTATAACGCTCATTCGAAAGTTGGATACCTCTGGTTGGCTATTCTCGATGAATGCTCGTTGGTTATTAAGGAGTATACTCTGAGGGTGAACTTCAGAACTAGCTCTGATATAACTGCTTTGAAAAAGAGCCTGCTTGGGTTCAAAGATGAATTGAATACTACTGCAAACACGGAAGAGATATTTGGCAATTCGTTTAGTTCGGGCAATGATTTTAATGGACGCTTACTTAATGGAGGAAGACTCCAAAATTATGACGATGTGTTTAAACCCCCAAATCAAACGAAATACGAAGATAATAGCTCTTACATAATTAAGGTACTAGAGAAAAAATTCCCCTTCATTGTGAAAGCAGCTAAAAGCTTTATGTTGCAGCTAGAACGTGAAGAATCTTCCACTTCAAGGACAATCATAGGAAAAGCGAAAAGTCAGGCACGTCACTTGAGTCAAATATATGAGTTCTATCGAGAAAGATTCCTTTCTACTGAATTTGGAATTCTTTTCAGAATTACGATTAGACGTGATACGGAATCTCGTGTATTGAATCCTGTAAACTACGGTAATGCCGTCATAACATTAGCAAATCTTACTATGCATGCTATCGAAGAAGACAAAAAAAATACAGTTACGAACACTCATATAGCTGAGGTACTCAATTTATTGGAAAAGCCTATCAGAGCGTCAAGTAATTATGCTGAAGTAATGCCTGCCAGCGTTTATGTATCCAAAGCTCAAAGAAGTGATCCAAAGTTAGCCAAGCAGCACTTAATTGCATTATTGCATGACTTAACTATGAGTGAGTTTTTCCAAATCTGTGTTAAATACAATCATAGACTTAACGACTTGGTACTTTTACCTCGAACATTCAAACTAGCTAAGTGGGCTATTGATGTTGCAATAGCACAACAGCACAAGAGCCATCCTCAAGAGGGCGATGTAAACAGAAAAGTAATTTATTAGTGCTAATTCTATATTCGATCTTTTCTCTTACAAATTAAAAATCAGCTACAAATAGCGGTCGTAAATATTGAGCAATTCAATGCATCTATAAGTATTATGTTCACTCAGTCTCCATTAAAAGGATTCTCTCTATTTTCAGTGTCTTCTTGAGATTTTTTCTGGTTTGGTAAGGTATCAAGTAAGACAGGTTTCAAAACAGTCTCATCGAATTTAGTAAACCATTTCACATGTTCATCTGCATTTAAAAATGATCCTAACATGCCATTGTAGTGCTGACCTAATGTGGAGGTTTGATTAATGCTATTTGCAGTCAAAAGGTCATCGACATCACTGGGATTCATATCTTCATCTCCGATCATTAAATTCTCTGCGGAGCTGTTGGTAGAGTTTATCAATGATTGTGCGGAAGGATTTATACTTGTACTATTATTGATCATATCTCTAGATCTTGTGTCGTCCTTATATGATCTAGATGGTTCTATGCCAAAGCCATTTCTTTCCATCAAGCTCGCCCGGCCAGCAGTTCTTGTACCTTCCATAAGTTGATTCAGCGAGGAGCTTAGTCCTCTGCTAGAGTTCACGTAAGGAATCCTAGGCACTTCAATATCAAACTCGTCATCCGAGGTGTCCGCTTCATCCACGCAGCCAATTCTAATTCCTAAAATCTCAAGCATAGATGCTGTTGTCCCTCCGAAGAAGATCACGGTAAGTACTACTACTACTAATACTGTAGCAAGCAAAGTCCATTTCGCGTCACCTTGAATGCCCATTGCTAATGCGACACCCACAGCTCCCCGTAGACCTGCCCAAAACATCATTACCTGGTAAGAATGGCTTATTTCGTCAGCAGGTGGCATAGGCGAAGAGCCCAATGAGTTGAAAGATCTAGCCATAATCTTTTCATATTTAGTGCGATTCAAGAAGTTTAAAAACCTAGACAAAGGTAAAACTGCCAGCCATCTTGCGACGCATATCAGAAGGAATGTAACTATGATAAGAAGTGGTTTGAACACCAACTCTACTTCGGTGAATAGAGAAAGGCCGAGATATATGAAGATGAAGTTCTCAGATAATTGTGCCAACAACTGTAGAATGTATTTTGTCGCAATCTGCGTTCTCCTTGACATGTTATAATATGCATAATGCTTCAACGTAATACCGCAAAATAGTAAAGAAACAATACCTGACATGTGGGCGCCGTTTGAAAAGAAATAGGACTCATAAGCGAACAACAATACAAGGCAAGTCTCTATCTGAGGGTACCTTCTTATGTGAGAATGTTTCAAAATTAAGGCTACTAATACGCCAACCACTATTCCAATAATCGTTGATATAGTAAATGTCATTAAGAACATACTGACACCCTCAAAAAAACTAGACATTTTAACTGGTTGTCCATGAAATTTCAGGCAAGTCTCAAACATGACAATCGATATCGCATCATTTAAGAGCGATTCCCCAAAAATTATGGTATAAAGCTTTGGATCTACTTTATAAGCATTGAAAATAGACAAAATTGTGACTGGATCTGTAGCTGATAAGGTGGCACCAACAGCTAAAGCATCAACAAATTCCAACTTCACGTTATCAAGACCTAGTAATGCCCAGATATAAAGCATAATTCCTATTACCAACGCGGAAATAAAGGTCCCTGGGATTGCAAACGTTAGTATGGATCCGAAGTTTCGAAAAAAATTTTGCTGATGTAGTTCGTAACCCGAGTTCAATATGATAGGCGGCAATAGAATATTGAAAAAGTAACCCGAGTTGAATTTGACAGCATCCTGAATATAATGGCCCGGTGATATTCTGATGATTAGCCCTACCACCATACCATAGAATATTGATAGTACTGTCTCGTGAATGACTTTGATCCTCCTCTGTTGAAGAAAATAAGAGGACCATAATGCTGAACACAACAAGAACAATAAGATGAATAACGCCCAAGATGAAAATATCTCCTCTGTTACAGGATTCGAGCCCTCATCCCCTGTATCACCCGATTCTGGATTATTGGAATCTAAATCATCATCGTTGGGTACCGCTCGCTTCACAATTTCATTTACCGCTTGTCTACCTAGAAATAGTAATAAACTTCCCATATTATGCTGTCCGATGCTCGCACTTCTATTTGTGATAGCCGATTCGAACACAAATAATAAATTTAACCAATTCCTTATGTATAAGAATGTCCCGTCTATTCCTATTGCCTCTAAGAATTTATATCTAGAAGCGAGTCTTTTAAAATGCTTGTTGTTATAATTCTTCCTCCTACTGCATATCTTACTTGATAACAATGTCGCGAAAATTGAAAGCAAACATGGCGACATTTATGAGATTGTTTTCCGACATTCTCGAGGGCTTCTAACGAGCATCGAAGGAAGACGCACGTTTGGTAAGTATAGCTGTCTTGTATTGAAAGAGGTTTATATACTCCGAAGCCTGGGTATCAACGGGCGACATAGGAATTTAAAGAGCTGAGAAGCAAGACATTCATATCTAACAGGAAAGAACGCTGATAGGCGCTAGAAATCATAAGCAGCCGATAAAATCATAATAGTTACATTCGTTTATTTTTTCTTTTTTTGCTTTTCACGGTGATGCTTTATTCACCAAGCCATGGGCTGCACAAGTTCGAGGAATACCAAACTAATACTTCCCAATACAATGCAAACTACTCGAGCACAAATCTATCGAATCTCCATCGCCCTGAACAGGAAAGCGAGGCGAATCAAGTTCCCAGTACGTCAAACTACGCTGATTCTCCTTCAGCTTTGTCGCCTACAAACTTGAACATACCTATGAAAGATGGAAGGGACTATTTCCTTGCGAAAGAAAAGCTGCGTCCGTCGAGATGGTATGACAAGTATTTATTACACGTCAACATCAAAGTAACAGCCCTTTGTGCTTGTTGGTACTTGGTGTCGATGATTTCAAGCAATACAACGAAGTTCATATTAAAGGAATATCCGTTTCCTGTAACGTTGACACAGTTTCAATTTTTTTTCAATTTTTCATTTTGCATTATGATGTTGCTGATAATGATGTTCCTACAAAAGCATTCTTCATTGCAGGGATTGATTTCTTCTGCATTTCCGATTGGATTCATGCCTGATCTAGATAAACTTCAATCTATAAGACATTTTGCGAAACCTTCTGGATCAATACTTTCTGCAACTGTCATGATGGGGTTCTTTCAGTCTATTGGACATATAACATCACACAAAGCAACATCATTAATACCAGTTTCAATAGTACATACCGTGAAAGCCCTTGCTCCTTTAGTTATTGTTTTGATCAAACGAATTTTCTTTCGGAGCAAGTACAAACTAGTCACGTATTTGACTCTAATTCCATTGATATGCGGAATCATGTTGAGCTGTAACGATCCTAAACATGCTCAAAGCAGGCTACCATATTATAAAAAGGGTTTAGTGTATGCCCTCATTTCGATGCTAATTTTTGTGGTGCAGAACATCACGTCAAAAAAAGTATTGACAGTTGATGATCGAACAAAGCGTCTACCCTTGGCCAACGATAGAAAATTGAAAAAGTTTGATAAAATGACGATTCTCTTCTTTTGTTCGTTGATTGGTTTTGCTTTTGCAATGCCTCTTTACTTGTACCTGGAGATTCAGAATGAAAATTTCTCATTGACCCAGTTAACCCCTTTTATTTTCGTTTTAATGGTTATCAATGGATTGTCTCATTTCCTTCAATCTTTAATTGCATTTCAAATTTTGGGTATGATATCTTCCGTCAATTATTCTATTGCGAATTTGATGAAAAGAGTTGTCATTATATTAGTCGCATTCCTTATCGAAAGACAAGATATCACGAGAAACCAGACCTACGGACTCATATTGACCTTATTTGGCTTGTATGCGTATGAAAAATGGGGCCAAAAATAGGTTCGTCTATTCATTATATAGAATAAATTTAAATATCTCACTATTAGTGACCACCGTCTGTCTTTAATAACTTTTTGAACATATCCCCAAAGGCGACCATGAACACGGTTTGCCATACACCTAAACCAATTCTGGGCTCAACACCCCTGAACAAGCCCTTTATACCATTATTCTTGTAGATGTAAGAAAATGCCGACACAACGCCCAAATTCTTAGGTCTGTTTGGATCTTTAGTCTTAGATTGCATTTCAACTCTAATGACTTCGATAGGTTGGTTCCATGCCGATAATCCACCACCTACAACTGAAGCCGCAATCTTCTCTACTGCATTTAGAGATTCGTTTTCCTTCTTTCCAGAAAGGGATCTAATACTTTCTTCAGCCAACCTGGAGAAACCAAATCTGGAACCCCAGTTTGTCATTTGTCTTATGGCAACAGCATTAACACCTCTGTTAATCCCTCTGATTCCTTCCTTTTTGTAAATTTCTTTGAAGACCTGAAATGATGTTTGTTGAGCTACTCCTGCACTTGCCTGTTTAGCTCTAGTTATTTCGACTGTCTTCATACATGTGCAGAATCCCATTGTTAAATAGGCTTGCGCTAAACCACCAGTTATTCCACCTCCCATACCAGCGACAAAATGATTAGCACCAAGCACCCTAAATCTGTATTCAGCCTCAGCGGAGACGAACAAAAGCACTGCGCCCTTGGTGGAGGCTTCAATCCAAGCCCAAGGAATCAATCCCTGGTAAAACCCAAAAATTCCACCCCTAGACCAAACAACCTTAGCTGCCTGGAAAATACTCAAGCTTCTGTTGGCAGCCATTGTTGTTTTGACGACTTCCAATGGTTGCCCCAAACTACTAACCTCAGCGAGGTTCAAACCAGCACCAAGCAAGATATTAGAGAAGTTCACTGGCTTCTTCTTGATTTCGGTACGAGACTCTATCTCTGATGTTACTGCTACCATTTCCAACAACTACTTAGTGTTTTCTTAGATAATATGAATATATAAATGCTTGGAACTTAATGATCATTCTCCAGACACACTAGAAATTTTTCAGATCTACTACCCCCACATAAATTGGTGTGCGCACGAACAGCCGACCCGGACGCGAATGTCGTGCTAGTTTTGGGCCCCCTGCACCCGACGACATCTATAATAAGGTCACTGCTATACGTAAATTGATTGAGACAAGGGCGTAGAGGAAACAATATCGATGCTCTAATTGAAAGCCACGTAAGAAGCTTCATAGAATAATAATAAAAGAATCGGGAAGAAAAAAAAAGATAAATGTAAAAAAAGCTGGGTATACTCGCTCTAAGATGCAGGATACTGGAAATACTTATCTATCATGCCTCCACAAAGTTCCCCTCTGTTCCTCCGTGCTGTAGTATCGGCTGAGCAATAGCTTGTGTACGTCGACACCTCCAAACACTTCATTCTGTTATTCAGATTCTTATTCGCAGAATATCTGTTCGCCTCTATTAGGAATAGCAGGGAGTGTTAGTACATCCTTTTTTCCGCTTTTTTTATTTGTTTACATCTATCGTTCTCCTATTCTATTCTATGAGGCGCTTCTTTCTTTTTTTTTGTTGGTTTCGAGAGGGTCAGTCTATTGATTTTATTTTCCTCAAAGTAGAATTCCAACAAGCTTACGGTAGAATGTAATACTAGAATATCATATCATTCGCCTTTTCTACTGATTGAATCCGGTTTTAATCCTCTAATTGTACTTACTTCTACTTCTAGCGGGTTCATAATATACTGAAATTATACTTGGTGTGGCCCATTAGGTGCCTCCTAATAGGCCCTATGTCTCTAGTTTTATTTTATTACTTGCATTTGCAACCTGGTTTCTATTATACTTAACTGCGCTACTATGTATCTCTAGATTGTGTTCATGGTTGTATCACGTCACAGGCCACATGTGACGACCTTCTCTTTGTTTAATATGGAAGATACATCCGCCAACTGAATTCTAGCTTTCGAATTATACAAACCGTTTGCACTTTTATATTAACCAAAAGGTTTATATCTCTTCTATTGCTCTACTCCTTCTCTATGGTACTTCTTACCGACAACGTTTATCTCGCGGTCGTTTAATATTTTATGGGGTTTATTTCTTATTGAACCTCACGAACTTCAGTAACATCTCTGCAACCGCACCAAAAATGGAAGGTTATCGAGAATTTTATGCAGGAATATGAGTGATAAGTGTCACATGATAGTAATTACAGCATACCCTGGTTCGATTGATCATAAGTGATGGCCCTCTTATACTGGAGGTTTAAAAACGAAGCTGATCAGGTTTCGAATTAGGTTATCAATAACCAGTTTTGTCTAATAAATCCAAATTCCTGGCTGTCAACCGCAAAAAGAAGATGGAAGTACTAAAATGAGATCTTCATGATCTGTAAAAATGCTACCAAATCTGCTTGCATTTTAACCCATCATGAGAATGATGGATCCATTTTTGATATGAAGTACCCCAGGCTGAATATCTAAAAAGCAGCGCAGCTGATTCTAGTGGCGGAGATTGCATGTTATTGGGTCTGTAGTGTTTTTGACTCCAAATCCTTTTGCGATAGGATATTTTTAATGATTGCAGCAGCCAATTACTAAAGTTGAACGTATAGTACTCATAGATTGAAGGGCATGGCAATTTTAATTCTGATATTATGGTGCAAATCTACATACACAGGACCAAGGCTATCTGGTGGTAACAATAGAGTTACCAGGTTCTATCATCAGATCTTATCGCTTGAAAGAAATTGAAGAATCAGGGAACACGTTGCTGAAAACCTCAATAATCCTAATGTTTTCGATAGACAAGGTGTCAATATCACTAATGTCCTTACATCGCTGAGGAAACGATAGAAATGATATCAAAGAAGTTACAAAATCATCACATAAGTTCAACTGACTGACTGGCGGATAATTGGAGACTAAGTTATTTCATCATAAGCTACTTGCATTTTTCAGTTTGATCGCTTTGATACTTTAATGGCGAGCATGTACATCATGGTATTACTATGAAATGCAAAGTAGAAATGGGCCTTTTGACTGCGCTGAAGATTGAGCACGCCCAAAGAATTCTAAATGAAGTATTCATGATATTGTATTAGTATTTTACAGCCAGATGTTAAACAGTGTTTTAATGAAGTATATTTCGCAGATAATTCCAACTTGAAATGCTTTTTTTTTTTTTTTTTGGCAAAAAGCTTTATTCATCAGAGCAAAGTATATTGACCAGTCCGCTCCTCATAAACGAGGTAATACGAGTTTGTCTTTGGAATTGACACTATTGTAACTAACCTTGGAAACTTGCAAGGGACTAAAAATACTGGGTATTCATTGTATACATTAGCAACAAGGTACCATTAAATAAGATCAGATTTCCCATAACCCATGCCAGCCTTTATGTCCAGCGTGCTACTTATATATTCCAAGCAAATGGAGAGCTTAAGTCTATTCTAATTGCGAGTTTCCTATGCTTAGTTGGTTTTGGTCCTATTATCAGTCTCACGCCCAAGTTCGCAGTCATTCACAACTGTTGCGATTAATCTTAATTTAGGTATAGGTAGCATGGAGGGCTATTTTCTACGTATCGCAAGTTTCTGCTAGCTTCTGTCTTTGAGGACTCCGGCTATCTCATTCACAATAGGTTAAAAAATTAGTGCTTCATCCCAACACACCATACGAGAGACTTAAAAGCGACATATCTCCAATGCTTTCTGCGCATGATCTACTAGACTGAAGAGACAGTAGCACTATAATACAAACTTGCCAAATACGGTAATCTGCTAACAATTAGGCAACATGGTTGTCTTAATTATTGTCTCCAGATATTTCATCATCCGGTGTCCTGTAAGTAGCTACTAAACAGAAGTTATCTTACTATTGTTGTTTGTAGATTTGCTGACAAAGATGATATGCTAACCAAAGATTCTGTACTAACCTATAATGTGAGGTTCTTACTGAAATGGGTGAACCCGGAGCCTAGGACAAAAACGCCGGAAACTACCCAAAAAGTCCTGTTTGCGCATTCTACCTCCTGGTTTTATGGTTGATGATTCTGAGATAGATTCTACAATGCCGTCGTTGAAGAGCAAAGTCAGGTCTTAAATCAACGCTAAAAGAATAAGACCTAGGTCACTTTGCTCCTTCTCCTCCTATTCAATTATAGCCATGAGGTTCTAGCCATCCAGTAGACATATCTGAAAACCTTGCAATCCAATTACTGTGGATTTAAGAGCTACGGATGCCTGTTTCATCTGTCAGACATAGAAAACTTAGTTGAAAACCATGGCGCATCGATGAATAAGCGACCCAAGGTCTCACTAAATGAAAAAAAGAAAGAAAAAAAAAATTCGCATTCTGTCCCGAGCGATATTCTAGCTTCCTGATTCTGCAAAACTGTACCACCAGTAGTATGTACTTTATATAGTCTTCATAACAGATCTACAACCGTTGCGAAATTCAAACCGTTATTTAAAATCTCTAATGAACCATATTCCTTAAACTATATCCAACCAAATGGTTTGATACCATTCATAAATTGATTTCAAAGAATCTTCTCAGCAAACTTGAGATAGATAGTCTCTAAGGAAACCCGAGTACAAACTTCACATCTTTCACCCCCAAACAATGCCATATACATTCTGGGCAAATCAGCTGACAGATTATTCTTGGCTTATCTTGATTATCAAATTACGCGGAGGCTTCTCAAAACCGAATATACGTAGATATGATTGAACATAATTCACGTGCGTTGTACGAGGCATCTGCGACCAAAATTTTTTTGGTGGTGAATTGTCTCAACTTTTACTTTGGTGGGTACCTGTAGATTGTGAATAAAGATTTAGTTTCTTTTTTTTTTTTTTTCCTTTTTCCTTTTACCTGTCAATAAACTTCAAATTTTGAACTGGAATTATATAGTCGTTTACAGCGAATTGAACACAAGTTGAAAGACATAAATTGAAAGTCTACAATGCTAAGTGAAACTGGTAGTAGAGTGGAAGGCGGATCTACGCGTGTACAAACTACGATCAAAAGGACAGCGAATGTCGCTAGCTTGAATACACAAGACACAAACTTAGTCGCTATAGATGGGCATGGAAACGATTTCAAGGTTCCAGATTTCACAATAAAGGATATATTATCTGCGATCCCTTCGCACTGTTACGAAAGAAGGGCAGTTGAATCGTTGTACTACGTGTTCCGGGATATTTTCTGCATGGTATGCTTTGGATACTTGGCCAATAATTACATCCAAGTGTTACCCAATGTAGTATTGAGGACATTGGCATGGGCAGGATACGTTTACGTTCAGGGGTTGTTTGGCACGGGACTTTGGGTTTTGGCACATGAATGTGGGCATCAGGCTTTCAGTGACTATGGGTGGCTAAACGACACCGTGGGGTGGATTTTGCACAGTTACTTGATGGTCCCATATTTTTCGTGGAAATTCAGCCACTCTAAGCACCACAAAGCGACGGGAAATCTTTCCAGGGATATGGTTTTCGTACCATCCACAAAAGAAAGATTTCTCAAGAAGAGAAAGGCCGATGCTATTGAAGAAATTGCAGGAGATTCGCCAATCTATACCTTATATGAATTGTTGGTCCAGCAACTAGGAGGTTGGATTACCTATTTGTGCACTAATGTTACTGGTCAAATCTATCCTGGAAAATCTAACTGGGAAGTCTGTCACTTCAATCCTACTTCTGCTATATTCGATAAGAGAGACTACTGGTACATTGTGTTATCAGATATTGGCATCTTGACTCAATCGCTTGTCTTGTATGCTTGGTACAAAAACTTTGGAGGCTTCAACTTGATGGTCAACTGGGTTTTGCCTTACCTTTGCGTTAATCATTGGTTAGTCTTCATTACGTTCTTACAACATTCTGATGCAAAATTGCCTCATTATGAAGCACACCAGTGGACCTTTGCCAGAGGTGCCGCTGCGACTATTGATAGAGAATTTGGCTTTGTCGGAAGATTCATTTTCCATGACATTATAGAAACTCACGTCTTACATCATTATTGCTCAAGAATTCCTTTTTACAACGCTCGGGAAGCTACTGAAGCGATCAAAGAGGTCATGGGAGAACATTACCAATACAGTGACAAGAACATGTGGAAGTCATTGTGGGACACCGGAAGATCTTGCCAGTATGTGGATGGAGATAATGGTGTTATGATGTATCGTAACATCAATGGAATGTAACAAATTATGAGCGATTCTTACGTGACTAGATTGCTATATTTATCCATTCCTTTTTTTTTTTTTCTATTATTTAAGTATTTCTATTAAAGTTTGAGACAAACGGTAAACCAATGATCGTACTAGATTTGTATTTGATGTAATCTACGCCATAAAATTGTACTAATAGCTTCTCTTCATATTCAATCCTTTTTTTGAAGAAATTTTGTAATTTAAAAGCACCAAGAGCAAGAACAATTATATTTCCCATCCATAGTTGGGTGCCAACGAACCACCAAAAGAACCCGAAATAGCTTGGATGTCTAAGATAGTGATATATGCCTGTTGTCACTAACTTATGTTTCGGGTCTTTTTCAGTCTGAATGTAATGATTAAATGACTCTTGTGCTGTAAACATCGCTAGTGTACGGGAAACTTGTCCTACAAGGGCAATGAGGATGCCCAAGTTTTGTAGAAGAGAAAATTGCCTAGGCAAGAATACAGACTCTACAACAAGTTCTAGAATGGAGGCCACATACACTGCATGCAATTCAAAATCTCCCAAAATAAAGGAATCATCATCAGTCTGACTATTGTTCCATAAACATGTGCTAAAGAACTCCAATAGGTGAAAGATCAGTATGAAAACTAGATAAACGCATATCCTATCCATTATTGAATCTGCACATCCAAATTCCAATATGTGCAATATCACAGTACTCATACTGATCAGAAGAACCATTCCTAGAATAAGGCATTTGAGTGCAACAACTGACAAATTCACATTAGCTGGATTGTACTGACTATACTTTTGGTTTAAATATCGAGTACGAGACATGATAATTTCTAGCCGTCTGTAAGTACGCTCTCCGCTGAAATTTTATGTAGAAGCGAGCATGCATTTTATCATATCATAGATGTATGATGTATCCAAAAATTCACTCATACAAATAAGCCTAACTGCACTCTTTTTAGGTTTATTGATAGGTACTTCAGTCACCTTTCTTGTTCTTCAGGGAGGCTCTTACTCAGACTTTTACCTTTACCTTATTGTTTTATGTCTGTACTTTTTTAATGAGTTTGATGCAACAGCCCGATACCAAACAACCATTCTTAATGCTCACCTGTTCTTGATATGGGGTAACAGGGGAAATACAGAGTTTATTTCATTCCAGGTAATGACAATTGCTGAATGGGCATCTAGGAAGAGATATGGTCATTTGATTCTTCGCTTGATCCCCGTAGCGAAGAATTTGAGCTACGTGAGGTGTGGAATCTGCTTGACATGTATACAGAGACTTGGGTTCTTTGTATCTGTCTGTGGCATATTATTACGAAGACAGGCGATGAAAACCTGTGGTGATTCTTTTTCACATTACATTGAAACATCAGCACGAAACCAAAAGCTCATCACGCACGGAATCTACAAGTATGCTAGGCACCCCAGTTACCTTGGATTCTGGCTTTTTGTTACGGGATTGCAAATATTTCTAGGTAACATCATTTCTCTTGTCATATCAATAGTAGTATTGAGTACTTTTTTCAGAAGAAGAATAGAATTTGAAGAATGGCATTTGGTACATAAGATTTTTGGGTTACAGTATATACGTTATCGAGAGCGAACACGTCATTGGATTCCTTTTGTTAACGTTCAGCGGGACCTTTCTGCTTGATCATAAATGCTTGTTCATAAACCTTCTTCTCGTGAATGCTAGCCAAAATTTGCTTGGAGCATCAGGATTATCAGCATAGATCCTCTTAAGCAAACGATCCGCCAACTCTTGTCTGAACTGCTGCAAGTAAGCGCGAAGCAAATCGCTTTCGTTTTTGTTGGCCGGGCCCTGGTATAAGGAGTTTAATGGAAACCCTATTTCTCCTGGCAAAGCAAAAGTATCCAATGCCAAATTATTTAAAATCCTCACCGCATCTCTATAGTTCGTAGTTTTTGATATTTTCGAAAGACAATCACTAATGAATAAGATTCCATAAATCAAAATTCTATCCGCTGGCCCTTTGATCTCGAAATTCTTGAAGAAAGAATTCGCCCGAAACAAGTCTAAAGTTTCCTCGATAATATCGTATTCTTCTTGTGGTGGATAAGAGGGACCGGAGTATTTTGTGTGAATAGGAAGAATTGCTGTGTTCCCAATTACTCTAACATCTCCCGAGTGGTCAGTCAAAAATGACGAGTGATACGCTGGCATTTCTGTGTCTTGTCTACTCCAGCGTTCCTCCTGGTGCACTTCATAGTTTGGTGTTAATTGCACAAAGCCTGAAGTTACACAAAATCGATTGGTTCATCATTGGGACGTTGTAATCAACTACACCACTGCCAGTCATCTAGGCTACATTATCCAGAATGAGAGCAATGGAAAACTTCTCTGCTACGTCCTATATTCTTTAAAACCTTAATTTACTTCATCATTAGCAAGTTCATGTAATCATTTTGTAACAAAATATCTACCTAACTACAAAACTATTTGATACCATTCGGAAAAGGATTAATGTACTCCAATCGCACTGGTTTTATCCCTTTAGTGCTAATCCTCCTCCATATTAATTTGTCATGGTGACCTTATAATCAGATCATTTACATAAGATCCGAAAGAGAAGCACAGTTATTACAGTGCAAGGACCTCAGATTTTGCACCGCAAAGGGCCTCTTTAAAGCATCCTGACCTATACCGGCCGACTCTATCGGCCGGTATAGGTCGGTATGCAGTTTCGGTTTTATATTACACAAAACCAAAATAAGCGAACTGTGAATACCATTTTCCATGAACAGCAAACTCGGTTGTAATACTGATTAAACATTTATTTGAGAAAAGTCTCGAGAAAGACTTCCAAAGGTATAGATATCTGCTGAATTTAGCCGAGTGGACTAATAGACGACAAGATTGAGAGTTTATAAAGAAAAGGAAAAGTCGACTGTGAAGAATAGTGAAACATAAGGTATCCGCAGAAAGGTAACAAGCATTCCTTTGACTTGAAGCAAAGTTCATATACTCGGGAAATTAAATCAGGAAACGGTAGATATTAGCACTTACATTAAAAAGAAAAATTTTTAGATTTGTCTACTTAAAGTTTTTCAAGGCGTTAGTACTACTTGGTTTTATCCTCTTCTTTTGTCACTTTCATTTTATTTGAACCAGTACTTACACGGAAGACATAGTATCTTTAGTACGCTGGGTAAGTACATATCATTGGTCGCTGCACTTATAAAATAACTTTTCACGGAGGATACCAATATGGCGAATAATTATAACAGCAGGTATAAGCCGGTCGATCAAAACAATGCCATAAATTTGCCCGAACATTTGATCCCTAAAGCATATTTCGACGGGGAAGAACATGTTGACACTAGAAATCGTCAGGAAGGCAAATCATCAAGAAGTGATCGAGGTGGATATTCTGACTCTGCGAATAGGAACCACATGCATAAGGGCCAAATTGCTTCCGATATAAATAATAGTGGACAAAACTACTCATCGGTAAATAGAGCACAGGAAGCTCAGAAAGTAATCAATCCTCAAGCTCCTCGGCCATTGGATAACTATAGGCATTCAGAGCATTCCATGCCTATGCAACCTGGAGTGGCGCCCCCATACCCTGTTGCGGATCCTGTAGTTGCTCCTATGGAACCTTATCAGGATTTACAAAGCGGTTATGGGCGTCGTCAAATGAGAAGGGCACCACCTTCCTTGCCACCAATCAGAAGCGATCAACCTCCCTCTTTAGGCAGAAGGATCGTTTCGTCACCGGTTACACCAGTGTATGCATCCAGTCAGCAATTTAGTTATAATTCACCTAAGGGAAATGAAACTAGAACTAAATCTTTGACAAATTCAACCAAAAATCCATTTCTGCATAACCAGTCTCATTCGAATTATCTGCAGCATCGCATGCAGCCTATCCCACAGGCGCAATCCCTGGAGTTTACTAGCTCACCACAGCAGAGCAATAATGCAAATCAATCTAGCCCTCGTCCAAATTCTGGAGGAAATTCTTCAGGCTCTTCGATTTATCACACGTTTTCTTTGTCCTCAAAATCTAGATCATTCAGCTCGCTTTCAAAGTTAACGTCCTTATCAACAAAAAAATTTAATTCATCAGCGTCATTGCATGGTAATAAGCTTGATCGAAATCCATCTTCTACGACTTTGTCGTCCCAAAAGACCGTCACCGCATCTCAAAGAAGACCTAGGGTTTATCCAGCAATGCTTTCGAGGGTCGCCCAAGCTTTCAAGGACTCAATTGTCTTGGGAATAAATACAAAGGATGGTCTAGAATATCATGACACATTTACTGGAAAAACAGCTGTCGATGTGATTTGCAGCTTAGTTCGAACCAATGATCGTAATTTAGCTCTCTTGTTGGGTAGGTCCTTAGATGCACAAAAGTTTTTTCATGATGTCACTTATAACCATAGATTGAGAGATTCTTTACACGAGGTATATGCTTTTAGTCACTTATTCTCCAGTTCGGATTTTTACCAGGAAGAAAGTAGCGGCAATAATTCAAAACATGGCTCATTTGTTGAACAGAGTCTAACTATCACACCAAATATGTCATCACATGTTAATCATTCCTCTAATAATAATGGGGCTGAAAATGTTCCTAACACTCCCACATCTCCAGCAGTCGCATCATTTGGAGCGATAAAAGGCACTAAAGAGGACCAAGGAGTCAACGGTGTATTTACGATCTTAACTGATTGCTACTCACCAACATGTACAAGAAATCATTTGTGTTACAGTATTGCCTGTCCAAGAAGATTGGAACAGCAAGCCCGCCTTAATCTTAAACCGCAAGGAGGCTTAAAACTGGCAGTTTCGAGGCTCTCTCTTGTCGATGGCGAAAAGTCGAAGACATTATGGCACGAGACGGTCCCACCTTCCATATTAGAGAAGCTTGACAAAAAAGAAAAAATGAGGCAAGAACTCATCTATGAGTTCATATATACCGAGCGAGACTATGTGAAGGATTTAGAATTCATGACTGATTTCTACGTTCTTCCTTTAAGAAATCCAATGAATAATATAATTCCTGAAAGGGAAAGAGATGCATTCATCAGGACAGTTTTTGGGGGAGTTAGTGACTTACTACGCTTAGCCAAGAATTTTAGTGAGGCCTTAACCAGAAGGCAACAGCTTCAAAAACCTGTAATAGAGACGATTGGTGACTTATTTCTAGAATATGTAACGAATTTCGAGCCATTCGTCAGATACTCTGGAAACAAGGTGTTTGCAAGCTTTGAGCATGAAAGGCAACAACAAGTCAATCCCAGGTATGCAAGGTTTTTAGAAACTATCGAGAAAAAGCCAGAGTCTCGGAGACAAGATTTATCGTCATTTCTTATGAAGGGTGTACAGAGACCAGCTAGATACCAATTGTTACTCAATGGAATTATCAAGCATACTTCTCCAGACCTGCCTGACTATAAAAATTTGATGACGGCGAAAGAAGAAATTAGTAAGTTGTTAACCAAGATTAATGTTCAGACAGGTGAAAGTACCGATAGACACAAAGTTATGGTTTTGCATAGATTATTGGGTAAACACGCATTGGAGGAAAAGAATCATTTTAAACTTTCTTATAACCATCGCATCATTTATCAAACTACTTTGAACAGAAAGCGCGATAACGAAAAAATAGATCTTTATTTATTCGAGCATGCTTTGCTTTTGGTGAAGCATAAAATTCAAAATAAAAGGGAGCAGCATAAAGTCTTCGAAAAACCTATCTATTTGCCCTTGCTTTTTGTGAGCAGTGGATATGAAATTCCAACTGTGAGGTCTATTTTGAACAATAGAGTGAATGGATCCATGATTTCAGACCCGGCCATAAAGAATAAACTTGACGTTACTTCTAATACAGGCTCCACGAAGTATCCGGTCAATTTTTTGGGGTTAGGAAATATCCAAGTTCATGCTACGCTTTTCGCAGAAGACGTTGCTAACCAGAGGCAAGTAACCCAGCAAATATATCAACAACAAAAAAGATTGATACAAGAACATGATGTCTTTTCTTTGTCAAAGTTTGAGACCAGAAGATTTCATGGGAACCACAAAATAAACTGTGCGGTTCCGTGTTATGGTGGTAAGAAATTATTATATGGAACAGATTCTGGTGTATGGGTTTCTACTGTGAGATCAATAAGTGTCACCTCGAATGAAAGAATATGTTCTGATCCAACTCTAGTAATAAGCAAAGTCTATGTAACACAAATGGAGGTTTTAGTGGAGTACTCGAAATTATTAATTTTGTCAGACAAAGTGTTATACGAGTTTGATTTGTCTTGTACTGATTCATTGGATCACGCCAAAAACACAAGATCAGGCAAACAAATTTTAAATCACGTTGCTTCTTTTAAGACCGGTGTATGTGAGGGGAAACTACTTGTCTGCGCAGTGAAATGGAATTCCACCGGCATTTGCGTTTTCGAGCCTTCTAATCCTTTTGATACGAAGTCAAGAAACAAAAATAAGAAGTACGAAATCAAGGAGGTAACCTTCAGCTCCACTCCAATCTCCATATCCTTTTTGAAAACTCATTTGTGCATTGGCTGCACAAAGGGCTTTGAAATAGTCTCTTTAGAAAAGGGCAAGAAAGAGCCCATTCTAGACGAGGCAGACCCTTCACTAGACTTTGCTACCCAGAAAGAGTCTGTCACTCCATTATCCATCCACAGACTAGATAAGAAGATTTTGCTTAGCTACTCGGAGTTCTCTTTCTTCATCAACGGCAATGGTTGGAGAATAAAGCATGACTGGAGCATCTACTGGGAAGGTAACCCTCAGAACATCGCTTTGTTCTATCCCTATTTATTGGCCTTTGAACCTGGCTTCATCGAGGTGAGAGATGTGGAATCAACTACCTTGATAAGAGCTTTGGTCGGTGAGAATATCCGGTTTTTGCATTCAAACGAGCACGAGGCACTATTTGCATGTGAAGAGAATGGTTACGATATCATCGTGTCTATTGACTTCCTTAATCTTAAACAAAAGAAAACAAAATAATTCAATCGGCCCATCTTATCTAAAAAGACTTCTACATAGTCCTTCTATTCTAAGTCTCTTATTCACTTTTTTAATGGAGCTCTGTTAATGTACTGTTACATACTTTAATAATAATAATATCTGTATAAGGTATTTACTATCATTTCCCTCTATCTGCTTATGTGCAGGTCTTACTTCAAGATGATTTACAAATTTCTTGTCTGCTTGAGTTCACGTATTTCAAAATATTTCACTGGCTTCGGTTTTTTTTTCTGTTGTTTTTTCATTACTGTCTTCGTCTTTTTGAATTTTTTTTTTTTTTTTTGTTAAAATTCCAGACAAGCTTGTGAACATAAGACGCTATGCTTTCGAAGGTTATCCAGATCGATCAACCGAGTTTTGACCATCCTTTTGGATTGCATTTATGGCCAATCTTTGACTATATATTTGAGAAGATTACACATTACCTGGCGGATGATTTCAGGTTTGTTCACAACGACACGTTTTTAGCCAACGGATATCAAGCAATAGCCGTTATTGTTGTCTATTATGTTGTGATATTTGGAGGTAGGAGTTTATCCACAAGCCTCAACATGCCAGCTTTGAAGCTTAACTTTTTGTTCCAGCTCCATAATTTAGTTTTGACTTTGATTTCGCTTGTGTTGTTTTTGTTGATCTTTGAACAGATAGTGCCCATCTTATATCACCACGGTTTGTTTTACGCTATTTGCGACAAGGGTGCTTTCGCGCCTAGACTAGTAACATTGTACTACCTCAACTATTTGACCAAGTACTTGGAGTTAATCGATACAGTCTTCCTCGTGTTGAAGAAGAAGAAGCTTTTATTCTTGCACACTTATCACCACGGAGCCACAGCTCTTTTGTGCTACACTCAGCTCACGGGTTATACAACCGTCGAATGGGTGCCCATCATCTTGAATTTAGCAGTCCACGTTGTGATGTACTGGTACTACTTTTTAAGTGCCCGCGGTATCAGAGTCTGGTGGAAGGAATGGGTGACTAGGTTCCAGATAGTCCAGTTCTTGATTGACTTGTGCTTTGTCTATTTTGCAACCTACACGCATTACGCATATACCTATTTCCCTTGGTTGCCTCTGATAGGTGACTGTCATGGTACTCCTGTTGCTGCCGCCTATGGATATTTGATTTTGACCAGTTACTTGGTCTTATTCATATCCTTCTATATCAAGGTATACAGAAGTACTTCAAAGAAGGCCGCCGCCAAAAAGGAAGCAGAGGCCGCCGCCTCTGCCGCCTCTACTTCGGTCAAGCCACCTGCCACAAAGGCCAGGTCTCGTAAGGCTTAGTTCAGATACCAAGGACTACTTGCACCTTTAGGGCTTCTGTTAAACCATCTTGGCTTCTGCCAACCATCTAGTCATCTTAGAGAACTACAAATAGCGACTTACATAATAGTAGATTGTTAATATAAAACTAATATGCAAGAGCTCTTTTACATATGTTTCTTTATCCCTCAGTATCCATCCTGTGCTTGTATGCTCGATTAAACACTCACTTGCCGGCACTGTTAACACCTTATCGGTGAAGAAAGGAAGTTACGGCCGCAAACTATTTGTGCTCACATCGGATGTCGGATACACAATCATGAAGAGTGATGCGGCCGATTCCCCTATTCCCAACAGTACAGGTGCGTGTAGAACTTTGTCCAAACCGCGCCCTTGTTATCAGTATGTGCGGACTTAGTTCAAATCCTTAATTCTCGGTGGTTTTCCCAATCTATTCAGCTCCGCGACATCTCGGCGTACCATGTTTCAAAGTATGGAGTGCGCCTCGTGCCCGCTATTATACTGTTCTTTCCTATAAAGATACGACTACTCCGCGTCTCAGTCCTCGCAATTTCCAACCTGAACTGTCATAATAATTAGACTTACGCTACTAGGCACTTAAGAATAAACATAAGTAAGCTTCGTTTCACCGTACGTTATTCGCCTATTCTCCGTGAGTGAGCGCGGCTGAAATTATTCTTCCGTTGTAGCCGTGAGCAATCTAATTTGACATATTCTCCAAGTTCTTTCTCGTTTTTGTGTCCTGAAAAGAAGAAACTCCCATTCTGCTGCGGCTCACCTCGCCACTCGTGCTTCCAGCGAACTCCTAATCTTCTATCCGTGCTGCAATCTCCTATGTTCTCCTATGTATTTTGACGTCTGTTACGAAACGATGCAACAGGCTCCACCTAACCCTTGAATCAGGTCATCATATTCTGAGGTACTATAATTGGTCACCACTAGCCAAGTTCGAACTCTAGAAATCCAGCCTAAGAACGCACTGGTGAGGGACAAGAAATAGTTTGCCTTCCCCTATACTAGCGAGGCTCCAATATAGTAGGGCATTAGTCTTATTCTTTCTGCAGCGGCGATGTATCTATGTGCCGGGCCCATCGGTTACACGCAAACCTGCGTTAGAAATAGATGGTTGTGCTACCGCTTGGAGAGGGTGGCATATTATCCTGACAGGAAGGGGTTTGGCTATCAGCCGTATTCCACTACAGCCGACGCCAAAGCTGCAACATATATATAAAGAAAAATGGCTTCATTGGTCTCGGGACAGATTGCGGTTAGTATTCTTGGTTGATTGGTGCTGGAAAAGAATCAAGCCAAGTAGAAAAAAAAAAAAAGGTTTCATCCAGTAGGATAATAAGAAGTATTTTACCAAACGACGGCCAGAGATCATCTAAAGCGATTTTGAAGTTAGTCGAGAGCTACGGGAGAATAGAAATCGAAGTTTGCTAGAATTTAGAGGATTTATTTGCACCAGTGAAAGGTTATAAGACTGTTGCTTGGTAGTTAAGAACCTTTGAACGCTTTAGCATAAACAATAGCATTAGGCATTGCATAGTATACCAAAATGGGACTCCCATCATTTTTGTTACCACCGATGGAAAGTGAAGGTAGTCGGTTGCCACCAATAAACTCGTTGGACTTGTATGGTATGGGTGACAAGAGGTCGTTGCCTCCTCTTGGGTTTGCGATTCATCTGCATGGGCAAAGCCATCCTTCGTTGCCCTTTCCTATGGCCAGGGAATACGGGACTCCTGTAAATGTTGGAGAACCTCGCTTTAACCCTGTAACGCCAGCTCCCATAGGAAGAAACGTATTTTCAGATGTGCTGGCATATCGGCCTGGTGCGATGAGCATCTCACCATCCATAGGGGTGTACTCATCTCCGTCAGATAAGTTAACAAACTTGTGCGACGTGGCTATCAAGTCTCCAATCGTGAAGAGTGATTCATTCAAAAGTGAGAGTGACCTGTACCTGAGGAGCTTGTCTGAACCTGAATCAAAGAGTTCTTCTCCGGAGCCAAATAGAAAGGAAAGGAAAAACAAGGTCTGGAAGCCTAGGAAAAAGAAAGAATGTCCAGAGTGTCATCTCTTCTTTTCGAACTTGGCAACTCATAAATCTACACATTTGAAACCCACATCGAGGCCTCACGTATGTCAGTACTGCAATAGAGGATTTGCTCGTCCCAATGATTTATTCAGACATAAGAAATGCCACTGGAAAGAAACAGGTTCGGATCAGGGCCAGTTCAAGTGTCCATACAAGAATCATGAGAAAGGTGATTTCTGTAGTCACTCGTCCGGTATCTTCAGCAGGTGCGATACCTTCAAGAATCATTTAAGAGCAATTCATTTCCAGTACCCTCAGGGAACGAAGAAAGATCAAAGGAATAATGTCAGTGGCTCCTGTAAAATGTGTAACAAGCATTTCAGCAACGTTGACGATTGGCTCACCAACCACATAGAAAAAGGTGAGTGTCATATTATGATGTAATTTAATTCTTATGTACATTAGTTATTCGTCTTATAGGGTATTAAGCAAAGTATACAGTATCGCATGGTTTGAGTTTTGGCTTATCTTGTGAATTCTACCGACGGACATTAAGTTCAAAAACTTAGACTTTCATTAATTGTACATTCAAGATTAAGTAAAGTAAAGAATGAAATTGTTAAAGGTTTTACTTGGGGCTCTCTTTGTATTGAACATTAAGAGTTTTCCGTTCTCGTATATGATTCAGTTCTATTTGAGAGTTATTTACAATCTTTTACTTCAGTATCCGAAATTCAAGAGGGGAGGAGAGGCAAATACGTTTGGGATTACAGGTAAGAAAAACAAGTTGGATGTATTTGAGTATACAACTTTCAAGACATATGTCTCCCCGTTAGAGATAGACATGTACTTGCATAAGTCTAATTCAACTTACTTAATTGATTTGGATCTCGCTAGGACAAACGTCGTCACTAAGGTATTTCAAAAATTGTGGTTCAACTACTTCAATGACGTTAAAGGTGAGTTCGGAAAAAGATCTTTGAGCAACATGCCTTATGTCCCAGTTGCAACAATTCAGGTTACATACAAAAGAGAATTGAAACTTTTTCAGAGATATAATATCAAGAGCCGAATACTTGCTTGGGACGACAAATGGGTATTTGTTCTTTCGAAATTCGTTTTACCCGGTTCTGAAAAGCTAATTGCAATCGCAGTTACGAAGTACGTCTTCAAAAAGAAACTTCGAATCACCATACGCCCCGAAGAAATGGTGCGTGAATGTGGCTTGTGGAATGAAGAAGTGGCAGAACAGAACAGAAAAAACTACGAAATAGTAAAATACATGAGCTCTAGCGAAGACTTGGAGACGCTTGCCGGCTCCTTCTGATATTTATATAGCAATATTTATTGATTATTAGATAAAATGAGAAATAGGTAGACGATATCCAACCTATTCTCGATACATGATTAGACAGCTGGTAAAAAAAAAAAAGATTACAAGAATCGTAGAAATAACCGCTTGGCTATTCCAGGAGAAAAATGCAAAGCAATCCTTCGAAGGACTGTGAGATCATGCTAACCCGAATCCTTCATAACCTTCAGATATAGCTAATAATAATGAACCGCGCAATGTTTCATAAGACTCATAAGCAGGTAAATCTATCTGGTTAAAGCATGTATGTGAAGAAGGCAACCTGTCTGTAGATCCATAATCTCTATGAATACTAAATTTACAGGTACCATTCGCTCCACTTAGTTCTTTAAATCCATTCAAGGGCACTTTCGAAGTACCAGTAGCAAATTGAAGTAGCTTCGCTCTCTCCTCATTATCAAAAGACTTCACAGCGCGCCATAACCATTGAATTTGTTCTGAAGATGGTGAATAGTTGTTGTAAGTGGTGTTATTTTGCCAGTCTTGTACATCTATATCTGGAAGTCCCGAAATTAAAAGCTCAAGCTCCTGCTCATTGAATATTGCAACTAGCTCTTTAGGTATAATTTCGTGGAACCCCTGTAAGAAATTATCCATTTGCTCTGCAACAGATGTTTGAAGGCGATATTCAACAACTAACCTCACAAATTCTTGCTTATTCTCCTCAGTGACAGCAATATTCCTACCATTAGGAATCAAGTCGATGATCTTATGCTCACCGTAATCATCAGTTTCTACTGAAAAGTCCTCTGTGATTACATCGGTTATATCATTTTCCAATATCCACACTAAGGATTTGAAGTATTCAAGATCAAGAGTTTCCATATCCTTAAGTGAGACCGGTTTTCCAAGTATCCTCTTGTAAACTGCTCTACTAAAATGACAGTCGAGGAAGCATCCATCATATATGGCTTTTCCTATTATTTTCCCAATAAATTTGAAAAATGAAAGATGTTCAGGATTAACATATGATGTTCTATTAGGATGGAATGTCGTTTCGTCAGACGCTACTGGTATAAACAAGGCATAGTCAGGGTTAAACATTTGCCTAGATAAAACCTGATACCATTCTCTTGTTACTCCTCCTGCATCAACCCCCGATTCTCCCTTGAAGCTTACCTCAAGCTTCGAGTTTCGAAATTCATCCTTTGACCTAAAAAATAGGGCGCGATATGTGTCTAAAAACACTTGGTCTCTCCTTACGTTTATCGCCAACTTTGGTCTGTCATCATTATTCTGGTGCAATTTTCGATCGAAATAATTCTTTTTATTATCGAATTCTAAGACACCAGGGTTTCTAACTAGCATGCCAAAAGGCCCACTCATCAAGTTGGGATTAACTCTCACCATTTGATTGAGTATTTTCTTATGCTCATCAGTAAATGAAAAGAACAAGCTTTCTATAGGTTCCTTCGCAAAATCGATCTTCTTGGCTTCAAATTTGACAGCATCCTTAATCTGTAGCTCCTTCACTTTACTGTGCTTACATACAACCATGAGAGCTTCAATAAGAGGCAACAATGCAGTTGCAGCACTTGTGATTCCTTTATCTTCAATAACTCTCAAGCAATCACTGAGAGCATCCCAAAGTGTTCCAAGAGCAAGCTTTTTATACAAACCTGTGAGTTCTTCAATCTCATCATGATAGTCATTAGTGGCGGCTTCGAAAGGATTCTCCAACTCTTCATCCTTGCTTCCAGATTTTTCCTTTCCTTTTGACTCGAACATATAATCTAGTGCTGTTAAAATTCGAAGAAGTTTTGCCTGATTTGAACTAGAGGCACTAAATTTACTTAGTAATTTATTCTCCGATTCATCATACCTAGATACAGAAAGATCTTTCGTCAATTGTTTCAAATCTCCAATAATAATTTGACCTAGGCTCGTCGCAGGGTGTGATAACTCATGAGAAAAAATCTTTTGAGCATCGGGCAAGATGGACAAGTTTTGCATTGTACTAATCGCCCTCCGGAATGTTATGTTTGGACAGTCGTTTGAGACAAGCACTTTTATAATTTGACGATAATTATAGTCAGGCAAAAGGGGTACTTCAATAGGAGGCGCTTTAGATTGCTCATTCGAATCCTTTGCCTCTTGTAATAAATGAAGAGGGCGGGTTGATATCTGAAGCACCCTCGCTAAAATGTCCACAAATGTTTGCTCTTCACATACGTGTGTATTCTCAAGCAATCTAAACAAAATATTAATCGGAAATTTATCTTCCTTCTTGATTTTAACTCCATTTTTCCTTATCGGTTTCTTGAAAAGTGTCAAATTCTCATGCTCTGTCAACATATAGTATCTTAGATGACTATCATTCTCTAAAAGATAATGAATAGCTTCAATCACTTGCACACCAACTACCATCGTTGTCGCTCCAATAGGATATTGTGAGCTCTTTTTAAAGCTAGAGTTTGAAGCCTTATTATTAGAGCGAATAGAAAGATGAGTAAATATTTTCTCCATTGACCTCTGATTCACGAGTCCCTCATACAAAATTGAAATCAAAGTATTCATAAGTTCAATACGAGACTGCCGGCTATAACATAGATAGCGCATCGTTTGGTGTATATGTTCTCTTTGATTTATCGATTGCGGAATGAATAGCAACCTAGTTATTGCTATCACACCTGACTTGTCAACTAATGGCATGAAAAATGTCTTCTTAGATTTCTTTTGTTGAGCCGGAGGAGATGGCATAGATGTACTTCTTCTTCTTGCATCCGTGTCAAGCCTTAATATAAAGGAATTTAGTCCATTCCCATTGGAATTATTATCAGAATCTAGATCTTCTTCATCTTCGTCACCTTCTTGAAAGGATAGTTCGTCTTCAATAGCAGAGAACCTCCTCGCCGCAGATTCTTGCTGTAATATCTCCTCACGAATCTGCGGTGGCAAAGCATCAAGGAAATCGGGATCGATTTCCCTCGCATCCGTTCCTGTATTGGCAGCATTAGCTCTGCGTTCTCTTATGTGTTGTGTGAAAACCTCTTCTCTCATATCATCAGGAAGAGCTTCAAAAAACTCAGGATCAATATCCGTTCCACTTATATCTACTTCTCGATCTCCAATACGGACTATTACGGGCTCAAGACTACCGTTAGCACCTTCTGAGGTGCTGTTAGCTCGCTGTCTCTCCCTTTCTTCTTGTTTAAGTCTTTCTTCTTCTTCCTTTTTGCGCATCCTCTCTTCTCTTTCTTTTCTTGCAACGTCTGCTTCCTCTTTCTTCTTCTTATATAATTGGGCACTCTCGTCTTTAATGGCGTTAATAATGGCTGGAATGACATTCATCGTGGCAGTATCCTTAATGTTCGCATAGAATAGATTCAAGGAATCAAGCCAGCGTTCGCGAGTGGATTTTATAAACATCGAGCTTAAACTTCCAAATTCTTTCTTGGACTTTGAACCCATGGGTAGAATATTTCCAAAAGACCGTTCAAGGCGATTATTGCCCGGCCTATCGATCAGAATAGTTCCTCTCAAAAGACCCCCGTTTCCAAAAAGACCAGTGTTAGGGCTAAAAAGTCCATCCAAAAATGACGCAACATTGGATTCTCCTATTGCTGGCCTCAATGCATCAAAGAAGCTATTCGCGAAATCTCTAGCTCTTCTTCTTGATTCATTACTTGGAGTAAAAGGGTCTCTCTCATAATCGACGTCGAAGTTACTCAACTCTTCATCCTCAATGTCCTCCTCGGATTCAGCAGAATCATCAAAACCTTCTCTTGACTCAATGGTGTTCCGACGCACGGTATCAATGTCATTTAGGGCGTCATCATATCCTGTATCAGCTTCATTCGATGATTCGTGATCTTCCTCGAACGCTTCGATCCATCCATCTAACTCATCATCATCATACTCGCTGATCTCATTGTCATCAAACTCGAAAGCATCTGACTCATCAGAGTATTCATTATTGGTTGTCTCATCATGAGAACCCAGTAATGAGTCCATATCAATTTCGTCTATAACTTCAATTTCATCGTCCTCACCTACCAGACCAGGCACCGCACTAGACTCACCATCAAATGGTTCTTCGAGAGAAATCTCATCCCCGCTCTCTCCAAGCTCGGATTCTATATTCGATTCAAGATCTGATACTCGAGAACTATCAGAGTTATCGTCAGATACTTCTTCTGACATTAAGACTTCTAAATTCCCATCATCATCATAGTAGTCATCTTCATCTTCACTATCATACTCCACATCGTACATCCCAAGAGTGGAATTTCTAAACAAATCCGGTGTATCATCTTTATCGTCATCGTCAGGGATTATTTCGTCTTCGTCCTGTTCACCTTGATGGTCCTCCTGAAAAAGATCCAGGAAGTCGTATATTATCTTACCTAATACAGTAAGAGACTTGAGGCACAGTTTTGCAATTCTCTGGATATCGGGGAAATTGGCGTCTAGTTGTGAAATTATGGAGGATATTTGTGACGTGAGTTGCTTATCCAATAGGCATCTAGCAATGTAGAATTGATCATATTTTGTGATAGCCTTATTAAAAAGAGGGCCTGTCATCTCGCGGAATTTTGGAGTCAATAAGCAAACGCACAAATCTAAAATATCCATGAGTTTGCTGTATCTCACTCGAGTACCTGAGGAACTATTCTCAATATCATTCAATACCTTCAACAATGCTTCAGCATAAAACTTTCTTATGAAAGACATATCAGGATCTTCCTTTTTTGGGTCCACTGATACATTTTCATCGATAACAGGAGTGGAAACCAATGCCAAAACAGCTAGCTTTGCCATCGACGATAAAGCCGACAGACGCTCATATTCTATAGACTTCAGGTCACTTATTTGACTAAATGGAACTAGCTGATGGATCAAAAAATTCAAGGCAGTAAACCTCGGCTTCAAGGGCTTTTTCCCTTTTTTCCTAGAAAAAGTCAAAAACTCAAATTTTGCCAGTTTATAAGAACCCAATAGTTCTACGAGCGCTTGCAACAAAAAACAAGCATAAGCAAACTTTCGATTTCTAAAGATATCATTTGTAGAATGCTTGGAACCTTCAACACCATCACCCTTCTTATCATCGTCCGAAGCCCAGTCAGCTTTACATACCATCATCAATTGAGTAAGTAGAGCATGGACCATACCCTCTGGCTTGAACGTATCTTTTTTATTCTCCGAATTGAATGGCTCGAGAGCTTTTGGCTGATCTTTATTTTCCTCCGCATCACCATCTTTAACGCGAACTAAGTAAAGCCTTGAAGGAAGTGTATTTCCACCATCGTAGTTTTCCATTCTCACCTGTCTGGACAACGTATCCACGTAAACATTAGGGTCCCGTAAAACAAGTGAAGATGTTTCCTTTAATACCGAAGTCAACTCACGACGTGCGCGTACACTTCCTTTGAATAAATTCTTCAACTCAGCACCCATATAAGATCTTATGACATCCGCAGTTTCATAACACCGTCTCAATAGGATTATTATTATTGTTTGATAAGTCTCGTAGCCTGTTTCGCTTTTTTCAATGAATCCATTTGTTATGAACAACAATTCTTTAAGCAATGTCGAGTCAATAATTTGGCTTCTGTATTCTGCATCAGCGGAATAAAGAATAAAAATCTTCGCTATACTCAAAGCTGACTTAATTTCCGTTACATTTTGAATCTTAAGAATGTCATTGAATAGCTCCCTATATGTAGCATCGCTCATAATATAGGGCACTGGTGTCTCTGGTAACGAAAGATCCATTTCCACTTCCTCTCTTTGCGGAAGCACTTTATAACTGAGGGCTTGTTCCATAATATAAAGGCCATAAGAAAAGTATCCTTCATTGACTGAGGTCGCATTTTGGTCTAATTGTACCATCATAAATTCAATAAACCTTGCAAAAGCGTTACTGTTGCAATTTGCTGCATCATTATTCCTCAAGATCACACCCAAAAGATTAATTAAAGCTCCCAAATCTTCTTCTTTGTCTTCGCCATCGGAGAAGCTCTCAATAAGGCTTAGCAAGCTTTCAACCAATTTTTGAAGATCTGCGTAAGTGGATAGAAGCATGTCAGCAATCGATTCAATAGAGTTCTTATAGTTTATTGCCATTTTAAACCAGCAATCGGCGAAATATTTCTTTTCATTAGATCTTTCAGCCTTAAGCGTAGCTCCGCTCCTTTCCAACGGCGCTATGTGAGTATTGGGTTTCGAGTTTTCGTTTTCCTTCCAGATACCATTCCAAAAATCCTCACTGTCAAGTATTTGCAAACAATCTGAGATATTATCTGCATTTATATCATTAATAGAATGAAAGTACCTGAAGAAATGCTCTGCTTGGATCTCAGAAAGCCCTCTCGACACGAGATAATCAATCTGAATTTTTGGAGGAGAAATATTATCAGGTGAGAGTGGAATGAACGGAATATCAAGTGATTCTTTCTTAGCCATCCAGATATTCTTTGTGATAAAAATCACCTGGTCAACTAAAGGCGATGGAATATTGTTTGCAATGGCGTCTTTTCCGTTGAATAATAACGAGCGAGAGCCTACGATCCTCGTCAATAGATCGAGCCCAATAATGCGACATTGAACCAAAAACGAAGGGATCAAAGAAACATCAGCATCACCTGAGAATCCATCGTGATAGTAAATTTTTGCTGAAGGAAGATTCGGGACCGAATCGACACTTACAATCTTCGCAAATATCATAAGTACTTGACTCAACAAATTTTTGACAATACTGCATTTCGAACTGCTTATATACTTCAAATCATTCGTTTTTGAAACTTCCTCGGGATCAAAGGCTAGCAATTCGTTCCAGTACTTGCACCCAAGTTCTTTTAAGCCATCAAAAAATCCATTTTGCAATAAACATATTCCTAATGCCGTTTGAATAACTTCTTTATTGAGCCTTTCTTTGTCACTTAAACTGTGAAAACAAATGTTGACTAAGACCAAGAAGTAGTTTGCTTCAATTAATGGATCTGTAATTCTAAAATCGAAGAGATCTTTGAAGACATCTGCGATCATTATGGTCAACAGTATAGCACAACGTTTACCTTTAAGATCAAGTAACTGTTGCCGCTTTGGCATACATATTCTCGCAAGTATAAAAAACAAAGATGCAGCATATTTTTGGAATCTATAGGCAAGGAATCTCACTTGTAAAGTGTTTTTGAATTTTGCACTTGTACCATCATGATTCTCCGGTTTCTCAAGAGGCTCGTTCGAATACACTTGAACGGGGGGACTATTTGAGTTCAATGACTGAACATCCGTCTGCTTCGCTACCACGCTAGGCAATCGATTCCTAATGATTATTTCTTCAAGAACACTCCTTCTAAGTAATTTTCCAATGTTATCTACGAAGATCTTCTTCTTACTCTTATCGTTCTCATCCATTGCGACAAAGCATGCTAAGTGGTAAGGGTATCCAACTAGCTCGGTTAAAGTACAAAGCAATGAATTTAATACGTTTAGTTCTTGCAAAAGAAGAGTGCCATTCGTTACATCGTCCTCAAATTTTTCAAAAAAAGACAGATTGCAATCAGCAAAATTAATGAATTCCTGAATTCTTTCAGAATTCAATGCTTCCGAGATATAATTTATGAGGGAAGGTAAGACATATTCCTGCGATTCTTCATCTAAATACTTAAGGATTCCCACAAAAGTAGTAAAACCATTTGACGTCACATAATCAACAGGTGCGTTTGAGAACGTCAAGAAATTTTTCCAATCATCGAAGGGAATCTCCCTTACAACATCGCTACTCCATTGTCCACTATCCTGAAGAACCCCTCCGAGAAAGAAATATATGTTATCCGCAAGGTATGCAGCTGGTGTCGTTTCCCAGCTATCTATTTCATTTGAATCATCTTCCTGATGCAAAACAGTCTCCGAAGGAGAATGATATAAAGATCCTTTATTGGATTTATAAAATTTTATCGAGTTGAGTCTTTCATTTATAAAGGCTGGCGCATTGTGAATTAAATGCTTTATTTCTTTTAAAATATACGGCTTTAAGTTTGTATGATGACGACCGAGCTCATCGAATGAACAGCCAATATTTGTTGTTGCATCTGCAATTACTAGCTCTTTTGCATACTCCAAACCGGAAAAAGATTTGAAAAAACTTGCAATAATATTATCTTCTATGACTTTATTTGCACCTTCCTTGTTTAGACAAATCGCTCCAATGACTTCTGGTAATGCCATCAAGAGCTCGCTGGATGGAATGAAGAATTTGTCAAAGTTCTCCAATAATGTGTCATTAACCTTGGCTTCGTTCAAAATTGAAAATGCTGTTGGTTCATTGTGTATGATGTAGAAAACGCAATCGATGACTGATGCTAAAACGCTAGGGCCAAAAACATTTGGATTTAAAAGCACTTTGTTGAAACTGAACAAGATAGGAGAGTCAAACAAATTCCGCAATCTATCACCTAGATCTGACTGGATGCAATTGGAAACTAGTAAGAATAAATTACGTATCAAGGACACTTGTCGAATGCTAATGGAATAATGCACTATAGCTTCATCTGGTGCTCCCCCACAGAACCCAGGATTTTCAAGTGCGAAATCAACTTCGTGCCTTATGCATTCGATTAGTAACGAGAACCCATCGTTATTAGCAAAGTCTTCGTAGGACTCTGGTGAGGCATTCAAAAATACTTCTATGGTATTTACAGCTGCTGAACAGATCCACTTGAAGCGAGACCTTTTCTTCAAAAAACCCATAAGCTCTACCAAAATTCCACCAGACATTAGCCTCGGCGTCAAACTTTTCGAACTAATCAAATGTTTGAGTAGGTTGAAAAAACGAACATATGATCTCTCTACTGCAAAGTCTGTATCCCTCTCCTCTGTGATGAGTCTGCTAATATATCTTAAAATCTGAAATAGAATCCCATGATTGACATTTCCCCCAGTACAGCGGACTATATCACTGCTCCAGACTCTCTTCAATGAAATACCCTCCAAAGTTCTTAATGCCGTAAAATATAACTCTAGCAGAATCTCCGACATGTTATCAGGCAGAATCAAATCTGTTAAATAGCTGAATATGTAAGGGTCCCACTCAAAATACTTGGAGGCAGCATACTCATTTGGACACATGCAACAAATGTAGGCCACTGACAAACACTTCATTCGTATCAATTTTTCTCTTAACTTGATAGAATCATAAGATGTTTGATTAAATGCTTTCAAAACTAAGGCTGAAGTACTGAACTTAAACCAAAATTCCTTAGGAATGGATTCTGCAGCTTTGTCAAATATTTGCTCTAGCGAAAGTTTCCTGGCAGATTCCTCTGATAGCTGAAATGATTCAAGGCCCTCATGTATCCCGGCCTCTTTTCCACTTTTACGTGAACTGGAGTGATTTTTTGATTTATTATGCATTTTCTTCTTGTCTTCATTGGAAACCGTTCTATTATTACCCATTTCTACACCGCTTTGATTGTAATAGTGAAAATCGAGCAGCTTCCATTTAGTAGGATACTTCTTCTTAGTAGAAAGTGAATCAAGTAAGCTATAATGGTCCATATCTGACTCTTCTTTACCGTCGTTGTGGGTTTTACGAAAAGAACTGGATGGTACTTGTGGCGGATAGGAACGAGCGATTTGCAAAACCTTCATTTTCAGCTCTTTTGAAGACATAAGCTTATTTGAACTATTCTGAGCGTAACATTCTGCAATAGCATACGCTGTCTCTAATGCCCTTAGTCTGACTTCGATTGTAGGGCTCAATATTAATTGGTGTATTCTATCACTGCTTGCGTATATGTTAGTACTAATACAATTCTCAAGCAAGAGTGAAGAAAAACGCAAGCATGCAATAATTATTTCCTGATCTTTATCCGAAATGACTTGCAACTTCGGATATTCCTCATCCAATCCGTATTTACTAATCTGAGTTTCCAAAATCTCATCGAACCTGTTCAAGACAGGAATCCAGTGAAAGAGGTCTCCAGTGGGCTTCTCCCATGTCATATTCTTCATGAGCAATTTAGGAAGGTCTCCCAAATTACAATTAACAATCTGATCAATCAATGATTGAAAAGGCAAAGCCTTCTCCATCTTTTCTAGGTGATCTCTCGTCGAAATAATCATAAGCGATTATACCCTTTTATCAACAATTCGTATATGCTTGAACTATTCAGTTTATAATTGTCACCAGTTAATTACTACTCTTCTTTTTATAGTAATAAGCAATTTATGTATGTATATTTATTAAAATTTTATTCAAACGCAACCATAATGAGCCCAAGAATGGAGCGAATGATTTTTTGAACACAAAAGTGTTGCTATACTAATCAAGATACAAGCTCAGTCAAGACCTTATATTTCGCTCGTCTAGTTGATGCATTGTGATAGAGTAAAGCATGGGTAAAATAAGGCGAGATAGACCTAATCAAGAGAGCTGGTATAATAAAGGAACAAAACAGCAAACCCGAGATAGAGATGAGATTATTGAGAATGCAAAAGCTCGCTTGCAGCATCGCAAGGAGAGAAAGGACGGTAGTTATCTAATAGCAAACAACGCTGGTGTACGAGAACGGCATGAAGCCCCAAATAAGTATAGGCTAAGCGACTCTGCATCTCATACAGAAAACAACGGCTTTGATAAGCATCATGACGTGAAAGGTAAAGGTGGTCTCGGGGTTGAGTTGCACCCCTTGCTTCGAGACATGGCGGCAGTGCCAAAGATATCAAAAGACGCTAATCCTGTTCGTCGGCCTGTGCGTGATTTGTTCGATCCTTCATCCATTAATCCTTATTTAAACCAGGATGACGCGGCGAAGAGCATGGAGCGCAAACCAAGAAGTTTAAAATTCAGTAGACAAGGACAATACGTAGAACAGGCAGAAAACTGGAGAAATAAGATTCAAGAGGACGAACTCAAAAAGATAAAACTCGATGAAATTAAAGAGAAGGGTCTCTTACCGGACGAGAACATTGGCGAAGACCTTTATCGGTTGATACAGCCACCAATTGTGGAATGGTGGGACTCTTGTTATTTGAAAACTAGGACGTATGATGGCATAGAAGATGAAACCAATTTAAATTATGAAAATGAGAAATCACCAGTTACTTTGTATATACAACACCCGGTGTTAGAATCTTGCCCTTGGGAAAAACCTGTACCAGTCGAACAACCCATGTTTTTAACTAAGAAGGAAATGAAAAGAATAAGGCGTAATAATAGATTACAAAAACTAAAGGATAAACAAGTTCGTGTGAAGCTTGGATTAGAAGCCCCCGATCCTCCTAAAGTCAGACTATCTAACCTTATGAATGTATTGACGAACGAGGCAATAAAAGATCCAACCGCCGTGGAGATGCGAGTCAGAAAGGAAATGGAAGAGAGAATTAATACTCACATGAAGCGAAATGAGCAAAGAAAACTTACGAAAGAACAACGTCATCAAAAAATCATGCTAAAGAATGAAAAGCAATTGGAAAAGGGCTACTTCACATCAGTCTATAAGGTGGAAAGCCTAGACAACGCACAGAATTTTTTCAAGGTCGATATCAATGCTAAACAGTGTAATTTGGTTGGTATATGTTTGCGAAACCCTAGATTTAATTTAGTCATAGTTGAAGGTGGTGGAAAAAGCATCAGATTCTATAAGAAGCTAATGATATCGAGAATCAATTGGCTAGATAGCGACTCCCTGACATCCCTCCTGAACAATAATAGCGAGGACTTTGAGCATCAAGGCTGTCGATTGGTGTGGGAAGGTGAATTAAACTATTTAACATTTAAAAAATGGTCTGTCATGTACTCAAATAATGACGAAGAAGCGCTCAATATACTTCATAAATTCGGCTTGGAGAACTACTGGAGGGAAGCTTGCGTCTTATAGTGGGCTGTTTGAATGATTCATATTTTATCTTCATAATACATCTTAGTATATATATCTACTAAGATATATATGTGGTTATGTAATTCATTATGTAATAATATATCCGATCGCAATTGCTACAATATTAGAGGTTATCAACAATACTTTCGAAGCAATCCATTTTTTAACTGATAAAGAGAAGAATGGGAGGTGCCTACACAATTTTTGGTAAACAAGTACCAGCTCATGTGGTAAGTTTAGATTGTGTGAATAAACGGTATACGTTGATTTTATCCTCAGGACTTGTGTACTAACATGCTAGCTTTCGCTCGCAACATTAGGTAGCGTAGCAGCCATTGTGGCTTGGCCTAGAAGCAAAAAAGAAGCTCCTGCTGCTTCTCCTATCCAAGATACAACGACCACATCGAAAGAGGATGACTTTGATCTCGAAAAGTTTTTAAGGTATGTATTACTCTACAATGCGGAAAATTCGAGTCCCATGCGCTAACAAATTTCTAGTGATTTAACCAAAGAAGACGTCAAAAAATAAATATGACGAAAAACAATAAAAGTTTTATGGTGCTTTTTTTAGGTTTACATAGACTTATATGATCAATGAAGATATTGCTCCTCCTGGTATTTTTCTTCCGCTTTCTCTTGTTCTCCGTAGCATTCTCCCATGAGTAGTGCGAGCGCTCATAGTCCGGCTCAATAACGTTTCTATATTCTACTACTGTGCACTAGATTGTTTGAGCTACACTTTTTCCCTATATATCGTACGCATGATAAATATGCTGAGAGTACAGATTAAATGGTCTATCTTATCGAGTTCGGATCTTATCTAAGTGCGATTTATGAAGTCTTTAGGACTACGTGCCTGCTATTCGTTCTTACGGACTTCGTATTTACCTCATTATAGAGACATAAATGACCTTAGAGAATAGCGAATCCGTTTACCGTTAGTCGGCTTTTTAAGAGCTATTCTAATGTGGTGAACTAAGACGTAAACGCGAACTTGCGTTCTATTTATCTTTTTGTTTTTTTAGAAGGATCACGTATGATGACAAACCTAATAAAAAAACAAAAAAAAAAGGCGCGTGCAAACGCGTTTCGAATATAAAAAGGTAGCCATCCATCATTTCACTTTAATATTTATTTTGAAGTGTGTTGTGAATAAATAGCTTCGACTGAATAAATAATGTATGTTTATAAAAGAGATGGTCGCAAAGAGCCAGTACGTTTCGACAAAATCACTGCTAGAGTTCAAAGGTTATGCTATGGGTTAGACACGGAACACGTCGATGCAGTAGCTATTACTCAGAGGGTGATTTCAGGTGTTTATCAAGGAGTCAACACGATTGAACTCGACAACTTGGCTGCAGAGACCGCTGCCTATATGACAACTATCCATCCAGATTATGCTATTCTTGCAGCCAGGATAGCGGTCTCTAATTTGCACAAGCAAACGACAAAGCAATTTTCCCAGGTTAGTAAACAGCTATACGAGTACGTTAACCCAAAAACAGGATTGCATTCTCCTATGATATCTAAAGAAACTTATGATATTATAGAGGCTAACGCTGAAGAGTTAAACTCTGCCATTGTCTACGACCGTGATTTCAATTACAATTACTTTGGATTTAAAACGCTTGAGAGATCTTATTTGTTGAGAATCAACGGAAAGGTTGCCGAAAGACCTCAACACTTGATAATGAGAGTTGCCGTTGGAATTCACGGTAATGATATTGAGAGAGTTATCGAATCTTATAATTTGATGTCGCAGAGATATTTCACACATGGTTCGCCTACTCTTTTCAACGCTGGTACCCCAAATCCACAAATGTCTTCTTGCTTCTTAGTTGCTATGAAGGAAGATTCTATAGATGGCATTTATGATACTTTAAAGACATGTGCTTTGATTTCTAAGAGTGCGGGTGGTATAGGTTTGCACATTCATAACATTCGTGCTACTGGAGCTTACATCGCGGGTACCAATGGTACATCTAATGGTATTATTCCCATGGTACGTGTATTTAATAATACTGCGCGTTATGTAGATCAAGGTGGAAATAAGAGGCCTGGCGCTTTCGCTCTTTACTTAGAACCATGGCATGCAGATATATTTGATTTTATAGACATCAGGAAAAATCATGGTAAGGAGGAAATTAGAGCAAGGGACTTATTTCCAGCTTTGTGGATTCCTGACTTATTCATGAAAAGAGTTGAAAGTAATGGTGACTGGTCTTTGTTTTCACCTAATGAGGCTCCCGGCTTGTCTGACGTCTATGGTGATGAATTTGAAGAATTGTACACTAGATATGAAAAAGAAGGACGCGCTAGGAATGTCATCAAAGCACAAAAGTTATGGTATTCCGTTTTGGAAGCTCAAACAGAAACTGGTACGCCTTTCATGTTATACAAAGATGCTTGTAATCTTAAATCCAATCAGAAGAACCTTGGAACAATTAAGTCCTCGAATCTTTGTTGCGAAATCGTCGAATACTCATCACCAGAAGAAGTCGCAGTTTGCAACCTTGCTTCTATTGCATTGCCTTCATTTGTTGAGTTTGATTCATCTTCAACATGGTACAATTTTGAAAAACTTCATGAGGTGACTAAAGTGGTCACTAGAAATTTGAATAAGATAATTGACCGTAATTATTACCCAGTTCCGGAGGCTAAGAGGTCTAATATGAGGAATAGGCCCATTGCTTTAGGTGTACAAGGATTAGCAGATACTTTTATGAAGTTGAGAATACCTTTTGACAGTAAGGAGGCTAAAGAGTTAAACATACAGATTTTCGAAACGATTTACCACGGAGCCGTAGAATCATCCATTGAATTGGCCCAAATTGAAGGGCCCTATGAGTCCTACGAGGGTTCTCCTGCTTCCCAGGGAATTTTACAATTCGACTTATGGGATAGGAAGCCTACTGAGCTCTGGAACTGGGACAGCTTGAAGCAAAAGTTAGCTCAGCATGGCTTGAGAAACTCACTTCTTGTTGCACCTATGCCCACCGCTTCCACGTCACAAATTTTGGGTAACAATGAATGCTTCGAGCCATATACGTCAAATATCTATTCAAGAAGAGTATTAGCAGGTGAATTCCAAATTGTTAATCCATATCTTTTGCGTGATTTAGTGGATATGGGTCTTTGGAATGATTCTATGAAGAATAATATAATTGCAAACCAGGGCTCTATCCAAAATCTTCCAAATATTCCTGATGATATCAAGAACTTGTACAAGACTGTTTGGGAAATTTCTCAGAAGCATATCATTGATATGGCGGCAGACAGAGCAGCATTCATTGACCAATCTCAATCCTTGAATATTCACATTAAGGATCCTACTATGGGTAAATTGACTTCGATGCATTTCTACGGTTGGAAAAAAGGTTTGAAAACGGGTATGTACTATTTGAGAACTCAAGCTGCTGCTGCTGCAATTCAATTTACAGTAGATCATAGTACAATCGAGGCCGCAGGAAAGCATGTAGCTGTTCTTGAGAAACTTAATCAAAGAAAATATGTCCCGAGATCAAGCCTGACTAAAGGTCTTGAATCCCCTGCTACTTCTTTGTCTACTGAACCTAGTTCTTTAGAGAATTCAGTAGCTGAGTTGAAGATATCTGACAATGGAGCTACCGTTGGTGTTGCATCCGTTTCAAGCGACAAAGATACGGAATCAGATATATTTAGCTCTAAGGTTATAGCTTGTGCTATCAACAATCCTGAATCTTGTACCATGTGTTCAGGGTAATTTTTAAATAAATCTAGTGAATGTATACTAATCTATTATGTTTGAATTTGATGAACTAACCTTATTCATTCTTACGCAGTCGCCGTTTATGATATTTAGAAAATAAGTTTCTGGATACTGTATATACTTTTCACTCGTCCTGGGATTGCCCATTGCCCTACCATCTCATGTTTATTGTATTTCTGTTACTTTGTTGTTCGAGTTGGTTGTGTTCGCCTTGTTAATTGACGTATGAATTTAAATCCGAATTACGCACCCTTGAACCCACTGGACAACATAGAGATGACAACTTTAAATAGTCTGTTAGAATCATTGAGTCCTTTTGCAGAGACATATTCAGACGAAGAAGAAGATCAAAGGAATCCAGAATCAGCCTTCTTGGCCCACATAGACAATGGGAATGGATATTATAAAGTAAGTGCTGGGAAGGTCAAACTAGTCACACGATTCTTGAAGAAAGTATGGACCGGCCCGGACGCTCCTCAAGATGATCCTCCACAACCCATAAAGTCGTTGCTGCGACTTGAAGAGATACCTAATAATTTCAGAAGAAGGTTGGGGCTTGGAACAAGGGTCACACTTCTCATTTTATATTACGTGTTATGGCTTCTACAGGTATACTTCATTCTAAATCCTTATTTGACCGTTCCACCGCATATTAAGGATGAAGAGAACACGCCAATCGATCTGCTATCATGTCAGGAACAAGTTCATGGCTGGAGAGGTAAAAATGCAGCTTGCGGTATCAATAATGAGTTGTGTAATTTTGACACTGCAAATGACTACATATTTAGGTGTCCAGCCTTATGTGACAAAGAGAGCTGGACTTATTCATTAATGGCTGTTGGAAACCAGCGAATAAAGCACCGTGGTTATGTGATAGGTGGTGGGAAAAAGAACAGTGAAAATGGTGTATTGACTGACCCATACAGAGTAGATTCTTTCTTATGTGGTGCTGCGGTACATGCTGGTATTGTTTCTCCTTTTTCAGGGGGCTGTGCAAGAATAAGGATTTCAGATACTGGTGAGTTATCTTTTCCATCAGCAAAAGGTTCTTTTAAGTATGGTGACTCTATTTCCTTCTCGACATTCTACCCTTTCTCCTTTGTTTTCAAGGCATTGACTGGGTCCGGAGAGAGCAAAGTCTCCAATTGCCATGATCCAAGGCTTCTAATTTTGGTTAACAATATTATTTTAGGTATTCCGATTGTGTATCTAGCAAGCGGTCTTGTGACATATTGGACTATGAGTTTCGTCGGTTTTTGGACGATCTGCTTGGCAACTGATCCCCCTGTGACAGTCAATGCAGAAGATCCAGAAACTTTATCCGCATTACTCTCGATTGGTTTAGAGAGATTCTTGCCTTCATTTTTTATACTTTATGTCTTGTGGGAATGTTCAGTCAAGAGGACACTAACGGCACCGGAACCTCCCACTCAGTCCTCAAACTTGTATAAATTGCTCTTGTGGTATCCTTTATTCTGGTTAGGAATATTGAACAACATGACATTCGATAGATTGCCAGTCGACAGACTTACAATCGCTGATTTGAAGGAACAAGCAGGTGCATTAGTATCAGTTTTATGCATCGCAGGTACTATATTTGTCAGCGCAATCATACAGGCGTATAAAATATGGTTGTCTGGCAGATTTAGAAAGTATCTTGCAATTTATTCCACTTTTATCTTGCTCTTATTAGTGATAGCCTTTCTACCAGGATTGACTTTAAGGGTTCATCATTATATCCTTGCAATTTTATTGATTCCCGGTTGCTCAACAAGAGGCAGAACGGCATTAGCTTTCCAGGGAATTCTACTTGGCCTATTTTTATCCGGGGCTTCAAGATGGGGATTGGCTTCGATAGCAGAAACTGCCAGTAGCCTTTTAAGAGGAGACCCCAAGGGTAAAATATATTCGCCCATAATATTAGGATATAACAATGAAACTGGGGTGTTAGATTTTGAAACGGTGGACTTATCCCTTTTGACTCCTATAGACAGAAAAAGGAATAAGAAATATAATGCGATCTCACTTCTCGTAAATGATATAGAGAGGTTTGTTGCAAAGTCTCTGGAGAAGATTAATTTGAAACAGATTTTCCAGGCATCAAGTGAGTTGAGACTAAGCATAGCACAGTCATTAAAAGAGGGTAAGAAAGATAAAAATGGGAATATACTGATTTACTTGAGATTGGGTAGAAAAATTTTGAACAGCCAGATATATAGTGATTTCTCTAATGCTGCTGAGATTAAATGGCCTAGCGGCGAGTTTATAGAACCTTTAGCAGGAAGTACTTAGCCTTGAATAATGTAATGAGATTTTTGATGGATACCTATTTTGTTCGCCCGCATTGGCACAAAATCGAACTATGAGAGAAAAGCTTGAGCTGCTATATGAGTCTACGGCATAATGCTTATTCGACGCTCACTGGTCCTTTCAGACTTCAAAAGGGGGTACTACATTTGCAGGAACCTGTTCAGTACATCGGGCAAAGTTCCTCAAAGAAAATCACCTCCTCGGCTTAAAGTGAAGTGGTACTATGCAACTGATATTCCGGAATGGAAGCCATCGTGGTATCATTATAAAAAAGAAGGGGAGCCTAAGAACTTCATACCCTTTTCAGATTATGATTCCTCAAAAATTGAAAGGAGATTCCAAGCTTTAAGAAGATCCGAGTCTGATGCAACGGGCCCCGTAGAAGTGAACGAGGATAGACTATTTCAAGTGGATCTTGACAAGATGATCCTTTCACCGGTATACTGGGAAGGGCCCCAGTTTCTGGTAAGAAGGGGAACATGGTTCAGATCCGATGGTGTCCCTCTTGCTTCTCCTGAAGCAGAAAATGTAGAAGCAGGTTATCATGCGATTAAACCGTACATGTTCGATAAGCACAAGAGTAGCAATTTTGAAATTACTAAGAAATCTCGCCAGGACATAGCGAAATTCAATGAGCAAGTCAAAACGACAGGACTGACTGAATCTGTTGATGAGGATGATCTTGATGCCGCTGATATTTTGCGATTACTGAAAGATAAAAAAATACTCTACGTCAATGCTAAAGATGCGTTGATATTTCCTAGTTCAATAAAGAGCTCTTTTGAAATTGGGGTCATCCGAAATTTTGGAATGGGTCCCATACCTCTTATGTCGGTGGATCGTATTCAGAGGGGTTTTACAGAAGACTTAGGTGAGACTATCTTGGATAATATCACTTCCACACAAATTCCTTCCTTATCCGACTATCTCAGCGGAGAGCTACTAGACTTCAGTTCACTGAGTGAAAAGTCGAAATCTCTGAGGAAAGACCAAAATAGAAACAAGGCGGCTGAGGAGCAGGGTCCATTATCGCCAGAGGAACCTGCATCGGAGATCCCTGAGTTGAGTATGAAAGCTGATTACGAGCATAACGTGGATATAACGAGCTCTGAAAGAAAAATAGACCATCTTGTACTATGTGTACATGGAATTGGGCAGATTTTGGGTTCTAAATATGAATCTGTGAACTTTATTCATAGTATTAATGTGCTACGAAATACGATGAAGATGGTTTTTACAAAAAGTGACGAATTTCTGAATTTACTGAGTTCAGAAGAAGGAAAAAACAATAAAGTACAGGTTTTACCGATCAGTTGGAGACATGAGATTGATTTTCATCCGTATGAGGTTCCGGGAACTATTCGTAGTGACCGAAATCTTCCTACCTTAGCAGATATCAATGTGGATGGCGTTAAATCGCTACGTAATATCTTAGGAGACGTCGTTCTAGATGTCTTATTATATTATGAGCCGATGTACAAGAACCAAATAATGACTGTTGTCACGAATGAATTGAACAGAGTTTACAAATTGTACAAAAAGAAGAATCCCGATTTTAAAGGGAAAGTACATATCCTTGGACATTCACTTGGATCATCAATAGCCTTCGATATTTTATCAATGCAAAACAAAGGTACTTCATCAGAAGCTGAAAAAGACGTCAATAATACCCTTTCATTTGATGTGGATAATTTATTCTGCGTTGGATCGCCAGTAGGTGTTTTCAATCTATTGAAGAGAAAAAACATAATAGCAAGAAAATCACTTCCAGAAGATTATCTTCCAAAGGAAGTAGATAATTTTGCAGCCCCTAAATGTGTGAACCTCTACAATTTGTTTCATCCCTGTGATCCAGTTGGCTATCGTATGGAGCCCTTGGTATCTCCGTTATATTCAAAGCTCAAGCCCGTTCCTGTTCCTTTTGCCTTGAAAGGAATTAATACGCAGATGGAGGATCTAGCGAACTTTGGAGACGAGATCCAGAGTAAAATTGTGAAAGCTTCAACCTGGTTTACTAAGAAAAAAGACCAGAAAAGTTCTGATCAGAAGCCGCTAGAGGATATTTTTCATACCTTAATTGGCTCGGAAGAGGAGCAGGGACAAGATCAAGCGCTGAAAGGAATAACACTCGATGAGAAAAGGCTCAAGCTTCTAGCCCAGTTGAATGCTAATGGAAGGGTTGATTACTCACTACCTATGGGAGTCTTTGATTTTTCATTGATTTCCGCAATCAGTGCACATATCTCGTATTTCGAAGACGAAAACACCGCTGGTTTTATTATGAGAGAATTGCTTCTTGCACCTGGTTCACAAAAGTATCATAAACTGAAAAGATCATCTACTTAGCTCTATCGTAGTAAGTATTAGTATTTACTTCATTCTAATAAAAGATCATCTATGCTTTGCTCAGCGTCATGCTTGATTAAGTCTAACATGCCATCAGGCAAAATTGGTTCGCCAGCATCGTTCACAATGTACCTAAATGGCATTTCGGTTGACTCGAATTTGTTGTATCTAATTTCAGGATAGTCTATAAATTTTATAGCATCAAATTGCATGCCGTCCTCGATGATTTTCTGGGTAGTTCTGATTGCTGTATCTGTTGTCATTTGTAATTCACCTAACCTTCTTCCTTTGAATCCATATTTCTCTCTCAAAATGCCCGTTCTGTCGATTCTAGGATGCGCCCCAAGAATTCCCCCAAATATGAAATAGTCAAACTTTTTCGCATCTTCTGGAACGAGATCAACCTCTGCAGCAGGATCCAACAAACACACCTTCTCTTTATCCTGAAGGCCTGGTTCCACTTCCACGCATTCTTTGGTAGTCCATTCGATACCCAAATCTAATAACTTCTTAGGAATATCCTTCTCGGTTGTTCCCTGGGGTAACGAGGTTAGAATAAGGTTTTTATTTCCTACCTCCTTTATAACTTGAGAATATTCTAAAATTACCCATTCAGAGAAACCATCTTCCATGTGTTCTATTATGTACTTCATTCTGTAATATAATAATCTGATAAAGACACTTGACGTAAAAAAATACTTTAAAGATTAATGTAGAAATTTCAAAAATGCCTGAAAATCTCAAAAAAAATAAAAAAATTGTATTGATGATGCAAGATCTCTCGCAATTTATAATACTGTCAAACATTAAAGTATATTTTAAATGATATCTATAAAAACAAATATATGCTACCGATATTCTCTGAAGTAGAAACAAATTTCATCTTATTTTTTGGAGCAACAAGAGCCAGGAGCGGAGGCTGAAGTTGGACCGAATGCAAGCTTGGAAGTTTTATCCTTGCTCAAAGAACATGTATCAGTTACAACAACACCTTTTTTCACTTCTCTGGTAGTTCTAGCATACGAAGGCCTTACATCAAGACAAGGATTCTCGGTGAAGAAATGTCTAGGACGGAGCATAAGCTCAAAAATCTCTGTAGGCATGATTGGAAAATCTTCTGGAGATGGGAAGTGGGTAATACCAAAGGTATGGAAGAATAAAATATCTGTATTCTCAACCTTATCCGTACCTTGTCCAATCCATTTCCTCATTCCTACATTACCATCACCACTCCATTGGCAGACATGTTCACCAGAAGGATATAATCTTCCGTATCCATAATCGTCATCTTCGTAAGGAACAACTTGCGTGGTCGTAGAAGCCCATGGTGCTCTCTTACGTACCAAAGAACCTTCTTGAGCAAGAACAGGTGGACAGAACGTGGATACCAATTTGAAAGAGGATGGCTTATTGGAGTATGGGTTTATAGATTTTGGATTGAACATATCCCATGTTCTTCCAGTAGATGACTCGTAATTAGTCAAAGAATCCTTCACCGTCTTGAACACGGTCTTCTCGCTGTAGAATCCATTTCCATAAAAGTTTTCTGGAGAACCAGTTGGATGAGGGGATGGTTTAGCATCAGCCATGGCAGCAGAATTACCATCACCATCGATTCTAGGATGAAGTCTCAAAGAAAACAAATGCTGGTGATTGTGAGCATTTACATTTGGATAAACTCTAGTACCCCATGGACCAGTGTCTTCATCGTCACCAAGAATATAGGTGTTCAAAATACCTGTTAATCTGACCTCTAATTTTATAGTTCCATCTTGTCTCAAGATCCAGTAGACACAGTACTCATAGTTGGCTGCAGTGAAAATGTGCGACACTATCAATCTCTTGCCTCTAGTGGTAACAGTTGTTTGAAAGTCATCTCTGAAATCGGAGTGTTTAAATAATATACCATCGTCTTCTTCGTGAATACAGACAGCATGCTTAAGAGTTGTTGGATTTCCGTCCTTGTCAGCAAAATGAGCATCCATGTAATGGATAACACCCTTGCAGTCACATCCCAATGTCAAAGGATTTGAGCAATTACCAGCACCATACTCACCTATATCTAACGCATGCTTACGTTGGTGTGGAAATTCAGGAGAACCATATGGCACAATCATTTCAGCCAAAGAAATTCTGTGAAACATTGGCCTAACCTTACCGTGATCATTATAAGACATATCACTGAACACGATACCCTCTCTGTAGTTGAAACTGATATGGAAATTGAAATTCGACCAATTCATAACATTTCCATCCATAGAGAAAGAGACCCCTTTAGGTTGGGTAATGTTGATTGGGGTGTCATCTTCCCTAAAACCATCTGGATTTGACGCTGTTCCAAATTTTTCCTTGATGTGAACTGGATGGAAACTGGAATGTTTGTGCTTGGAGACTGGTCTTCTTCTGTTTGGGATGTCAATGGAAATAACTTTCTTTTCATCCATATCTAAGATAGGACAGAAGTCTAAAGGATGAGAATAATGAGAGTCATCTTCATCGGATTTCCAGTACATGAAGCATTGTTGCAATCTCCTAGAAGATCCCCATCTTTCATCATATCCAATAGTCCAAGCATCACAGCATACATTGTCCATATCTTCCTTTGGGATTCCACTCAACACACACTGCTCGATGACACGAGGATCGTTTCTAACAATTTCTTCAGATGCCCTCAAATCATCTGGGGTAATCATTGGTTGTGATCCAGTGTGTTTAGTTTGATGAAGCAACTTCTGAGATGGGATATCCACAACACCGTCATACACAGCCGCGTCATTAGCTTTGGTCAAACTGAATGACGCCAAACGAGCTGGTCTTGGACCATTACTTTCTTTCCATCTGTAGTAAGCATTCTTAGTAGGCTCCTTCAATGTAATGTTTTTGAAGATAAAGGAAGTCTTAGAGAAAGACTCTTTGACAACATCAGCGACGAGTTTAATCTCTTCGGGAGAAAGAGGATCTAATGGGTGTGCTGGCTGCGCAGGTCCGCTAGACGAGGCAGTTGACTGAAAAGCAAGTTGTTGTAATCTTTCCATTTGAAATAATGATATAGACAATTCTATTACCAAACTATGGATATACTAGGTTCAACGAAGTTGTAACTTATTTATACTATGCTAATCGATATCGGTGCGTATACTATTACTGCTTTAGGAATACATTTTGCAAAGGATATCTACGTATCAAATTGCCTAATAAGGAAGGACAAGCCACCGGTCCCATTGACAGAGGAATTAATCAATCATTGAGATTAGTTGATATGCTGAGCAGGATGCAATTGACGGATCTTTAACTCTATTATTATGATCCAAATCAAGAATGGCAAGATTACTAAGTAGGAAAAATTGAACATTAACCAACATTTAGTCAAAAGGGAACGCAACCAATAAAAGTTCTTCAACATTTGTTGAAAGTTAGCATAAGCATCGCAATAAGAGCCCTGAGAACACTTCTCTAATGAAAAATCAAGGTAATTTATACAGATTAGTGATATAACCTGGATTGGTGTTGTAGAATGTACATGATCATTATTCAACGCCATGACTAACCAATTTGAAAGAACATCATATGCAAGCAAGACAAAGCACACTGATATGGACAAGATTAAAGAGCTGTAAAACCAAATGAAGCGTATCAATAAGGAGGTGACCTGTGGGAATTTAGTCATAGTGGATTGTTTGGCGGCATTTATAAAACCACCGCATGCATCAAGTAAGAAAAGAGACATGCACAGACACACGATATGGTCAAAGGTGACTCGAAAGGAAGAACAGTCTACCAAGATGCTTGTTGATGTGAAAATGAGTGTGTCAGGAAGAATGATAACCCATGCAACGAGAATCGCAGAAAACAAACAAATGTGTTTGAAAATGCACTTCCTATACCTACTATGGCATGATTTTCTTTCTATCGCATGCTTCTGACCGCATGGGCGAGATGCCTTCTGAGATATGTCAAAAGAAACGCGTTTCTCATTGTGCACAATTCCTATATTCTTCTCGTCTGTTGTTGTGTAGCCGTTAGCAGGATCGGCGCAGTAGCAAGAAATAAACTCTATGATGCCGTGAATTCTGTCTGAAAACACCTTGAAGAGTGCAATTGAACTTAAAATTATAGATAAATGAATAACATCCTTTCTGAGATAGAAAGCGTTCAAATTAGACGTTGGGTCAATATTAATGAAAGATGCAAGTAAATTATGTCCAATCTCGTTTCTTTGTAAAAACTTTGACAATGCTTCGCTATCGAAAACGATTCTTCCCGAGTTACATACAAGTATAGTATTCCAGAAGCACAATGCTACAACGATTCTTGTGAATCCTCTTAACGCCGAAAGTTGGTTTTCCGGAAATCTCTTGGACAAGATCAAGTACCGAAGAGTATAGAAGACTATTGCCAACGCGCTTATTATGATTAAAAATGTTGTATCACATTTGGCTCCCGCCGTAAGGCTTCCTAGGCTATCTATAAGTTGCTCATAAGCTTCGCGTTGCGCTTCCGCTGTGATATGATATGACATGGCACCTCTAGACTTATCTCAATCAGAATACTAACTAGATTCAATCTGAAATTGATTGAAGGATCTGGGAATTCAATGAGTTGTTTCAAGTTCAGTACGTAGAGTAGTTAAAAAAATCTTTATAATTTGAAGAGAAACTGATTGCTTTTATGTATGTGATTAAAGTAGCTCCTGCCGTTCCGAGAAAGCATATTACTAACATTTCGAAGCTCTTCGCAATTAGATTTCCACATCCGGACCGCACAGCGAGATCCCGGTCAAACAAAAATCTGAGCTTAAGAGTAGACTTGCAATAACAAGCTTATTTATACAGACAGCTCTCCTGAAGAATACTGGCTTATATTTGGATGAACGCAACTAACCAGCAAGCCAGCATTAGAAGGCGCTATGGTCACTTTGAAGCAACTCTTAGTAGGGTCTTCGCACCGTCGGCTAGATCGGGCTTCATTTGACGCATCATATTTTTGTTGTCACGTACCGGGGAAAAGACGTAAAAACAAAAAAAAAAAAAAACAAAAAAAAAAAAAAAAACTTTAAGTATCCTAAAAGGGTATAATAGCATGGCATATATTCTTAAAAAGTCGAGATAATTAATCAAAGCAAATTACAAAAATGGTTATAAACAAAGTTTCCATTAAACTATACGACGTAGCCACTCAAACATCGTATGAACAAGCTTACAATTTATCGTAGTATTCTTCATATCCTGGAACTTCAGGCTTCATACCTTGACGTTCTCTCTTCTCCTTCACAATAAGACCAGGCTTGGTGGTTGGATCAGTTGGGTCACCGTTCATGACAGCCCAATGGTCGAAGATCAATTGTGGGAAAGCTTGACCACCAGTGGATTGTCTCAAGTCGGTGGTGAAACCGAAAGATTCATTGACTGGCAAGTAAGCCTTGACAGTGAACAATGGGGTACCTGGTCTCTGTTCTTCGGAGATGACTTGACCTCTCTTCTTGTTCAAGACAGAGTAGATACCACCAATGACAGATTCAGGACATTGAATTTCAACCAAGAAGACTGGTTCTTGGATAGCAGGGCTAGCCAACAACATGGAAGCGTAAGTAACTCTTCTCATGGTAGGAATGATTTGACCACCACCTCTGTGGATAGCATCAGCGTGCAAAGTGACATCCAAGATGTTGACTCTAACAGATCTGACATTTTCACCAAAGATAGGACCTTCCTTTGTAGCCCATTGGAAAGCGGCGACGACAGAATCCTTGATTTCGTTCAAGTATTGAACAGCCTTTGTTTGGTCAACAACCAAGTTAGGACCGTTACCATCTGGACCGAAACACCAGATCTTTCTAGCGTCAGCAACATCCCAGCCGTGCTTGTCGGCCAAGATTCTAGCTCTTGCCTTGAAATCATCTCTTGGGTTGATGACACCCTTCTCAATATCCAATGAAACTTCTTCATCGATTGGTTGTGCCTTAACGTAGATTCTGTTATGCTTGTTTGGAGATTTAGATAATGCAACCATAGAGGATTCACTCTCAACAGTTTCTCTGTAGGTGACAATTGGGTTGGAGATCTTTAATGGAATACCTGCGTGATCGTTTTGCAAATCATTCAAACAAATTTCCAAGTGCAATTCACCAGTACCAGCAACGATGTGCTCACCGGAATCGGACATAGAAGTCAAAACACATGGATCAGACTTAGACAATCTCTTCAAACCTTCGACCAACTTAGGTAAATCATTTGCGTTCTTCACTTCGACAGCAACTTGAACAACTGGGGAGACAGAGAATTTCATGACCTTCATGTTGTGAGCAGTCTCAGATGTAGTGATGGTACCAGACTTCAATAAGAATTGATCAATACCAACTAAACCGGCAATGTTACCAGCTGGACAGTCATCGATAGCCTCGACGAATCTACCCATCATCAAAACAGTTCTTTGAATGTTCTTAATGAACAAGTCATCCTTCTTACCAACTTGGTAGTTTGGACCTTGAATTCTGACCTTTTGACCAGACTTAACGGTACCGGCGAAAACACGACCGAAAGCATAGAATCTACCCTTATCGGAGGTTGGAACCATCTTGGAGACGTAGAACATCAAATCAGCTCTTGGATCACAGTTCTTGATAGCAATACAAGCAGCATCATCAGCTGGACCTTCATACAAAGTCTCAGCTCTGTAGAATTGAGCGGTGACTGGAGATGGCAAGTGGATAACGATCATCTCCAACATAGCATCTGCAGCTGGCAAGAACTTTCTCATAACAACCTTCAACAAGGCCTTACCTTCTAATTCCTTTTCGTCATTCTTCAAGTTGATTTCCAACTTCTCCAATAAAGTTGGGATTTCCTCCTTCTTAAAGTTCATGATTGCAGCGAATAATCTGAAAATAGGGTCCAAGACGAACATGTTGAAAGCTCTCTCCAATGGCTTTCCATCAGAGTCCTTGTCCTTGTTGGTCCACTTCTTGGTCTTTGGATTGAAGTAAGAGTCACCCCATAATCTTTCCATCATCTTGATTCTGTCAACACCGAACTTCTTAGAGTATCTGGTGGCAAATTGTCTAACGGTGAAAGCCCAACCGTGCAAACCGGAACCAAATGCTACAGTTCCTTGTTCTGGGTAAACTTGGACATCACCCAAGACTGGATCGACATAAGTGGAGATGATGACGTTAACGGATTCAACAGTTCTAGCGAAAGATTGGTACAAATCTTCCTTAGAAACTTGCAATTCCAACAAAGCACGATCAACCTTGTTGATGACAAGAACTGGCTTAATTCTCTCACCCAATGCTTGACGCAACACAGTTTCAGTTTGCACACAGACACCTTCAACACAGTCGACAACGACTAAGGCACCGTCAGTAACACGCAAAGCAGCAGTGACCTCGGATGAGAAATCAACGTGACCTGGAGAGTCAATCAAGTTGATCAAGAAAGAGTTTCCGTCAGTCTTTTGTTTAATTTCCTTGACATCTTCATCTTCCATGGCAGCGTACAAAGAGATAGCTGTAGACTTGATGGTGATACCTCTCTCCTGCTCATCCTTTCTGGTATCAGTAAATCTGGCCTCACCGGCCTTAGCAGCGGAAATAATACCGGCCCTTTGAACTAAAGAATCAGTTAAAGTGGATTTACCGTGATCAACGTGAGCAATGACAGACATGTTACGGACGTTTGTAACCTTGTCCATCAAGCCACGGATTTGTTCAATAGTGAAAGCAACTATATTATGTTAGTATTTGCCGCTCAGCATCATTATAGCTTGAAATCGCTTGAAAACTTTTTTTTTCTTGTTTGGATTATTCAATGTTTCCATTCAAGAAATGATATCGAGAATCTCCATTCTATGAATCAATTTCATATCGATCACTTATATCATACACGTTTCAATATTCAAACTTCAAGTTTAACGTTAAACATACCCATTTTGATAGATTATTGGTGTTGTTGAACTCTAGCTACCAAAAAAAAATTCACTAAAAATTTGCTCGAAAATTAGGAGGGATTTCCTTCGCATTCACAGGAGGGGCTGGGAACAAATTTTTCCTCGCGATGCTCTGCAAGCGTATTTATCATACTGGTACCATGTTTACTGGTGATGACAGTTACCCGGCGCAGTGGTATTCACCTTGTTAGCACAACGTCTTGGGAAGTTCATCAGTCGATCCGGCCAGGACAGGAGCACTACTTAGACAAGTCTAACACTGAGCGAAAAAAAGCACGTTTCGCATTGTAGAATCATTAGAGTCCAGCGGAGTCAGTCAGTGTCGCTGGAAGTGCTCGCGACTTGGATACTATTAGAGAGTTTAGCCGACAGCATCAGTTCGAACCGTGTGCGCGCAAGAAAGAAAAAAATATTTCACTCATCGAGAAGCGAACATCGAGGTAGAAGAGTGTAAGCGACAATGTCAGCAAGAATTACGGTATTGATATCAGGATCCGGAAGTAACCTTCAGGCATTGATAGACTCACAGAGACGAGGAGAACTCAAGGGGCAAATTACGCAGGTAATATCGTCGAATGAGAATGCATTTGGACTAGTAAGGGCAAAAGAGGCAGGTATCCCAACTAAGATTCATTCGTTGAAAAGCTACTATGAAGGCACTAGCAAAGATCAAAAAGAGGAAAGGCGGAAAAGGCGTGAGATATTTAATAAGGATTTGGGCCATCTCATAGTGCATGGTCAAGCATCGGGTGTTGATCTGGCGTATGCAAAACCTGATCTAATTGTGTGTGCGGGATGGATGTTAATTCTTTCGCCCGCCGCATTACAGCCCCTAGAGGCTGCTGGAATCACTATAATCAATCTCCACCCAGCTCTCCCAGGAGCATTTGATGGCACGCATGCTATCGAGAGGGCATGGAAAGCAGGCCAATCTGGAGAGATCGCTGTGGCAGGAGTGATGATCCATAGGGTAATCACGGAAGTAGACAGAGGAGAACCCGTACTAGTCAAAGAAATTCAGTTACGGAAAGATGAGACCCTAGAACAGTATGAGGCTAGGGTACATGACTTGGAACATGTCGCAATAGTTGAAGGCACCAACATTGTCCTAGGGCAAATATCCTAGGATGTGCTAGTAGTTATAAATAAAGTTTCATGTATTATGTACTTATATAGAAAGTTGGAGCAAGCAGAACGATATACCTACAATCTCTTGATAACCTCTTCAGTGAAGTGGCTGGTTGAAGCAGTTCCATACAAGTCACGGGTTCTGTTTTCAGGACCAGAGGCAATGGTATCTAACACTGCCTTCTCAATCTTGTCAGCGTAGCTATTCAAGGACATGTGTCTCAACATCATACACGAGGACAACAATAACGCAGTTGGATTAGCCAATCCCTTACCTGCGATATCAGGAGCAGATCCATGGACAGCCTCGAAGATCGAGACCTTGTTACCCATGTTACCAGATGGAGTCAAACCTAAACCACCGATCAAACCGGAGGATAAATCAGACAAGATATCACCATACAAGTTTGGCATGACCATGACAACGTGCTTGTAGTCGGATGGATCAGCACTCAATCTCAATGAGGTGTTGTCCAACAACTCAAAGCTCAAGGTGACATCAGGGTAGTCCTTTGCAACCTCCTTGGCGGTGCTGACGAACAAACCATCAGACAACTTCATGATGGAAGCCTTGTGGACAACGACAACATGAGGCTTGTTGATAGACTTAGCGTACTCGAAAGCATATCTAATAACCCTTTCAGATGCTGGCTTGGTGATCAACTTGATAGACTGAACAACACCTGGAACAATGGTATGCTCGATACCCGAGTATTCACCCTCAGTGTTCTCTCTGATCAATACGGTGTCGACATTCTTGTATGGAGTGTCGTATCCAACCACAGATTTACAAGGACGGACATTGGCAAACAAGTTGAAGGTCCTTCTCAAGGTCAAGTTCATAGATGTGTGTCCCTTTCCGACAGGAGTGGCCAATGGTCCCTTCAATGCCACCAAGTTTCTGTTCACCGAATCAACCGCGTCCTTTGGCAATGTCGTCTTACCATCGATCAACAAAGGTGTCACATCGACAGGTTCCCAGTCAATAGGGACATTAGCAGCTTTATAGATATCTCTGACAGACTTAGAGATTTCCACTCCGATACCATCTCCTTCGATCATGGTAACGGTATATTTACCATCTGGATTCTTTTTACCAGTAAATTGTCCGGCAACTAAGCTTCTTGTGAATCTAGGAGTAACCGATGCTTGCTTTCTTAACTGTCTAAACATATTTTATCAAATTTACAAACTTAAATCTTCAATTTCAAAATCAAAGAAATATTGAAAAATTTAAGGATACAATACCACTAAATGAATTTCAACCTTATGTTCCGTCTATAAATTTCTCCCATGGACTACGCTAAAGTTCATCCGTTCTACAATCGCGCTGCCGACCAATGACAGAAGCGGATTAGAGACGAACCCTCGGAGCCGAGGGATATTTCACTCCGGACTTTTGCATCTGCCGGATTCTCACGCTAAGATATTGGTGTCACATGACTTCGGAGAGCACCCCGAACGGCCAGAGTGCGCCAACCAGAAAGAAGCAGCACCTCTGGATTGGGCACATGCCTAGGGCACTGCTGAAAAATAGTGAAGTTCGAGTTTACCCGACCAGGACCCCTGGGCACCTGATCGTGATCATGTGCCATTTTTGAATAGCAAGGCTCTTGACCACAAATCCGCTCACACATACACAGTACCGGATTACGAAAGAGGACAGTAGGAAAACTCTACGTGCAACAAGAAGATACAGCCGCTTAGGTTTGCTATACAAAAGATAACTTTCTTCAAGCGCTCAAAATTATAGATTATACAGGATGATTTTGAGTATATAGTATTTCAAAGCCTTGGGCGGCCAGTCTGGCGTTATAAGTCAATAACAGCCCTTATACAGTCACCTTTATGCATATCATCGAAGGCTTGGTTGATTTTCTCCAATGGATGTCTGTGGGTGATAAACTCATCCACTTTCAATTTACCATGCATGTAGTCCTCGACGATTCCTGGCAATTGGGATCTGCCCTTGACGCCTCCGAATGCTGCACCCTTCCATACTCTTCCTGTAACGAGTTGGAAAGGTCTGGTAGAGATTTCTTTACCAGCTGCGGCAACTCCGATAATAATAGAGGTACCCCAACCTTTGTGACAGGCCTCCAACGCATTTCTCATAACGTTGACATTACCAGTACAGTCAAAAGTGTAGTCGCAGCCTCCATCGGTCATTTCAATGAGTTTATCCACAATGGTGGTACCCTCAGGCAACTTGGTAGGGTTAACAAAGTCCGTGGCTCCGAACTTCTTGGCCCACTCTTCTTTTTTGTCATTTATATCAACGACAATGATCTTATTTGCCTTCCTTTCAACGGCACCTTGTACAACACTAAGACCAACGCAACCTGCACCGAAAACGGCAACGTTGTCGCCCTTTGACACATTTGCAGTGATGGTAGCGGCACCGTAACCAGTGGTGATTCCACAGCCCAATAAACATGTCTTATCGAAACCAGCTTTTGGATCAACAGCAACAACAGAGATATCAGTGACTACGGTGTACTGAGAGAAAGTAGAGCAACCCATGAAGTGCAACAACTTCTTACCCTTGCAAGTGAACCTCGATGTTCCGTCTGGCATTACACCCTTACCTTGTGTGGCTCTGATCTTTCCACACAAGTTGGTCTTTCCGGACTTACAAAATTTACATTCACCACACTCAGGGGTGTACAACGCAATCACATGGTCACCAACTTTAACACTGGTGACACCTTCTCCAATGCTTTCAACTATACCGGCACCTTCATGTCCCAAGATAACAGGGAATGCACCTTCTGGATCAACTCCGCTTAAGGTGTACGCATCTGTGTGGCAAACTCCGGTATTATATAATTTAATACGAACCTCGTGAGCTTTAGGTGGAGCAACCTCAATTTCCTCAATGGATAAAGGCTTACCAGCTTCCCAAGCCACTGCTGCTTTACATTTGATGACCTGCGTATATGTTAGCGAAATATTCTTTAATCATTACAATAAAGTGACAGGATTTATTTAGGAAATCATAACTTGCAGGGTACCTAGTGGTCCAGCATTGATAGCACAATTACAAGAAATCACATTACATCTCATTCTCATAGTTTTCATAAAATAACCAATTCACTTACCTTGCCTTCAGTAGACATTATTTGTACTATAAAACCAAAAACTATTAAGTTGGAGGATATACTTCGACATCAAGCTCTTGCTTATTTATATAGGATACTGTAATCTCTACGTTCGCACTCCAATTCCCCTTTAGGTAATAAATTACGACATATCCAAGAGGGGCAAAAGATTACAATACAGCACCAAACCCGAATACTATCTTGATAGATTTAACGTAATATTCTTCAAAATTGTTTCTGACTCTTTCCTCTTCACCAATTGGCACACCTGACCACTTGACAATCATCTTGGTTTCACCATGTCCTTGACTGAACAGGATATCCATAGTTGCATAATGATCTTTTTTCCAATCCTCTAGTCTCCAAAGCTGTACAATACGTTCATTTGGAACCAAGGTTAATAAACTCCCGGCTATAGAGCCACTAAACATGACGAAAGTTGAGCCTACCTTCGCAGGATAAGGATCGATTTTCACGGCGGAGCGCGACCATGCAGATATGCGATCACTGTCCAAAAGAGACTTGTAAAGTTCCTCAGCCGTCGTGTTGAACGTGGGCTCTAAGTGAAGAGTGGTGGTGTTGTACTTTGGTACGCCACTATTTGATTGCGGCTCGGGAGTAGAGGAGGATGCCCCCAGGGCCGATGCCGTTCCGGAGGACGCTTTCAGCTTGGAAGGCTGGGTTGAACTTGACGGACGATTGGAAAGTTCTTGGTTTTGCTTGGTGAAGGTTGATTTGACTTGATCTGACGAAACTTGAATATCAGAACTATGGGTAGTGATAAGATCATTACCGAAATTTCCTAGAATCTTTCTAAGCTTGGGAACTAAGTATTTCTTTGTGAAAATTCTCATTTCTTCATTCTCACTGTTCTCGTTATAGATACTTACTTCAAACTGTAAATCATCTTCACTTGAATCATAGGCCAATTCAGGTATGATTATAGATCCATCAAACGCACCCAGTTGTCCGCTTTTCGATATAGAAAAACCCGTTATATTGAGAACAAGCTTAAGGTCAAACAAGGATATAACCTTTCCCTTTCTTTGGCATACTTCTACATCTCCCTCTAGTGATGATACAGAGGAAACTTTCACCTCTTTATCGTCTTCTTCTGCTGACAAGTTTACCAATTTTTCATTGAAATAATTTTTTGACCAGTCAATACAGTTTTTATCGACCCAATGCCAGTTGTTAGGATTATTAACTACCATGTTTTACTTGCGTTTATCTAAATACTACACCACAAAGTAAGTGATTCACGGCTCACTTATACATCTTTGCGCAGAAAAATCTAGAAATTATCTCGCTTCAGATAGTGACACAAAAGCGAGTAGGTGTTGACTAGATGTCCAGCAACGCTCATTACTAAATTCTATTGCTATACATTACAACTAGATTCTAAGCATCAACTTCCATAGAATCGCCGGCAGATGACCTTAAAGGTATTATGGTTTCTTCGATATGTACTAAGTCACGAACACTTTCCCTCAAAACAGCCGTAGTTCCTCTGGCAAACTTGTACGAGCGAGTTTTTTCTGATCTAACATTTGGAGTTAAATAGTTTCTAAAGAGCTCAGCATCCTTTCCTACTTCCATGACACACAAATCAACATTTGAACCAGAACCCAAATCATTCCAAATACCCAGCTCAATTGCATCAGCACAAAGTTTCATCGCTTCTTCTCTCGTCATGTCGGGCTTCCATCCGGTCTCTAAAACAGCCATTGCAGCTAATGAACCAGAGCCTAATGACTGATACTCCCCAATATCTGTTGAGCCATGGGCCTGCACTGACATGAGATGAGCACCTGCAGGATCAACACCGGCGACAATCAAGTATGCCCCTAGGTACCCTTGATACTTGAACAAATGTTGCTTTAACATCGTCAAAGCGGTAATAACTTTGGGTTGACGGTTCTGTGAGAGCGCATGTAACTCTAAATTCGATGCTATTAACTGGGTTACCATCTCAGTATCTGCCGCCGTACCTGCACCAGCACACCAAATTCGAGGGGCCAATCTATGCAATTTCTCACAATTCTTGTCTGCAACTATGCTCCCCGACGTAGCCCTTGTGTCAGCTGCTATAACAACACCACCTTTGAACTTGCAGCCTACAATAGTAGTACCCGTAGATGTCGCTCTTGGAACACCGAATCCTTTGCTGCTCAAATACTGATTTCTCTGATGATTATCGAAACTCAATCCTGGCATCTTTGAATACTCCTAATGAGTTATATTACTATCAATTTGTCTCTGTAATAATTAATCAAAGAACACATAGGTAGACTCGCCAGTATTCGCCTCCTATGCTCCTTCATATTGTGTCACGCACGAAAATCTTTTCTTAGCTTGATTCGTAACTTTGATCTGTAGAAAAGTCATGGAAAGCGTTCTGATGGCTAGTGAAGATTGACATGCGAGATCGATATAATTTTGTTACTCCTGCGAAGGTTCAGACACTAGTCGTACCTTTCAATGAGTGCTCAAATCTAGACTTTGAAAGATATTTTAAGTTGTTGATGAGCGCACAAGAAGTAAGATTACTCGATGTGACGCCAGAACCAGGGTTGCAGCATTTCAATCCTCAGACTTTCCCTAAAGGAAGTGTCCTCTTCGATTATATTATGTATGGACCCGACACAGACTCACTATTTTTGCATGACTTTGAGCCATTTCGGAAGACATTTGTGGTATTGGGCGTTGCGAAGTACCAAGGAACAGAAAACAAGACCACTGAGGATATTCAAAACTTGAAAAAACTATATCCTAGCTCAATTGTGCATAATATCATTTATTTTGATACACCACAGGATGTCATTGACAAGAAAAATCACGAAGAGAATCACTCTCAAAGCAGTATTTTTTATCATGATGGGTCTTCCAGGCATAATATCACGGCTATAGAGACAATAATCTGCGAGGTAACGCGTAACTTTCTTGTACAACTTGACAACTATGCAACTTCATATCTGAGCATAACTTTAAGATCTCCTATCTTCATTTCAAACTCTCAAGTCCTCACGAAGACTATCAGCAAAGCGGAAAAAAGGCTTAGTTCTGGTTCCTCTTCCTTTAAAATGACTTTTCAAGCTACAAGCTCAACAGCCTTACCACCCGCAGCAGATAGCAAGTATAAATCGTCTCAGAAGTATCAAGGAAGACAATCTAAGTTAATGGGAAACTTTTATTTATTGGCAGGTAAATATACGAATGCATTGGAAAAATTGATAGAAGCATGCTGTATATTGAAGTCTAATGAGGACTATCTTTGGATCGGAAGTGCCTTAGAGAGTATAAGTGTTTGCATTATATTAATGGCATCGAACGGAATAACTTTTTCCTTTCCCAATGATTTTATACACCATGTATTGGAACTATCGAAATCAAAAAATGTGGTTTCGAGCTTGACGAGCTCGAATACAGGAGACTCGGCAACGAAACGTTTATCAACAGAAAGTGTACAAAGTAGTCATATCGGTAGCTTGTCCGACGCTGCAACTAAAAAAGACTCATCAAGCTCACCTCGCAACTCCTTATCTACATTTAGAATTTTCAATTCAACAAGCTCTAATATGGACCTCAACTTGAATTCATGGCCTTTACTAGAGATCCAAAAATTACTTTTTTCTAAAACATTGAGGTTCTACGACCTCAGCACGAACGATTATGAAAACGCCGTCCCTGATTTGGTTTATGTGGAATTTTTGTTGAGATCGATTCATTTCATGGCCATTATTTATAACCATTCTAGTAATACTGAGTCAAATTTATTAGAAAGTATAAAATTTGGAGAACTGATCACGACTTCAGGCTCTCCAAGAGAAGAAAGTTTGGAGCATTCATACTATCTGAAGAGTTATATTTTGAGTTCGATTAATTGCGTTTTTTCTTTGCAATTGGTCGACTTGTCATTGTTGGATCAATGTAGCATCTATGCATGTTTAGCTTCAATTTATAATGATTTAGGCTTACAAAGGAAGCGTGCTTTCATTCTTAGAATTTTATTGGTTGGTTTATTATCGAGATTGGAAAAAGAGGCAGCACAGAATTCAAATTATGATGGTTCCTCTAGCAAGGGAGCAGTTTCAAACTCTCTGGGTGAGAATATTTTACGTGTAAGAAGTGTTCTAAATGCAATTTTTGATGTTTACGGAATAAATTTACGAAGTGAAAGCTCTCTAAATGCCGCCTTCGAAAAGGGAAGAAGTGGTTGGATTTCTTTGCAACTCACGGTTTTAAAGTTAGCTATCCAAGTGTCAGAAGCTATTGACGATAAAGAATATCTAATGAAGCTATATTGCTTAGTCTTAAATCGCTATTTACATTGCCTTACGACTGATGATCAATTGAAGTTGAGAGAAAAAATATCAATCCTTTCAAGCCAACATGGCCTAGTGCTGCCTTACTGGGATCCTTTTCTAGTGAGGAACATTAAAATAATTGGAAGTAAGAACAAGGAAGACATCAGTATTGTACCAGATGATGATAAAAATATAGAGCAGGACAATCTAATTGTCAATGCGGATGAAACCAACTTGAAGGATGTTAAAAATGAAGCAAATTCTAAAGATCCTTTTATCTTTAATCCCTACAAGGGTAGAAGAAAGAGTCTTTTAGGTAAGGAAAAAGTATTGGTCGAAGGAGAGACGTATCTGCTCAAGTTTCTCTTGCAAAATCCATACGCTTTTGATATTGAACTCCTTGATTTAACCATTGTCACTCAAGACTCATTTAAAATAGAAACATTGAAGGATCAAATCGTACTTTTGGGGTCTAATCAATTCGCGTTCCAAAATGATTCTTCATCAAACGTTACTACTTCAAGGTCAAATTTAGGAAATAAATCACGCTTAGGCTCTAACTCGATGATAAACTTGAAACCTTTTAGCTCACAATTTGGTTCTTTCACATCAAAGTCATCAGATTTCCCTAGAGTTTTACCATTAAGCCCAAAATCCGTTCAACTGATAGTACTTCCTTTCAAGCCGCTAGACGTAGGCAAATTGGTTATATCCGGGCTCCGTGTGACAGTAAAGGGATGCAAACCGCAATTATTTCGCGTTGCAGAAAGAGAATTTCTTCAGGGATTAACTAAGAATAAACTGGTAGGGTTAGAGAATATTCGGGTTTCATCAGCCCTGAATCTAAGTCTGCTTTCTTTATCCTTGGAGGAGAATCTTATAGAAGAAAGAGCTAATTTGAAACAATTAAAGCTTGCAGTATTTCCTCTGCAACCAAATATGGTCGTAACAAATATTCTGATAACTAATGGTTGGCTTATGTTGTTGGAGGGGGAAACATTTGAGTTCACCATCACCCTTAGGAACCAGTCTTCTAAGCCGATTAATTATCTCTCGTTTTCATTCTGGGATTCTACGTTGGATATGTTGAGTAAAAAGTTATCACATGCATCAGGATTACTTCCAAGCGATGTCTATGATCTAGAATGGCTGTTGTTAAATGATCGACCCTTCAGGGTTTTAAATAAGGATATAATAGTGAAGAAGCACAAAAGCATAAAACCATACGAAGATATCATAATACGGTACTCAGTGAACGGGAAAAGAGGAATGAATGAACTGAAACTAATTTTGGAGTATTCTAATAGAAATGTTGGCGATTCCCTATCGATAATTAAATCTGTGCAAGTCCCTTTGAACTTCACTGTTTATCCTTCAATTGAAATTGTTGGGCTTGACACCTTTTTGATAACTCACCTGTTTTTGCAAGCCTTAAAGAGTAGTAACGACGAAAATAAATTTTTGGCACATCCCGTAATCTCTGAGATCCTAAAGGTTCTCAATACCTTGGTTACATCACAAAATGATGAATTTGACTATTGCTTGCTACTCGTCGATTTTAAGAATTCGTGGAATGAAGATCTCTTGCTTGACGTGGATTGCAGAACAAGCGAGAGCTATGTATACAAGACGAAGGACATGATTTCAGCAAACAAATCTAAAAGAATCATACTCCCAGTCGAGAGGATGTTCAGTAAAGATGTATCTCACGAACCGATCCCCTCATTAAGAAATAAGCAGTTCATAAAGAACTACAACATTTCTGAAGCTGAGGAGAGATCGAGGAGAGAACACTTTTGGTTAAGGCAAACCATTATTAATAAGTTAAAGGGCCGCTGGAAAACTACACCTCAAAATGGAAATGAAGAAAGAAATGGTAATGTTGACTTCAGAAAACTTTTGTTAGATCAAAAGACAATTTCAAGTCTTATTTATCCACTAGTTCAAATCAATAATACTGTGTTCACAGAGGATGGTGAAGATTTGTGCATTGCAGAACGTACTAGCTCTCATTTTATGTTAAAAATCCACCAGTTTTACACGTTGAGAACTAGTATCAAGAATAACTCAGATAACTATGTTAAAGGAACATTGTTTCATGTACCTTATCCAGTTATATCGGTTCTGGGTTCGAATTTGGTGTCCGCCCATGCACAAAATCATTCATTGAGAGGTAATCTTTCGATCGAGAGGAGAATATTCATAAACGGGCTACAGCATATCAGCATAGGTCCCAAGGGAATTCCTCCTGGTGAATCTATGGATATTGATGTGAGTTTTGTTGTAATCGAGAGAGGTGAATACGAATGGGGCTCTGTCATGGAGCTTAATAATTTAAAAATTGTAAGCAAAGAGCCAATCTTGATTATGGCAAAATAGAGCTATAAGTGTATATATTTAATGAAATGGACCTTTTCGATGCAGTTATAAATTAATCTTTACTATGTACAAGTCTGTAGATTACGTTCTTGGACCCAATTTGATTGGAAGAGGCTGCGCTCCCTCAGACTCTAACTTTTCAATATACCTCAGTCTCAAGAGATCGTTGTATCTTTTCTCTTGAAAATACTTATACCAGCTCTGTACACATTTATCCTTGAATTCTTTTCTGAGCTCTCCACAGCTCTTTTCTACATTCTCATTCTCTTTAGGGTCTAATGAGTTGTCAATATTATTTTTAGTCAAACACTCAAAAAATGCATCCCTAGACGCCCAACATTCAAGCCTCATTGACTTTGAAGGAGGATGCTGAACTGTTTCGCTTTTGCTGAATAGCCCCATTTTTTTTTTCTTGGATTACCTTGTATTCCGTTAAACTCAATCTTGTCAGTGAGATCAATTCTCATAAGTGCTCACGTGAGGCACTTGATGAGTGAGATGAGCATTAGTGCTACTTGTGGTAAAGGTAAAGATGACAGGAGCTGAATATAGAAATCATCACTGTGATTATGATATTCAAGAAGACCCTTTAACAGAAAACTGTGGGCATCATAGTTTCAAAATTAAGTACAGATCGAACTCCCTCACCAGTGTTGGATCAGATCAAGATTTACCGACCATAAAAGTTTTAGGTACTGGAGGCACGATTGCTTCAAAAGGTTTAGTTGAGCATCAGACTGCTGGCTATAAAGTCGACTTGACGATAGAAGATCTCATAGATAGTATTCCAGACTTATCTGGTACATGTTACTTGCAGTACGAGCAAGTATTCAATATTGATTCGAAAGAATTCACCTGTGAAGAATTGAATTTGCTTAGAAAGAAGGTTTTGGAGGATTTGGAAGTATGTGATGGGGTTGTAATTACGCATGGCACTGACACAATGGAAGAAACGTCGTTTTTCTTGCAAATTACTATTGATTCTGACAAACCAATAGTGTTATGTGGTTCAATGAGACCGTCGACAGCCATTTCTTCTGACGGTCCAATGAACCTCTATCAAGCTATTGTGATTGCTGCTAATAAAAAGTCCAGAAGGAGAGGAGTTTTAGTGGCGCTAAATGATAGTATTGGCAGTGGATTCTACATCACAAAATCAAACGCTAATTCTTTAGATACTTTCAAATCCATCGGTCAGGGCTATATAGGTAGCTTCGTTAATAATGAGGTCCACTATTATTTCCCCCCAGCAAAGCCCATGTCTCTAAATTGTTTTGATTTAGATGACAATATTTGTTGCTTCCCCGAAGTACTTATCTTCTATGCTCATCAAGGCATGTGTCTCGAATTTATCAAGCACTCAATTGAATTCATTCAACCTCAGGGGGTCGTATTCGCTACTATGGGAGCGGGATCTTTGAGCGATAAAACAAATGCCCTCTTGTACAAGTTATCCAAGAAATATTCGCTTCCAATTGTATATTCTAAGAGATCTATGGATGGAATGGTTCCTAAAGGTGGTCTTCCTACAGTCACAGATTCTGAAGGACACCTCGTTCCGATGCCTTATGCAATTGCAAGTGGCTACTTGAATCCTCAAAAGTCCAGGATACTATTACAATTATGCTTGATTAATAATATGAGCACAGATGAGATAAAAAAAGCCTTCCTGGCTATATACGGGGGATGAAGCAGATTTAAATAGAACTAAGTAGAAAACAATTTACAATTCATGCAAATACAAAATTAAGTATATTAGAACAAAAATAAAAGACTCCTCTCAAGCCTTGTAGGCAGCAGCAACCTTATCCTTACAGGACTCAAGGATCTTCTTTCTCTGAAGTTTCTGTGCAGAGGTGACGAAACCATTCTGAGGAGTCCATTCAGTATCTAAGAGAACAATATTTTGAAGTAATTCAATGCCCTTCAAACCTTGTTCTCTGCCTGTTTGAAGAAGAGATTTCAAGACTGCATTCGTCACCTTCTTATCTTCGCACAAATCTTCTAAATCCTTTGAACTCAATTCGTCTTTAGAATATATCTTTTGTTCTGATAAGTAATTGTGCAAATGATGCTCATTAGGTATTATGATGGCGATTGGCTTAACTTGCGATTGATCAGCGTATACGCATACATTAAGAACATTCGTGTTAGATCTGTACACGGATTCCAACTTTTCCAAAGCAATATATTCTCCGTTCATTGTCTTGACTAGATTCTTCTTACGATCAATGATCTTAAGAGCCCCATTTGAAGTCCATTCCCCAATATCTCCAGTTTTGAACCAACCATCTTCAGTGAAAGCCTCAGAAGTCTCCTTTTCGTTGTGGAAATATTCAGTAGCATTTGCCTTTCCTTTTAGCCAAAGCTCACCTTGATTGTTCTTTGCAAAATAACCCGCGTCAGGAACGTCAACCAACTTTGCAGTTTGAGAACCAACAAGCGTGCCCGCGATACCGTACGTAGGATGGTGATAATCAACGATCGTACCATTGGCTGCAGTTTCTGTCAATCCATAACCTACCAACATGGGCGCAATCAAGGTGGACACAAATTCCTGTGCGTCTATAGATATAGGAGATCCACCGTTCAAAACATATTTCAAGTGACCACCTGTAGCGCTCTTGATTTTCTTAAAGATAATGTCAAAAAGCCCGCCACCCGGAATGTTATAAGCTTTGAACGAAGATTTAAGTTTATATGCTGTCCAAAAGAGCTTTTGAGTCAAATAAGGCTGTTGCTTCACCTTAGCAAATACACCTTTTCTCAATGACTCCCAAACGGCTGCAACACCAACCATGAGATTCGGTTTGAATTCAATTAAATCTGGCTGGCAGTTTCTGCAAGAATCTGCCGTCAATGTTTTAACTGTAGCATACCCAAGACAAGCACCCCAGTAAAAGCCAGTCAATTCAAGAACCAATTCAAAAATATGCGCCAATGGTAAAAATGCTATAAGACGCTCTCCAACCAGACAAATGCCTCTATCTGCTACTGATGTTGTTCCGGCAATAGCCGCAACAATGTTCCCCTGAGTGAGAACAACTCCCTTTGGAGTTCCGGTAGAACCAGAGGTATACATGATACAGGAAAGATCCTCTGGTTTTGCCGACTTTACCTCAATGTCAGAAGCCTCCTTTCCGAGTTCAATACATTCTTCGAACGAAATAAATTTAATGTCTGGTCTGACCTCTAGAATTTTGTCCATTGCCTTCTTTGCGTTTTCGTAAAACTTACCATCCAGACGCTTGTCCTCGGGGTCAATTTTGTCTCCATGAATAATGTACTTGACAGCTTTAGCTTTCTGGAGAGGTTTGATCAATTGATCCAACAACACATTATCAGTAAATACTGCTGCCAGCTCTGTTTCAACCAACGAATGGGTCAATCCCTCTTCTCCTAACGTGTCATAAGCAGTTACGATCGGGATGTTCTGGGTCTGCGTTGCAAGGAAGGTCAACATCCACCTATAAGATGTGCTTGCAAAAATTTGAAGTTTGCTTACTTGTTCAGGTTCCAAACCCAACTTAACCAATCCTTTTCCATACTCACGGGTTAACTTTATAACATTCTGATATGTAATGAAAGAGTAAGGAGAGTACTCATAGTATGTCCACTCCTTCTCTACGCCCTTTGGTGTCTTCTTAAGTTCAGTGTACGTGTTAAGAAACTTTCTGTACCCCATTGCGTTTACCTTGGGCAGCCTCTCAGCACACTCCTCCATATATTCCGAAACTGTTTTACATTTCATTCCTACTGGTCTTTCTAAAGGAGCATCTTTGAACTTAACATTCCTCCTTGGGGCTGTCTCACCAGGGGAAGGTTCGCCTACTGGAACTGTTAAAAGCGCCATGTGTAAAACCCTACTTTATTATATTCTTATGTTATACTCGAGGTAAAATAAAATTTTATGCGTTAGCTATAATTCCTTTTGATTTTATAATTCTGTTTGCTTTGCCTTAACTAAAATCGTCTTAAAGCAACTTAATTAATTCTACTCGGACGGCAATCTTTATTTTTTCTTTAAAAAAAAAAAAAAAATTATATAGATTATAATTTCATTCTACAAATGTATTTATATATTTGCATTCATATGGGAGTTTGGGAAAAAGCACGAATTCCAAGGGCAACTATGAGCTCGAGAAATTTCCTCTATGAGGGGCAATTGTACAATACCACTTCAAATTCACATACTTACGCACTGCTTAACTTTAACGGTCTCTACTATTCCTCTTATGGGAAACTACGATTGTAAACTACGAATGTAAAATTCATATGATACCTACCACGGCGGCTAAGGTCAATATCATACCAAAAACATCTTCGTAATTTCAAATTGAACCCTCCATAATGAACTCTAATGTGGCAGCATATCATCAATCTTTGAAGATAACTTGGCTGCTTATCTCATCTGCGCGTCCACTATCATCACGAATTCCTCGGACATGTCTACAGATGCAAGGTGAGGCGAAACTTTATCTAAAATCAATATCTGACAATGTAGTGAACATTATTCACAAGTGCCAACTTGAGAATCTACATAACCCATTCGGCAAGTTGGACGAGTAGTATCAATTGAGACGTTCTTATACCGTGAAATGTGCAAAGTAGTCCGAACGCTGTTGGGCGAGCGCTGATTCAGTCCTTGTTAAACCCAACAAAAATATGAACTGCATATACGCAATATCTTGATGACCACATCGGTCACTTAGAGCTAGAGAGGGGCAGCCATAATATGGGAAGTATATGCAGACCGCCAAATCCTGGGGCAAGGATGTTGTCGGCGGCTATCGTAATGCATTCGTACACCAGATGTGAGTTGTCTGCGAATTCGGAAAGGCTGCGAAAGGTAATAATTAGGAGGATAATACTATTAAATATATAAGCTAGAAGTACTGCATAAACCAGGAATGTTATGATCTAAACCAATCTTTCTTCAAACCTTAATTCATTATTAATTGGCAAGCCTACAAGCAATCTAAGTAAATTTTCCACAGCAAGTCTTTGCTTGTTCAAACCATTGATAGGCTTGAAACCAGGTTTTGCCAAAGGAGCTTTGAGCCAGTAACTAAGCAAGGTTAAGACAGGATAAAAGTCCTCGTAATTTGATTCAGACTCTTTCTTGTAGGAGACTCTAGAGAAAAATTCAGTCATGACAACCAAGTCGATGATTAATGGGGTTGCTAACAAAGAATCCTCACACACGTTATGAATGGAGATTTTGTTGTGGCCACCCAACATTAATTCTGAATAGTATTCATCCATTGCGACTTTAGAATCTTTGACAGCAGGGATGTATTTGATGACTATACAGTGGTCAATCTTTTTACCTTTTTCGTCATTGTACAAGATTTCGTTGGATTCTATGATGTCGTCAACAACAGACGACTTTGAAATCTCTTTGGATCTGAATTGCTGAGGAGCAGATAAGTTGTACCCATCGTTGTTACCCAAGTGATTATAGGATGCGATGGAAACTGGCCTTATTCCAGCATCGACCAAGAATTGAGCCAACACAGACTTGACTTTGGTTTGACCACTCTTGAAGTCATCTCCTCCAATGAATGACTTGTGCTTCTCGGCCAATTCTATAGCGCCAGGAACAAAGGTATTTTGTGGAGAGCCGTTGATGTAGGGCACCTGTTCCAAGATACATGCGACTGCGAAAATAGTAGAAGGTGATACTTCACTATGATTACTCTTGATCGCGGCGAGTAAATTATCCGCAGTATCATTAACTCCCTTGCTAATGGTAGAGTACCTCTCTGTGTTTGCTGTCCAAAGGACGATAACCTTGTCTAAGTTATTTTCCTTCTTGAAGTTTTTAATGTCGTCTCTTATCTTTTCAACATCCTTCCACTTGTTCTTAACATCAACCTCTCCATCCTCGTGAACATTGAAGACATTGTCTGCACGATCTTTTTGATTTAATGCAATATAGTCGGGGTAATAAATAGATTTCAATGGCTTGATTTCCTTCAAGTAAGGATATAACTGCTTTTGCAAATCAATGTCCAATACTTCTGCTCTCTTGACAGCCTTGTCTAAGGGCATCTTACTTATGTCCCAACCGCCCACGACTATGTCATTAGGATTAAGCATGGGCAAAATAGAGTTGAAAGGAGCATAGACATCATTACCAGATTCATCGACTCCTAATTTCAATGTAGATGATTGAGTAACGGATCCGTAGTAGTTTGGTTTCACAACACCTTCTTTGGTTTCGAAGGAGATGTTATGTTTGTTAGCCAACACAGCTCCACAGAAGGTGGTTCCGTTGTTTCCACCTAATCCAACCAACATCAATCCTGTCTTAGGTACTTTCAAATCCACCTTGAATTCGTAATCAATCGAAGTAGGGGTAACTGAAAAAGTGCCTGCTTCGCCCTTTTCTACCAATGAACTCTCATAGGTAAATTTTGTATGCAATGCATCACTAGTCTTATTAGTTTTTGTAGAGTTAAACAGAATTTTAGAGGCCATTTTAAGTTTTTTTTTGAAAATCTCTATATTTCACAATGGTTATATAAATACTTAAAGAAACAGCGGGAAAGCAGGAATCTGTAGGCATATTTATACTTTTCGTAGTTGCAGCATACACATGAATTTTATCTACAAAGAGAGCTATAACTCCTTAAACACAATTGATTACATAACTCCAAATCAAGTTTTATTGGCTTTCATTGATTCTATTTGTGGATTATTTTGAGACTTGATTCGTTTTGGGAAATGCTCTCCTAATATCCGCCGAGAATTCGGCGAATTGCATAAGCACACACCCCAAAATCAGAATCACATATAGAGAGGCTCCACAAAAAGAAAACAAAGAGCACACAATTCCTGCGTACGGTTTTCAAGCTACCAATCCGAGCTAGTGAAGTTTCAGTACAATCTTTTAAGCAAGTTGAGGGAATTAGCGTTGCTCTGCGACTGATATCATTTGGGAGCAAAGAAGATTACCTAGGGCTTCTTATCCCACTAAAGATCATAAGCCTTCAATTTACTTTTCTGACTGTGGAGAAATTAGTGGTCTAGCAAGATCACTCTAACTTTAAACTATAAACTACAATTCTATTATGGGTTAGTTCAGTATGAGCTCAAATCTATGTTGTTTATCAGAAAGTCATTACAAAACAATTTTGAGGCCACAAAGTACCCGCAAAAGTATAGCTGAAATTTATCAAGCTGACCCATCTAGTATGGTAGCATATTAAATGCAAGACTATCTAGAAAGCTTTAATTTTGAGGAGATGATTGGCTTCTAGTAAATTTACGAGAATCATGTATTTGATACTTTCCGGTGTTTATACCTTTTTTATTTTTTTTTTTTTTTTTCATTCTCTAAAAAAAAAGCTCCTTTGAAGTTTTCTGAGCTTAGAAGACTGAGATTAATTTCCGTGTTTCAAATTTCGAATAGCGTCTTCCCCGTCATCTTCCACGTTTCAAAAAACTAAGAATGCGGACCCTTTAGTGTCGCGAAAACGCGATCCCAAAACAAATCTAAATCGCGCGAACATATGGAACCTGCTTCGCACGCAAGTAATTTACTCTTACTGAAATCATACTTACCGTGTCTACCTAGTTACAATAACCTGCGAAATTTAGCTGAGTGATTCTATACTATTTCGCGAAACCTTTGTCTTGGAAAGGACTTCTGGTTTACGGCACGTATATCAAATCATCTGTCATAGCATTAGGCCATATTCATCGCTAAAAGCGCTCGAATAGTAAGCGATGTCGACAATAGGAAAAGATTGATCTCGTTAAGGTCATTTACTGTTTTAAAATGGCTATTGCGTCGTTTTTTTACGTCTCAGTACGTAGTAATTCTCTCGTCATGAGATTTAAGCGAGAGTTGTGTGCAGGATTGTGCTAGATGGCTGGAGAAAATGCCCATAGAAGAAACGCGTTGGAACCTCTGTTACAAGTTCGTTCACATTGTAACTAAGAGTGGTATTTTTAGCCAGCATTACATCGTGACGAAATTTCGAGATGAAGGTCCAAGCTGCATGAATTTCTGCAGGTATGTGGTCTTAATGCGAAAGAGCCGAGTTATGGTATTGATGCAAAAAAAGATGAAACGTATAAATAAAGTTCTTTACTCACACATTTCGTGGTACTACATCAGGACATTTCAACTGGTAGGAGGTATTGCTTGATAAAAGCCATAGGAGAAACCCACTTTATCTCGAACGATACTTTCCCATAGGGAACACTCGAAGACAAACATCCAACTATATTCTTTCCTTTAAAGTATTTACAAGATTCACTCATTTAAATTTTCAAATACTAGCACGACGATGACAATGACGAGTATGAGCATGATTTTATTAACCTGCCTTTGTTTCTTCAAAGAAGCGATGGCTGCCTATGATAGTTCTTCGAAGTCGAATATTGCTGTTTATTGGGGTCAAAACTCTGGCCTGACGCAAGGTAGGTTGCTGGAATACTGTACTGATGATGTAGACATTGTGCTCTTATCATTCATGACAGCCTTTCCCAATAACCTCGCTTTGAATTTTGCTAACCAATGTGGGGGGTCATCTTTCTCAGATGGCTTGCTTCATTGTTCTACAATAGGTGAAGACATCAAGACTTGTCAAAAGAGTGGTACTAAGGTATTGCTTTCCTTAGGTGGAGCTAGTGGAAGTTACGGTTTTAGCTCTGATTCTGATGCGGAGGATTTCGCCGAAACATTGTGGAATAAGTTTGGTGGAGGTAGCGACGATGAGAGACCATTCGATGATGCAAAAGTTGATGGCTTTGACTTCGATATCGAGAACAATAACGATGTGGGATATGCTGCATTATCTACAAAGTTGAGAGAATATTTCGCAAAAGACTCTTCAAAAGAATATTACATATCCGCGGCGCCTCAATGTCCATACCCTGATGCATCTGTCGGGGATCTACTCAGCAATGCAGACGTCGATTTTGTCTTCATTCAATTTTACAATAACTATTGTAGTTTGGGCTCCAGTTTTAATTTTGATACATGGCAAGACTATGCTTCCAACACATCGCCTAATAAGAACACGAAATTATTCGTTGGATTGCCAGGTGCTCAAAGCTCTGCTGGGTCTGGCTACGTTCTGGCTTCCACTGTGGAAAAATATATATCTGAGATTTATTCTAGCGCCAATTTTGCCGGTATTTCCTTGTGGGATGCATCGTCCTCATTTTCGAACGTTGATTCATCAGGGAAAAGTTTTGTTGAACAAATGAAAGACATTCTTACATCTTCTTCGTCGAATGATGACAAGCTGACTACTTCTAGCTCATACATTCAAGAGAGCTCAAGTTCAAGCACTGAAACAAGCAATATTGAAGCGGCATCCACGAGCTCTGCTTCCTCCTCCTCTCTGGTGTTTAGCCCTTCGTTGTCCTCCTTAGAGGCTGTTCTGACCTCTTATGAGGACTCCTCATATGCTCCAGGTACATTATCCTCGGTCATTGTTAGCAGCGCCAGAACGCTGCAAGAGACAAGCAGTGCTTTCACTTCTAGCATTGCTGATTATACCCCTTCAGAACAACAAAAAAAGATATTAACAGTGTATACCCATCCCATCGTCTACAACAGAGTGACGATGACTCAGACTATCGAAATTACTTCGACTGTATATGGAATCTCTCCTAATTAATGAAATAATATGTTTATGTCATTCTGAGAAAATTTGTAAATTTTCGCAGCTAATTCGTAAAATCGTTAAAGGTAGTCACTTATGCCAGTGCCTAATGTTTCGATTACACAAATCATACACGCAATTCAGGTTAAATCAACGTGCGAAATATCTTGAAAGCAAGTTTCGTTTATCTTCTATAATGTATATATTCTAATGATCTAAGTGTAGCATAAAGCCTTTTTCATTTGCAATTCAACGTCTAATCCTTTGAGTAAGCTTCGTGCCATAAAATTCATATAATATGCCTCTACCTTTCCTCCGGACCAGCTTGACAAGTTAAATAGTTCCCCGTCCTGGAACTTGAGCTCTGAAAGACACACATGTATAAGAGGAATATTCAAGGAGTCAGCAAGACTGACAGCATGCAGGGTCAATGTACGAGGAGAGAAAAGAAACATGAATGTCTTCTCTACCTCCAGTGACTGGCGAAAATGCAGGTGATAAATACCTGCAAGTTCTCGGATAGTTTTTGCTCCAATCTTTGCATCATGATTTTTACATTGTACCAAGATATTAACATCAGTAGTTATAGAAAAATGGCTATTCTTTGACAGCTCTTGTTTCCTTGCTTGATACTCTACAGATTTTTTGACTAGTGGTTGAATCAAGCCAAATTGCAGACGCGTTGCCGTAATCTTTGATTTCTTCAGATTCTCCCAGAAAAATGATAAATCCCAATTACCGTGAATATCCACTCCCTCATCAAAAGCACCACCTTTTCGTTTCAAATTATATCCATGCAAAGAATGTATCAAATGCTTTTTAGTTAAAAGTTCATAAAATGTACCTCGAAAAACGGTTGAGCCTATATCTAGTGATTTGAACCGACAATAATCAAGGTATTCCTGACACGACTGACAACCTAAGGGCGAAGACTTATGTAGAGATCTTATGCCTTTACTTATAACAATGTTTTTCTTCATTAATCTTCTGGTCGACTCCACTCTAAGTGTTCATGCATATGGACCATATGATGATGAATTCGAAAAATGAGAATCTCAATTACCTATCGACTACATAACGAAATATGAGATCACATTTGATAGGATCCTTTATTTGCTTTTACTTGTTCCATTTAAAGTGGGTCGTCAGTGAAGATATTCTGCTCTATGCTGAAAGCGTTGATAATGCATTCAAAGTAGAAATTGGAACTATTAACTACGATCGCCTTGCGGGTGCAGCTAATTTCTCAAGGACTGATGCGCCCTTCCAGCTAGACGAGTACTGCATTGGCACAAGCATAGAACCGTGCTATGTTTGCGGGATGCTTTCGGATGATATATTGAAAGAGAGGCTGGTGACGCTTCATCTTGCGTCAGACAAAAGTGTAGACTACATATCGCTAGGTCCTAAAGATACTAAAGACGTAAAGATAGTTCCGAATGCCAAAGCCCCTAGCCCAATTTTCGAGGTTAGAGAGACGGCAGATCCCGAAAAGACTCCACTGGATGTCAATTCTAAGCAAAAGTCATGGATTCAGCAGAATTGGATATACATTGTCCCACCCTTACTAATAATATTCTTCTTACTCCCTGAAGAAGAAGCAAAGTGAGCTCTTTGTCTCCTTCTTGGCCTACACTCCAACACTACAATACTCAATTGAATGTTTTATAACCGTATTCACTTCGCTTCTTGGGTTGATTAATAGAGACATCTATAGTACTGCATATACACCAACAGTAAATAAACGACAATGTCGCATAAATATCGTAAAGAAAAGAACAACCTTAGGACGGGTAACGAGATGAGTCCATTTGGCCAATCATAGAGCGAGAATTCTTTTTATGGCGTTTAATAATTGAAAGATAGTAACAGGTTAATAAGCACCAAAAAAAGTGACACAAAAGTATAATTTATAGGTCTTTAGTTGTTGGCTAGTCTATTGAATAGATTATAGATTGAAGGTTTTCTCCAAACTTTATTAATATAGTAGCAGGCCATATAGAACAAGATTGAAGCAATGTTGGCTGTTAAATCATCTATATACAGAACGTCTAGACGTTTATTAAGCGGAACTAGCAGGGCGCTTAAAGAAGTCAATGTTACCATCGATGGAAGAACCGTTTCTATTGAAGCAGGATCTTCGATTATTCAGGCTGCCGATAAGGCAGGAGTAATGATTCCTCGTTACTGTTATCATGATAAGTTAGCCATTGCAGGTAACTGCCGTATGTGCTTGGTCGACGTGGAAAGGATGCCAAAATTGATTGCATCCTGCGCTGTCCCAGTCCAGGATGGGATGGTTGTTCACACAGATTCGGAAAGAATCAAGCACTCAAGAGAGGCAGTTACAGAGATGCTTTTGGAGAATCACCCATTGGATTGCCCAATCTGTGACCAAGGTGGAGAGTGTGACTTGCAAGAACAATCCAATAGATACGGATCTGATAGAGGTAGATTTAAAGAATTGGTTGGAAAAAGAGCTGTGGAAAATAAGGCCATCGGACCTCTTGTTAAGACCTCAATGAATCGTTGTATTCATTGCACGAGATGTTTCAGATTCATGAACGATATTGCAGGTGCACCAGAGCTCGGAAGTGCTGGCCGTGGTAATGACATGCAGATCGGAACTTACATAGAAAGAAACATTAATTCAGAATTGTCTGGAAACATTATAGATTTGTGTCCTGTCGGTGCTTTGACATCTAAGCCATACGCCTTCAGAGCTAGGCCCTGGGAGCTTAAGAGGACTGAAACTATCGATGTGATGGATGCTCTTGGTTCTAATGTTAGAGTTGATACCAGAGGTATTGAGGTGATGAGAGTATTACCAAGATTGAACGATGAGATCAACGAAGAATGGATCAGTGATAAGTCCAGATTTGCTTGTGATGGTTTAAAGACTCAAAGACTCACTCATCCATTGGTAAGAGTCGGTGATAGATTTGAAACCGCTACCTGGGATGAAGCATTATCCACGATAGCTGCATCATTCGCAAAGAAGAAGCCACAGGGCAATGAAATCAAAGCAATTGCAGGTGCTTTGGCGGATGTTGAATCAATGACCTTATTGAAGGAATTGGTAAATACATTGGGATCAGAGAATGTCGATACTGATGTTGCACAGGCTATCGATGCACATGGTTTTGATGTGAGAGCCAACTATGTGTTTAATTCAACAGTTGACGGTATCGAAGACGCAGATCAAATCTTGCTTGTGGGAACGAACCCTAGGCATGAGGCAGCTGTTTTGAACGCTAGAATCAGGAAAGTTTGGTTGAGATCTAACCTAGAAATTGCGCAGGTTGGTGCTGAATTCGAGTCCACATTTGATGTAGAACATTTAGGAAAAGATGCTAAGTCATTGGATGCTGCATTGAAGGGAGAATATGGTAAGAAGTTGTCCTCCGCTAAAAAACCCCTTATAATTGTAGGATCGGGTGTTGCTGACTCAGACGATGCCAAGGCAATCTACAAATTGGTCGGTGAGTATGCATCCAAGAACTCCAACTTCAATACACCAGATTGGAATGGTGTCAATTTATTGCATCGTGAAGCTTCTCGTGCCGGTGCTTTGGATATTGGTTTTAGCATTTCAGATCCTGAGATTAAGAAGGTAAAGCCAAAGTTCATTTACTTGTTAGGAGCTGATGAGATCAAAGGAAAAGAGATTCCAAAGGATGCATTTGTTGTCTATCAAGGACACCATGGAGATGTGGGTGCTTCCTATGCGGATGTTATTCTACCAGGCTCCGCATACACTGAGAAATCGGCTACATATGTGAATACCGAAGGAAGGGCGCAAAGTACTAGAGCTGCAACGAATCCACCAGGAGCCGCACGTGAAGATTGGAAGATTTTGAGAGCATTATCTGAATACTTGAATGCTCCATTACCATATGATGATTTGTATCAGGTGAGATTGAGATTGAACGAGATTGCACCACATTTAGTAAGGCATGATGTAGTAGAAACCGTTTCTCAAGATATTGCCAAGATCGGATTTGAAGATTTGAGTCACAGGAACAAGGGAGCTTCTATTATCGGAGTTCCTTTGAAGAATCCTATTGATAATTTCTATTTCACTGACGTCATTTCAAGATCATCACCAACAATGGCAAAATGTGTTTCATCATTTGGGGCAAAAGTTGATAAAATTACAGATACTGCTCCTACGGTTGATTTTTAAGTACCATGCAATTTGCATATCTGAGATACTATACTATTTTGCATCAAAAGAAGTTTGATTTCAATATCTTCTTATCTATACTGTTACAATTTGAATACTAAGAAGTTTTAAATAAGTAAATACAAGTTTTCCTATTAATGGTGGACAAATTATGTAAAATCATTTAATGGATTTAAAGAAGACAAACATCATGCTGGACTTTGTTCTTTAAAACTTGAACGTCTTCTTTGTTTTGCTCTCGTCTTTCTTTGTGGGATTGATTGCAGATTTTTCGTTTGAGGAAGCATCTTTAGGTTTCTTTAGATCATACTTTAATTCATTTTTGATTAAGCCGTTATCTTCTTCATCCTTTTCCTCTGCCACCACCGTGTATAAGGAGCGATGTTCAGAGCTAGACACATCTTCACCAGTACTTCTATAATTAGCTCCATATTCAGTTATTGGTACAGAATTGGACTCATTTTCCTGCCTCGATGAGCCATTCACAATTTCAGGCATATTTTCGTCATTATCATTTTCCCCTTCCGACTCGATTTCATCATCATCATCATCATCATCATCTTCTTCTTCTTCTGAGGATTCAACTTCTATTAGGGCACCCCAATGATCCCCAGAGACCACATATTCGTTTGAAGCTCTAGATGATGCATGTGGTTCCTTATAGCCGGTGTTAGTATACTCTTCATCGATGCCCGGTATAATCAATTCTTCGTATGCTGGTGGTTTTCCCATCTCAATCATGATATTGAGCCAGGGAGGTGGAATTGAATAATCATCGCTGGGAAGACCTAATGCATTCCTTAAATCCTTAGAGACAACACCAGGTTTGTATTTCTCGATCTCTTGCTCAAGCGGGTCCGTCAACTCCTTCCCCTCGAAATATAAGTCCCCAAAACCCAACATTCTAGGCTTTGTCTGGTGAAGATAAAAAGCATTGTGCAACTTCTGATAATCAATATCTAGTTGGCCCATTTTTGGTTGAACTTTTTCTCTCTGTTGTTGTCTAAGTGTTCGGGATTCCACGTTTCTCATGTCTTGAATGCCAGTGTCTTTGATGAATGCTGGTAGCTCGAACGGGGGTCTTTCGATTCCTCTTCGGGATGATAAATAATCCCTTTTTGACAGCCAGTGACTAGGAACCTGAACAACATTGGGTTGAGATTTAAGGTAAACCAAGAAAAATGGATCTCTTGAATCAGAATCGTACCATTCAACTACCTGTGGCACCGAGGTTGATGCTTTTAATGTTGCGAGAGGAACCTTGTTTCTCAATCTTTCACGTCGTTTAGACGTCTCATTCGATTTATTTATGCTCTCATCTGCCTCATCGGATTCGTCTTCATAGGTCTCTTCAGCTTGATGTTCAATTTCTTCTTCTTTTCGCGTCAATGCTTTTGAAATTGTTATAGCATCATTCTCATTAGCAGTGAACCTTTTAAATACATCTTCATATTGGGATAGCAATGTTCCATCCGTCGGTATTGAATTTTCTATATCCTGCGAGTCTGGCTCATTTTCGTTGCGCTGAGAACTGGATACGTTTTCAGAGTCTTGTGGGTTTGGACCATTCTTTGCTGGTTGATTGAGCAGCGACTCAAGCTTCCTGAGCTTGGACCTTTCTCTCCTGATTTGGTTCTTAGATCGTTTGCTGCTGGCCATAATTCTAAGGTTTTGATGGCATGATGCTGAAGCCATCGATATCAAAAAAGAATTACACAAAATCAGTGAAATCTATCCAAGAAATGCTACGATGCTTTTATTGCAACTTGTATACTATTTAGCTAGCTTTTGTTCAAGGGCCTTTAGTTTCAAAGAGATGTCATCAATCTTGGAATTCATATCCTTTTCATCCTCATCGATCTGATGTAGAAGTTCCGTAAGTGTGTGTTCCATTTCATGGGCAATGTCGAACACGGACCCAACCTTTTTATTATTGATACTCAAATCTCCTTCACTGGTATCCTTCAGACTGTTGGGATTATTATCTTTGGCTTTTTCGTTTCTTTCTCCAATTGCGTTATCATGTATATGAGGTGTGTCAAGTCCTGGAATTACAGGCGGCGAAATGGCGCCTGCGTTTGATTTCTCTGAAGAGACAGACATTCTAAACGTTTAAAGTATATTTACACCTTCAGATACTGGGATTTACTTGAAGGTATACCCATACGATTCAGGACTGATTTCCTTGTGTAAGCGATAACTATTCCACTTAATATTTCTTTGTCGCGACAACTAATTTCGTAATTCCAATTGAACAGGTTGGTCATACATGTTATATCTACTTTGGAAACTATCTGTAGTTGTCTTGATCACTCATATAGGAGAAGTTTATGGATTGAAATTGGATAAGCCTTATGTTTGTCGAGTGAATTACTTCAATGCCAACATTCCCAAAAGCATTGCCAATGATCTCGTGCACAAGAACCATTATCGTGAAAGCAATGGCACATTCGAAATAATGCAGTTGAAGGGCTCAGAAAGGCCGATAGATTACCTTTGCTTTTTGCCCAATATTAATATAGGAGGTGCTATCGAGGAGGGAAATGAGAGTGAGTTGTCGATGGATACTGATAGGCGAAATGCAATCATTGCCAGAGGAGTTAAGAGTATTAATGAAACGTTTTGGAAAAAGGAATGCTTGTTTGTTTACGGCTTGAATGGGGGCTACTGGACCTTTGGATATTGTTTTGGTGACAGAATCATTCAATTCCATGAGGCTATTGAGAACTTCATTTCGGGTGATCATAGGCCTGAGTACCCAAACCATGTGTATTTGCTTGGAAAGTTTCTGGGAACCACTTCAGAGAAGGGATTCCAAAACAATGCAGAATGGAATAAACAATATCTAAAGGAAGAAGATTTTACATATCACAAGACAGCGCTCCCAAATTCACATTTGCAGCCTTCGAAATCTCAATCTCCTCTTCTCATGCATTCATTAAAGGGTGGTGGCATTTGCGACCTTACACGTAAGCCAAGGTCAATCGATGTCTTTTACGTTTGTGATCCCACACGTCTTAAGGCGGCTGAAATTATCGACGTCGAGGAAGTAAGGACTTGCACTTATAGAATGACCATTAGTGTCCCAGAGCTATGTCAAATCGAAGAGTTGAAGCCTATAGACATAAGCGAGCGAAGCGTGGATATTGACTGCAAGCTGATAGATCCGAATGCACCGGATGCGAATGGTAGCACTGACATTAGCTTAGAAGACTTTCAATCGTACGAGGATCTACCAGTTCAGAGAGACTCATTGTTCCCATTGAAAAAATTCACTAAAATAACACCTACAGATTATTCCTTAGTTCCCTTGGGAAATGGCATTTTCGTAGGTTCCACTAAGAGTCCAATATATGATAACGATTATTTGAATTATCGTCATATCATGATCTGCAGCGACTATACGGAATCGCCTAATGACCTTATTAGAAGCCTAGGGAGCACACTTCATCATACTGTAGGAACGAAGTTGTTTTCTCCTCTCAGCATTAATGATCAGCAGGACCTACTTTCTTGGAACGATACTTTTGTCATATGGTTTGAACTTTACGACTTTTCGGGAAGTTTGAGATCGTTGGCTAAGATTGCCAGACCCGAAAAAAAGGAGCGGGTTCTTGACATTCAAATAGTCGATCCAGAAACAATGCTAGATCAGGATGGAGATCTGGTCCCGGTTTCGAAGTATACTAATTCAAGAATATCTTACAATTTTGAGTCGTTCGTCAAAAATGGAGTTATTAGAGCCATCAACAAAAAAGATGATAAAGAGATCACTAGTAGTACTCCATATTCTGAGAATGAGAGTTTATTATCAAGCACTTTAGGGGTTCCTAAATCATCTGTTACGCCCACAAAGAAAAAAGAGATATTGGAGATAGTTGCTAGCAGACTTGGGCTCGAAAATACTGATTTACTTATTGACATTTTTGATGATTTGCATTTGGATATAGATTTCAACCACGTATAGATTCCTTTAATAGCATTTAAAGTATCTGAATTTCTCGCGCGTAAATTTCAGCATAGACGATATGAGAAACGATGGTGAGACTATGGCCATCATCTCATGAATAATCCAGAAACTACAAAATTGGAAAAACGGAAGGAGAATCATAGTGAATGAGATTATTGGTAAATTTTGGCGGCAGAGACTTCTTGAGAACGTCATGTCTGAGGCAATATAGGGAACTCTCTTTTTTAAGAAAACTCTTGAAGTTGGATGGAAAGAATTCAGATTCGGACAGAAAAGTGCATAACTGGGATGAATCACCATACGAGGATATAAGGACACGAGCAGCCTACATACGGACTAGAGCTTTATGCCCCGTAACGAAGCAATCTGTGAATTATGTATGTCCGCACTCGGGTATTCCTACTCATCATTCAGAGGAGGCTTGGAAGAATGATGAAGAATATCATTCCAAGAAAAAGTATGAACTATTGAAAAAGGTCAATCTATACGAACATGATTTGAGGTCTGGAAGGGAATTTCATGAATTTGTTTTCCCTGGTGAGCAGGAACGAGATGCTGCCTTAAGCATGAGTTCGTGGGATACATTTTTTTATACAAGAGATTTCAATCCCATGAATACGGAATTCAACTTAGCAGCCGCAACTAAAGTATTGACGTATCCAATAACTATTGGATCAATCATGTATCAGTTCTCACCTTACGCATTAGAACCCGCGGGTCCGGTGACTTTGGAGGGTCTTAGATCTCTCGCAGCTTTGCGCTATACATTGTACCCACCCTATAGTAAGAATAAACCTACAGTTCACTATAAGGAGAGACCCATGAGAATATTTATCGTGGGTGCAAAGATGGAAGGAATGCTTCCTGGTTACGTCTGGAAACAATTTGGATATCTTTTCCCAGAAACAAACTTCGAGATCCATTTTATTGGACCCGAGTGTTACTTCGATCCTGCTACGAGAACCTTCACTTCAACCGATCAACCTCATGGGCGTGCATTAGTAGTTAGATACGATGAGCAAATAACTTTGCATTATCACTCTCATTTCTTCCATGAGGTGTATGACTTCGGTGATTTGTTTCCTTTCGATCCTTACTTGGATATTTTTTTCCTTTTCCACCCAGGTTTCATGACGGCCGATGAAGTTCACTGGGAGAAGTCACTCAAGGGTCTTTTAGACTCTAAATGTGCAGTTTATGTCACGGGATACCATCAGGATGATATAAAAAGGGAAATGAACTGGCTCAAAAATCACGCTTTATCCAATGAAATGGATATTTTGATGAAAGAAACCAAGAATGTTTTCGGATCAACCAAACTCGATCTTGTTGATTCAAATCCTACTGAGATCTTTCAAGCGAATAGTGAGATCTTTGGCTTCAGAGGCAAGAGATATCATGCAATTAAAACTTAACCTAGCCTGTAGATATATAATCTTGTACATATTCTAATAGTCACGTGCAACCAACTTTAAGCGAATATCAATGATCATCAAAGAGAGACGTACTTACTTCAATAAAGATGGATGAGCCATTCGAAATCGTCTTTGATGTTGAGGAAATCAATACTCCTGTCAATTACGTTTCTCATCTTTTAGGGAAAAATAGTTGTAGAGTTACGTTCAGACACACGATAGGGGACATCAAACAGCTGATATGGAGAAACTCTGAGGAATTCTCTTTGAAGCCCATATTTTTGACGATAAACTATAAGGGAAGAAAGTTGTATGATAGCGAGATAATTGGATCCGTAATTAATGGAGATGTTTTATTACTGGAGAATAATACAAGGGATTTCAAGCTTATAATCGATTATGAACTTTTCAACTCACCATCAATTCCCAAAGCCGATCCCATTGCTGAATACTTTGATATTAATATTTACTACGGAGAAAACAAATTCATGATGCGAGAATGCTTAGGTACGGAATTGAGAACCTTAAAGGAAGCTACTCTCAATAAGTACAAGAATATTGGGACGAATCTTGAGTGTATCATTTTAAAGCATGACAAAACTGGGGAGGAGCTCGATAATAATGATCTTAAGCTTTCAGACGTATTAAAGTTGGACGTTACTCCCTTATACCCTGTGAACTTTTATGCATTGCGCTCAATTCCGCGATCGATAACTGATTTTAGTATTAAATTGAATTCGTTGAAACCAAGTATTTTGCCCCAGAATGCCATTTTCGAGATTAATCAGTATACGAGATTAATTGATTTGAAGTCGGAAATCTTTGAGAGGCTTAATAACGAGAGACAGCAACCAATCAATCCTAAACATATTAATCTTTATTATGAATCTCACCTTCTTCCCAGTACGCCTGAGAATGATGGGAAGCATCTTTATGAATTACTTCTACTTAATGACAATATCTTGAAGGAGGAAAATTGCTTAATACCTATCACATTGGATATCAATGCAAACGCAAGCAGCGATAGTGATTTTCACGGCGGGCGGGCCCCCCCGAGTGTGTCAAGTGATATCATACCTGGACCACCAAGGGCTTCGTCTTCAATTCATTCTGATATCACTCCAGTTCAGGGAACACGCATTGTTCTACAGAATGGAAACCGATGGGAGCTTCACGGTGAGGCGTTCGAAATGATAGATCAGGTTGCAAATATTGTAGATGATCGAACTCCTAATAAGCTTCTTATTAATCAATCAGATCTATCGTCTGTTCAATACGTCTTCTCTACAGTACAGCCTCAAAGCCAGAAAGAGATCTTTGTTTCTTTGAATTCATCGCAATGCATTATAGCACAAGAGGGAAGCAACGAATCATATGTATTACTCAGTCCTTCTGGTATGGCAAAATTGAATAATGCCATACGGATGCCAAACGGCGAACCATTAATACAAAGCGTACGATTGATCAGAAACAATGACTGGAGACAACCAAGCAATACAACCAACGAGCAGGATATGAATGTTAGCCGAAATGCCTCAGATGGTAGCCCTAATGGCAGCATTGAGATTCTTAGAGAGGAGGCAGGAAATGTGAGGCCGAATGCACATTTACGTAGGAATTTATTTGCGGGCATCTTGCAAAGGGTTTTACAATTTCTCAGAGCTAGTCTTAGAACGAGCATCAGGTATTTGGCCTTGTTCTACTTCACAAGAAGCCATGTGATTATAATTTTCTTCTGGAAGGTCATCTTACTTTACTCTTTGATTTTTTCCATACTCTATGTCACTTTAATAGATGGTGCCCGCGCTGCTAATTTTATTGAGCGTTTGGTCTCTCCAGGCACTGTGAATGGTCATTTGAATACTTATCAAAGGGTTTTATTAAGGCTTGCTAGGATTTTGAGAACATCGAGCGATTCATTTCAAGAGTTTTTGGGATCTGTTAGTTTGCAAGTTATACAAATATGTGTCGATCGCCCAAGGGACCATGTGTATGTTGTCGACGATAAGTTTGTAATGGAGAATATCATGCATATGCTAACAAGTTCATTTTCAAATTTTTGGAAAGATACACTCCTCATGATCCTTACAATCATTCCACCAATGCGTGAGAGAGTGTCGCTAGAGTTGGAAAAATGGCGTTCAGAGGACTTGGCAGTATTACTCCATGATCTAAGTCTATACCACGAGTCTGTTCTAGATCGCGTGATCCAAAAAGATCGAGTGAGTCGAGAACAGGCAGAAAACAATGTCACTAACTACGTCGGTGTAAATTGTACCACGTTTTGCGAGAGGAAAAATTCATCACTCTCCTCATATGAGGAAGATGAAAACAAATACTCACACGCGATCGAAATATTCTTGAAATTAAGGGCGCTAAGAAAATCTCTTGTCTCCAGCGAACATCTGAGAGTATTTCTGAGTCCAGAAGTCCTTCAGTCCGCTACTGAAGAAAACAATAATATGTAATAAGGCAAAGAACAAACTGGGAGTTCTATATCCCTTCGAAGTCGCCTGAGCTTATTTGTATAGCAAATTCAGTTCACTACAGTATTTAGATATGACCAATAAAAACGATGCATTAAACAATCACTTTCGTTGCCATTTACCAACATGGCTTCTAGATTCACAGGATTTCAATGATCATTGAGGTTATTGGGACAGAGGTGTTCGTAAACTAAATCGCGGGAAGCGCGATTCGTGTATTTGTTTACAAACACTTCTGTCCCAATAGAGAAAGCATCCTAACGATTCTAGTAGTTTGAAGCAAAACTGCTATTATCATGAATGCAATTAGAGATATGTTTCCGCGTTCTCATAGGTCAATGTGATTCTCAATTGCAAAAATTTCAATTGTGAGCTGAGGAGAAAATTTTCGAGCGGTATAAATATTTGACGATTCCAACCTACCTACGTTCATATAAAACTATTAAGCTTCTAACCGCAAGTCTTTCGTTACTAATAATTAAAATGCAATTCACTACTATCGCTTTATTCACTGCTGCTGCCGTTGCCGTCAACGCTGGTACTGTCACTGAGGTCGAGACCGAATCTACTTTGGTCACCATCACTGACTGTGAGAGCACTGTCACCGAGTGCCCAGCTCACTCCACTTCTGCTGCTAACACCACCGCTCCTATCTCTACTTACGAGGGTGCCGCTGCTGCTAAGGGTCAATACGCCGCTGGTTTCGCTGCTGTTGCCGCTGGTGCTTTGTTAGCTATGTAATTTGATTAGAGTTGTATAGACAGCAAATCATAATGTACATTAGTGGAGAAGAAAAGTTTTTTTAAATGTAGATTGCGAAGTAGAAAACTTCATGGCATCCGATGAGCAGAAGGCGTTTTATTACGCTGTATTTCTGGCTATTATGAAGGTCCCTAAGGGAAGGGTTACTTCTTACGGTAGGTCAACTTATTACTGGTGTGTGAATTTTGAGCTAATATCGTTTAGGGCATATTGCATATTTAATTGGTAAACCACGTAATTCGAGGCAAGTAGGACAAACCTTAAAGCACCTCAAATTGATCATAAGAACTTTGCGAGAAGGTGTAGACGATGAAACTTTAAGGGATATAGAGAGATTTGAAGAACTTCCCTGGTGGAGAATAGTGCTGTCTTCTGGACGGATATCCCCTAGGGAGCACTCGAATGGGCAGATTGAACAAGCGCGAAAACTACGGGAGGAAGATATAGAGGTTCTGATGATGTATTCAATTGATCTTGAAATCTTCGGTTGGTTTCCAGAAGAAATAGAGTAATAATTGGGTCTTTTTAAAACTATGTACATGATTTTCTACCCTCTAAACACTCTTTTAATAGTCACTATGAAGTTAAAATTTTTTGATTTCTATGTTAAATTGTATCTCCAAGAGATCCAGTCCTTTTTTTGTTATTTTTGGCTTCTTTGCCTCTCCTGGTGCTTCTCCTTCGATCACTATCATTTACATTGACTTTATGCATTTCTTTTTGTACTCGAGCAGTTTCTTCCTCCCACCATTTGGCAAATTTTTGTTCTTGTTGAATGTCTTGCAAAGTTTTTCTCAGTTCTTCTGTCCTTTCTTGAGAAGATTTCCACAGAATATGTTCCGCTGTTCTCCTAAAGGTCTGCGAACTGCTATCCTTAGATGCCTTTCCCAATACAGGTAAGTTTTCTATAAATGGAGAAACTACTGCATTTCCTTTGGCACTATCCCATGGATTAGAACTTTTGATAGGACTTTCCCGACTAGGTTGAACGAGTGGCATACTTCGTTCCTCAAGTGCTATCTTTTTTCGTTCTCTCTGAGATAAACGCAAAGAAGGTCCAATCTTGGCTTTTGACTTCTTCTGGACCATTGCAGAGGAATCAGCAACCGAACATCCTAAAATCGGTTGGTTCTTGGAAGAGTCCGAAGAAGAGCTTCTATCGAGGTGACAAGAAACTATATTCGTACCAAGAATCGCAAAGCCACTACTGGTGTCGTTAGTACTGTTTGCATGAACAAAGGAAGAATCATCTTCCTCCTTACCCAGATATCTTGTGCCTTCAGAAATTACTGTCGTTTGATTATTTGAATCAAGTTGCTGCTTCTGTGCGTTCACTTTAGTCTTATAAGCATATTGTGATTTGTTAAGAATTGATGCATCATTCTTTAGATTACTTTCACCCACCTCTTCTGATTCATCTATCGTCTCCTCTGTAGCGTTGCCCATTTCAGCATTAAGTCTTCTCAAGTCCAGGAGCTCCTCGTGAATAGTTGCAGTTGATATACTCTTACCTCTAGATTCTTTTCTCTTATTAAAAGAGTTTCGGCCTTTGTTCAGCTTCAAATCTACAAGAGGTTCTATTCTTCGGAAGCCTTTTTTGTCTGAGTTGAAGAGGTCATTAAAATGACCTATCTTTTCCATGAAACAATCAATTAATGTATTTGAATTCTGATACCACCAAGAAATCACGTCGAGGCCCTTACACTCCTCAACTCCTTCAAGGTTTTGAGATAATTTTCCTTTGTGAAAAAATGATAAAAGAATCTCCAATCTCTTTAAGACCGAGTGAGGAATATCTCTGAATGCTTGATCGATCATTATCAAGTCTAGATTATTATACACAAACCAGCTACAAGCAAGAAAAAGCTTGTGGGCCGAAAGATGCTCCGCATAAGTCAATAAAATTAAAACGTTGTCAAGTGTGACCAAATTCTTCAATGCTAATTGACAAATATCTTTCAACTCATAAAGCAAGTGTTCATTCGAAAACTCAAGTATTTTGAGTACATTTTCCATAAAATCCCAGAGGCTTAGACTCTCCAACTCAGTTCCTTCGAAGATCTTGAGATCGTCAACTCCATACAAGTGTCTCAAGACTACCATGAATTGTCCGATACTCAAGTCCTCATACGTTAGAGTGAATCTGTCCGAACTGTTTTCCCATCTCAGGGAGAACAATGTTTCATAGTACGCCGATCTTGAAAGTAGCATGTAAGAATGACAGTTTAAAGTTCCATTTTTGAGTTTCACTGTAATATCACCCACATTAATTTCTTGTAGCATTAAGGCAGCAATTCTTGATTGAAATTTACCACTGGTACTAGCAGTCAATTTAAACGTATTCACATAATAATTTAAATCACTGATCACTTTTTTTTTTTCTTTAGTACCCAATTCACCCAAATCCAACTCATTGATCAAATCAACGGGAAAACTGGAATAAATTTGATGCACAAATAGAAGAAATGCTTTCAAGTTGACTTCGGATTTAATGCTTAAGATACGTTTCACATTGTCCCATTTACAGCAAAATCCTTCTTCTGTAACATACTCTTCATCAGGAGCAAGATCAATTATCTTCGCAAAGAGACTCGATTTGGCAATAAAAATTGCTTTGTGAAAGCCAATTTCAAACGATGGAAAATGACTTAGTGTTATGAAACTATCATAGAATACCCTTGTAGGAAATAAATCCATGTAGTGTTTAACGGCATTCATGTCATCAAACCGAAAGATTTCTTTCAATAACAGTTTTCCAGAGGGGCGAAAAAACGTATCAGCAAACAGTGGTCCTGTTACCCCATTTAATGAATATCTTTCATCGTGCATTATCTTCAAGCGGTCATAGTGCTCGAAGGAATTTTGCTCCGTAATCTCGTCATCCATTTCATGCACAAGAATCCCAGTTCTTTCAATACTCAAAATATAGTCAGTTTCATTATGATTTGCACCTTTATTAGCATCCAAGCAATTAGCAATATAAGTTTGTCGATTCGTCTCTTTCAGCAAAAGTTGTTCCTGTTTTCTAAATGCACTTTTCTGAGAGAAAGGGCTGAGATAAGAAATATCAATAAGAGAATAATTTTTTGATAACTCCATGGGCATCACATCTATTTCATCCCTTATCAAAGCAAACGACAAGAAATTGTCATCACAAGAAACCCTGTTCACCCGATTTATAGATTCTAATCTTCGAAACTTATTTTTGATGGATGGCAAAGGTATAATGCCCTCAGACATCGACTTTCTAGTGCTACTATAAGATTTTGCCAAATCTTTAATGAATGTTGAACCATTCCTGGTGCAAAGAATGATCGACCCATCGCAAGAGACATCAATGTCTGTCACTTTCATATCTTTATCGAAGGATCGCCATAAACTAGTATACTTCACATTCTTAAATGCCCTGCCCGAAGACTGCTCCATTTGTACGTTTAAGTTGAAACCTAACACATCGCCATTATTAAGTAATATGACTATGTGGTCCAATGATCTATGGCAGATCTTTTTTATCTCATTCATCTGAGTAAGCTTGGATGGTCTGAACAAATGAAAATCCCTGTCCGTATTCAGAGAGGATGATACCTTCGGGAGTTTGTATTTTTGGTACTGATAGAATATCAAAATATCATTGTTATCAGTGACAACGCAAGTGCACATTTCATTCGCCAGAACGTACTTTATGGAGTCTCTCAAGGTTATTCTCTTAGGGGTTTTTTGGATAAAGCCCTTAAAACTATTGGTCTTTACTTTATAGTCAATATAAGTGGTGTCCGGTTCTGCTCCTATTCCCATCTGACCAATGCATAAGCCCCAAAAGAAAAGATCATTCTTAGTGTAAACAATGGAGCTGATTCCACTAGCGCATGCTCCCATTATTCTATCAGTGTTTCTTTTCAATTCTCCAAACAGTACCTCTCTCGGCATTCCTTCAAAAATTTCAAATGATCGCTTTGCATTTAATCCCAGCCTTCCTTGATAACCGGTGTATCCTAATTGCCCGAAGTCATTAGAACCCCAAGTGTAAACTTTATTATCGGACGTGACTACTATAGAATGATTATTAGAAGCATCAATGTATCTTACCTTCTTTCTAGGATTCTGAAAATCGTCATTCAGTTGTCCTTCAAAAAACCTAATCTGCTTAAATGTATAGTAGTCTCTGAGGTCATCGTTACCATGGCCCAACCTTCCTTTGGAACCCATGCCGCAGGAATACACACTTCCATCAAGTGTTAGCATAAGTGAATGGTTCTTAGTCACTATAACCAGTAAGAACCTGGGCTTCAAAACACCATGAACTGTCTCTATGTCTCCAGATGTATTGAGGAAACTACCGGGCCGAATCCTGCAAGGAAGAAGCCTGTCAGAGCAATCTCCTAAGCCAAGGTTATTGTGTTTATTTGCACCCATCATTAGCAAATCCGATCCACCACGCGAATCATGCCACCAGTCATGAGGGATCTTTTTGAAGACGTAGTTATTTGAATTACTGTCTTTGTTCTCAATTTTGTAGTCTTTGAAGCGATATTTCAAATGAAATTCATCTTCGACACCAATATAATCTGGAATCCATAGTAAGTCTTTGAAGTCATTATCTAAGAGCTGGAATGGAGTAATCCTATTCCTATCTTTGCATTTCAAAAGTTCTTGTAAGACGGAATTCACCGATTGAGAAGATGAAGAACATTCTAGGAACTCCATGATTTCTTTGAAGCACATAAGTCTTTTATGAAACACTACGTAATGCATACAGTTCCAACCACTTTCATAATCAGTGAGTAACAAGACATGTTTTACTTGTGGATTCTTTAATAGGTGTCTGAGCAAATCACTTCTATTGCAGAGAATGATGACGTGCAAAATAGTCCGTCCAAACGTATCTCTAGCAAGTAACTCATTTCTAGAGATCTTTTGTAATCTCTTGGGTAACAGCAAATTCTCTTTAGACTTAATGAGACTCGATTTATTTAGCATGCTAGTCACCACATCTGCGTTACGAATATAATAGATGAAAAAATGTCGATTGATGAGTCGTCTATCTATATAGAAATTAATGCTATCATGTTGTGCGCACGTGAAGACCGTGCTAAGTATGGAAAATACTCAGTCTTCATCAGGTAAAAAAAAACCACTAGATACAAGCTTTTTCTTGACAGAGGCGATTTTTCCTGTAGGAGGTAATCGAGGACGAACATTTCTCTGCTTTTGAGGAAGTTCGAAGTCCTCAGTCAAGAGCAACTTATGAGGCTCTGGCAACACCGTGCTCTCTCCTTTCTTCTTTTGAACTTTAATGTACTGAGCCTTAGATTTTTCTAAAAGCTTTTGATAGAATGGCTCCAATATCTTAATCTGCGATGCAGTATCTGACGCAAATAATCTAGGGACTTTAAATTGCTTGAGATCGCCATACTTATTGCGCTTATTAGATATTGTGGTACTAGTGAAGGAATTATTCAATCTCGAGTGTAAGAGATAAATTGGAATCGAGGAGCTCAACATTTTGAATTCTTTATCTAATCCCAACTCTTTAAAACCGAAAAAGTCGTCGCCTAACTCACTTGAAAAATCACCTGTCATAAATTGCTCGCTATTATCATCGAAGCTGTTTTCGTTAAAGTTTTCTAAGCCTGGTCTCAATAACTCCTTCAAAAAGTTAGCCAATTTCTGCTTTAAGTCTTTCAATTTCTCAAGCTGCTTCACGATTCTTTCCTTTACGAATGTATAGAGGTCATCTGGCTTGTCTACCCCATTCTCGAGTAAAGAAAGTAGCAAGATGTCTTTCGGTTCCAACCTATTGCTTGACGTCGTTTCAGAATGCATCTTCAAGGATTTAGCTAAGTTTCCTAAATAGGTTTCTGCGAGTTGGGTGAGAGTATTCACAGCAAAAATGTCAGCTGTTTCAAATCCTGTTTGCATTACGATTTTAGAAACGTTTCTTCTGAGAACAGCATACTGAATCTCAGAAGTCTGTAAATCCCTGTTAGGTAACTGAGACATCGGATCAACATCTACTTCCTTCAATCTTTCAATTTCAGGATTGTGGAATTGGGAGTGATGAACGAACTGTTGTGTTTGCATTTGGCGAATTAAGGAAATCTTAAAACAAATTCGTCGTATCTCTTGCATTTCATTAATATTCTGAAAATAGATATGATTCAAACCAGATTCAGTTGAAAGAGCAAAAGGTGAATGAAGCTTGCTAGCGTCGCCTTGTACCTGTTGTAGCACCGTATTGACGAGATGTTGTTCCCTTCTCGATTCTTCCTCTGGACTGAGACCCTCATATGGATGACCTGGAAGGCCTCCCACAACATCGTACTCCAATAAGTATTGTTCGTCATTGTCTAATAAATCATTTCCTCTCGAAATGACTTGAGAGTTTGAGAGGAAACGACTAAAATTCGACATTTCTTTTGAGCCCCTCAAAATGGCTGGCGCATCAAGTCTCAAATGGTTATTTTCATCAAACAAAGCAGCTCTTTGTGCACAGTAGTGTGCTCTAGATTTTGCAGTCCAAGTTCGCCATGCTAGCACTTCAAGCCCCAAATCATCCTCTTCGTCGTTCTCATCATTTTCTTCTCTTTGGTCGATTTCCATCTCTTCGTCTTCTTCATCCTCTTCCTCGTTTTCTGGATCTAAGTCTTCCATACTCTTCCCATCCATCTCGAGCAGTGACTTGCTCTCTTCTAGATGTGAAGGTTGATTATTATTTTCCATTTCTTTGACGCTAACAGCTTCCAGGCTCTGATTACCGGAGTCAGGCTTCTCCTCTATTGTAGTTTTCCTTCCTTTCTTTGAGGATTTACCTGTTCCTGGAGAAACGCTCTTTTCTTCAACCTCTTGTTCTTCTTCTTTCTCTACATCAGATCTGTTACGAATAGTTATATTCGGAATTGACTGAACGAGCCTCATTGTTCTTTTCTGCATCGCTATCGCATGTGCACGCAAGTAATGCTTAGGGTCAGCATTATACGTCAAGCAGTTGTTCCAGATTAGCATCAAGTCATTTACGAACTCTTGCTTAGAGTTGTATTGCAATGTTTTAAGTTTTTTCATAACAGTATTAAGATCCATTGGATGTTTAATTATGAGGGAGTAATTAGGTGCCTCTCTTTTTGAAACCTTATTCAAAAAAGGTGTTGAATGCTCCGTGTATCCTCTCAAATCTAATAAAACTTTTTCAAGAGCTTCATAAAGCTCTTCTTGGCCGATACGCTCATCGTTCGCCCATTTCCCTCGGTTCTTTCGAACATCCATGAAGAGCGTTCTAAGCTCATAATCGTTTAAGGAAATCTGATCTCTCTTAGATTGTATCTTTTGGAGCAAATTCCTCAAGGAAAGGGACGCAGACCCTAAGTTTATGCTCACAGAGTCACTTTTTGCTCCATCATTAGGGCTGGCCTCATTACCTTCCACCTTGGATAATTTGGACTCAGATGATGCCAGTTCTAGTCTTTTGTCTGATTTCTCTAGCTTTCTTCTTTTTATAAGGGTTTCTCTGTCATACTCAAAACTATGGTATACTTTATTGTATTCTTTTATCATCGTCTCTTGTTCCTTTATATTGAAAGAGTCATCAACGATGTGAGGTTCCATTTCCTGATCAATATCATTCTTTTCGTCAAAAACATGAAAGGGAACTTCGAGTACAAGTTGGCCTCTCTCGTTGTAAGACATACCGCTTTTATTTTGGGATTCGTTAATCTGAGAAACCGTCAGATTCTTAGTATCGTTTGGCTCCTCGTCATCTTCCTCCTCGTCATAATCATCTTCCTCCTCATGAACTGCTCTTACAGGTATTTTGTTGTTTTCTACATTCTCGAGCGGTTTCTTCGATGAATCCTCTGAAGAATCCATTTTATCGATAAGCTCGTAATCTTCTGAGACTTCTTGCAAGCCATAGGGGCATTTGTCGAGTTGTTTCGAGGAGTAATAGAAATCTATCGCCTTCTCCCAAAGTAAATATCTCAAATGTAATGCTAGCATCGATATGTGTCGATTTCCTTCCCTAATTGTCATTTCACCTTTATTAGACTGAATGTCACTACTTTCCGAATGCAACTCAGCGCCGTCCTTCTCATTTTCAACGTCATGGAGGTCATTTGAATCACCTTTTTCATTTTCTTCACTTTCCTGGTTATTTTTCTCGTTCGCTTCATTATCGCTACTCGTTTTGGTCTGGGAATTTTTATCTGGGGTCTTTGCATCTTGGGTATCGTTTTCACTTTCTTCACGTTGACCATTTTTCATTGTCCCCGATTGTAATGCTTCAACATCGATATTCTTGCTCACCGTCAAATAGCAGTTTCCCTCGAAGAAGTTGCTCCATACTTCAAAATCATCAAGATCTAGTATGTACGTTATTAATCTATGCTGTTTCTCATTCAAGAGCGGTTTAAAAAAATCACGCTTATTCAAATCTTTTGCTAAGACAAACAATCTTCTAGTGTCATTCTCCTGAAAAGTAGATAGTCTATCCATTGCCCTATCAATGCTTACAATGCGTTGGATTCGTACTCTACAATCTTTCGCATCGATATTGTTACTTCTCATAATCGTGAGTCGTGCACAGAGTGAGTGAAGCTATGCCATCTACAAAAAATGTGATATAATGATTATGCCATCGATTATCTATTTACTATCAACACTATCATAAACCGGAGTACCTAAGCCAAACGCAGCAAAGCCAATATGCACTAGTAGAGAGAAAATCTATCTCCACTATAAAACTCAAACTGCATACTTCTTTGTCCATTCTCTAGCCGTAGCTTCGTACTTGGCTCTATCCTGTTTGTAAATATGAGCAATCTCAGGCACCAAAGGATCATCTGGATTGGCATCTGTCAACAAGGAGCAGATAGACAACAAGACTTTGGATATAGTCAAAGCTGGTGACCACTGATCCTTCAAGATATCCAAACAGATGTTACCATTCCCGTTGATGTTAGGATGGTATATCTTAGTGGTAAAGGCAATCTTTGGTGGCTTGAATGGATAATCTGTAGGGAAGTGGATCGATAAAAAGAAAACACCTCCCGCGTACGGACTATCTGGTGGCCCCATGATAGATGCCTGCCAGTGGTATAAATCGTCTCCTACTGGTCCGGCAGAGCATGACGATGGTGGGTCTCTGTGTGGTGTTAGTACTCCATCAAATATAAACTTTATATCCCATTTTGTTCGCTCCGGAGGCCTTATTGTCGTCCAGATCCGCCGATCGCCTTCAAGTACGGTTTCTTCCCTAATAACAAGATAGAGAAACCTTACGCACCGCCAAAACGACCAAAAGGATCACAGCAAACCGCACGAGACCTATAGCATCAGAGATATGAAGAAATCTTTAATAAAAATTAAAAAAAAAAAAACTTGACGCTATGCTACTCGCTACTCCTTCGCATTTGCCTCTTCACATTCTCTAATATTTATGTCTCATATTTCCACAAAATGTGATTCTAGTATTATCTTAAGATCTTTACTTACCTTCCCAAATCTGCCAACTCTTTATTAATACGCTTTGTAGACATTTTTGTTTGTATGCTATTCGTTTATTTTAATATAAAGTATATTGTGATTCGAATTTACTCTGTATCCGCACTAGGCGCTAGCTATTTGTAAGGGTTATGCTGTGCTGGAACCTTCGTCGACCGGTACAAAACATCAGTATTGAATGCCTGCACATAGGCGACACCGATGTGTTAGAATCTCCTAGAAGAACCTATTGCATCTGTCGCTGCCATGATGTGTTTTACGCGGACATGCCTGGAAATCCGCGCTTTGATTTTGTGTTCCGATGCTAGTATGCACGTGCTGATGTTCTTTTCAGCAGTAGGTATGGAGTGGCCGGAAGGCATGGCGGGAACAAAGTCGTGTGCGGCAGTTTCAGGGACTCAGCTCATGTGACGTTACTACAGTATAGGTACTGCATACAACTCAGAAAGGGAGAGACACAAAGAGGTGGCCAGTGCGAGCTGTGTCGCTCTTCAGGGACGCAGTAGGAGTTGAGAACTTGAACTGTGCGGTGTTTAGAGTTGTGCCTGGACTGCATACAAGTATCTGGAGAGGTAGTCCCAGTTGTGCTTCCACTAGACGTTAAAGTATACATAGTGGGGAGGCGAATTTTTGGTATGGAGAAAGCTCTATTTAGCTTTTCAAAGCTTATGCAAAACTTTTGCTAACCCGATAAGAGTTCGACTGACTTAGTAAGGTCTGTAATGAGTCCTGTATGAAATTTGTAGGTCTGTAATACCGCTAGGAAGCCAATTATTACAGCGTTAAGTCCAAGACCTCAGCCACTATCAATGAATGCAAGTCCATATGTAGATATAGCCTAGTTGAGTGGTAGGAGTATTGGAGCTTCAGCTTTTAGTGAAACCATTCAGATTGGTTAGATTCGAGTATTTTTTTTTTTTTTTTCTTTTTATTTTTCTTTTTTGGAACCGTTATCAGCGTGGCAGGGACCGTTGAAATAATTGGCGGAAGTTGGAGGAGGAAACGAGGTAGGGACCTGATGTTAGTTACATTCGAATCGAAGCTTCTTCAAGGGCTGGCCAAAGCTGCTGATGACGAAAAGCGAAGAGAAGAGCGAGTCGAAAAGGCGGAGAAGAAGAGGACATCAAACCTGTCTCCCTTGAAAGTACGCATGATGCGAGTAGTTCTGAACAGTGGAGACTTGGCGCACTTCAATCTGTCAAGGAGATCACGTAATGGCTGTCTTACTTGCAAAATACGAAAGAAGAAATGTGATGAGCTGAGACCCACTTGTGGAGACTGCCAACGACTAAACAAGGAGTGTGTATGGGCAGATTACGACAACATGGATGAAGAAGAACTTAAGTCTTTAAAGGAATCTGTCTTGAGATGTGAGAGTATACTGAAGCTTCGGCGGCGCAAGTCCAAGGCTCGAGAGGAAGAAAATGAAGGACATGTAGTATTGACCCTGACTTCAGAAACAGCAGTGTCTCGCAATGACATTCAATTTATTGCGGAGGAGTCACCAGAATACTCCTCGGCAGTGAAGCGAAGGAAGAATTCTCAGCGCAAGCCCCCTCTTCTGGCAATATCTGACGAAATTTCTAGTAGCACCGCTGAAACTTGTTCACTCAGGATCAGTGATAGGCCAAATAAAGCGAGCCAAACTCTGTTGTCGCCCATGTTTGATATCTTCAGAGAACTAGGCGAAAAGTATGAAGAGAATTGTCGAAGGTACTTAAATGAGTCGCCTGAAGCACGAGAAAATGATGATGAGGTTGTTTCTTTTAGTTCGAGCACCAGGCCAGCACTTGGGAACGCTAGTCCTTTATACGATTATCTGGCAGGCTCTAACTTGATGAGCTATGGCTCTGAGCTTAACATCTTCAAAGAATTTATGCGAGACAACGTTTCCTTTTCCCTGGATTCGATGCGCTTCTCGCCTGTGGATTCGACAGCGGAAATTCTTCCCAAGCCATCATGTAGCCTTTCTAGCTATCCTGGATTCTCTGAAAAGAGTGAGTATTTATTTCGGTTCTTCTTCGAGGTCTTAAGCTCGAAGGTCTCCATTATTCCAATTTCGCATGACAATTCCAATTCGTACTCAAATATGCTTATACCTATGACACAGAAAGATGATGGTGTTCTTCATGCCATTCTTGCATGGTCTAGTTTCTATTTAGGGGGTGATTGGAATGCAGAAGGGCATCGGCACCTCAAACTAACGCTTCAGCATATGAATTTGGATGAAGAAAAGGAGAAAGAAATAGATTTTGGGGGAACGAGGCTCGAGAGAACATTCAAATTAACTGCTTTGTTGATTTTATGCGCCGCTGAAATTTGCAGCGGCGATGTGAAAAATTGGACGAAATACTTGAGATGGGGCGGACGGTTACTCAAAGAAACAGGAGGAATTTCTAATTTCAATTTATCGGGAGTCGAAAATTGGCTCCTGTGTAATTTTGCATATCATGATTTGTTATCAAGTCCCGCAGGAGAAAGAGGACCTTTCTTCCCACCAGAAGATTACAAAACTGTATTTTCCAATTGTCAGCTACATCCTCTTTTAGGGATTCTAAGGGATATTTATCGATTAATCGGCAATATAAATATCTTATCGCTTGAAACTAAGAGGCTTTCAAAGGAAGATAGTGAAACAAGTTTCGGCGAAATTCTCGAAGGGGCTAGAATTATTAGCCATTCTTTGGCTGATTCGCATTATAATGAACCTGAGACTTCTAGTTCCCTACATATGAGCGCTGACGAAAGCGAACGTTTGAGTGCAATATTTCGAAAAGCATCAGCACTTGAAAAGCAAATCGAAGACTTAAAACCAAGAGCTGAGGAGATATCTCATCTTAGTCACGAGGAGCTTGAATTGCAACTTACTCTTTTCGAAGCATTTCAATTAAGTGCGAAGCTTTTACTTAGACAGGATGTCTTCAAATGCTGTCCTTGCAGTTTAATGTCTCGTATTCTCACAGTTGACTTGAATAAATGCATCGACATCTTACTTGATTCTCCTGTACAAGCATCTCTTGCATTTCCTGTATTTATAGCAGGAATACACTGTACTGGAAAGGCTGAGAGAGATTGTATGTTGAAACGAGTTGACAAGTTCATTAAATTATACGGCGAGTGGAATGTAGGAAGGATAAAGAAAGTTATGCAGATAGTATGGGAAGAGTACCCTCTGGGTAGATCTGTGGTAGATTGGCACAAGATACTAAAGGATTTGGACTGGGACTTGAATTTTGCTTAGTTGTATAGTTGGTATCTTAAGGAATTGATGATAATGATAGTTTAATACACAAAAAGGATTTTAATTTTTTTTTTTTTTTTTTTTTTCTCTTCCTTTTTTCACGATGAGTGAGAAATTTTCAAGGTTACTAGCCCTACTACAAAGAGATCGAGGTAGTTTAGTATACGTTTACAAACCAGGCTTTCTATACTGTAGAGAAAAGGATGGCTATTTTAGACTATCTTCTTTTTGAAGAAGCAACAGGTTATGCGATTTTCAAGGTGTTAATTCAGCAGGATGATGTTAGCTCGAGACTGATGGAAGTACAAGAAGCTTCAAATGACTTATCGAAGTTCTCTAAAATGATAGAGTTAGTATCGTTTGCGCCTTTCAAGGGTGCAGCTCAGGCCTTGGAGAACGCTAATGATGTTTCGGAGGGTCTTATGTCAGATTACCTTAAGTCAGTTATAGAACTTAACCTCCCTAAAGGATCAGCTAAGAATAAGATAACCCTTGGTGTCTCCGATAAAAACCTTGGCCCTTCTATCAAGGAATCATTTCCTTATATTGACTGCTTGTCAAATGAGATTGTTCAAGACTTTTTGAGAGGAATAAGAGTTCATGGAACTAAATTGCTCAAAGAATTGCAAGAAGGAGATATTGAAAGAGCGCAGTTAGGATTGGGTCATGCCTTCTCCCGTGCCAAGGTGAAGTTCTCTGTGCAGAAAAATGACAACCATATAATTCAAGCAATTGCGCTCTTAGATCAATTAGATAAGGATATCAATACCTTCTCAATGAGAGTAAAGGAATGGTATGGCTGGCACTTCCCTGAATTAGCAAAGATTGTGAGTGATAATTATCTTTTCGCAAAGACAGCATTATTCATCAAGGATAAGACATCTTTGACAGATGATTCTGTGCATGACATCGCAGCATTGTTTAATGATGATGCAGCAATTGCTCAAAGAATTGTGGATAATGCTAAAATATCCATGGGTCAAGATATATCTGAGCAAGATATGGAGAATGTAATGGTATTCGCTGAAAGAGTGGTCTCTATTAGTGAGTATAGAGCAAAATTGTATCAGTACTTGACGGAGAAAATGCACACTGTAGCACCAAACTTGTCCACATTGATTGGAGAAGTAGTGGGCGCAAGATTAATATCTCACGCTGGTTCCTTGACAAACTTGTCAAAGCAAGCAGCTTCTACTGTTCAAATTCTAGGCGCGGAGAAGGCTTTGTTTAGGGCTTTGAAAACAAAGGGAAACACTCCCAAATATGGTTTAATCTATCATTCATCTTTCATTGGTAAAGCTGCTGCTAAGAATAAGGGTAGAATTTCTAGATATTTGGCAAATAAATGTTCCATTGCCTCTAGAATAGATAACTACTCCGACGAACCCTCGAAGGTTTTTGGTGAGGTTTTGAAGAAACAGGTCGAAGAAAGATTAAAGTTTTATGATACAGGAGCTCCACCAATGAAGAACGCTGATGCTATAAAAGAAGCTCTCAGTCTAGTAGGTGATGACCTCGCCGAAGTTGACGAAATCGAAATAGACGTTGAGGAGGATACTTCTTCAAAGAAAGAGAAAAAGGAGAAAAAGGAGAAAAAGAAAGACAAGAAAGACAAGGAGAAGAAGGAAAAGAAGGAAAAGAAAGAGAAGAAAGAAAGTAAAGAGAAAAAAGAAAAGAAAGACAAAAAGCGTAAATCTCTGGACGATAAAGATGACTCTCCCAAGAAGAAGAAGAAGTCGAAGAACTAAGAGGGCGAAACACCCTATAAATGCTTCTCTTCTTACTACACTCCACTGTACTCTTAGTTTATATGTATTGCATACTACTACTATTTTGATTGATTCTCTAAATTGATAAATAAAAAAGCAAATATTTTAGAACAACGATTGGCTTTGACTACATAACTCTCTTCTAACTAAAAAAAAAAAAAAAACCAATCACCGTTGTGCGACGAACATTTAGTTCGCTAAATTTCAGTTCGACGCACCCTGTTGGTTGGCATCAGTCACCTCAGGTGCTTGATTTGGCTCTGTGGGGGCGGAAGGAGTACCATGAACTCTAAAGACTACGTTGGATACTATTCTGACCGTTCTCGAAAGTTCACTTGAATGATCTTTAGAAACTTTCTTTGTTTTGGGGAAGTACTTTTCAACAACTTTTTCCAAATTTTCATTGATAGGTGCCACGAGAGGATCTGCATGGCTCGTCACAATTCCCTTACCTTGTTCATCGTGCATCAAGTGACTGACGCGTTGGCGCACATCATTTGCAAACTTCACGGTAGGGTCGGTGACGTTTTTATGGATAGTTTGGTTGACATTACCTAAAACTTTCTGGGCCCCTTCAACTGTGCCATGGATTGGACGGGTGATTGGAGTTGTCAAGTCAGAGTAAGTGATGGTTTGCAATGTGGGTACAAACCTGTCAACCTGGTTTAAAGTCCCATCAGCAACAATATCACCCTGATCAATAACCAATTTGAAAGGATTTGTCTCTCTTACAACCTGGAGGGTTGGCACAATAGATTCAGCGACACGTTTGGTGTAAGGAATTGACAAAAATGCATCCTTAGTCTCATTTGCAAGCGGATATTTATTAATGTGCGCTAAGAATTTCCTGTGGACGTTAACCGTCTCATCTTGAGGAGCAGTTGGGTTTTCGACTTGAGTAGACATTCTTGATAGCAAAAATTAAAGTTGGGATTTAAATTATAGAATTGATTAAACTTCAAGCTTATAGTTAATTTATATTAGATTGCGTTAGTGGTAATTGTTGTAAAAAAAGACCACTAGTGCGTGTGCGGCTTAGTGACACAAGGATCATTGATATCACAAACTATTTGTAAAAATTGCACTAAAAGATAACTATCTCTCAAAAGTGGAAGATACTAAATAATAATCATCCGATGATGCAGAACCTGAGTAACGGTCTAGTGAGGTATCAATATGGTCTATAATATCTTGACTCACTACGCTGTAATCTACGTCTGGATACATATTCAAGAAATCCAGGTCTTGCTTCAATTTGATGGGAGGATCTGTGATACCTAATGAGTTACAGTTTTTCTTCTTTATGTCGTGCAATGTAGTATTGTTATTGTGAACCAAATTCTCGTTATTCGTTCCGCTCCTATGGCGCGCCAACTTTCTCTTCTTCGACATTGGTGATTCCCATAACACAGATCGGGCATTTGCATTTAGAGGAACGTTTTCTTTATTCTCATCATCGTGAGAGAGTTCTCTGTAAGACTTTTCGAAAGCACGAGGAGGATTCCGTGCCATACTCCTTTGTGGTGTATCTTCGAAGTGGTTTGCACCGTGAGGAATCGCCAGATTGATACTGTAGACATTTTCGTTCAACCAAGTCTCTTTGATTTGTCTAACCATGATGAGCCCTCGATGTCTAATCTTACTGCTTATCTTCTTGATATCGCTCACCATGATTCCTATTTTGCCAGACAATATTTTGGCTCTCTCGTGTCCTTTCAAGCCAGACATCACTTTTGCTAATGCCGGATCGTCTCTTCCTTGGCCAAATAGTAATCGGTCATAAAGTGCAAGATAATAAACTTCATTCAAGAGACTTAACGTTACAGGATATTTAAACCCAAGTATACTGGTCCTCAACTTGAGTGCATGTAGATCGAACGATGGATTTCTTAGAATGTTTATTAGAACGTTAATTCTGCTGTCCTTATCCAAGTGATCAGGCTCAATATGGTTTACCTTAGCTGGCCACCACGGTGGTTTGGAGCTATTGTAAAACTTGTAAGGATACAAAGCTTGCTTCTTGGGTTCAGCTACTTTAATCCACTCCTTTGCAATAGTTTTGCACACTGCTTGGCTAAGGCAGCTCATCAAATCATAGTACTGGTCTAAAAGCTGCAAAGTGGATTGTTTCGATATTTCTAGTGAATAACATTCCTTCAACGCCGGCTTAATTTCCCAAATGCTATTTATGTCTTCCTGGTCCAGACTATCAACTATATTAAGTATTTTCGCTTGTTTGCTCTTGCTGAATCCAGGAGAAAAGTAGACTTTATAATTTGCATTCATCTCTGAGTCTTTTGTAAGGAGTGCGAATTCCATGCCATCTTTCTCATGTTTAACTTCTAAAGACTCTAAGATTGACGATAAACCATTGTTTTCTGCCAACATATCTATAAAATATACCTCACAAAAGTTCTCTCACGACGAATGAGTGCTATATTTAATGGTTATCTATATTAGTTTCAAAAGTGTTAGACGACCTTCATCAGTGTTGCAAAGTTCGCATGTTTCAATTTTGTAGTACAACTTAGCGGGCTGCGAAGATGCCATCATCAGTGTCATATAAATAAACAGAACAGGATAATGAGACGCAGACCATTTCTAATGAAACTGATGAGACAATAATGAAACTTTGGGCACATTTGTGCCTTACTATCGGAGCAGTTTGCTTTTGGTTCAGGTCGCTTTCATATATTACGCGATAATCTCCCCAAACAAAATTATTTCAGTAGAAAAAGCTACATTTCATCCAAATTTAGTGTTAAGGAAGGCTACAACTTTTGTTTATCACGATGATACTATTTTATTCACAGCAGTGAGCAGTGCACCGTTGAATGATGGCGCTCTCTCTAAGGACCATGCGATGTAATATTGTTTTGTGCAACATGAGTCTGTGTTGCTTGATTTGGTTGTTTTGTAAACACCACTTAGACAGATTTGCACTATCGCTAACGTTATTCCTGCTATACAATATTGATGGAATATTCATAACATCTACAAATTCGCTTCAGACAACAATAATTGAAGTTTGCAATAGCTAAAAAAACCATTAAAAAGGAGTTCCTTACTTTCGAAAAGCCATCTTTGCTTGAACCTGCTTAAAAACTACACTGAACCTTTGAAGATAATTCAATGGAAAGTAAAACTCTTGATTCGGAAGAAAATAGCATCGAACAAGAGAGATATAGCTATGATGACTTGTCATTTTTTGAGGGCGACTTTGACGTCAATATAGAGGACATGATTAAAGACACTTTTGGGAACGCAGATGCCAAACAAGTGAATAGTCGTATAAGCCCGACAAAGAATACTTCTCGCAGGAGCATTCAGTGGAAGCCTCCTGTAACTTTTGCGAGAGAAGGAATCAGCGTAAACTCTCCAGAACTTTTCTTGAAACCCGATTTGAATAATTCCAATAGAATCACGAACGAGCTATTTCAAGTAACTAACAGAGTGCGTCAAAGCACTGATACAGAAACAAATGATATCTTCGGTTTATCAGACTATAATGATACATTCGGGGGCCTAGGATCCGATAAAAACAAACTTAATAATGACAAGATTGAAAAACTAGTTAATGAGTTAGGAATGAAGAGACAAAATGAAGAAGAAATATTCGAACTTGACGATTGCATGAGAACTAGAATTTTCAAGGGACGCTTTAAATCCCATATGGATGATGATGGTGTAGGGGTTACGGATAGTAGTATTGATAATTATCTCAGCGGCTTGAGCTCCAACTCTCTGGATTCACGCAATCAAATGTTCGATGACAAAGAGAACATTACTCCTCATTCCGATATGTCCAAGATTGCTAAGAAAAAATCACATAACTCTCTTAAGAAATCTGGTAAGGTGTTCTTCAAGAACCCTCGCCGACAGTCTAATAGCAAGACCGGAATACCAATTTTAAAACCTATTACAAACTTGACTAATATTGATTTTAAAAATATAGATGGAAGCGTGCAATCGAGGCTTAAGCCTGAAATTTCTCCAAAGAGGATATGCACTCCTAAACATAAAATCCATGGCCAGCCTTTCAAGTCTTCTTTGAAAACACTGCACGATGGGATCTTGAACATATATATGGTTGATTCGCTGACTGGCCTAATAAATGATGCTACTCAATTTGGGACAGAACTAAATGCATCTAATTGTGAAGGATTTCCTCTTCCTGAAGATATCAACGAAATTGTTCAAATTCCTACGAATGATGATCTGTCTAATAAAAAGCATAAACAGAAAAACCATCAGAAAATGGCAATCATCAAGGCTTACCACAATAAACGATTCAATAGACTGTCAAACCTGCATGCTCCAAATGGGAGATTAGGATTTTACAATAAGGATGAATATGATGCATATAAGAGCAAGCTTTCGCAGGTGATGGACACAGGTGTAGAAGTTCTTAACGACACGTCATCATCAAGCGCTTCAGAAGTGGACTCACCCCGCTCGATGAGAAATAATTCAAAAGATAATAATGGAGACGCTAAGCGGAAAGTTAAATGGGCGGACCAATTAGAGTGGTGAAAAAAAAAGCATCTTATATTCTGAATAGATTTTCATTAAAATGTTGTATTATTAGGGTATTTAGGTATTATCACTATAAACCGAAGTCACGTGAGTGATACATTCGATGCAGAGCCTATTTATTATTGTAGTTTCTGGATCTCTATTTTTTTTCCTATATTTTTGAAACAGAGGTCATATAAGCGTGTTCAACATGTCTGGCTCAACGTTCTTTGATGAAATGCAAAAAAATTTTGCTGATGTCGAAATCTTAGACAATAAGATTAACACGGCTGATTTTTTAGAAGCCTCGGAGTCTTTAGTGAAGCTCTTTGATTTACTTGGATCATCAGCCTTTTCTGTTGTACAGAAAGATATGACAGGCAATATCACCAAAATAAGAGCAAAACTTCTTTCAGATCCTGTTGGATCGGGGACCTTACAGGATTTAATATTGAGCGAGGCTGGCACTAAGTCAAAAACTGCTACACAGGGGTTGTTATGGCTATCTAGAGGTCTCGAATTTACGTGCCAGGCTATGAAAGAGACAACTGAGGATGCCTCGGTTGAATTAACTAAAGCTTTTACTGATGCTTACTCGAAAACTTTATCTAAATACCACAATATGCTCGTGAAGCCAGTCTTCAAGCTTGCAATGAAAGCATGTCCCTATAGAAAAGACTTTTTCGAGAAATTGGGTGCGGATCAATCCAAAGTCAATGAGCAATTAAAAACATGGTTAGAATCATTAGAGAATATAGTGAAGATTATTATGGACTTCTTCAAGTCTGGTAATTATGGAAAAGGATTATAGATATTATGTATAGCCCTGTTGCTGAAATGCTAAGTTAAATTTCACTAAGTTAATCAATATATCTCCGCTCAATATTATGTAAAACTGAAGAATTCGTAGTTTATCTAATAGTGGCTTATCTGAGTACATCACTGCGAGCGCGCACCATCATAGAAATCAAAGTGGAAATCAGTTCTCACAAGACATTAAAATCACACATGTCTAGAACACTAGGTTGAGAAAATGGAGAAAAAAAAGGTGACTACACTCTTAGCTCTATTTATATTATTGATTTTGTTTCTTGTGGGGTACAATATAAGTACGTCTTATGGCAGAAACACATTAACTTCTGAAAAAGATGAGACTATGCCTCCATTAAATGTTCAGGAAGAGTCTGAATCGCCTTTGGAAAAAAGCAAAGTGACAAATGAGAATGAGGGAGCTAGTGAAGTAGCGGATGAGTGGCTTGTATTCAAAATCGATGATCCTTCCTCGAAAGTTACGATGGAAATTTCGATGGATAAGTTGAAAGAGCTCGAGCATTCCAATATATTGTACGAGGGAAAGAGAGTAGCGAAGTTTTCATACACTCGTCAAAAGTTTGAAAAACTCGAAATGGAAGCATCTAATAACTTGGAGAATGCAACATTTTTTTCATTAGTCAGGAATGAAGATTTACAGGGAATTTTGAATTCAATAAGATCAGTTGAGGATCACTTCAACAGCCGATATCATTACGACTGGGTTTTTGCTAACGATAAGCCATTTTACAGTACATTCAAGCGTGTTGTTAGCAACTTAGTGAGCGGTAGGGCACACTTTGTCGAAATACCAAATAATTATTGGTCCTATCCGCTGTGGATTGATCTAGAAAGGGCAGAGGAAACGAGAAAGTTTATGAAAGAAAAAAAGGTTAAATATGGTGACTCCGAATCTTACAGGCATATGTGTCGTTTTAATTCTGGATTTTTTTACCGGCTCCCAATTATGCAAAATTACAGGTACTATTGGCGAATTGAACCAGATATCGAGTTTCGATGTGATATTTTCGAAAGAGATTGGTTCAAGTATATGAGAGAAAATGACAAATCATACGCATTTACTTTGGCTCCTTTGGAACTTCATACCACGGTAAGAAATTTGTGGAAGACGGCGATGGAATTCAAAGAAGCAAATCCCAGCATCGTAGCCAAGGACAATAATATGGCTTTTTTGAGTGAAGATGGCGGATTCACTTATAATATGTGTCACTTCTGGTCTAATTTTGAAATCGGTGACATGGAATTTTTCAGACTGGAGGCTTATTCGAAGTATTTTGATCATATAGATAGAGCAGGAGGATTTTATTACAGTAGGTGGGGTGATGCACCTATTCATACAATTGGTGTTTCTATGCTATTACCGAAAGATTCATTGTTGTTCCTACAGAACACGGGTTACTATCATAAACCAAACGGAGATTGCCCGCATGATGACAGATTACGTAGAAAAAAAAGGTGCATCTGTGACCCCAAGGAAGATTCAACTTGGCTGAAGAAAAATTCTTGCATACCAAAATGGTTTGAAATCCACAATCTTGAAAAACCATCATCCGTACCTCAATTCAAGTATGAGCATCAGCACAAAGTCACCGAAGATGAGCTTGAAGACGAAGGGCACCTTTTAAACAAAGTTGAAAGCGAAAATGAGAATGATTGATCTGCATTTCTATATCTTACACTTGCATATATAAACTATCCACACTGAACTGAATGTTCACTTTTTTAATCTTCCAGATATACTTTCTTTGCCTCTTGCATGAGCTCATAAAGCTGACCTATTTGCTCTGGTGACATTTTGTCAAGGTCTTCCAGGTTTATTTTACCTTCAAGCCAATCACCTTTATCTATGCTAAGTAAATAATCTTGCCACTTAGTCAAAAACCCTACTATCTGGAGCGGGTCTTCTATATTCTTGTGCGCCTTGAACTCTGCTTTCACATATTGGTCTCCCAAAGGCCTAAGTTCTATCGGAAGCTTGGAAGCATGTGCTCTTAATATAGCCTTGTAAAGCTTTAATGGAGGCAAAAGAGGACTTGTTTGTCTATCTGGCCGGCGCTGTCTAATTAATCTTATTAATGTTGGTCTCATCTTCGTTCTTCCCGGTTTCTTGGAATGATGAATTTCTAGTAATCACCACTCACGTGACATGAAATTTAAATCAAACAACAATACGTACCCTGAAGCCTTCTATAGTTTTGCCTAATAAAATACATATTAATGTAGGTAAACTATCTATCTCATTTATGTAGAAATACTACTTCTTTCCAGAAGATGAATAATTGTTCTGCTGATCCTAGTTTTGGAGATAGGCAAATATTCTCCTTGATTTACTTTTGTAATTAAAGAAATGGCAAACTTTAACGTGAAGAGGAAGAAGTATCTGTTCAACTATTATCTGTAGACAGTGGCAACCGACAAAATAATAAAAGGTATGTGCTTTAGTTATCTTCAGAGGCATGAAATAGACTAGAAAAGACATCCATTTTACTTTCCCGTTAAATTACAAAAGTACAACAAACGCTGAAAGCATCAAATGTATGATCAAAAATGGTAATAATGTGAGATGTGGACACTCTAAATTAAACCTTCCTGGTATGTTCTGATATCTTTGAGGAATGGAGAAGTCAGTATAATTGAGCCTTTACCGAATTAGGAAATTTTTCTTTGGTTCAAAGCTGCTAAATTAGTGATGAATTATGCACCCTCTTGGGCTTTTTATAAACTACCTAAACAAACATGAGCCAATTTAAAAGAACACCATTCCCCTTGAGTTCTCTCATTATTCTGATATTCCCATATTTTCAGAGAGGCTATTATGAGGTTTGCTGCAGCTTTAATAGCAGTTATATCGGCCGCACGATTGGTGGCTACAGCTCCTGCGAAAGATTTCGAGCTTACTACGAAACAAGAAGTGGAAATCGAAACAAGTCCAGATGCTTTCACGCTTTCGAATGGTGACGAATTAACGAAAAGAGATACTCTAAACTCTGTTCTTGACACATTGGGAGATGCTGGAGTCCTGAAGATAATGAAAGAGTTTATCTCCGATGAATCGACAAAGGATTCCTTGATTACTGCTGTGTCAAATGCTGTGGATAGCAAGGACCTAAATGTTACAAAAATCTATGATTCATTGAAGAGTTCGAAAATTTTTGAAGATTTTCTTCTAGCCATTTCGGGAAGTGACGAGGAGAAGAATATTCAGCACAAGCGTAAGACAGACGAGGAATCTCCGAGCGACGAAGTTAAATCAATATCGGCACTATTGAAGAACTCTTCCATGATTGGAGACTTTGCGCTTTCAGTTTTAAATAGTACAGACCTCGCTGAAACTACTGGTCATCTTATTAAAGCATTCGCAGAGAATGCTAATTTGACAGGCATAGCTGATAAATTGGAAGGCTTTGATTTTATTGCTGATGCTGTATTGAGTGATTCAGGTCTTGGAAAGTTTTTATCGAAAGTAAGTGGCTCACTCTTCTCTACTCATGATTCATCGAATGGTTTCAATAGCGAAACCCACAAGTTTGGAAAAAGAGATTCAACTATGGCTTCAGACCTGGATTTTGATTTAGGCGCCATTTTATCTTCATATAGAGAGGTTGAAAAGAAGTCAGGTGTCTTAACCAGCACTTCTACTAATTCTTTATCTCAATCCAAGAGTTTGTCTTATGGTCTTGATAAGATCACAGGCGCCGCGTCTTCTACTAAATCAATAGCTTCTGAAACTACAATCGATGATGCTGCTACATCATCTCCATTGAAAGACCTTTTAATTACAACCTCACTTGAACTTGCCTCAGAGAATACAGATTCTGCATCACTCAATTCCCTAGTGGATGGCTTGTTTGACGTACTGAATGTTACATCCACTTCAACATCCAGCCAGAGTTCTTCGAGTAGTTTGGTTGATGAAATACTAAACTTAGCTAAAGGCTCAATCGATGATATTTTCAAAGACCTGAATAAATCTTCTACGTCACAACAAAATTCAAATAATCTGTCAGATAATTTGATTTCATTACTACAAGAGAGTTTTGATACTTTAACAGAAAACTTTTCATCATCTAGTTCTATACTCGATTTCGTTGAATCAATATTTTCAGTTGTTGAGTACATACTTGAGTTACTTTATAATAACATAGTTAAAGGCTCAAGCACAGTGTCCTCTAGTGAAAGTACTGAACTCGTAAGAGGAGTTCTTCTTGTGTCCAAAAATGCCATTTCGAAAACCTTTGGTAGTTCAGCTTTAGAAAAGAGAGATTCTAATGGTGGATCCTTCTTAGACATAATTTTCGAGTTCATTGAAAAAGCAGTTCTTAAGATTTTCCAGAATCTTGCTTCTGGAAGTACGTCTGGCAGTGGAATATTCCTGACAATATTTAGGATCGCTAAAAGTGCGATAAGCTCAATACTTAAATTTAAAAATACAAGTACAGCTTCTTCTAACGTGACAAGCTCCTCAGATGGGAGTCTATTGGATGACATTTTTGACGCATTTTTTGGTGTTCTAAAAAGCACCAACATTTCATTTTCAGATATATTGGCCAAAGGAGTGAATGCTCTCGAGAGTGATTCAGGGTCTGGAAAAAGTTTTCTCCAAATTATCCTTGAGGATGTGCTTGATTTATTTCAAAATGGAATAGGCGCGTTCTTAAGAGACCTTGTGAATTTATTCGTAAAGCTACTTTTTGGGAATTCATCCTCTTCTCTGAGTAATGGAATATTCAGTGGCTCCTCGACAAAGAAATGTTGTTGTCCCAGTGACAAAAATACTAAGATCTTGAAAAGAAATGTGAAACGACAGCTCAAATCATCCTTGAAAGCCTCTTTGATCAAGAGAATGCAATTAAAAAGAAAATAAAGCTTTAGCATCCATTCAGTTTCATCAGCTAAACAAGAAAATAATACCAAAGAAATCACGTTAATTCTAATTTTTGCTTTATACGAAACGTTTATATTTAATCGTAGATGTGAAGGCTACACTTATAACGCAATAAATGATTCATGCTAGACTACAGCGCGCGCAAAGTAGGAAATTTCGCAACCATTTCTACTCTTGAAAACAAATAATAACAGCATCTACAAAGCGAGTATAGATGTTTTACATAGACTTCTCATATGATTGAACAAACCATGAGGAGAAACATTTTTGATCAAATACATTATATTTAGAAGCAGTCCTTTAATTTACAATTGTCTTCAATAGACTATTTCGGTGTATTTGCGTAAAATTTCCTTATTCGGAAATGTATAATGTTCCAAAAACTATTACCATAAATGGAAAAGACATCTTTTACCAGTTTCCATCTAGGAATGAAGTTTCCAAAGACGGGGTACTCAAAGTTAGCATTTTGCTCCTTTCAAGGAGCACAGGATGGCTCCCTTCCTAGCTGAAAACTGAAATTCGAAGAAATTTCCATTTTAGGGTATTGTTTGACCCCAAAAATTTTGATGATGAAGTAAGTCGTAAAGTATATAATCAAAACTATGGCCACATATACCCCAGGGACGAAGGCAATAGCACTAAAAACTTTGAAGTTAATGAAAGTGTGAGAAGTCGGTAAAGTATCAAGCAACAAGTTATGAAACTAACCGTCATTTTCAACGCTATTATAATTTCTTCAACGGCAATAGCAGAAGCATCTGCTCAAGGGCTTAAAAGAGAGGATAATACACCTTCCTTCGATAATGGGAGAAGACTATACAATCGTTCATTTTTGAGCAGTTTACAAAACTTGTTCTCTGGCCTGGGGTCATCGAGCTCAAACTCAGTTAGCTCGCAATCGTCAACTACCACAGCATCATCTTATATGATTGGCTCAACTAGTTCACTTGATACATATTCCAGCAGTGAGACATCAACAAAACTCAGCGTGGCTACATCGTCATCCACTAGCAAGGTAGGCTTCAATTTATTTAACTTGGGCAATTCCACGGAAGTTTCTTCAACTTCAGGTTCTGAGTCAGTAAAAAGTGCGTCAACTTCAGCCGAAGCTACCAGCTCTGTGACTTCCTTACTGTCTAGTTCCAGTGATGATGATGAGATTTACTGTGACGATGAGGATGATGATGACTATAGTACGCTGTTTGGTTATAGTTCAGGCCTGAAGATAGCTTCGCAGACACAGACTTCCTCGTCGACAGGACATACGAGGAATGATGCAACCGTCACTTCTAACAGTGCATCAACTTCAAGTTTATCCGAGAGTTCTTATGATTTAGAAGACGAGACATACTGCGATGACACAACATCTGAAGATGACAGAAGCCAAAGCAAGACAAGAAGTCAGCAAGCTCTCACTAGCGAGTCTTTCATTAACCATGCAAGTTCGCTGGAAACTGCATCTATTTCAGATATCGATGACGAGACGTATTGCGATGATACTTCCACTGATGGACAGATCATTACGTCAACTCCGGATAGCGCTGTTACAGGGATAACTTCTTATTTCAGCAGTGGTAAGGAAACCAAGGTTCCTGAATCAGATTCCGAAGAGGAACTGTATTGTGACGAGGTCACATCAGATATTCCTGGATCGATAACTTCAGCAACAAGCGATAAAATTATCTCCACTACAACAAAAGTTCCTGATACCTCAGACGATGACGAGACTTACTGTGAAGAAGACACCTCAGATGCTGTGGGTATCACTACTACAGATAAGGTCACGTACACTCAAGGAGGGTCTACAGTAACGGCAATTGCTACGGTGACAACCAATGTAAACCCACAAGGGCAGAATGGCAAATCTTCTGCTTCTGAAATTTTAACTACCGTTAAAAAAACCGAGACATACAAAAGTGGAACTCAGATAATAACAAAAACTGCTATATTCACAAGTACTATTACAGGCTCATCTTCGTCAACTGATGATGAAGAGGAAGAATACTGTGAAGAGGAAGAGGAAGTGATTACAGATGTTATCACCATCACAACCACAGACGGTAATCGTGTGTACACCACGACTGAAACTATCACATATACGATCTTTGGAGACTATACAAGTGCAAATGGCGGTGGTGGCACCTTAGAGACCTCATCCCCAGAGGGATCAAGCTCTTGGAGTGAGCTTGATTCTTCTGATGATGAAGATGACGATGATGAAGAGTGCGACCCTAGCTGTTCATGTGAGGAGGAAACACTGTCTGTCGCTACTTCAAAAATAGAAGGAACCACTGTTGCTGCTATTCTGGTGTCTCCATCCTTAATTACAACTACTGTTACAAAAACCGTAGTAGGAAACGAAGAAGACTGTACACCAGCGACGGTTTACGTTACTGTGTCCGACGATATCAAGGTAGCGAACCAAAACATGTCGAGTTACCTGGTTTCATCTTATGTAAATGTGGCAGACTCGACTGGATATTCGAATCTTTTAATGCTTTGTATAACCTTCTTTTTGTCTGTTGCCATTTTCTAATACTTCTGACGCTATTGGCATCCATATCTTATATACCTTTTATATAATATAGCTCTAAAACTGAATGTCATTCACGAGCTACGTGGTGAGCTGTAATGAATATATTTTGCTTAATGCACATTACATTTATAAGACTTCAGATTGCAGTCTGAAATATAGCATTGCGGAACTTTTTTGAGGTAACTATGTTTCGCGACCAATTTCAGTAAACTTCGTAGCACGGAAGGCAATACTACATTATTATCGGGTACTATCTAGAAATGCAGGTTGATAGGCAAACATTATTATTCTTCATAATAATGTTTATATTTTTGTCTCTCCCAAATGGGGGAGATCAACCTCATTCTTCTAGGGAAAGAGAGACACTAACGAGTTATGACGTACACTTGAAAGAAAGTAGGGAAACCTTGAATAAGTCAGAATATCATACAGGATATGGGAATTTGACAGGGCTCGAGCTATCATATTTGGATAACGTTAAAGGGAAAACAAGAGACGAGTGGCCTTTGCACAAATATTCTAGGGATCACCCATGGATCGAGGATGAAAAATACTCTCTATTGCCGAATTTGGTGAGCAATAGGGTGAAACTGTTCTGGGGTAATGATCCTATTGACGAAAGTGATGATGATGCAAAAGCTTACCTATTTAACATTTCAGGGAGAGTTTACGGAGAGTTCATGAAAGAGGAATTGCCCGAACTAAAAAGATTTAATTTCCGACTTCCCGAGCTATTAGAGTCATATGTGAGCTCTTTCAAGGATAATAGTAGAGAAGGCGAGAGTGAAGGAGAGAACGATGAAAATAGCTTTCCCACATTGGATAATAATGACAAACTTGGAAATATCACGTTTTCTTCAGGTAAGATATCGGTGCATCTCAAGAATTATGATTATAACTTTCGGAGCCGTGATTTATCTAAATTCATTTCGAATGAGGATACGGACCAAGTCGACGATGCTGTTTTAGTGAACCTAAGTTTAGATCTAGTTGACTTTCCAGAAATCCACAGGAATGAACTTGATGCTCTTGGGGTATATTTTCAAGATAGTGGATCATTAATTGCCATTACATCTACAGGGAAGTTCTTAGGTGAATACGGATTGCCACATTTCACCTTGAACGAGAAGAATTTCAATAGATCTAAATTACTAATAGGGCAATTTCTCAACATGACAAGTTCTCAGAGCGAGATCACCATGGACTTTTTGAATGACCAAATCGAAACTGCTGTGAAGCAATGTGAATTTATTACTTTCATACAACTCGAAAAGACAGAATACTCGAGCAAAGAGTTAAGAAATATAGATGATGAATTGAAATCGCCCATAGGTCGACCAATACCTTCTGACATACCCAAGATAAGGATCAAGGAGGCTTTGTTATACTCACCCGATTGTGGGATAGTGCTTAAATCGGCACAAAAAACTCCATTTGTCGGTGATAAATCTGAAGTTCTCAATAGAAGTCTAAAGAGTATGATGAGCTTACTATTTTTACTTGTGGGAACCCAATTGTTGTTAATCCTCAGGCAAGTCAAGAGAAACCAGACACCTGGTCAATTATCAATGGTATCAACATCCAGTTTATCATTGCTAGCATTCATGGACTCACTCGTTGTGATTCTTCTTCTTTTTCTTTCTCCATTCACTGAAAATCTCTACCTCATATTTTCATCTGTTGCAGTCCTTGCATTTGTCTTGTGCGTTGTATTTGAAGTGAGATTTATTGTTAATGCTTCGTTGATACAAGCGAACGAAAATGGCACTACCTGGTGGGAAATATTGAGAGGGAGCACGAATAACAGCCCTTCAAGCGAGACATCTGATGGAGAAATACAAAGTGATACCGCGAACAACGGGGGAACTTCCAGAAGAGAGGGCGCTAATAACGCAGCCGGCCAGCTCCCTCCCCCTGTCACAGCTAACCCGGAACCTACCGCTAACGAGGAAGCACAGTATTCTAACAGCATTTTTGCCGGAGGCTCATTTTTCTCGCTAATTTTCGCTTTCTTGATTCTAAACGTACTTCGCTGGAGAGTTGCATATCGTCGTCGCTTTGAATACTTCGGTCTCTTTTTCCTCTATTCGTTCTGGATTCCCCAGTTTCTCAGAAACACAATCAAAAACCGAAGACGCCCTTTCACCTGGGAGTTCATGACTGGAACGTCCATAATCAGACTCGTCCCCATATGGTACTTCTGCTTGTATGCTTCCAATCCATTGAGGCATCACAAAGATCCTCTTCTCGCATATCTACTTACATTTTGGATCTGCTTGCAGCTATTATTCTTGTATTTGCAGCAACGAATCGACCCGCGCTTTTGGATTGACGAAAATTGGCTTCCCAAGGCATATGACTACCACCCACTTCTTACCATCTCAGACCTTGAAACTGGCTTTGCATCTGACATGCTTTCTTCTGTTGATACCCTGTCCAAGGATACCCTGTCTGCTGTGTTCACTTGCTCTGTCGACTGTGCTATATGCATGTCCTCAATACCGCTACAAATATCTACAAATGATATAAACTCAAAAACAAAGTCGAATATTGATAGATCAATTGCTCAAGCTTATATGATCACGCCGTGCCATCATATATTTCATACAAATTGTTTGGAGGATTGGATGAAGTACAAGTTACAATGTCCTGTGTGCAGAAACCCTTTGCCCCCTCTGTGATCTTTGCATTCTTGGTATTCCGCGTACCTGACGATCGGATTTAAGGATGTGGGCGCTAGGTACGATTGTGCTCATGGTGTCAGCCTTTCCTTCATATAGTGCGTGATTAAATGAAATCAGGCGATTTTTTTTTTTTTTTTATGAAGAAGGATGGTAAAGCACCGTTGTAATATATAGAAGTACAAATATAATAATAAAGTTATATTAAAACAGAGTGAATATAACATTCTTTTATTTGACCATTGAAAGCAATAGTAGAGATTTCAATTTGAATTAGGTTGAAATTGAGAATTTTAGTAGGGCGGCTAACTTAAGATAGTTCAAGTTAACCCGGAGATACTATAGGTCTAGTGAAAATGAATGAAACATATTATGACTTTAATTCAGCAAATGACTTTTTGCAAACACTTTCTGATGGATTGGGGGACTTATCGCCAACGTCTTTGAGCTCGAACGATAACCAGATAGTGGATGGAGGAAGTGAGGGCTGGGGCTTCGGAGACGCCCCAGACAATTTGATGAGCAACGACTTGGAAGATAAGGTCGGAATCATGGGGGATGCGTTTGTGCAAGATGATGAAGCAGGTGGTTTGAATGAGGGAGTAGCCGGGCAAATGGTTAATTCGTATGGGCAAGACTTTGACCAGTCGAACGCCTTGATGCAACCCATCTCTATGTCATCAGAGTCATACTCGCAAGAGTCATCGAATGGTGTCTCACCTAATAGCAACCACTCCATCTCGTCAACCAGAACGTCGCCAGAGCCATCGATTAAGCTTGAGACTGATGACAAGAAGTTGATTCCAAAATCCGCCTTAAACAATAAGAAGATTTGCAAGCCGGGCAAGAAGGACAAACGAAGCCATAATATGATCGAGAAGAAATACAGGACAAACATTAACTCAAAAATTTTGGCATTGAGAGATGCAGTGCCTTCTTTGCGGATTGCAACCGGGAACAAAGACGTTTCCATTGCAGATTTGGAAGGCTTGACACCGGCGTCCAAATTAAATAAAGCAAGCGTGTTAACTAAAGCTACGGAGTACATCAAGCACTTAGAGAATAAGAATAAAATATTGCAAGATCAGAACAGACAGTTGCAGATGTTAATACAAGAGGCCAGTTTAAATGCAACGAGCAAACCAGTGAGCGGGTTTGGGCAGGTGCCTTCTTTCGACCAAAGGAGTTACAATGTAACACCAGCGACCCAATATCCCCAGGGACAAGGTGACTTTACATTTAGTAACCCCAACTATGACATGAATACGAATAACGAAGTGAGATCTGGACTGAATATCAACAAGTACTTAATGGGCGGATTAGCCACAATTGTCGGAACTTCTCTCATTGCAGGCGATGGAAGTGATTTTAAAGGCATGTCGGCCATGCCATTTTCCTTTCTTTTCCCTTTCAATTCTTCCTCGAGTGTCGCCCAGACTTGGATGCTAATCAAGATTTTAATACTCGTCGTGTCTGTAGCCAATCTCGTAATACCCGTCATATTCAAGTCCAACAATAGTACCAAGCAGAAGATCTCCTTCAGTTCTAATATTTGGACAAATTGGCTTCTCAGCAATCTTGGGTTGCAGCTTCCCCATATCGTGGATGTTGATAGTAAGAAAAAGATACTTCGTGCATTGATGGGGAAAGGTAATGGGTCCACCATAGAATTGTTAAAGATCTACGTGTTCTTATCAACAAGCGAGCCTTGCTTTGAAAACTGTGTACTACAATTGATTGCTGGCACCCTCCTTGCAAGAAGGGTCCCGCTCGTTTCAACCTTCATAAATCATAATATGAGCTTGAAGGGTTATTTAATCTTGAATTTAGACTACACTGGAGATGACGCTTCTGTCATTTTGCTCAACAAGTTGATCAAGAACATTGAAGGGTTGGCCTTCTTGGGTTCTGACGAAATAATGAGTAGATTGCTAAACGTTTACCTTGGAAGACCAATCAATTCAGGGTGTTCTGATAATGAAAATTTTATCAATTTTGCTTCGTGCTTCCATCAATACAGCGATGACTTTTATGGGCTTATTTTTGGTTGGAGAATAATCCAAATAAGTTCAGAATTAATTGTTACTAAACTTGTTTCCCTCACTGAGAAGGAGGCTGATGAGGTGGCTTATTCCACTCTTTCTGACCAATTATGTGATGACTGTGACTCTATACTGGAGGTATTGTCTGAATGTGGTGATTCATTTATTGTAAGATATTTCAGCTCTATCAAAGCTGTTATATCTCCATCAAAATATTCAATCGAATTGATGAACTTATTGCAAGATGAGTTACAAAATTGTATGAATGTACTTAATCCGGATGACGAACTTTCGGAATTCTCCTCAGACGAAGAGTTTGAAATTAATAATGATAGAAAAATTGACTTGATTTCGTCTTTGAATATTGTTTCGAATGAAGAGTTTTTGGTGCTTCTTTGTTCTTTGATACTATATTACCATGACAAGGAGAAAGAAAGGGCTTGCGAACTCCTTAAATACTTCAAGGGCCATACTCAGAGATTATCATTGCTATCCTTCGCTGCTATAATTGTACTTTTGGACAATCTTGTTATGAAGGACAATACTATTGATGATCGCGCCTCTCAGGAATTAAATGAACTAATCATATCCACGCGTTTGTGGATTAATGAGCATAACTGTAAGATTGTCGATAATAAAACAAGAGCTGAATTATCGGACTTTGTTGTGGACAAAGCAAAATTGCTAATTAACTCTCATGGTGACGAAGAGTAAGGTGTTATTACGGGCGCATAGGATACAAAAGAGAATGAAAATCTAATCAGATATTTATTTTAGACAAAATTTGTTACATATGAATGTATATATAATATTTATAATCTAGTGTAAAAGCTCCTATCATGGACATAGATCGAAACTAATCATCGTCGATGGAATTAAAGGAAAAAGGTTCAAACTTATAGCCTTCACCTTCGAAGAATTTAGACATAGCTTCCACCCAATGAAGTCTCAAGGAATGTAACATTGCCGAAGTACCCTCCATTAAAATCAAAATACAAACAGTTAACGAAAACCACAATGCAAATGTCACGACAATCATAAAAATCCCCCATGAACCCGTGATCCCGAATGCATTCTGGATGGTCATTGTCCACAAAACCGTTGAAAGCTGGGAATGCGCAAGTGATAATGCCCATAGTCTAAGATAGGAAGCCGTATGACTGACACAATTCAAGCAAAATTCAATTGTATGAATAACTTGGTGTATCACTATGTCACCAAAATTGAAGTCTTCGTGCTCTCCTCCATGAGACCCAGAATTATGGAATAAAGGCTCCATATCGTTAGGAAACCTGTAATCTTCTTCCATCATATCAAATTCATTCAGGCTGTCTCTTGGAAGCTCGCTTTCCAAATTTATTGCCTCTTCCTCTTCATGCTGTTGTACTTCATGTTCTCTTTGATGATGGATGTCACTGTATCCTAGCTCTATTGCCCTATTGTTTTGACGTCTTAAAACCATGGGCTTATATAAAAGAAGCCATGGGACACAAACTAATGCAATTAAAACAAGAATGATTTGAACAACTTTCTGACCTCGATATAGTTCCTCATCTATTTTTCCGGGGGCTAAGAACATATTAATTAGCATGTTCAAAAGCCCAGGAGGTCTCTTGTTTTTCCCGATCCAGTCAACACACCATTTATAAACAATTGTAAGCGAAAGGTATCCAAATATACTTTGCATGAATAGAACCCCTGGAATGAAGTTCCCTATTATATCCACTCTCGATTTAAAGTGCCGGTAGTTTAACAAACTAAAAAATAGGGAATAAGTCATATGCACATAACCCATTAAAATTGAAAGTTTCATTTTATACGAGTTGGTGAATATTAAACCATTTTCTGCCCCGTGCCAAGCCCAGTCCAATCCGATGAGATATGTCTTGCCAGGTTTTCTCGTTGCAGATAATGTTATTCTCCCATCTTTCGAAGGATCATAATTCTTAGGAAACTCCCATTTCCAACCAGAATTGAACAAAGTCATTGATTTGGAAAAAATATCATTGTAAATTAAGCCAGTGTAAACGGAAAAAAGGCCCATGAGGAGAATAATATATCTTCCATTAAAAGCCATTTCAAAAATCTCATCCTTGTTTCTGATAGCACTGAAGCGTTTCTCATTGAATATTAAATATAAACTAATCAAAAAAACAATGAACCCATGCCCAAGATCACCAAACATTATGGCGAACATAAATGGAAATGTGACAATTGTTGCAAGACCAGGATTAACTTCTTGATATGTTGCAATTCCATAGGCGTCTATTATCAGCTGGAAGGCTGAAGTAAATTTATTAGTTCTATGATAAGTTGGAGGTGTACGATTCGTTGATAGTTCATTCACTACCGCTATTAATGAACCATCATCGTTTTCGTGTTCAGTACCATCATCATCAATAGCAAAAAAGGAATCACTATTCCTGTGATGGTCCACTGACTCCCGCTGAACGGAATTTAAAGAGATAGTCTCATGACTATCCGATGTATCTTGCAGTTCTCCACCACTCTTCAGTCTTACAAGTTCTTTCAACGCGGACTTGATATCATCTAACTCTGCAGATGGGATCCAGCCTTCACCTATAAGACAACGCCTAGTGAAATCTGTATCAAACTTGTTTAAAGTTTCATATATAAGTTTCTCAGTTTTGATGCAACGATGCATGTCAACATAACTCTCTTGAAAAATTATCAATTCTGAAATGAGATGATCATTCGTATTTCTTATTACATGGCTCAAATCCTCTATTTTCAGATTAAGCTCTTTAAGTACTTCATGTCTAGCAGCTGAATTTCCAATAACATTGTCATATATCGTTCCATTTAGTGATTCAACTATTTTTCTTAGTCTTTTCTTCAAAAATTCGCCATGTACATAGATTATGAAAATATTCTTTTCTGTTATGTCAGGTTGGAAATTATTCAATCCGGAGAAAGTTTCATCTGGCATAGGAATATCATGAAAGTAAAGGTTTCCTCTCAAAGCTCTCCACAATATGTTTCTCAAGAGAGGAATCTTTTCTCGGGCTAAGGTACCCGCTATAGAATTGAAACCATATCCTTCCAAGTCTCCGGAATCGATCACCTGCTCTTCTAAGTGCAAATTTCTGCTGTTTAAAAGGGCAATATCGCTCTCCAATTCATCATCGATACCTGTGCTCAAGTTCAAATCTTCATAATCGGATACCAACTGTGAGCTATGAAAATCATTTACAGTATTAAGAACAACTCTGTTTTCCAAATACTCTTGCTGCTGATGAATTAACGAATCGAATGACTTACCAAGATGCGAAATTTTCTCATGAACTTTATAGATCTCGATCTTAATATTATCCATCTCCGAGGCGGAATTCAAATGAAAATTTTCAACAATGTAGGATTGAGGCATTGTAATATTGAACTGAAGCATCATGTCCTTGAGATGCTGCAAATGTGATTCTAGTTGGTCTATGGATTTTAATTCATTTATATACGGCCTTTGAAAAGGCGTTAGCTTGGAATTCAAATCCCGAAAATGCACATCCCCAAGCTGCCCTAATACAAAAACAATATCCCTCGCTAATTCTGTAGTGACATAGAATTGCACCAAAGTCATTGGAGCGGACCGAAAGATATCCTCATTCAGCTTTTGCTGTGTATTCCAAGGTAGGTGCACCATTCCTCAAGCGGTTTCAATCTTCTCTCTCTACTACTTACTCACTTCAGGGATAAATGTCTTCCCACTGATATTGAATAAAGTTTAATTTATCAGTCCTCTTCTTGAAGCTCAATTCGCTGAGTGCTATAGTACAGATTATAATGCAATAGTAGATTGTTATAATGGGGTCGATCTAACCACGTACATCTATTTTGCAGGTTATACATTTGCATGTTACCTTCTTGAGTTCGAACAACTAATAGAAAAGAGAAAGCAGTTGCAGACAAGAGAAGCATTATCGAACACTAGGACTTAATAAGTTCTAAGTAAACAAGCCTTTTTTGTTTTTTAAGCTTGAAGAAACAATAATCCAAATGCGTGTAAGTTTTTATGTCTTATTCATTTGGATCTTTGTTGGGTGGGCAGAATCAAGCAGTGGAGATAACCTCTATCAGAATGCATTAGAGAAATTGAGTCATATTAAGCATCCTTATGAAGATAAGAATCCTCTCTATACTCGGGAAGATATTGAAAATAATTTATACATACCTCAATTTGATATCGAGATTCATGATTATGTGGAGAGAAGAAACATTGACTCAGAGAGCGTAAACGAAGAAGTGATCCCTCTTCTCGAAGATGCAGCAGCAGGTGGACATGCTGACGCCCTTTTAACTTTGGCAGACTTTTACGTTTTTGGGAACTATTCAGTGAAAACCAATTACTCGCGGGGACTAGAGTACTACCATCGTGTTATAGAATCAAGGCCCGATCCCCATGCTTACTTCATGCTTGGAATTCTATATGCCAATGGTGCTTTTGGAGAGCTACAAATAGATCAATTCCGTGCATCTGTCTATTTTGAATTCGGCGCATCCAATGGTGATTTTAATTCCATACTTGCTATGGCATATCGATATTCGATGGGAATAGGTGTCAAGGAGGACTGTGAAATGGCACAATATTATTATACAAGAGCTGCCCAAATAGGAATAGACTATTTAAGTTCTATGGGAGATGCACAGTATGACGTCTGGAAGAATATACTGTATAACATAAGAATAAGTGATTTCAATGGAGGATTGTACGGACGTAACTTAGGAAGGACATCTAGTTCCTTAATACGATATTCTGATAGAGTTTTGAGAAAGACACTATTAAACGAAAATTTTGACTTCGATCTTGACATAACAGATTCCTACTTGAATGTTATTGATTATTTTGAAGGTGATTACTTCACGCCAAGGAATTATACGAAGGCTTTTAAATTAGCAAACGAATGTGTTTTATATGGGGACTTATCACGGGGAAGCGAAGAAGTCTTCATAGGTACAATGAGTCTTGACTCGTACTACTTGTCTCGCTGTGAAGGCCTTTTGGGTGAGATGTATCTCAAGGGCCTAGGAACCGAAAGAAATTATGAACTTGCAGCTCATTGGCTTAACAAATCATTAGCAGCAAGGAATGATTCTTGGGAACTGTTTGTCAACAGGGGATACATGTATGAGAAAGGTCTAATTACTGGCACACCAGATAATCCTAAAGCCTTCTCAGATTATGCTAGTGCAGTTTGGATTCTGAAATCCGATGAACCCAAGGTTAGATTAGCGGACTTTTTCATGAGACAGACAAATAGTAGCATCTTTCTGAGTCCTTACAAGAAAGACATTTATACTCTAATCCAAAGAGCTGTGCTGTCAGATCATTTCATTTCGAAGAGTGCTTACTATTACAATGAATTTTTGCAATCAGGGTTAAGTGAGGAGATGGAAGGTAAAAAATACACCTGTCCCATGTCATTGTTTTACTTAAGCACATTTGTTAAAAACTTAGAATATATTTCGCTCGTTCCCCATTTAAAGATTGCATTTGACGAATTGAGGTATGGACAATTCAAAAATTCTTTGATGGCATATCTGATTGCAGCTGAACAAGGATTTCACCATGCTCAGATATCTGCGGCTTATTTGCTCTATCAGTTACAACCATTAAATTCGCGCCATGAAAGAAAGACTTTTGATAGAGCCAGAATAGACCAAGCTATCAAATACTTGGAGTATGGTGCACAATATTATAATTTGGATGCTTTCTTGGTTCTAGGAGATATCTACTTTGATGGAATAGAGGGTGCGGTCAGTCCAGATTTAGATAAATCATTCGAATATTATAGTCGTGCTGCCCATTTTAACTCTTCTTATGCATGTTTCAAATTGGGTTACATTTACGAGTACGGCCTCACTAATGACAAGTCAATCGACTTTTTTATGGCAAAGAGATATTATGATTTGAGTTTAAGATATCTTGAAAAGTATAATGCTGGTTATCAAATAAGCAAAACTCCTGTTCATTTCGCTCTCCTAAGGCTCCGACTAAAGTTTTTGTTTGGAAGGAGTAATCATACGACGGCTAACCTCAACAACGAAAAAGAAGGCTGGTTCAAAGCATTTAAAATGGCTGCAAAATCGGATGATACAGAACGTAATCCCACAAATGACCATACTGATGAAAGAAATACGTTCCACGAGGGTAGATACTATGGAGAAGATGAATATGAGGGTACGGCATTTGCTGATTCGGTAGGATTTTTCTTCACTGTTATGTTGTTTATGTTTTTTTTTATTTTCAATATATTTCAACGGGTTGGAGCACAGCGGAATAATGATGTTCCAGGCAGAGATGGTCTTGGTGATAATGCAAACCGTCCAGCACAAGGTTTTGATGGTAATAGGTTTCGCTTCAGGAGAGCTAACTTTGAGTTTCACTTTATAGCACTTTAAATTGCATTTTGGTAGTTAGTAATTAGACATGTATATATGCAAATTACGTCTAACTATTTATAATTATTCACAATATCATTTATGACGTTAGTTTTTCTCAAAAGTTTAGGAGCTTTAAGTACCGCATGCAATGCTTCTTGTGATCGACCTTGAGAATTGCAGGTGATATCGTCAAACTCGTAAGCAGAATCAGCTTCAGGAGGTAATTCATAGCTCCAGTTCCTCTTCTCTATTAGCTCTAAAAAATCCTTTACTACCTTCTCACTGTATAGCGTAGATTTTGAGCCTAGAATAATAAGTTTGCTCTTCGCTCTGGTCAAGGCAACGTTAATCCTTCGAAATTCCCTAAGTAGATCCCCCACGATTTTTTGGTCGTTTGATCGGACCAACGATATAATTATACACTCTTTGTCTCTACCTTGAAACTGATCCGGTGTGAGTATCTCCACATTAGAGAAATGCAGCAAGTAGCGGTGAAGGAGTCTTAATTGTGCTCTGTATTGCGACATAATTCCGATGTTTGTTTCATCGACGCCGCAAGATGTAAGTGCTTGAACGACTTGTCTTACAAGTTTGGCCTCAGTAATATTTTCGATTTTTTCACACACTTTCCTTTCCTTCGCAGGAACCTTATCATGATCTATGAAAACAACCTTGTTGTTTTCGTTCAATATTGCATGAAGCCATAATTTTTCTTGAGAAGGGATTGAACCATCTTTCTCTTTTCGGATGTATCGATCTATTACCTCAGGATGCTTGAGATTCAAGCATCTAGCTGCAACAAGAGAGTTGCCGCAACGTAGTTTCCCTTCATAAACTAAAGAGTTACTTAGTTCCATAATTTCTGAGCACATTCGGTACTGAAACGTTAAGGAAGAAACCGATTCAGGATGCTCGTCATTCAAGAACTTAAATAAAGATTTGGATAATTCTTCTTTAACAGTTGGATCAGGATGCTTCACTAAGGGCGGAAGCTGATAATGATCCCCAATTAAAATGAACTTCTCGGCAAACCTTAATGGACCCAAGCATATAGGCATTGAGATCTGTGATGCCTCGTCAACTATGCAATAATCAAACGATTTTCTAACACTAAAAGCAATGTCACCTATCCCCAAGCAGGTCGTTGCAACGACAGAAGGCTCCATGTATTTTTTCAGGAAATCATCGTATGTCGAAACCTTATCTAGGGAAGAGTTTAAGGAAGATACCTTAATCTCATCATGCATGCGTGAAAATGATCCAAGTCTTAAGAATTTGATCCCATACTCGCGGATTTTTAACAAAATGTTATCAACTGCAGAATGTGTATAAGATGTCAATAAGACTGATTTATTATTGTCTACTAATATTTTGATAAGATACGCAATTAGGGTAGTCTTACCAGTGCCAGGCATTCCCAATAGTAAAGCATAGTCTTTAGCATTCAAGACATGTTCGACTGCACGTCTTTGATCATGATTAAAAGAACGAGGTAGAGTATAAGAAAAAGACGAGGTACCAAATTCAGGCGCCTTAGATTCGACTATCAATTCCTTTCTCTTCTTATCTCCAGATTCCAAAAACAAATTCAAAATGTTGAACCTTGCCAAGCTCATTCCATGAAACATGTCATCTATATCTACTCTATAGAGCTTATCCGGCTCTTGGGATACCGAGCACCCTCCTAATAATTGCAGAGTACCTTTTTTTGCACGTGGAAACGACTTCCATTGATTAATTTTCTTGAATGTAGTAATGATGAGAAAAGATGGTCTAATAGCTTCAATATAACCTTGTCCCAAAGCAAAATGTCCTTCTTCATCACTTATGATAATTTTGTCGTGTTTTGCTAAGTGGGAGTTCTGTAGAGATGGGTTCAAATTGCTATCCCTTTCAAAAGTATAACGAAATTCGTTTCGGCTCAGATCCTGTTCACTTTTTACTAACTTTAACATCCCTACTGCTTTTCCAGTCGTATATTCTCGGGATTCGGAAGATAAGGTCCAGAGCTCATTCCTAACAGCCTTTATTATCGCTTCTTCTTTCGTAATAAGGGTGTCCCAATGGTTATAAAAGGATTTATATCTTTCTTTCTTCTTTGAATCTGCTAGATGCAGGGTTAAAGACTCATACAACCCTTTTTTTAAGCCACTTGATTCTATTGTCCCATTTTCACAAAGGTTATTCAAAACCATACAAGGTTCCTGAGCCTCACATGTATCACATTGGGTCTGTTTGATTAAACTAGGGAGTTCTCTAGCTTCTAGCTTCAAATATTTGGTGATTCTATTTCTTAAATTCACAAGTGATTTGAGATCAGTTTGGCTAATATTGTAGTTACGAGTTATTCTTTCTTTAGTGTAAACTAATAGGAAAGATGCCACATCTATGTTATATCTATCTCTCAATAATAAGGAATATAAAGAGGATTGGGCATGATGACTAATATGCTCTCTGCCAGTCTTTATCTCCATAGGAAGTATCAAGTCTTCTTTTTCTTCATTGTGCAACAAGCATGCATCAAGAGTCACATCAATTTTCCCTTTTAGCCCATACATAGGCGACCATACGTTTTCTTCTATATCCAATGCTCTATTCACAGATAAATAAAGATCATCGTGTGGCTTTTTCAGAACTAGGTTTCGAGCAGACCTTTGAGGTTGCCTATAATATTTCCTGAACCATTGTTCCAAGTAAGGGAGCTGCGCATTTACTTCTGATTTAAGTTTCTCCAAAACATCACCTAAGGAATAAATTTCGATCAAATGCTTTTCAATCTCATCAGTCATAACCGCCCGCATGAATCTAAAGTCCCATTTACGTTCGTAAAAACATGCTTGAAAAATCTCATGGACAATAATCCCAATAATTAGAGGTAACGAACATTCTCCCGGAAAAGCGTACCTGTCCAAAAGGATTGTTTTACGTGGGCATCCTAACAGCTGGGAAACGCTGGTAGCAGAAACTAGAATGTCTGGATTCCAAACAAGTAGGTTATGATTATCATCAACTATATTGGAGCTGTCCTTGCTGGTGACGATAAGATGGACAATATCATTCTTTTGAATATCGAGTTGAAGGTATTCACCCCGTAAAATTAAATTTCGTTCGATACCTTTGACATCAGTGAGCTGTAATATTAATTGCTTTTTGGTCTTATTTTCTTTGGTATATTTATTTTGAATTATTTTTTTGACTTTAAACCTCTGAAGGTTTTCGCGAGCAAAACCTAGTTTTAGGCTGTCATCCTCTAAGAGTGGACTTTTTGAAGAGACTTTGATACCTTGACAGTTAGTTTTATTCCCAGTATCAGATTCGTGAGACGTATTGCTCATTCTCGATGCCACTTGAGAGTAAATTGCAGAGGATTCATATTTAGCAGATGGAGCCATACGCAGTTCCTCTAAACGCTGGTGGGTCAGATCAAGAGTATCCAGAGCTACATAATGCTTATTCATGCTTTCAGAAACTATCGCAGAAAGAATATTCTCGTCGTCTGAAGTGAACGGGTCGGAGTCTGATTCGTCTGCTTCCGCAGAACCTTTCTCAGAGGCGATCGTCCTTGAATCACTGAAGTTATCGCTAAAATCAATATCATCCACAATTTCTTGTGTTTTGTTTATGATATCTTCTTTTTCACCGTCATTCAATGATGACGCAACACACCCTTTCTCCTCTTTTCTGATTCGATCATGGTATACTTTAACTTGTTCTTCATCCTCAAACATATCAATCCATCGGTTCAAAGAGTAATTGATTTGGTTATTGTGCCTTTCCTCTTTACTCATTGTTACGCCCTCACAGTTCACCTCAGTCAGGCTTTCACCATGCGTGGACTTAGCTCTTGTCAATGAGAGCCGCTCTCGAGAATTGAGAAGTAATTCCTTCTTCCTCAGATTTTCAGGGACGATATCAGAAAAAGTTTTCTTTATCGGAGTGGCCTGGGTGTGTAAATTAGAGAAATCTGATCCATACTTCGAGAGCATGAAGCTCGCTTGCTCATTCATGAGAGCTCCAGACGACTTCTGGTGGGCCTGAGGAAGGGAATCAGGATTTGTTTGCTTCAACGGAGATGAAGGCAAGCCCGAATCAGTGGTATTTTTCTTCAACACACGCGGGCTTGTGCGCCACTTGATGCCTTCGTAGCTATCGTCTGAACTTTGCATTTCTATTATTATTTGATCATTTGTTCGTTCGATGATATCTCTTTTTACATTGTCCTTCTCAATCAGCTTACTGCGTTCACACAGTCTCTCATCCAGTTCACCATTCAAATTGTTTATAGGTTTAAAGAAGTATTTAGTCTTACCAGCTTTCAACCTCTTTGCTTTTTGAGATGTACATTGGCCTGAGGATTTATTTGTCCTGTCCAGTGAAGTTAGCACATCTTTTTTCAAACTGGTTCCTTCATTCATTAAGACCTAATAGACAGAAAGAGCAGTACATGAAGACGTATGAAGAGATACTTATGGCTTAAACCATGGATCTTCTATATAGGCGTGTAATCTCGCGACATGTAAACACGACGACAATGTCGAATGCTTTTCGTTTGTGTAATTTTTTGTACGAAAAATTTTTGACCTCATCGTTCGAAAAAATATAGAAAAAACCTTAATACCATCTTCCGATAAGTTAAAACATTTCAGCAACTTGGTACGGTGCCCATTTTTCTTGCTTACGATATTCTTTTTTTCTTAAAGAAGCAGGTATTTAATATAAACGGAAGATAATATCGTGGAAGAAGATATCCAGTGAGGTACGCATAGAAGATATACTATCCAATTATTGTTGAATTATGGCATACGTCTTAACAGAAACGGCAGCAGGGTATGCTTTATTGAAAGCATCTGACAAGAAGATTTATAAGTCTTCTTCTCTAATCGATGACTTGAATAGTGCTGAAAAGGTTGCAAATCAGTTCAAGATCTATAGATTTGAAAAATTTCAGAGTGCAGCAAATGCGTTAGAGGAAGCAAATGCTGTGATCGAGGGCCGTGTCTCGGATAGCTTAAAGAAGCTTTTGGATGAGGCTAAATCAGATAAGAAGTCGACTTTAGTTGTTTCTGAGGCAAAACTTGGTAATGCTATTAACAAGTTGGGGCTCAATTTCTCTGTTGTCTCGGACGCAGCCTCCTTAGACTTGCACAGAGCTATCAGAGAGTTTTTACCGGAGTTATTGCCAGGCTTGAATGACTCTGCCTTGAATCAGATGACTTTGGGTTTAGCACATTCTATAGGTCGTCATAAGTTGAAGTTCTCTGCCGACAAAGTGGATACCATGGTGGTACAAGCGATTTCCTTATTGGATGATTTGGACAAGGAATTGAACACTTATGCTATGCGTTGCAAGGAATGGTATGGATGGCATTTCCCTGAATTGGCAAAGATTGTGACAGATTCCTATGCATACGCGAGAATTATTTTAGTGATGGGGGTAAGGTCAAATGCATCTGAGGTGGATTTGTCCGAAGTTCTTCCAGAAGAAGTAGAAGAGCAGGTTAAGTCGGCTGCTGAGATCTCTATGGGAACTGAGATTACCGAAGATGATTTAGAGAATATCAAAGCTTTGGCTGAACAAATAGTTGACTTTACCGCTTATAGGGAGCAACTATCAAATTATTTATCCTCTCGTATGAAGGCAATTGCTCCAAATTTGACTGCATTGGTTGGTGAACTTGTTGGTGCAAGATTGATCGCACACGCAGGATCTTTAACTTCCTTAGCAAAGGCTCCAGCTTCAACAATTCAAATTTTAGGAGCAGAGAAAGCACTTTTCCGAGCATTGAAAACTAAGCATGATACCCCAAAGTATGGTTTACTTTATCATGCTTCATTGGTTGGACAAGCTACCGGTAAAAATAAAGGAAAAATTGCCCGTGTTTTGGCAGCTAAAGCAGCAGTTGCTTTAAGATATGACTCTTTGGCTGAGGATAGAGATGATTCTGGTGATTTCGGTTTAAGTGTGAGGGCAAAGGTTGAATCTAGATTGAGTGCTTTGGAAGGAAGAGACTTAAGAACCACTTCCAAGGTCGTTAGAGAGCAACAGAAAATCAACATCACTGAATCGCGTGCTTATAATGCAGATGCAGATGCTCCTATGGCTCAGTCTAATGTTGATTCTGATGACGATTCCGATGACGACGCAGACAATACTGAGAACAAAAAGAGGAAGAGAGATCAAAGTGATGACGAAGAGGCACATGTTTCAAAGAAGAAGAAGGAGAAGAAGAAGGAGAAAAAGGAGAAGAAGGAGAAGAAAGAAAAGAAGGAGAAGAAGGAGAAGAAAGACAAGAAGGAGAAAAAAGAGAAGAAGGAAAAGAAGGAAAAGAAAGAGAAGAAAGAAAAAAAAGACAAGAAATAAGATTAGATTATAATGGTTGATTTGTCTAAATTTTTTTGCATGTTTTAAAATTGTTTGTAGCTTTTATCTACAGTCGAAAACACGTTTATCGTATGTAGTACTTGACCTTTTCAGGTCGTTCCAATTGAAGATTGTTCAGTAGTCAAAGCTTCGGTCACGTGATATCGATTCATTACTTTCGTCATTAAAATCATCATCTCGAGAGTCGTCAAGAGAATGTCTGCAAGCTGCTTTTGTACGAATGAAGCTTACGATACAGCTTCGAAACTTGATGATGCGTACTTAGATTTGAATGACCCTAATCATCCAGCAAATTTGATATGTGAGCTTTGTAGGTTGTTTTATGACAATAACTGGGTGACAGGAACGGGAGGAGGCATCTCAATTCGCCATGTAGAAGGTGAAAATAAGAACCTAGTTTACATTGCGCCCTCTGGTATTCAAAAAGAAAGGCTTCAACCATGGGAAATGTTCGTTGTGGATCTAAAAGGAGAAAGACTACTTCGATCGCCGAACAGTTGTCCTGAAGAATTGACAAAGTCCTACAAATATAAACCATCAGCTTGTACGCCACTATTTATGAGCTGCTACTCTATGAGGGATGCTGGCGCATGTATACATACACATTCACAGGCGGCCGTTCTTTGTACGCTTTTGTTTGAGGACAAGACGGAATTCAAAATGTCCCATATAGAGCAAATCAAGGCCTTGCCTAGACTTCAGGAAAACAAGGATACTGGACTAATTGAAAAAGTAGGTTCAATGGATTACCATGATACGATTACTATCCCTATCATCGAGAATACTCCTCACGAGGAAGACCTAACTAGCACTCTCCAGGAAGCTATAAAAAGATATCCCGGCACTACAGCAATTTTGGTTAGACGCCATGGAATCTATGTTTGGGGTGAGACTGTCTGGAAAGCGAAAGTATACAACGAGGCTTTAGATTATCTTCTTGAACTTGCAATAAAGATGCACCAACTCGGCATTCCTTTGCTCAAATAATCGAATTGTATATTCATGTTAAGTTATTGTACACCGCATATATATTACGTTTATATACTTTGGCTGATATGCTGTATATTACAAAGGATTTCTTGTATCCTTTAATGGACTTCCCTTTACTTTCCCCCACTCAAAGTCTTCTACCTCTTCGACATCTCCAACACAAACAACTCCTCCCCCTCGTATCATATATATACCTAGATTAATCTCCCGATTCTTCGAACTCTCTTTCTCGCAAACAATGATCTCAATACTCTTCGAAAGAATTAGATTAGTGGAACCATCGAATCCCTCAAGGATGCCTTCAAACAATCGCCCATCAGTTGTGATAACTCTAACTTTTTCTTTTAGATGTTAGTATTGTTGAGTAATCTCTCTCTTGGAAACACTTACTTGTTAAGTAATCTTTAAGGCTAGACATTGCTCATCGTCCTTAGTGTAGATTTATTTTCGAAAGAAAATAAATCGCGACCTTAAATATGCTGCAAAAGTATCTATATAACAGTTTGATACAAACGATTTTTATTTTAAACGTAATATTATTCTACTCATACTAACGATTAATCTAAGATTACGAATTCAAAGCATGGCAGAAGAGGAAGAGGACACAGATTATGGACTTTCAAGCGAACTCGATTTAATTTTCAATGAGGTCAAGGGAGACAAAAAAAGAGCGGATGGAGACGCTGAGGCAAACGACACTATCCCTTCAATGACATTTCTATCGCAGAACGACTTCCTGAATCAAGAAAAGATAGCTAAGTCGAGTCTGACGGAAAAGACGACTGAGGATTCAGCGAACGAAAAACTTGTGAAATGGGCAGCACGTCTCGAGTTAGAATCACTTAGCCTTAAAGAGCTTATAGCTGGGAACTTGGGGGATATTTTTGATCATAACTATGATTTCTTAGCAGGGACGTGCAATAAAATCATGGGTAAGCTAGACACGATGGAGACTAGTATTAAACTTACTCAAAAGGAAAGTCCCTCCAAGAAACACGATTCATGGGAAAACGAAATAAGCCATCTGATTAATGCTCTCCACAACAAAATTGAACTGCTAGAAAAACAAGTTTGTGATCGTTTGATTGACACAGGATCCAGAAAAAAAAGGACGATCGAAGACACCATAGCAGATAAAACTTTAAGGGCGATTCTGGGTAGCGAAGCCTTGAAGGGCCTCAAAAGACAAGGTGAAAGAACAAATAAGGAACTTAGGGACTTAAAATCAGCAGTTACTAACCTCGCAAATATGCAGTCTAGCACGATGCCTGGTATGCAAAATCCAGGTAAAGCTATCTGTATTCTGAAAGATCAAGTTGGCTCTACGTCATCCTCGAGTACCGTTTCGAGCGATATAGCTGCGATAAAGGAATTCTTACAGTTACTTATACCGCGTATAATTACCCTAGAAACAAAGTATCGTGATTTGTCTACCGCATACTGCAATTTGGTTGACTTTATAGTAACTTCCCGGTCTCTGCAAGGTATGAAGAGCTACAAAAGAAAAGCAGATGAAGAGCAACAGCAAGAAAATTCAAATATATATTTTTCCCATTCAAAAAGAACAAAGCAAGAGTCATCCTAAGCATGCATTGTGAATCTTATATATTCTTTTCAAAACACTTGGTGAGAAATTAATTTCCTCTTTGCATCTATGCAAAGTCGAAGATTCTTTTCTCCGTCTTTGATTAACCCGTTAAGGCACATCCTTTTGTAATATACTTCATACACTGGCATGTATCTCTCAACAAATTTTCTTACTTCATCGTCATTCATTCCCATTCCCGTGGGCGAATTTTTAATTAGCCAATGCTCTTGCTCAAGCCTCCAGTTGAGAATATTGTCAAGCGATGACTCGATGAAAATAAAGTAGTCAAAGAACTCCCAAATTTTCGAATATGCCTTGAGGCGATCATTTATATCCTCTATCTGAAACATTGCATGCTTCTTGATGGAACTCTCCTGATCATCTGCTGACAAGTAGCTAAGGCGGATTTGGTCATCATCAAGAGGCAAGAAACCATTGAACCACCCTTCAAAAATGATAACACTGGGTCTCTCTTTCAAATAAATCCAAGAGGATGAGTCCAGCCTATCACCTTCGCCATTAAATGCACCTTTATCATAAGTAGGTATTATAATATTACTGTCGCTACTCGAATACACGAGCCTCTGAAAAATATCTAACCCGAGAGCTACATCATGAGTACCCGGCAACCCTCTCCCTTGCAAAAGCAAATTATTATCTTTTCTAGCCTCTTCTGATAAAGCACTTTGCTCTGAGTGAGTGAGATACAAATCATCCATCAGAAACAGCACTACTGATAAACTCAGATATTTCTCCTGAATTCGCATGTGCAATTCCTTTGTAAGATAGGACTTCCCTGAGCCTTGGGGGCCGCTTATACCAATGACGATGGGCTTTTCTTTCAAGCTAGGTTCACCTGCATCAATCTTCGAACTGATAAAGCGAAAAGCTACATCAAAGGCTGACATGATTCACCAATCTATAGTATGGTGGAGTATTTTCTCACTTGAGCTGAATTTTTCGTTCTACATTATTGTAAAGAAAATGGAAGTTGACTTTTCTAAAATGAAATATAACCGTACCTATGAACCTAATTACATACTTCTCTGCTCAAGTAAAGCCCTTGAAAACATCGTAACAAAGACTTACTTAAATTGCCTTGATCTCCTTCAACTTACTAATAAGTTCATCAACAGAATTTACCATCACACCAGGTTCTCTTTGAGGAGGTTCGTCTACCTTCACCGTCTCTAATCTCTTACTTGTATCTAAACCTAAATCTGATATCTTTAACTTCTCGATAGGCTTCTTTTTTGCTTTCATCACATTTGGCAATGAAGCATACCTTGGTTCATTTAATCTCAAGTCAGTAGTCACTACCATGGGTAACTTTGCCTTTAATGTCTCCGCACCACCATCTATTTCACGCGTAACAGTAACTTCATCTCCATTTACCTCCACCTTAGAAGCATTGGTCGCTTGGGGCCAATTCAAGAGACCGGCAAGCATTTGACCAGTTTGGTTTGCATCATCATCAATTGCTTGTTTACCCAAAATAACGAAATTAGAGTTTTCCTTCTCGACCACTTCCTTCAAAATTTTAGCGACGCATAAGGGTTCTACTTCCTCGTCACCCGATTCAATCAATGTACTTGAGTCAGCACCTTTAGCAAATGCTGTCCTCAATATGTCTTGCGCTTTAGTAGGGCCTATAGAAACAGCATGAATCTTTTCCACGAGTCCCTTTTTTCCTTCTTTTATTCTCAATGCTTCTTCAAGGGCTATGTCACAGAAAGGGTTGATGCTAAACTTTACACCTTTGGTCTCAACCCCAGTATGTGCCTTATTGATTCTTGGCTTAATTGCATAATCTATCACTCTCTTTACAGGAACAAGAATTCTAAGTTTTGACGTCATTATGGGACATTCGATTTATGTTCAGATATCAACTTGAAAAATTAAGATACTAAATCTACTTCGGAGAACTACAAAAAATCACGTGATTAAACGACTTGCTAGGTGAAGTTGGACATACCGCTTCTCGATCTTGCTTTCATTTTCTCGATTCTAGCCTTTAACTGAGAGGTCACTTCGGCAGCTCTCCTCCAGCTATCTTCTTCTCCGTGTATATCAACTACAGGCTTTGTGAAGCTAGATGAGAAGGTGTTTGTAGTTTCGACCATTTTCTGAGGACTGGTGTAACGGCTTAGCGAGCGACTATGCTTTGGGGTTTCAACATTTTCGTTCTGTAATTCACCATCAATGGAAAGCCTATTGACGCGAGAACTAAGTTCGCCTGACGTAAGACGTAATTGTTTTGGGGGAGATAGCTCTACTGGCTTTAATCTTGTTTCTGTACGATAAGGCGAAGTCGTCGAACTGAATAAACCATCATAATTTAGTCGGCTCAGTTGCGAATGCTGTTGATTGACGTAGGAATTTTGTTGTAGTTTCATCATTTCTATAGTCTGCTCCAAATCACGTATTTTAAGTTTTGCATTTTCTAAATCACCATTAGAACGGAGCAACTGAGTTTCCTTTTGCTTGATCATAAGTGCGGAGTTAGTTTGCTCTTTTTGCAATCTCTCAATTTGACTATTTAAAATTGATATTTCCTTGTTGTGTTTGAGTGTATCTGCGTCCAACTGTTCTTGCAATCTTTTAACTTGCTCTCTTGAGTCTTTCCAGATCTCTTTCTCTTTCCTCAAAAATCTCAATTCTTCTCTATCAGCTTGAGCCATCTCTAAGTCTACTTTGGCATGCGACAGAGAAGATGAAACAGTCACCTTATTGTTTGAAATCAAAGACCTGCTTGTAAGCCCCCTTCCAAATGTAGAAACTTTTGATGTATCTTCCACACGTTTCGCAGGAGATGTAGCTCCTCTTTTACTTGGAATCGTTGAATTACCATCAGTCTTCGAATGAGAAAGCTGTGGATTTGATGAAGATGATAAAGAATTTTTCATTTTTGATGAAGTGGGGAAAGAAGTTCGAGATGCTGGTCTGGTATTAGAATTCAGACTGGTCGTTGCAGACACTTTTTTATCTGAGAGTCTTTCTTCTCTAGGCACAGACGCTGTGCTACTCATTGTGACTCTGGCGGAAGCAGAATTATAGCAATCAAGTATCTTTGACCGCCTATTGTTATCTAATTTCTCAAGGCTTGAGCTCAAGTATCTTTCGCCTGTGATTTTCATCAAAACACCAATCATCTCAGTCGCCGCCTGCCGAATTGGTTCTTGAGATTCGGCTAATAACTTAACCCCGATATCCATAATCTGCTCAACTTCACCAGCTGTTGGGGCTATTTCGGTCTTTTCTAAGCAATTCTTTAAGAACGAAGTCGATGCAATCTTAACCTGTGGAGTTTTATGTTTCATTCCCCATAGTATGTCGTTTAACAATTCACTGAGAGATGAAGAAGCAAAAATAGCATCCAATAAGTTATTCAAGGCTTCAACAACCGAAGCCTTTTTCTCTTTGGTTCTCTCTATCACTGGTCGTAATATTATATGTTGGTATTTACCGAACTCTTTCCTTAATCCTCTTGCTATGAGTGTAGCACAGTTCGCGGCGAGTTGGACTACCTGAAGGTTTGCATCTTTCATGCACTTTGCAAATATTCTGATGATATTCGAATAATCGTCATTAGTGGTAAGTTTCATAGCCTTCTCTAAGATGGGATGAATTTCTTCAAGAACATCTTTCCTCTCCTTCCATTTTGATGAATTCAATCTGGAGTCCATATCAGAAGGCATTTTAGATAAAACTTCTGTCGGCAGAAGAATATCGAAAGCATCAATTGCTTTCGACCCAGAGTCAGTGTTTGTCTGCAGATCTACCATTTCAACATCCTGGTCCTGTAACGCAGTTAATTCTTCCTCTTTCTTCCTCATTTCAGCTTGCTCTCTTTGTTTTCTGGTGAGTCTCTTTGGTTGTTGCGTTCCCACTTCAATTTCTGAGAAATGCTTAGACAATTCTTTTTGTTGGATGGGCTTCAAATCTTGAAATAGTATAGTTTCTAAAGAGGCACCCATCCACTTGTATAACTCGATGGCTAGTTTTGTAGCTTCACCTCTGACGTTCTTATCAGAGTGTGTAAAGAGCTTAGGCACTGCTGGGAATAGAATGCTCGGAGACACAACGTCCCCGCATCCAAAGCTTTCAACTATTGATGTTAGAGCAGCCACACATCCTGCAACTAGCTTTGGTAAACGATGCTTGAAAAAAGGTAAAAGTTCTTCGATGACACCGTCTGCAATGTTTGAAATCTCCACAATGAAAAGTAAAGCTTCGATTGATTTATTCTTAGTTCCTGGGCGCGATGACGATAGACCCTTCTCGCAAAGTGAAGATACAATGCCCGCGTTCTTTAAACGAGTGACATTGTTCAATGTCCCTCCATATTCCAAGAAGCTCAATAGCATCTGAATCCCTGCTTCTTGGGATACGACATTGGAGTCTGTGATTATCTTCTTGACTAATTCAGGCTGGGAATTGAAAACATTAAAACACTCTGCTTCTTCGTTAGGTGATTTCTGAAATTGTGAGGCATATTCTTCGTAAGCGCTTAATCGGGCTTTCCATACTTTATGAGTCAAGCGATCCTTCAACGGCAACGATGCAAAATCCTGTTCTTCTGCCATTGCTAGATGAATACTTAGCTTGCATCTGATACAAGAATGTGTATGTTTTCATTCTGTAAACAGTGCGCGCACTACCTAAATCAAGATGATTCACTACTGCACGTCGATTAAGGCAATTAGCTCTTACAATATGAGATGAAAGAATAGTAAATCTCACTTATTGAGGGAAGATATAGGTATATCATCAAATGCAGATATTTATTGCGCTAATACAATGGAAAGTTGCAGATCTATGAAAAAGCTGCATGTCTGCCAACCCTATAGAACTGACATATTTAGTGTCAAAAATGAGAATGTATGTGAGCTTTAGTTAAGACAACTCTTAAAACTAAAAAAGACCTACTCCACTTTGTTGGCATACTTGGCCTTAATTTCTTCATAGGGTTTTAACTCAAACCCCCAGGACTCTTCACCAGCTCTGTTTTCATAGTATTTTTGAATATTAATTCCATGGTATGGATGATGAGCCAAGTTGAACCATGGAATGAACGCCATGGTGAGAAAGGAGTATTGAGAATTTCTGTTAGCAATATCCTTCATTCTGTCATCTAAACTAGACTCATTTTCGTGATATGGTAATTTTCCCTGCGATAACAACTTCTTAATCTCGTATCTATCTTTCTTGACTTCCCTTGCATTCTCACTCCATCCTAAAAATCTCTTGGAAGATCTAACATAAGCCAAGTAGAATCCTCCTAAGAATCCCAACAAAGTCGCCGCCCTCAATGGACCACCAGGAACCCTTGCTGGTGCCTTGAACGCACCGCTATTTGGTTCGAGTCTCTCCCAGGCCTGCAAAACCAATGGTGACCCTACCGTGGCCGCAGCCCATAAACCATAATCGGATGTCCTCATATATGAAAGGACCCTATAAAAATGAGGATCCGCATCAATCACCTCGTAATCGGATTGATGTGGTGCCGTCCTCACTGGCTGATTGTTTTGATTGTAGGACATACTTCTTCTATTCTAATATGTTCTTCTTTAAGGCCCTGATGATTATTCTATTTTTCATTTCTCAAATTATGATTGGAAGCTAAAGTAGTGCGCTGGTCAATTTCCAGTTTGGCTATCCCGTCAGAAATTTGTGTCACAGATTTTGCAGCCTCCTTCCGGAGCTTTGTATTATTACATCAACGAGTTTTCGAATAGGTCTAGATATGACAACACTCTCGCGATCTTAAAAACCTTACTTCAGGATCTGAGATTCTCCAGAAATACACAGGCTGCTAAAGAACCCTGAGCGGCTGGCAATTCAGATCATAGGAACGCTTTTTTTTTTTTCTGATTCCTTGACTCCCCTTCAACTTCTAAAATCACCGAGTGCTTGTAGTATTTATAGGTGATATTGAATCTGATGGCAGTCCAAAAGATTTTTCGTTCTAGTATTATTTGATTTATGAAGATCACAAGGTCCGCAGGGCGAAGCGACTTGGAGCAAGGTTTAGTGTAACGTTTGTATATGCAGTAGTTAAGATTAGGGTAAGATAACTATCAAGCACAACGGCAGACTATCAGGATGGCAGTTCGTTTGGGAGAGGGCAGAGAAGAACACATAGATCTAGAGAACCAGCATACTGGGGTGAAGTTCACAAAGCATTCGCTTTTGACAGAACTCATTAACAGCGTGAGGATATACAATATTCCATTAGTTAACTTTGTCATCAACGGAATCTTAGGCTATTTTCTACTCAAGCTAACGACTAGGTATAATGATCTTTATATGAAAAGCTCTTTGGTCACAATTACGATTTCTAATCTAGTTTTATATGGTATCTCGGAAACACTTGCTCAATCCATTATGGCGTATCGACATGGAGGTCGAATGATATCGTTTTACGTGAATCCTCGATTTGCTAATTTTTTCCGTCGTCGTCGCAATTCTATAGAGCTTGAAGATGATACAGAACAAGAAGAGCATAGGACGTCTTTGGACTCTAGTAATGAAGAGATATACAACGAGTTTTTGAGCTATATAGAGAATGATGAGACACCACCCAGGACACCAACTAGAACGCCCCTGGGGACTGAACATGCGAGGGCGTTTCCTTTGGTGCCAACATTTTTCCTGTTTTCACGTTTAGCCGGATTTATGTGTTGGGGATTCATTATGTCCTTTTTTCAGTGCTGGTGGTATAAATTCTTGCAGATATATGCAAAAGATCCTAAAATTGTTGAAGTTATAAGAAAGGTTTTAACTGATCAGATATGCTACTCACCAATATCTCTTTTTGCATTCTTTACATATGGTACAATGGTTCTAGAAAACGGTTCTTGGGAAGATTCTAAACGAAAACTCAGTCGAGTCTATTTAAAAACATTATTAGTTAACTACTCAGTTTGGTTCCCAGTCCAATTCATTAACTTCTTGATAGTACCAAGAAGCTATCAAGTTCCTTTTAGTTCATCAATATCTGTTCTATGGAATTGCTTTCTCTCTATGAGAAACTCGAGTTCCTAGTTCCATAGTAATCTCAAATATACATGCCCGAACTTGTGTATCCATTAAGCTTCCTCACAGAAAGACTAATTTTTGCAAGATAGGACTCTTTCTGCTCTTTGGGTAGTAATTCACTCAAGCGATAAGCGGCATCAAGTATAGAATCTGGTTCAATTTTCTCGAATCCCATATGACCCTCGCCCTTAAGCACAATGCCTACAATGGCATTCTTAGAGTAACTTGAAACATACGAAGTTAGTGATGCAGCAATGCCCGTGATGAAATTAGGTGGCTCCAATAGATGGATGGATGTGAAGACATCAGGTATTTCAGGGGCTATTATATTCTGCATTCTGAGAACATTAGAGTCACTCAGAAAATCAGACACGGATATGGTAATCCAAGTCTTTTGAATTTTGTCATCCAACTTCTCCTTCAATTTAGCTCCGAGTATATTATTCACAATGATGCTAGAAAAATTAGGAACGATGATAGAATAAAAGCCTCCGAAATTATGAAGTATTGGAATATCCTGACTTTTATACTTTTCTTTCAAGCTTCTATGTTTTGCTGCTGCATAAAGCTGCTCATCCTCATCATATATCTCTTCTACATCAGCTGCGTCACTTTCAATTTTAGGGTAGAATATCTTTATGTGCCCAACGACTTCATGAGCTCCATAATTTTCGACAATTATTTTTAAAACTTCAGGCACAACAAGTAAGTAATCAATTTCTTTGACTCCTTCTGAAACCTCAATTATTACTTCAGGTAGAAGATCAGGTTCAGCCTCCTCGAACTCATCATCTAAAGCATGACGAGGTGGTGCAACGTCATTCCAAGGTTTGATCTATCGTAAGTCAGTAGAGATACTTCGGTAAAATAAGTGAATACCTTGTGTATAAAGTGAACATACCAACATTTTAAGTTGAAATAAGATGCTTCTTTACTTCTGTAGCCACTGAGTTTTTATTGTATGAATTCGCATTATCTTGCACACATAAAAAGTGAGCAGATCATTCAAATTAAGAGTAAAGGTGAAAGAGCTTATTCTGCAACGATGTTAAAAACATTGAGAGGTAATGGTTTATTTACGAAGACATTACGGTCTCGCTTTTATCATTCCCTAGATCATCCAAGTTCAAACAATATATTGGACGCAAAGTCCTTGGAGTCGAAAATTTTTGAAAGAGCTCTTCTTTACGTACCTAAATATGGCTTTGACGAACTCTGTATAGGACAAGCAGTCAAGGATTTGAATTACCCTGAATCATTAGAATCATACCTCTCAATTGCGGGAAATGGCAAGTCGTATGAATTTCAACTAATGTTAGGTTGGTTGAAGGCTAAAAGAGAGGAACTTCGTCTCGAAGTATTGAATCCTCACTCAGGGTTTCATAACGTATCGAATGAGTATGAAAGAGTATCTTTTCTAATCAAGAAGAGATTAGAATATAATAGACCTATTATTAATAAGCTTGGGGCAGGAATTTCTCAATTGTTGTTGCCATACAACATGAACCAATCGATGGAGGAACTTCAGAATTTGAGCGATGATATTGCTTTTTATTCCGGTGATATTTCTAACGACTTCGCTTGGTACTCTAAGCGTTTCAGTTTCGGTACTGTCTATATCAGCTCTGAGCTTTATATGTTGCAAGATACAAGTAAAAACTTCAAGAACACTGACACTTTCGTAGATGAAAAAATATCTGCAGTTAGAAGTTTAGGAAAAGCATACAATGATACGGAAGAATGGGGACTATTCAATGCAATTAGTTTAATTAATTTGATTAAGTCACAAGCCCTCAGGGGATGACTCTTTTTCTCTGTGCAACCCTTTACCAACTGATGGTTCCAAGTATGTAGCACGTATATATGAAATAAAAAGGTAAAAGATTTATGTACTTTTAACTCTCATAGTTATGTCGACAATTTTGTCTTGATATCTAATAAGTTACTTCTTGTGTCTTCAAGCTGCTTCTGGCTTTCCATTATTTTAGTCTCTATTCTTTTGATCTCATCCTGGATAAACGCTATTCTCTTTTCCACGTTTATCTTAGCTTCACTATAGTCCTGCGGCATCAATATTGGGCCGGTTAGTTTATATATTTTCGACTCTTCATTCAAATATGCGAATTCGTCTAAAACCATTTTATTCTCTTGAAATTGGGTTTCAAGTTTTGATCTCGAAGCCATCAATTCATTGAGTGTAGTTTGAGATTCTGAAAATTCAATACTAAGATTTTCAAATTGCTTTTGCAAGCTTGCCATGGTGCAGAATTATGTACTAAGACTGTTTTCGATGACTATTCGTCAAACTAAGCATATGATAGATAGAACCAAAAAAAAAAAAAAAAACATTGTTACACAAAGAGGTCAACAGGTTGCGATTGTATTCTCAGATACGACTACCTCAATAGAAAGTAAGCATGCGCTATATATGATAAGAATTATATGAATTATTATGTGCAAATTTAGTGTATCATGACTAGGTACTAACTCTTTCGTCGTCCATAGTAAATACTAAAATAAAGAGTAAAAACATGCATGGACGAACCCTAGTTCACAAAGGAAAAATACTTTCATCATCTTCATTAACTAGTATATCAGTAACCTTAACTCTGTACACACTAGTTCTTGCATTTTCACCTGTATCCATATCTTCGTTCGTGTCCACTCTGTAGTCATCGTCATCATCGTCTCCTTCTTCCTCTTCGTCGTCATCTTCATCAGCCTCCTCGACCTCTTCGTCTTCCCCAATGTTATAATCTTCTTCTTCAGCTTCTTCTTCCATGAATACATCATGATCATGTGCTCGTCTAGAGACATGCGATGCACCTGAGATTACCCTACTTATATTGTCATCTTCATCGTTAGCACTTAAATCGTGGGTATCATCGCAATCATCGTTTTCATCATCAAGAATAGCGTTGTCGTCAGAGCAAATATTTCGAATGGAAAAAGGTCTGCTAATATCATGAGAAGTATGTCTTCTGAGTCGTCCATTATATGGCCGTTGCCCCTCAAAGGACATTTCTATCTTAACCTTAGAATGAGAATTGTACCCAGGCAGGATATTGGATGCATTATGTGAGCCTATCCTACCCTTCGTACTTGAAAAGCTTCCACTTTTAGTACGAATGCGCTTTTCCTCCACTAATGCTCTCAGTTGCTGGAAGGGCGATGCAAATAAATCCTGGTTAAATACGAAGCCTTGGCTCTCTTTTAATGATATAATATTATATCTTGAACCTCCATAAAAATAGCTGGATGATTCATAAACTGAAAAATTCTCACTTTGAATCATAGCAGGTGATAATGAAGAGTTCCGCCTGAACCACGGAGATGAAGTTGATGCAAAAGACGAACTGCGTCGATTCTTCGATGGCATTGGAAGTTCAATACTATCATTACATTTGGCATTCATGTTGAAAACCGTGGTATATAAATTCTCTTTCTTTCCAATAGTATCCCTACAGTTAATTAGAAGATAACCTAAATCACAGTAAGTTTCCATAGTCTCCCGATATATCACGTGATATAAAAATGGTGGATACGAGTACGTTATAGTGTTTGCGTATATTTACATGAATAATCCTATAAGCAACTTAGACTGATATGCACGATATGAAGTTTCTGGTTTTCTTGTTGCTTACTATGTACTACCTGCAAGCAATAGGTCCTTACTCCTTTTCAATTTTTCAACCACAAACTTTAATCCCTCTCTAGAGTTAGAGATATTTGATGAAAACCTCCTATGACTCCATTCCTCTATTTTCTGCTTGAAACCAAACAAATTGGAGGAAAATTTTACTTTACTTTCCAATAATGTAGTGGAGTTAGATTCCCCGGTATACTTCAAAAACTCTTCAACTTTGATGAACTTCCTATGATCTACATTTGCACTGTAAGAGAGCATAGTGTTTGTCTTTGGGTTAACAATAGTCTTTTCGATGATGCAAGAGTTCAACCTATCCCCAAGTAAAGGTTTGATGAAACTCGGTAATCTTCCTGTCTTTATAATCAACTTCGTTGTCCTCAAGCAGTTCATTTCATCTACATAGCACTCCAAGGTATCAACACTCAAGACATGACCAGCATACGGATTTGGATATCTATTGAAATATGCTAGACTTACTGTTTGAAAGTCACTATTGAAAGTGTGTGAAGCTTCGAAAATCTGGACCATTAAATCTATTCTTAAATTTTTCTTTTTCCTTGTTTCTATAACAAATATGCCGTATTCAAGTCTTTAGTCACTCCCTTTTCGTGCGAATGTGCTACCACTGTGATCCTTCCACTTCCAAGGTTTGCTTAGCCTATCTCAAATGCCTTTCAAAAACTACTAATTAGAAACTGCAGGAAACTATAGGCTTACCTAAAGTGCAAACTTTTCGTTTTACAGTTTAGGTGCAAGACCATCAAGGCACATAATGCCGGGACGCTGCAGCTTCTTGTACCCTGTCCCCATATATATTGTTGATCTTCATCCTTCTAAACTTTATTTTCATTTTTACATTAGTTTGTGGCAAAACATTCCATGAAATAACATGGTGGCATACATAACAGTTCAGAGAAAAGGTTCGACTTGAAATGGGTTCTCTAGCATCCAAGTGTCTGATTTATACAGTCACCGACTATAACAGGTTCCGTTCCAACAAAAAAAAAAAGAAAAAAAAAAATAGTGTAGGCAATTCATCGGGATCTTTATTTTCTTAATAAATGCTTGGGCATCTCCAAGCTTTTATTAAGGAGCACCGACACTATTTAATTGCCCCGACAGCGGAGCACTGTTACTTGTAAAATAACTTGATTATAAATAATAGTATTGACAATAGAAGAAAGAACAATACTTTCTTCTATTGAATGCAATTGTTGTCTTCATACTATAGGGCCATATGAAGGTGTAAAATTAAGACAGACTTTGTGTGTTTGTGTAACTTTAGGGCCCATAGCCTTCTGAAAAAACGTAGACCGATAGGTGCGATGAGGCTCAGTGTCGCTGCACCGAATTCGCAGTTCGGACATATCGCTAAGATTAACATTAGTGTTTGTTTTATATATATTAGGATGTGCTCCAGAAATTCCTCCAAGGTGTTATTGGAACTTAGAAATCTCTCTTTGTAATACAATTAAATCGTTGAAGTGGAAAAATGTCTAAAAGTCAAAGCACTGGTGCTTTAACTAAACTAGGCGAGAAGGAAATCATTCCATCGCGTACAGATGTTGGTGCATTGGCCAATAGAATTAATATTGAAACTAGAACATTGCATAATAAAATAGACAAAATGATGACTGTGAAGTTTGCAATCGCCTGTCGTGATGCCAAACTTTACAGACAGGGTCTACAGAGCTTCTACCATGTATTTCAAGCAATTGAGGAGAGTTTATATCGTCAATTTGAGAAAGATGACGAATGGTCAAAGCTCTTGAAGGAAATATGGAAACCGGAGGTTGCCAGAAAAGAAAAAGCTGAACAAGACTTAATGTTCTTCTACAACGATCGCAAGGAAAAATTCGAAAAGCCTATGTTGAGCGAGCAAATTGCATTTCAAAAGCACATACGGGAAGTGACAGAGGAAAAACCATATCTATTCTTAGCGTATTTACACGTTATGTATTTGGCATTATTTGCAGGAGGTAGACTAATGCGTTCGTCTTTAACCAAGGCTATTGGACTTTTTCCTCAAAAAGATGGGTTGAAGCACTCAGATATAGTCAAACTCGGATGTAACTTTTTTACTTTCGATGTCGCGGATGAGGAAGCACTCAGACTTATTTACAAGCGTGATTACGAGCTTGAGACTAGAAATAATTTGACTGAAGAGCAGAAATTAGAGATCATTGAGGAATCTAAGTACATTTTTGCCCAAAACGAGAAATGTATCTCGGAAATAGAAAGGCATAATATCGAGAGAATCAAACAAAAAATACTTTACAAAGTTGCAACGAAAGGACAATATGTGTTATTGGCTATTCTTTCTATTATTACTGTGATTTATACCAGGAGATTGATTCGCTTTATTATATAATTAGTTAGTGTTAGAACTATTTAAAGGAAGGAAATGGGTCGTCAAACTCACGTCATCTCGGGTGACACGCAAGCATAGTATTATCAACAATTATTCACTCTCATCACTGTCGCTCGTGCTTACCTCTAATTCGTTTGAAACACCTTCCGCGTGGTCCTTGATCCACTGTTTTATCCAAAGTGAAACCCTCTCTACGTTATCATCAAGCTCTTCTGCATTATTCGAATTCAATTCAATCAAAATCTCTGGCACGTAAGCCTCCCTAGCCTCTTGAGGAATGACTTCCATTATCTCACAATCAATGTTTTCTTGGATTTTGCTCTCTTTGTAGCCCCTTTTGGAAAGCCTTTGATATAATTTCTTGTTGTCAGTACGTAAAACCACTACAAGGTCTATTAACCTCTCAGGGAAGATTTCACAGCAGTGCCAGTCTACCACGGCTCCTCCATTCTCTAAAATTGGTTCGAGATAATCTAATAGCTTATCATCATCAACCACTGATGTATCTCTACTTTCATCATAGCTATCTATAAACTTTTCCTTCTTGGCGATGTCACTGATAGGAAAGTGTGCAAATTTTTCTTGTAGCTCACTTGGTAGTTCGGAAATTAAACTAGATGCATGTGTGCTTTTTCCACATCCTGGTGTACCAGTTATAATAATATTAGGATAAAACCTTCGTGACATTAGCTACGTCAAATTTATGTGAATATGCTTATGCTGTTGGTTGAACGTGAATCAATATTGGTATCATAGAAGTTAGCGAAGAGATAAATGTATCGTAGTGTAAATACCGATGTGCGCTAGGTGGTGGAATACTATCATTATGGCTGTTACCAGAGACAACTCCAAAGATTCTAAAAATAAGTACATTAAAGATCCAGACTTTAAGTCAATAAGATTTACTGAAATGCGTACGTGTGTTCATTAACTCTAATATGTTTCCCTTTTGCACAATACTAATGAATTACAGCTATTTTACCGCCAGGACTTCCACTAAATGGTCAAAACCTGGAAAACAATGATGAACTCTATAAATTTGGCTTAAAGGGAATATTGCCGATGGTTTCTATGGATCAGAATAATAATACGGCATTTGCACTAGGCCAAGATGTTAATTTTCTTGGATTGGATTTGGGCAGTTCTGATAAAATTCTCAGAACCTTACCATCACCTTGGGCAGAAACCTCAAGGTCCGAAGTGGAGCCATATTTCACCATCCCAGAATCCATACGTCAAGAAAACATTACTCCAGAGCCCGAGCCCTGCGATCAGAAAATCCAATCATTTTCAGATGAGACTTTGTTTTACATTTTTTACATGAAGCCGAGAGATACATTACAAGAATATGCAGCTCGAGAATTAGTTGCTAGGAATTGGCGATACCATAAAGACATTCAAGTCTGGCTCACGAAGGACAGCAATGTCGAGCCTGTATTGATAAGCCACGATGTCGAGAAAAGTGTCTATATATTTTTTGATCCTCATAATTGGGAAAAGATAAAAAAGGAATTTGTCTTACATTATTCGTCCGTTCAGTCATAATTTAATCAGAACTGATGATTTTTAGATTTACCAAAATATCTCTTCAATCTTTTTGATAAGTTACCTTGTCAACCTTTACTTCATCGTTGAAATAAGTATAGATATATAAAACACATGTGGTATCATACGTGTCTAATAAGCAAAAAGAGGGAATGCATTCAGTTAGTCCTTTTATTTCATCTATTGAACGATCATTGTCGCATTCATTATTTTCCTTATCATCAGAAGTTTCGTCCTTAGGATTTTCGTCGGATAATGTCTTCTGATTCTTCTGGTCAATGTTCTCATCGCTAATCTTTTCTTTCGCAGAAGCATCCTCCGTTGAAGGCTCGCTTGAACCTTCTTCCTTGGTATAATCCACCTTCGTCTTTCCATTTTCATTAGTATTTGGGACAACAGAGCCTTTAGAATTTTCAAGGTCCAGCTCGGTTTCTTTCTCTTCATCAAGTAATTCAGGCCAGTCATAGTTGAATGCTCCTGTAGCGCTACCAGGATTAATAAAGAACTTGCCTTCTAATGTATATGCCTCAACCTTATGAGTTGCACCCCATACTAATATATCTACGTCTAGTTCTCTCGCAAGAGTAAGTAGTGCAAGGGGATCCCCCTGGGGTACAATTAAAGACCCACTAGTAAATCCAATTCTGAAATTTCCATGAGAGATTATTTTTTGTTCTGGGATGTCAGTTTCTTTTCCAGCTAATGAACTTAAATATTGCGTTAATAATACTGAATCATCGTGTATCCCTTTGACAAGATGAAACTGGGGCGTGAGGTTGTATAGAAATTGCAATGTTTCCAATGAAGATGTAATATTACCTAGACATATCACATCGTTAATTTTACTATTACTTGGAACTGAATTAATATTTGGACAAAGTAGCTTTCTAAACTTATGCGGAATCTCTAATGAGCGATCTGGGATAAATAGATCCCCTATTACCAATGTCAACATCTTATGATTTGTTGTATATTAGCTGGAAGTCGATACACGGATTCGCATTTAAATTTACGGATGAAATCATATGTGCGATATATAAAAATGGAACTCAAATCTATTCAGTGCTGAGTGGTAATTTTCTGTAAAACCTTAGGATATGTCCGAAATATATCATCAAACCTATCTCTATTAGTCATTTGGAATATTTCTGGATCCTTAGCCAATGCGACAAAGAAGGTTGAAACACCTGACAGGATTACCGTCGTTGCAATTCTAGATATCTGGCCGGATATCAAGAATGAAAAAGCGATAACAGGAGCATAATATGTTCCATCTGAATTGTACTCAGGACTTGTATATTTCAAATACAAATATGCCATCAAAGCAACCACGTAGGCCACAAAAATTGAATACAAGTTCAAAGCAGTGTTGATGAAGCAGTCATTGATCAATGCATCCATTCCCTTGAATCTCAATAAATCGAAAGTATCTTTAGCAGACCTGATATAGGACTTACCATAGAGGGCAACGTAGCAGTAGGCATAATGATTAAAGTACCTGACCAACCAGTCAATAAGAGAGATGATCATATCAAGAATTAAATAACCACAGCCAGCACAATAATCACCAGATGCAAACGCATTTTGTTTTAGTAGCTGGATAAAGGTTTTGAGTAAACTTACCAAAGACACAATTAAAGAACCAAAACAAATTGAGCCAAAGCAGTACGTAAGAGCTCTTTTCAAAGCTCCCAATGCCGGGAACCTTGGCTCACCTTGGTCTGAGCCAGCTAAGTAATACCAAGTGCCGTATATTCCCGCAATTACCACATGTATGACGTTCCGAATGACTTCAGAAATATAGTAGCCAGCGAAGAACACAAATACTAACACACCTATGACCTTTGATTGTGAACATCCGCCACCACCAGCATCACAACCCTCATTTGAATTGCCCTCACTTGGATTAAACTTAACGTAGGTTGACACAATTACGATCGAGAAGAGAATGCTAAAACCACAAGAGACTAAAATTCCCAAAAAGGAAGTAAGCAAGGTCGAAGGGTATCTCTTCATTACGTCAATCACAATCTCTAAAACCGTAGCGCTGAAAGGTATTCTATGTCTCGCAGACCAGTAGCACCAGGCAGTAAATAACGTGAACAACAAAAACACAATTGCTGCCGAGTAATAGTGAGCAGTAAAATAGTAAATACAAGTTGCCAATCCTAGAACTATATTCAAGATTAGCGCACTGGTGATAAATATCCGGGGAGCAAATCTAGCATAGATGATTATAGCAACAGAAAAAGCAAAACTAACAACGATTATAAATACGAACAAGATCACGGTATTCATATTCATGGTGAAGGAATTAGAAGAATTGTAAATAGAAGATCCCTGGAATGAATACGTTTCTCTCAAAGCATTGATAGTTATCCCAGCAACTGCAAGGAATCCACACACAACCAACACGAAAAAAACTGTGAATGGCCAATCATTTCCATTTAGGTTTCTCGATTTTGAAAGAATCGTCAAAATTGCTAGATGCTGTCGGCTTCTCCGTTTCATAATCCCTTCTCTCTCCCATCATATCTGGTTGAACATAATAAGTTGAATCTTGTTGCTGTGGTCTGTTTGATTCATAATACCTTGGAGGAACACTAGGGGCATACCCAGCATTCGACATTTTCGCTTAATTGATAAATACTTTGAGTTAACCGTTTTACGCTTGCTACCAAACTATAAATAATGCGGCCCTCTTTGTGCAGCTAGAGAAAAAAAAAAGTTCGAGTGCGGCTGAAGAACATTTTAGCTATGCACAGCACCATACTTGGCCCCCCAGTACATATTTATTTCTTATAAAGAAAGCATATACTTCAATTACAAACGCTACGACGATTTCACCATTTTTTGGTGGAGTCACATTTCTCGACCTTTATGTGATGACATCTGTGTATCACCAACTTACAGTGGAAAACTTTATATTCGGTCTTCTATCCAATTGTAGATAAGGTACCACTTCGCAAAGAAGAAAGTTCTGGAGAATCCTGAGACCCGTTTAAAGAAACATTCGGTTTCGAAGCCTCTTCGCTTAGCGGCCTGAGAGCATGAGCTTCCATGTATATGGAAATGCGTATTTTCGTTTAATTGTTAGCAGTAGCAACATGTCTATGCGCAATATATGTAATGAAGGATGAATGTGAAGGATGATTTTGATCTACTCTACGCCTCTTTCTATTTAGAAAATTCTGGAGTTTCAACAAGTGGATAATGTTTGCTTGCAAAATATTGCGAAAATATGAAATTTTAGTATTTAATCAAACAGAACACAAAATCACCAGATCAAGTTGTCGTTCTAGATGACACGCTGAATAATTATCTTGTGAGAGATTTCTGTAAGAGCATAAGAAGTTCTAACCTAAGACTCAGAAGCTTGGGAAAGAACAGGGATAATCCGGATACGTAGAAAATTCCAAGAAGTAGCATCACATGAACCTTATCCGCAGCGCCATATTGAACCATAGAACAGATTTTGGCTTTCCTGGACATGAACCATGAACCTGCATTTTGAAGGTCCCATGTTGGATAAAGCATTCTTCCGAATATTCTAACCCGGCAAGCCTAGCCTGTATGGTTAGTAGGAAAATCTGCTATTACATATTTCTAGTGTGAACTCTAATGGCCGAATGTTGTGTAAATTTAGTGCAATTAATATGAATGCTTTCGATTCTAATCGAAGATGTTGGCAAACGTGACCGTATATACCATACGGAGTCTGCCAATGTGATGGTTTCATAGTATGTGATAACATGTATCACTATGCTAAGTTGCAACACATAATGAGTAACAATAAGAACTACATAAGATCGGCTCTACTGAAGCTAGTTCATTAGCGAGAGTATTTCAGAATCAATATTCCTAGGGTATAAATCCTATAATCTCTAACAAAATATAACAAATCCGATATGGTGTAACGGCTAGCACAGTTCGCTCTCACCGAGCAGACCCGGGTTCGACTCCCGGTATCGGAGTAATTATCACTTCTCTTTTTTTTCAATTTCAAGAGAAAAAGTAATCACGTGCGTGACAGAAAGAATCTAGCATCACCTCATTTGGCGGGTTACTTATGATCCTTGCTGTGTTCTTTGTTTTGATCAAGCGGAGTCATTCGCTTTATTATATAGGGGTTCTGATAATCTCCGTCATGTTGGGAAAGAAGCTTCTTACCTACTCCGATCAGTCCGCTGCAAGACTATTCGCTAGCTGTGGCTTGCTGTTCGACGATAAAGTCAGTACTGTATATTATCTTTCATATTTCTAATCCAGTCGGACATTGGTCACTAACCTGCTTGACGAAAGATGGGGTAAGGGACTTACGACATAAAACTATAGTGTTCTATGTGGTTTTGCTGATGCATGCACCCTCTTATCACTTTTACGTGATAAACCCTTGTATGACATTGAAGTTCTGATGCCCTCTCCACATTTTATCCTTTGGGACTTAAGTAAGGAGAAAACTTAATCAAAGCTAGCGCAGTACGCTCGGCTTTGTGTAGCATTTGGCATGATCCTAGCTTAACTTCTCTTGCTACCTATAAGGAGGCTATTTGCAATTATTTTTTTTTCTAAAATACTTTAGTATACTTTCCATACATATTCCATTGCATACACTTTAAAGCTCCACGATCAGAAAGTTAGATATCGATACACAAATATATGTCATTGAAGGCCTTAGGATTAAATTCACCATTGGGAAAACTTTTCGCTAAACCGGCAGAGCTAAACAGGACTGTGACAACTGTGTTAGATTTCAAGCACAATGTCAAGGAATGCATGGGCAGCATAATGACACGGTGTGATCAAGAGATCGGTGGTTATTCTACGGTGAATTTTGACTATGATCCTGACACACAGAGTGGAGTTTTTCATGGATACTTGAATTTGGATTTGCCAAAGGATAAGCCGGAGATTACTAGGTCGGGATACGCTATGTTCAGAACCAAGGACCAAAAGGATTCCTGGTTCTCAGGTGACAGCTATTGGGACTGGTCCCAATATCAATCACTAGTTTTGAGGGTCAAAGGTGATCGGAGAAAGTATTTAGTGAATATTCAGGCCAATACTCCTTTGGTAACAGATTTATTTCAGCACAGGTTATTCCTTAACCATCCCGGCGAGTGGGAAACTGTGGTGATCCCTTTAAATGACTTCGTGTTAACCAACTGGGGTATCATTCAAGACGGAGGGGAGTTGAACAAAGCTGAAGTTAAAACTATTGGTATTGGACTCTTGGATAAACAGTACGGTCCATATCGCTTGAATGTTGATTGGATAAAAGTGATGACAGGTGCTGAAGTAGAGAAACAGGCTAGCATTTCGCGCTCAAAGAGATTATCGATAGCAGGCGGTGCAAAGGAAACGGATCAAGATGAAAGTGCTGAATCTGATATCAGGATAGGCACAGGATCAGCTTTGAACACTCATCTGTATGAGAATCCAGAGCCCAGAATATTCTAGACCGAGAGGTATTGTGTACGTGAATATAGGTTACACACCCTACAGATATTTAGGTTATTCTTCGTGTAGTTCTAGTGCAATTGCTATGTATGCTAAGTAAGTTTTGTTCCAATGTATTGGCGTCTTCTGATAAGATGGAGAATCAGTTTAGTTGTGTATATAAGTTCCAGATTTTGTACCCACAAAGTGAAGACATTAGGGCTGAAGCCCCAATAAAAAAAAGCTCGCACTAGTATAAGAAGCAAAAAACTTCGAGTGAAAATTTAATCATAGTTTCACACATTACTAGCAGTTATCAATAATGGCAAGAGGCCCGTAAGTTCTATCGATGTCTTTGAGCTTAAAGATAAGGATAGGATAAAAAGTCTTTTCTTTAGAATTGACGAATAATATCACATAGTCTACTATGTTGATCACCAACCGATTCATTGAACCGGTTTGGATGGGAGCCTTGCTATGATAATTGGTTAGGAATGACATCTTGCAGAAACCAACGACATTGAGAAGATGTAGCTTTCCTCACTGCTCGTTGATACTGAGGGTGTGATTCCCTACCTGGAGAGAAAGACTTTAATTCCTTTTCTTTGCCTGAGCTCGTCTCCTGAGGCATATACTAACTCCAATAGAAAGAAGCATTTGAAAAGATTAGCAGCACCATCTCACTGGATGTTGGACAAGTTGTCTGGAACTTACGCACCCAGACCATCTCCAGGTCCACACAAGTTGAGAGAATCTTTACCATTGGTAGTCTTTTTGAGGAATAGACTCAAGTACGCTTTGAATGGTAGAGAGGTCAAGGCTATTTTAATGCAAGAACATGTAAAGGTTGACGGAAAGGTGAGAACAGACTCCACTTACCCAGCTGGATTCATGGATGTCATTTCCTTAGAGTCCACCAATGAGAACTTCAGATTGGTGTATGACGTGAAAGGAAGGTTTGCAGTCCACAGAATCACATCAGAGGAGGCATCTTACAAGTTGGGTAAAGTAAAGAAAGTTCAATTAGGTAAGAGAGGCATTCCTTACGTAGTCACTCATGACGGTAGAACATTAAGATACCCCGATCCTCTTATCAGGGCAAATGATACCGTTAAAATTGACTTAGCTACTGGGAAGATCACTGACTTCATCAAGTTTGATACCGGAAGGTTGGTAATGGTGACCGGTGGTCGTAACTTGGGTAGAGTTGGTGTAATTGTTCACAGAGAGAGGCATGAAGGTGGCTTTGATTTAGTTCATATCAAAGACTCCTTGGACAACACATTTGTCACTAGGTTGTCTAACGTTTTCGTAATTGGAACTGAAAGTGGTAAGCCATACGTGTCTTTACCTAAGGGCAAGGGTATTAAATTGTCCATTGCTGAAGAGCGTGATAGAAAAAGAGCGCAACAAGGCTTGTAGTTTATGTAAAGCATATTGTATGTATAAAAATGAAATTCGCAAATATTGTACCTTCGACATTGCATTTCTAGGGGTTAATTTAGAATGACTTCGAGATATAGAGTTGAGTATGCTCTCAAGAGTCACCGAAGAGATGAATTTATTGAGTGGATCAAGGGGTTATTAGCGCCTACTTTTGTTTTACATACAGATCTTGAAAATGACGACACTCCTTTTGGCTCGCCCAAAGAATTTAATGAGCGTGAGGAATATCTTTTATTGCGAGAGAATGTACTAGCAGCTGACTGTCAAAAGAGATATGAAGAAATCTTCAAAGATGTGGAAAATTTGATTGCCAACTGTATTAGGGTCGATGAATTGAGCTGTCCGTCAGATCCAGGTCCAGTCTCAAGATGCCGTTTGCGGCAGCTTGTACCTTCATTGGGTAGGTTTTTCACGCCATTGCCACTTGCAGAGGCATTTCTTATAGAAGATGGACGCAGGCTGATTTCAATGAGGAGGTTCGTGAGTCCTTCTTTCAATGACGTTAGAGTTATTTTGAATACGGCACAAATTCTTGAGCTTGGAAAGATATATCGAACTCGCAGAGGAGAAGGAGGAGGACTCAAGCTCATAACTTTCGATGGTGATGTAACCTTATATGAAGACGGTTCTTCTATCCTGGCTGATTCACCTGCGGTGAGCAGAATTATCAAGCTATTATCAATGAACCTCTTCATAGGCATCGTGACTGCAGCTGGCTACCCTGGTGAGCTGGGATCTGAAAAATACTACGAGAGGTTGAAAGGATTAATAGATGAAATTAAAGTAACTCCCGAGCTTACTGATAACCAAAAGAACAACTTTCTTATAATGGGAGGAGAAAGCAATTACCTATTTCGTTTTGATACTAAGGCTGGATGCTTGAAGTTCATAAGAGCAAGTGAATGGCACTTACCAAAAATCAAGAATTGGGATCAAGAAAGTATCCAGTATATTGTTGATGTAGCCGAGAAACACTTAATTCACTTACAGAATAAGTTTGGTATACAGGATCCCAGTAAAACATGTATTATCAGAAAAGAGAGATCTGTTGGTATTATTCCTGTTAAAGGATTCAAAATATTAAGAGAACATTTGGAAGAAATAGTTTTGTCTTGCTCTTCAAGACTCGCTGAATTGAATCTCAATATGAAAAGAGAACAATCCTGTGACCTTTCGGAAAAGGATAATATTAAATTTTGTGCTTTCAATGGAGGCTCCGATGTTTGGGTCGATATTGGTGATAAAAGTCTTGGGGTTGAGTCTTTACAGAGATATTTGTGTACCAGCAGCAACGACTACAGCCATATCTGTCCAATCTTGAAGAGTGAAACATTGCATGTCGGCGATCAGTTCGCGAGTTTGGGTGCTAACGACTTCAAAGCAAGACTCAGTGCATGTACGGCATGGATAACCAATCCCTCTGAAACAGTGGACCTTCTAGACTTCTTAATTCAAAATATCAATACCTCAAGTATAGTTTAAGTAGTTGAGAATGTGTTGAACCATACATGATATTGGTTTGGCATTGAACAGACTTCTACCTACTTATTACTTTGAGGGCTGCAGCATACAAGATATTCACTCACGAATAAAAAGTAAAGATACATGTCGAGTATTTGAACCTATATAGCTCTTACTTATCCTTCACTAATCAACGATTTCTTTTATCGGTATAATAGAAAGCATATGGTCCTCTAGCTAAGTTATCTCAAACTCGTGTACCACACCAAATGATCCGATAAGAAATTAAATGATGATAGTGCCATGGTGCAACAGTGCAAAACCTAATTAATACTGTCGGTGACACTGAAAGAATTGTTTTATCATATATCTTAATTACTTTCATCGAAAATATAGTTTACTTTTAACGGATTGGTGAGCTTTGAACTGAGCATGTTTGGTGTTTTCAGTTTTTTGATGTAAGTATATTTATTAAGGGCTGGAGAGCAAGCCCTGCAGTGGATATGGGATACTAACACTGCAACAGAAATATGACATCTGTCTATTATCCAATCTATGCTTCGTTCAGATCAATTGAAAACTATGAAAGTGTTCTCAAGGATGCGCAGCAGAATCCTACTATAGTAGGAATTCCAATTCAGGACTTCTTAAAACGGGGAAGTGAAACCTCTCAGAGTGTTCCAAGTAGTAAATTATTGCAGCTTCATACGCAAAGGATGAAAAAATGGTTGATATACTGGGTTTCCTATGTATCCATGCTTCTCCTTGAAAGGCTTTTATTACTCAAGTATCTTGTTCCTTTCTACTCACTTTGTAAGCTTTCGTTTTGTATATGGTTGGTTGCACCGATGCTCTGGTTAAAGGACTGCAAAACAGATGAGGACTTGAATAAAGAGCTTTCCTCCGGCAGTGAGGAGAGCTTTAGGAAGACAGGCTGCGGATTCTTTTATTATAACATTTTAAAGGTTGGACTACGTGGGGAAAGCTCTTTGCTTACACGAATTGACCTCAAGCAACTAAGTTTTTTCTCTAGTTTAACTAACTTGTACATTTGGTTAAGAGGTGTCCTTGGGAATACTGAAAAAACAGACGGGGATGTCCCAAGCAGCTACTTTGACACTTTGAACTCAAAAATTGGCAGTTTGAGGGCCTTGAGTTATGTCTCTAACTATTTTGATAATGGCTCTACAGGAGAGGGAAACTTAGCTTCTCAGGAATTCGTGAGAATAGTTGATGGGAAAGAAACAAGAGTGCCTAGTGATTTAGATGAGTATGACGTTGTGGATAAAACGAAAGTATTTGAGGAAAGCGGGTCTTTTGATGACAGAGCCACAACCGTTGAAAAGAGGAAAGGCTGGTTTACACATTAGTATTTTTCTTATAATTAAGGAATCTACTTTTTATTTCCTTTCATGCGAGGTCCGGCTACGTTCTACGTGCTTGCGCATTGATCATGGTCTCATTCTTTCTTTATTTCATGTTCGTTAGTTTTTTATGGATATTTTTTTCTTCTTTTTTAATCAAGCCATTTGTTGGAAAATATTTGGTTCATTGAAAATAGGTCGTTTATTTATGATTGCTTTATATATACAAGATTTGACTTTCAAAATCCTAAATAGGCCTCCACGATCTTCTTATCGTTACTCTTTTCTTCAAGAACATTCTGAGAAAAGATCTTTGACTCGGAAGCCCTTCTAATTCGGGCTGGAACGTAATTGTTTGGAAGAATTGGTTTTTTGTACAATCCATCGAAAGCATCGCTAGGCTTTCTTTTATCAGATCCCACTGCATTTTTCATCTCAATCGCCGATATCTGGTTCTTGTAAGTTTCTGCTGCCTTAGCCTCCAAAGATTGAGGTAAATCTGGCCAAATGAAAGGCTCTTCCATGTCTATTGTCATTTTCTTGAATTGTGGACCCCTGTAGCGTGCATGGTCATCCGGACCTCGGGAGAATCTAGCATGTAACAACTGTGTTGTGACATTTAACGCTCTCAAGCCGTATACATTCCACAAGTAATCTCTCAAGTCCATCTTATTAAAGTTTCTAGGAACTAAGAATTTAGCCTGGTAAGGTGTGTGCTTTGCATTGGGCCGCAAAAGGCAGATTCTTGCTTTTGGGAAGTAGATCTTCTTTTCTCCCACTCTAAAGTGAGGTTGGCCGGTCGCAACTTCATCTTGATAACGTTCGTAGTTTCTCCTTGCAATCTCATCACTTTTAGATCTGTATTTGATTGGAATAGGCTTTCCAGCTTCTTCATACCTCTTCCTTATTTCAGGAGTTGGAAATAGTGTGTCTGTTACAGTTTGCGATATTAATGGCTCCCTTGGCTTTCTAAAGCCAAACCTTGGTTTATCAAGAACCACATCCTGAACATTTACTTTGGGATATTTTCGAGGATTTTCCCTGTAATGTATAAACCTCTTAGCAATGTGCAACGCCAAAGATGTTGTGTTTGTCCTCGAGTTACCAATCATTTTTGATTGTCTATTTGTCTTCAAGCTATCTCTAGTTAGATAACTTTGGCTCGCCAAAAGAAAAATTTCTTTTTGTGTAATAAACAAACAGAGTCGTCCGAGACACAAAAAATGTTGAGTTTTCATCAACAGAAGATAAACTTCGCCAAAGGCAAATTTGTTCATCAAGACCAAGTGACAATTTTAAGGTCATCAGAAGATCCAATAGCAAGAAAAGATGTCTCAAGAACAGGCAGTCGAGGATCCTTATTTGTATGATGACGATTCTGAGAGTATTACTCCAGAAGATTGTTGGACTGTGATATCTTCTTTTTTCCAAGAGAAAGGTCTTGTATCACAGCAGCTTGATTCTTTTGATGAATTTATCGAATCGACAATACAGGAGTTGGTATGGGAAGATTCGCATTTGATATTAGATCAACCAGCACAACACACGTCAGAGGAGGACCACGAGAACAGGCGATATGAGATTACTTTTGGAAAGATTTATATTTCGAAACCCACTCAGACAGAGGGTGATGGTACAACACACCCAATGTTTCCTCAGGAAGCCAGGCTTCGTAACCTCACTTATTCGTCACCCTTATATGTGGACATGACCAAGAAGGTTCTTAAATCAGATGATAATGAGAGAAAAGATAATGAGCTTGTTTGGGTGGAAGAAAAAGTTGAAAACGAAGGCCCACAGACTAAAGTTTTCTTAGGAAAGGTGCCTATCATGTTAAGATCTAAGTTTTGTATGTTGCGTGGTCTTGGAGAGCATGAATTTTACGAGCTTAAGGAATGTCCGTATGATATGGGTGGATATTTTGTGATCAACGGTTCGGAGAAGGTTTTAATCGCTCAAGAACGAAGTGCAGCGAACATTGTTCAAGTTTTCAAAAAGGCTGCTCCTTCGCCAATTTCTCATGTGGCTGAGATAAGATCGGCGTTGGAAAGAGGGTCTCGTTTGATTTCTTCGATGCAAATAAAGTTATACGGTAGAGATGATAAAGGTTCATCAGGAAGAACCATAAAGGCCACTTTACCTTATATCAAAGAAGATATACCGATCGTAATTGTTTTTAGAGCATTGGGTGTTGTTCCGGATGGGGATATTCTAGAGCATATCTGCTATGATGCCAATGACTGGCAAATGCTTGAGATGTTGAAGCCATGTGTTGAAGAGGGGTTTGTAATTCAGGAGCGAGAGGTGGCCTTGGATTTTATAGGAAGAAGAGGTGTTTTGGGTATAAGGAGAGAAAAGCGTATACAGTATGCCAAAGATATCTTACAGAAGGAATTATTGCCTAATATTACTCAGGAGGAGGGATTTGAAACACGGAAAGCATTTTTCTTGGGTTACATGGTCAATAGACTATTGCTTTGCGCGTTAGAGCGTAAGGAACCGGACGATAGGGATCATTTTGGGAAAAAGAGATTGGACCTTGCTGGGCCTTTATTGGCAAATTTGTTTAGAATATTGTTCAGAAAATTAACTAAAGACATTTATAACTACATGCAAAGATGCGTTGAAAACGACAAAGAATTCAACTTGACGTTAGCTGTTAAATCACAGACAGTCACAGACGGTTTGCGTTATTCATTGGCAACAGGTAACTGGGGTGAACAAAAGAAGGCTATGAGCTCTCGAGCCGGTGTATCGCAAGTTTTGAATCGTTATACTTATTCTTCAACTTTGTCACATTTGAGGAGAACTAATACGCCTATTGGTCGTGATGGTAAAATTGCAAAACCCAGACAACTACATAATACACACTGGGGTCTTGTTTGTCCCGCAGAGACACCAGAAGGTCAGGCCTGTGGTTTAGTCAAGAATTTATCATTGATGTCGTGCATTTCAGTTGGTACTCCTTCTGAACCAATTCTCTATTTTCTTGAGGAATGGGGTATGGAACCGTTGGAGGACTACGTTCCTTCAAACTCTCCTGACTCAACTAGGGTGTTCGTGAATGGTGTTTGGGTAGGTACTCATAGAGACCCAGCGCACTTGGTGGCTACCATGAAGAATTTAAGGAGAAGAGGTGATATCTCCCCTGAAGTTTCTATAATTAGAGATATAAGGGAAAAAGAGTTTAGGATCTTTACTGACGCGGGGCGTGTTTACCGTCCTTTATTTATTGTGGACGATGACCCTGATTCCGAGACAAAAGGAGACTTGAAACTCAAGAAAGAACATGTAAACAAATTAATCAATGCTGAGTATGATGAGTTCAATGAAGATCCGGAAAATGTTAGTTATTCCTGGTCCTCACTAGTGAACGATGGTGTCGTTGAATACGTTGATGCAGAAGAAGAAGAATCAATTATGATAGCTATGACGCCAGATGATCTTGAAGCTAATAAGTCCTCACTTTCCGAGACACAGCAAATGGATTTGCAAATTCAAGAACAAGAGATTGATCCCGCTAAGCGGATCAAACCAACATTTAGTGGTCACCATACTTTTACACACTGTGAAATCCATCCATCGATGATTTTAGGTGTTGCAGCATCAATCATTCCTTTCCCTGATCATAATCAATCGCCTCGTAATACTTATCAATCCGCTATGGGTAAGCAAGCTATGGGTGTATTTTTGACGAACTACAACGTTAGAATGGATACAATGGCTAATATCTTATATTATCCACAGAAGCCTTTGGCAACTACGAGAGCGATGGAACATTTGAAGTTTAGAGAATTACCGGCCGGCCAAAATGCAATTGTAGCAATCGCTTGTTACTCGGGATATAATCAGGAAGATTCCATGATCATGAATCAATCTTCTATTGACAGAGGACTATTTAGGTCTTTGTTCTTTAGGTCTTATATGGATTTGGAGAAACGACAAGGTATGAAAGCTTTGGAGACGTTCGAAAAACCTTCCAGATCAGACACTTTGAGACTTAAGCATGGTACTTATGAAAAATTGGATGATGATGGTTTAATAGCACCTGGAATAAGAGTGAGTGGAGAAGACATAATAATCGGTAAAACAACACCAATTCCTCCTGATACGGAGGAGCTTGGTCAAAGAACTCAATATCATGTAAAAAGAGATGCCTCTACTCCATTGAGAAGTACAGAATCAGGAATTGTGGATCAAGTCCTTTTGACTACAAATGGTGACGGTGCTAAGTTTGTAAAGGTGAGAATGAGAACGACTAAGGTGCCACAAATTGGTGATAAATTTGCCTCAAGACATGGACAAAAGGGTACTATTGGAGTCACATACAGGCATGAAGATATGCCATTTACTGCTCAAGGAATTGTACCGGACCTTATCATCAATCCGCATGCCATTCCATCACGAATGACCGTTGCACATTTGATTGAATGTTTACTCTCCAAAGTGTCGTCTTTATCCGGACTTGAGGGTGATGCATCTCCGTTCACTGATGTTACTACGGAAGCTATCTCCAAGTTGTTAAGAGAACATGGATATCAATCCAGAGGCTTTGAAGTGATGTACAATGGTCATACTGGAAAAAAATTGATGGCCCAAATCTTTTTCGGTCCTACTTATTATCAAAGATTAAGACATATGGTTGATGATAAGATCCATGCTAGGGCGAGGGGACCAGTTCAGGTATTGACCAGGCAGCCAGTTGAGGGTAGGTCAAGAGATGGTGGATTGCGTTTCGGAGAGATGGAAAGAGATTGTATGATTGCACATGGTGCAGCGGGTTTCTTGAAAGAGAGATTAATGGAAGCTTCTGATGCATTCAGAGTACATATCTGTGGAATCTGTGGATTAATGTCGGTGATTGCCAATTTAAAAAAGAATCAGTTTGAATGTAGATCCTGCAAGAACAAAACAAAAATATATCAAATCTACATTCCTTATGCAGCTAAATTACTATTCCAAGAGCTCATGGCAATGAACATCTCCCCTAGACTTTACACCGAGAGATCTGGGGTCACAGTTCGAGTTTGAAAGTGCTTGAATGATTTATTTTGGTGTTCATTTGAGAAGATTGGAGTACTGGGACATAAAAAGTTTTTTAGAATGCTTAAAAGCCCAGGGGGCGAATATACTCATGTACTTATATATATATTAAGAAAAAAAAAAGACTATTAGTTTACTTGGTTGCTCGAAAGGTGACTTCTTTAAGTATATATTGCTTAGTATTTACATTGAAAATTAAATATCTAGAAAAGAGTAAGATGTTTTAATTTATTTTAAAAAGTTTTCTCTGAGATTCTTCATAGCTATTTCGTTTCTCTCAAATTCTGCCACCTTGGCTCTCACGTCAGGCATTTCATCCGCATAGGCGACCAAATTCTGCTTATATGGATGTTCATCTCCATCGAAAAGTTTTAATCTGTCCATTCGAGCGAGCCTATGCTTATTTTTTGGTATCATACCTTTGACTGCTCTTCTTAATATTTCCGAATAACCTTTGTCAGCTATCATTCTTTGCATTGGAATTAATTTCAACGAACCTGGTCGAGAAGTGTGAGACCAGTATGTTTTATCCTTCATTTTATTGCCGGTAACTTTCAAGTGTGCACAGTTAGTTACCACCACGTAATCTCCATGATCTCGGTTTGGCGAATAAGTTGGTTTATGCTTTCCCTGTAATGCTATCGCAATGCTCGATGCTAGCCGACCCAAGGTACGTGGGTCATTTGCTACATCAACGTGATGCCATACTCTAGTTAATGCAGCGACTGCATTACCTATTCTTTGAGACATACTACTTCTAGGCTATTTGTAAAGCTAATCGAAAAGCACTAATCGCTGTTGAAAATTTTATGTCTGTAAAAATGTCGTGAAAATGTCGGAGAAAAATAGCGACGCTCTTATGATCTTCTTCATTCATATTAACAGAGTACGCTGATTGTCATTTTAGGTGGTGACAAGTGTCATATTGAAATCCAATTTGATTGAAAAGTACATTACTAGGATTATTTCACCTTCTCACTTATAGGTTGAGAGTAAAAAGAAAAAGAAATAGAGAAAGAACATACTAGATAGAAACATTTTGTTGCATATACTAAAACATGTTTTTTTTGAAAGACTTGTCATTGAATTTAAGCTTACATCCGTCGTACTTCGGACCTCAAATGGACCAGTACTTGAGAAACAAGTTATTGAATGATGTGGAAGGCACATGTACCGGCCAATTTGGATACATAGTATGTGTTTTAGACTGCATGAATATTGATGTTGGGAAGGGCCGAATTATTCCTGGTACTGGAATGGCAGAATTTGAAGTTAAATATCGAGCAGTCGTCTGGAAACCCTTTAAAGGAGAAGTGGTAGATGCAGTTGTCTCGACTGTTAATAAAATGGGATTCTTTGCAGATATCGGTCCTTTGTCTGTTTTCGTTAGTACGCATTTGATACCTTCTGACATGAAATTTAATCCATCGGCAAATCCACCTGCGTACTCTAGTGCAGATGAAAATATCGAAAAAGGTTCTAGAGTGAGATTGAAAATTGTAGGTACGAGGACAGATGTGAATGAAATTTATGCTATTGGTAGTATTAAGGAGGACTACTTGGGTCCTAGTCCTTTGTAATATATATATATATACTTGAATATCATCCGTCTAAGAAAATTGTATTATTAATGAGTTATATTAGGTTCGAATTATACAAAAGCCTATTTCTATCAGTGAGAAGTAACGACGGCCTGTAAAGCGTTCGCGCTAAGTATTCATTCTCTTGTTCCAAGTTCGGCCCCCAGACGAGTTGGACAAACTTCTTTTCTTGTCCATCATTTCTAGTTGAATATCATTGAACTTATTCTTTAGTGGTGTGTACTCGGCTGTTTTATTTTGGGCTTCAGGCTCAGAGTTAGAAGCTGCGTGTGTCTTGGATGCTCCCGTAGCACTGTCTTTTTGTGGTGGGGATTTCTGAGCCTTCAAAGCTATGTCGAATGCAGACAGTGAATATCGAGGTAACATTACATGATCCGGATTGCTGTTTCTGCGATCCAATTCATCAACGGAGGCGTCTAACGAGTAATCATTTTCAGGGGCCACCAAGTTAGACGTATGATTAGCCGAGTCAAATTTCTTGCTACCATCTGTGGTTTTCAAAGAATTATGACCAACTTCTACATGCGTAAGATCTTCTGTACGAGATCTTTGAATGTTCAGCTCTTTTTGTGAAATGCCGCCTTGAATTTCTGAGTTACTACGAGGCTCCTCCCTCAAGATGGCTGAAACCTGCAGTGGGTCATGGTTGCTGAGCAAGCCCAGACTCCTATTATTGAGATTTTGAACACTCCTATCGTTATCTTTGTTGACCTTGCCGTTTGCAACGAGATTCTCCTCTGAATGGTTATTAGTCAGCGTGGAATCCCCAGCAACGAGAGCCTGCTCCTCATGCGAAGGTTCTAATGCCAAAGCACCCTCCGGGTGAATCACGTTATCGAGCGATGATTTTTGTTGTTCGAAGTATGATTTTACAGAATTCCTAAATTGGTTACGAAGGCTCTCATGCACCCTACTTTGTTCAAGCTTTTGAAGCTTTCGTCGTTCTTGATTACTTAGATTCAATAATAGTGAAGTTGGATAATCATCTTTGGGAGGCAATGTTCTTTCCAAGCGATCATTCTGTTCGACATAAGCATTATTTTGTGGACGAGCATCATAACCAGCTCTAAAATTTGAGCTTGGAGACAAGATATCACCAGAAAGTGGATTCTGAACAGCTGTATATCTAGATCGATCGAAGCCATTCTCAATTGGTGGTGCTGATACGTTTCTGATGAACAGAATAGCACCATTTTGTTCTTTAAAATTACTGTTCTGCCCCTGGTGAACTTCAGTTAACATAGGCAAATTGGAGTCAGAAACGGTACGGCCCTTGTTATATCCTTGAAATAGCATGGTTTGTACCTTGGGATCCTTGAATAGTGAAGGGTGTTGAACTATATTGTTTTGTGACTGCTCGTGATTCGAACTGGGCCTTGGTGCAGTATAATCTGATTGCTCGCCGCCGAAGGAAGGAAATCCATGTAATGAGGCACTTACTGATTGAGCCATAACGCTTTCCCTCATAATATCTTGATTATAGCTGCCTTCGTCGTAAACAGGAGAAATACCTGTTATAAAAGGTGGTCCCCTTGGTCCCGGTATATCCTCAATAACTTGACCCCCTTGGACGGACTCATTGCTATTCGTTCTATAATCATGATTGTTTGATAACTGATCTGTACGGACAGATATACTTGGTATAGTTTTAGATCCACCCATGTGTCTGACAGGATTGAACTTTAATTCCGCATGATGATTCACACTATGATCGGTTGGAATAGCCATATCTATATTATGCGTAGGATTTTCCAACCTCTGATCATTGAAAAACTCATTACTATTAGTGTGATGAACCAGAGCTTCAAAGCCATCGCTATTATTATCGTTATCATTATCTTTATCATTGTAGTCCTCTTCGTCGCTTTTACTATCAATTGAAATTACTTCAATATCAGGCAGACTTGGTCCTGCTGTTTTGCCACCTTCTTCCTTCCCTACATCAGTGTTCTTTTCCAGATATGGAGCTGGTGTATCTTTCTTACTATCTGGAGTATTCTCAGGGATTGACCACGATCCATCTCTATTTATTATAACATTTTCCACATCGTCAGTTGTTTTCTCTAATATATCAACATAATAGTCTGAGATCGCCAACTGGCTTAGGTTAATTTTGTTAGAGCATATGGGACATGTCCAACTCGGAACCTGTTCTTGTAGTTGCAAAAAAGATAGACCATCGAAGCATTGTAGGTGATCACAATGTATGGACTTTGTAGGATATTTCATTCTAGCATAAGTTAGGATACACCTCAATGATATAGATCTTGTATCTATTACTACATCATCGTCAGTTTCATTGGAATATTCCTGCTGAATGCTTAAAACAGTAGATGCGCGGTCTATGTGGGGTTGAGATTCAACTTCCTTGATAAGCTCTTCTGCACTAATCTTCTCTACCAAATATGCGTAAAACAAAAACAGCTGATTTGATCCAGCGTAAACCATTTGAACTTTATTCAACTCAGGGGAATGCAATATATAAGGTGTAATGTTCGCTGGTCTCGCTGTTCCGGGCTTACCCTTGATACCCTTTACATTTTCTTTCAAATGATGACCGTTGACATGCAATTCTAATGGTATTGGGAACTGTAAAAGAGCAGACGATGTAGAAGGCCGATCACTATCACAGACACCACATAGCAAATAGAGTTGAATTCTATCACTGGAATTTAATAAGGACGATTCGACCTCATTAAGAATAAAGTTATAGTTACACACAGCCCTTACCTTACTTGGAAGAGCTATCTGCGGCCCTCCATGTATCATCATCTTTAATATGTAAAACGGGCTTTCTTGAAAGTAAAGTACATGCCCTCTGTAAGGCGAAGTTTCCTGATTCTCGACACGCCTAGCAGAGCTTGATTTAAAAGAGGCCTGATGAACCTTCGGACGATTTTGATACTGACTTAAGCCCTCAATAAAGTTAAAAGCTCCCGTGTTGATCGCATCGTAAAGAACATTATACATTGGTAAAGGATCGTTATTGAGTTCTTTGAGTACTACTGTTCGTATTGCTTTAAGTCTAACCTGATCATTCAAGTCTTTACCTTGCTCATAATAACCTATAATTCTGTCGATAATCTCTTGTTTCCGTCCTGACACAGGTAGTGAAAGACATCTTGCAACATCCTTTACCTGGGGAACCTTCATTCGGTTGATGCAATCTATAGTATTAACGTAATCTTCGTACGATAGACATTCTTGAGCTGCTCCAGATATCATGCTATTTAAGGAACAACCGTTTCTTTGATTTGAAGTTTCTGGACATTCGCTGTTTTTGCCTTGTAGTATCGTCACAGAAATTATCCTTTTTTCTTTTTTTTTTTTTTTTTTTTAATTTTTTTTTCTACCTTCTTCAACTTTGTATTGAATTATATTTAAGATCTCTATATCGAGTAGACTATACAAAATGGATTAAGCTCACATTCTATCAACTGGAGTCAAGCCCAATAAGGTCATACCATTATATAATGTTTGTCTAGCGGAGGCATACAAAGCTAACCTTGCAATAGCTAACTTTTCTTCTTGTCCCGCGACCCATAAAATATCATAACACTGGGAAACAATATGAGTCAAACTGAACAAAAAGGTGACTATATTTGAGGGCTCGTGGGTCTTCAAAGCTTTCTTTATCACTTCAGGATATTGAGCGATAGTCCTGATCAAGTTCTCTGCGCATTGCTCTGTAAGCAAATCAAAATCAGCGTCAAGTAACTTAGATTCATCATAGCCTGATTTCCTCTGCACCGAGCTTAAACGAGAATGTGCGTATTGTAAGTAAGGACCCGTGTCTCCTTCAAAAGAGAACATTCTGTCCCATTTGAATTCATAGTTGTTGATACGCTTAGATTGCATGTCTTGAATCATCACTGCAGATATTCCAATCAAGTCCGCAACTTTTTCTGGATCATCAATCTGAGCATATTTAGCCTCATTCTTCTTCATAACCTCGTGCATCCTTTCTTTTGTTTCTTCTAAAATGTTATCAAGGAAAACCACCGTTCCTTTTCTTGTTGACATTCCTTGAACCATACCAAAATTCACATGAAGAAGATCTTTAGCCCATGGAAATCCCATTTGCTTTAAAATTTCAAAAAATTGAGCGACATGCAAGTCTTGTTGACTAGCAATAACGTAGATCATTTTGTCGAAATGATAAGTATTATAACGTTTGATAGCTTCACCCACATCGCGACTTAAATAAAGAGAAGTACCGTCTGACTTTTCAACTAAGCATTTGCCTAACTTCTTATTAAATTTGGTTAAATCAATTAACTTCGCACCCCTATCATCGTGTAGTAAACCTTTCTCAGCAAAAATTTTTGTAGCTTGTTTTATACTCTCCAGAGAAACCTGCGATTCTCCTGAATAAACATCATACTTGATGTTGAGACGAGCATAGGTTTCGATGTATTTTTTGATCGAAAGTTCTCTGAATCTTCTCCAAATTTTTAAGGCCTCTTCGTCACCTTCCTCCATTCTTTTGAAGTAGGCTCTTGCCTGGTCATTTGTGCCCCCTACAACGTCTTCACCTTCGTCCGAAATATCCTTGTTCACTTTGACATAAACATCAAAAAGATGATGAATAGGGTCCTTGTCTAAAAGCTCCTCGGATCCGTAACGCTCAAAACCAACTGCCAATAAACCAAATTGTTTACCCCAGTCACCAAGGTAATTTATTCTTACAACATCCCAGCCTGCTTTCTCATAGAGATTTGACAAAAAGCCACCAATTATAGTAGAACGCAAATGCCCAGCATGGAATGGTTTTGCAATATTTGGGGATGAAAATTCGATAACAATTTTCTTACCGACTCCCTCTGGTAAGCTTCCGTACTCAGTACCTCTAGACAATGAGTCTCTAATAACAAGGTTATATAAGACCGATTTATTGAAGAAAAATTGCAAAAATGGTCCCTCTGCTTTAATTTCAGATAATAATTCCCCTTTATTTAAACTTTGAGACCATTCTAATGCTTTCTCTTTGGGGTTGACCCCCTTCAAGCGTAATCTTGGTATTGGAACAAGCAAATCACCCTTGTCCATCGTTGTTGGTATGTCCAAAGCCTCAAATACGATGCTGGGTTCAACCTGAGATACTCTGCTCAATTCTTCAGCAATATAGTTCCTCATCACATCGAGAACATTATGATCTGGGAAGGACTTTTCAACTGCTTTTGGTTGATCCATGCCTAATTTGGCCAAACCTTTGGTAATCGAATAGATATCTGTAGAGCTTGACGCCATCCTAACTGATTTGATCCTACTAATACTTCTAAAGGTAATGAGTGTAGTTTTCAACAATCTCATCAAATGACTTATTCTTCTCCAGCGCAGCTGAGAAAAAGTGGAAAAAAAAAAATTCAATACATCCAAACACCCATAGCTCGGACTATTTTCTAATTAAGAGGATGGGAGGTATCGTTCCATAAGAAAACTTGATTAAAGTATGTGATACTCTAAAATATGGTATTGCAGCTCTTAGAGGTGGCGGAAATAGGTATTAATTTCTTAGATGATATGTCCAAGATGTTTCACTCTAATGAGCCTCTTATTCGATTTGAGCTCGTGATCGAAAATTATATGCAGCGTAGGAAACCAACTCAGGAACCACTTATCTTGATCTTTTCATTTGTAAGGTTGTAGACTGAAAATGGCGAGTTATGGGAATGTTGATAAGCTAAAAGAGATGGGATTTACGGATGAGCAGGCTCGAGGAGCTTTAGCCAATACTAATAATGATTTGGAGGCTGCGATCGCTTATCTATTCGAGGAGCCTATTGAAGTTGAGCCACCAACTAACCAATTGCAGCAGAAACAAGAAGATAGTCTTCTTAATACTCAGGGAGAAACCACATCACCTGCGAGTGGTGATGGTATGAGATCTATTGGCGATAAATTCTTTGACGATGATGAAGGAAAAGTGGCTCACGAAGAGTGGACGCCAGGCTATTTGGATGACTCTAGTGACAAGAGGAGCAGTAGCGACAGCGAGGGTTCTCAGATTGCGGACTTTGAGAGCCTCTCAAAAGGCCAGAAGCCTCCGACTATTGTTCTAAAACGGCCTGGCTACTTAGAAAATTATTGTATTCCACTAGTATGTATATTGAGCCAAATACCCGCCTTCGTTCATCTTGTAACTGAAACACTCGATCTTGATTTGATCTATAACCCTAGCTGGTCTTCAAGTGAGATTGTATCTTGCTACGTTAGACAGGAGACAGAAGAGAATTCTTGTGAAGAGTTCTTGGTTGAATTACAAAAGTATGTTGGGTTTTTGCGAGGCCTCAGCAATCGCCCATATGTCATGGGTACCAATTTGATATCGAACATCCCAAGGACATTGAAGCAAAGTTTATCTGAAGAGAAAGTGGAAACTGTAGATGAATTCTCGACAAAGTTTTACGAGTGCTTTCGAGATTGCTACATTCAAGCTGGTAAGTCAAGTAACGAATATGATCATTTGTTCAAGTCATGCGTGGAAAGTTTCAACGAGGAAGTTAAGAATGATATATTCACCATAGATATTGATGTGGAATATAGATTCAGGGTTCTTTATCAAAGTTTTAATGAATTATTCTGGGGAGAGGATTATGAGATGCTCGGGAATATAAGTTTATGTGAATTATCTCTGGTTTTAACTATTCAACTAATTGGCGACGAGAGCGAGGCTTCGCGTAGTCCATTTCAATTAAATGAATGTTTTTATCCGGGAATTTACAGTGACAAGTACACTCATGCAATCAAGGAAATGAATAAAGAGAGAGAGACAATTAGTATGACGCGTAGCGAAACGAGTAAGAATATCATGAAGCTAAGTGTATTTGAAGGTAAAAAGATTCAGCCATTTTTGGAACAAACCATACAATATCTCAATGACAAAAGTATTGTGAATCAGGAATTACTCACATTGAATGAATCATTAATAAATAGTAAAAATGAGCTATCAAGGAGAATAGAAACGCTTAATGAACAATACACCCAGTTAGATATATCGCGGTACGAGAATATTTTGAACTATATTGCTTCTAAAGGTTTAGAACTACCTGAGAAGTTTCTTCTAGTGGGTGTTGTATTGACTGATCACAATTTCTTGTACAGAGTACATGAAGACGACACTTGGGTTCATCAAAAATCAATTTACTCCTTCAGAAACGAGCTAATTGATCTTGATGTGAGTTACCACGATTTTCATTTCGTACAGCTGCTTGTGATGCAATATACTTTATCCAACGTGAAGCCCTTGCTGCTTTTATATGTCAAGTCTTCGTTGTGGGAAGAAGACTTTGAAATCGCAAACGAAAAGTTAAAGAGGTTCTTCGCGCAGGATAATGCGCTGATAGATAATACATCTACGGAAGACTTGATTGAGATAACTCCACAAGAATAACTCACTCTTCAATGTCTTACATAAATCTTGATCATTAGATATCCGTTATTGTTGAAACCAAATTTATGGCGATGCTTTAACGCTTCGAATTAGTTAAAATTCTACCTTTCCTACTTCTACGACTCAAGTACAAAAGGAGGTGAAATCTTATCAAGCTTTTTCTGAAAATCAACTATCCATGATTATTAAATATATTTGCATACATACTTTCGTTTTGCGCTCAATCAAATGATTAGAGTTATATGACTGAAAAAAAAATGGGGAGCTCATACCTCATCGCGACCAAAAAATATTTCGATTTTTGTAGGAAGTCTAACTCAATATTGTAACTTATAGCATATTAAAGATGGGCAAGGCAAAGAAAACTAGAAAGTTTGCACTCGTGAAGAGGATGATCAATCCCAAAGACCAAAAGTTGAATAAAGATAATAAGATTAGTAAGAATGGGGATAGAAAAGACCCCGAACTCACGAAGGCTTTGCCTCAAGTTTCGTCTGCTATGTTTTTTCAATATAACCAAGCAATCAAACCGCCATATCAGGTACTCATTGATACAAATTTTATTAATTTCAGCATTCAAAAGAAGATTGACATAGTTAGAGGCTTGATGGATTGTTTATACGCTAAGTGTATTCCTATAGTTACTGACTGCGTCATGGCCGAATTGGAGAAGCTTGGACCAAAATATAGAATAGCATTGAAATTAGCGAAAGATCACAGGATTCAGCGCTTGAGTTGTTCGCATAAAGGAACTTATGCTGATGACTGTTTAGTGAGTAGAGTAACTCAACATAAATGTTATATTGTTGCCACGAACGATGCTGATCTCAAGAGAAGAATACGAAAGGTGCCAGGAATACCGCTAATAAGTGTGGGAGGACATTCATACGTGGTAGAAAGACTTCCTGATGTTTTTTAAGCTACACTTTTGCATTTTTGTTTTCAGTTTTTTAGAATCTTTTCTTTTTTTTGTTGTCTGATTGAATCATATTAAGAGCTATTGTGAATCAAAGAAGTTTATTCTGATGATGCTAAAAATCAAGAGTATATTCAGTCCCCCTAGTTTGTGGATGGAGCGATTTTGGATTAGGATTCTGCGTGAGAATTTTTGGTATCACAAAGTTATGCCTTGATATGAGATCATACTCCACAAATGTAGAGCCTCCAGCTTTATTTTTACTTTGACAATGGATTCAGGAAAAATGAACTCGGTGTATGAAACACCGATTTCAACTCTAAGCGATGAACGAGATAACAAGTGGTTTATGAATGAGCTATCAACGAAAGAGGATTTAAATTCTCAGCATGATTTTTTAAGCTCTTCACCAATAAAAGGCAACAAGAATCTAAAGGACTTGATGGAATGGGAAACTAGTTTAGAAAAAGAGATTAGTAAGATTGTTAATGAGAATATTCCAAGCGCATTACAGTACCACATTGTAGATGACAAAGAGTACCAAAAGCCCGATAAATTTATTAGTTCTTCCAATGGTTTAGGATTTGAACACGAGAATCATAATTTGCTCCGCTTAGTTAAAGAACTTCAAGATTTGAAGGTGCCTTCGGTAGAACGAGTTGAATTTAGTAGTGGCGGCTACTCATTTCTGGAGTATTTGAAGTTAATTGAAAGGTACCACGATCTTACTTCTCATCTAAACTCTTTACAAAGATTATTATCAATATATAGTTTAACGAAGTCACTGATTATAAAGGACATCTTGAGCTGTCTTGAACCGACATTAAATAGGTCTGCAATTGAAAGCAAAGGATCTCACCCTCATGGCCAAGCGGTCTCACTGAAAGAATTTTCGAGTGCACAATGTTACGAACGTCATAAAAGAGATCATCTTTCGGTCGTTCAAAATAGTTTTAGAGAACGGAGAAATGCTACTAGGGAAAGAATGTTTGCTTTAAGAAGGGAATTGAGTTCATCATCTCTTTACAGTAGTTGCGATAGTGAGATATAGTACATAAAAAACCATATCAACGATAATGCTATAATCCGACTGATTAAAATCACCTTTAATACTGTACTTACGTTAATCTCAACACAACTAGTATATTAATCTCGACCCTAGTATATAATTGATTAGATAAAGGGTTGTATATTTTCGAGTATTGGGGGGGTTGCAGCCGGTGGTTGCAAAACCACCACAATATAAAAACCAATACAATGTGTGCACGATCTATTTATTACGCAATATAGAATGAAGAAAGCTACATCAGGTTTGAAGGTTGATCCAAAGCATCCTACGAGGAAGTACTCTTTATCCAGTATTCGAAGCTCCATAACGCTGACAATTGGCGGTGCGTCGACTGTATCAAAGGATATTCTCAATATAAAACGCTCGAACAGATACGATAGTCGTGGTTCAGATGACTCTTCAATGAGTCTTCTTGAAGATACACTTACTAGCTTAGAGATTCATGATTCAGGTGAAAAACTGGCAAGCAGTTCAGATGATGACGTTTGCGAAAATCTACATACTACGAATGGATCTAGTTATGACATCAAATATTTCAAGTCTACCACTAATCTGCTGATGTTCACAACAGGTAAGCGTTTCATACCCATTGGGAGACCACCCGATCCACCCTTAGAATTACACACACAAGAAAAAGTTGCGAAAGTTCCCAAAGCTGCTAAGATTTCACTCAGCAATCCGAAGATTATCGAAAGGTTAGTTCGAAAAAAAAACTTCGAATTCCATATAGTGAAAGAAAGTATGGTGGGTTTGAATGATTTCATAAGAACGAAAATGAATGTCAGCTCTGGGCGAAGACATGATGTGAATACGTTCATAAATAAAAAGACTTTCCTGGCGCGGGATATCCGCTCTGTATCTCCTATCGTACACCTAACAGAATTCAATCGTTTCACTTCAGAAGAAGAAGCTGCGTTTCCCGTTGATTGTGTTATGCCGTCATCCTCAACATGTTTGCAGAATGGAGGCTCAGAATCAAACTACTCTCATGCAAAATTAGCTCGCAAAAGAAGTGTGGATTCGCTGTTTGAAAGAAGTTGTCTAAAGCGGATGAGCAGAGGATCCGCCTTCATGCATGTAGCTGAGGTAGAAAGCTCAAATTGCAGTATTGCAGAAACTCTCAAAGCTGGGGATCCGAAGTCTTTACTCGATCATGATGAGTTAAAAGGTGCATTATTATATATACTCCACGAAAAGGACTTACCGCATGGAGAATGAGCTTGACCTTTCGATGGCAACTTCTCAATGCCGCACACGAAGTGCCTCATAACTCTTTTCTTGCCTATTAATTCAAGAGAACTATATTAAAGAATTGCGCGTGACTTGGATCAGAATTTCTTGGTACGTGCTGAGACCAACTGGAAATAAATAGTACAGTGCTTAGAAAATTGGATAAAAGAGAATAGTTTAAATGGCAACGCCTGAAGACGAACCTGAGGGCAATAGAATGCCAACTCAAAATACACTTGCATCGGGAAAAAATACCCGAAATCGGAGCATTGATGATACAAATAGAGAAAACGAGAAGAAACCGGATAGGGTGTATTATTCAACAGGTCGCGGAGGTGCTGGTAATATTGCATCCTCATCTACCACGCCGTCCCCGAAGTTAGTAGCTCAAGGTTCTGGTACACCGAAGCTTCATACAGCTAAGGTTTCAACTGGACGCGGGGGCTTTGGTAACATGATAAAGAATAATGATCCAGAACTTACCAGAAAGATTCAAGACGTCGATGGCCCATCAAACTCAGCGAAGGAGAACGAGCTATATGCTGTAGCTTCCAACAAGTCATTTTCGATTGGAAGGGGTGGCTTTGGTAATGTCATTTCGCACCAAACTTCTGGGGCCGACAAGAATGAGAATGCCAATGAACATAAATTAATCACCATGTCAAGCCATGGGCTGCAAAAGAGTGAAAAGAAAAAAGGCTTTCTCTATAAAATAAAGGAACTTTTTCAAGGTTAGTCCAATTATTGTTTATGAACAAATAACGTATCATGATTTTATGTATTCTATACTTCGCCTGTTTAATTCAATACTTGCTATGTCCCTTATTTGCTAAGTAGGAACTCTCTAACTTTGTCCAACGCTTTGAACCTATGCGAGATCGTGTTCTTCAACAGTTTGTCCATCTCAGCGTATGTCTTATCAAAACCCAAAGGCTCGAATATCGGATCCCATCCAAAGTCCGTGGGACCCCTGCTGGAAACTATTTTACCCTTTGTGATGCCCTGGAAAATTTCAACTTTACTACCTGGGCCCTCGCAGAAAGCGAATGTACAAATTGCTGAAGCCCCTTTATCTTCGAACTTATACAACATGTCCACTAAACCTTGGAGACCTACTGCCTTCAAGAACCATTTTATATAAGGACCAGGTAAATCATGGAACGCATCAAAACCTAGGCAGGTATCCTCTACCAATACAGGTCCTTTAACTATATTTGCGGCAGTGCTAGCCTTGTGAGTACTTATTTCCTCAATTGTACCCTGAATTTCGTCCAAGTCTATGGAGCGATTTGTTATAACGAACTTCCCAACTTTGGATTGGCCGTCAGCAGATTTATTTCCTGCTAATATTGCAACTACTTCCTTCAACTTGTTTTCATTTCCAGTGACAAATGTGATTGTATCTGAAGCCATATTGGAAAAATTCAATGTTTTTGAAGATCGAAATATCAAAGTAAAAGGCGATCCATTTTCGCATGTCAAGAATCACCTATACAGTTCTCTGCAAAATATGGTAACAAAAAAAGTGTGAAGCTTTCTAGATGTAATTCTACAACATAAAAGGCTAAGTTTTAGGATTACTTATAATTCTACGATAATATACGAGAAGAAACTCTAGCTTCAAATTCAAAATTCTGAGTAGTCATTAATATATACAGATGATAAATAACCAAAGGATAACAAAACCCACAGTAACTTAACGATACCCTGGATTTTTCAGTTTTGAGAAGGAGACATTCAATATGCGTTAATTCAAAGTTTAGGTCTCACGTACTGAACATTTATCGTAATAAAGAATAAAGATTCAAAACGAAACAAATATACGACTAATGCACAATCATATCTTTCCTAATCTCTTCTTCAAAGCTCTTTGTTCCTTTCTTCTCTTTCTTAACTTATGTTTCTTCATTTTCAATCTCCGTTTCCTTAAAACAGAGTCAAGGAGCATGGTATTGGTTTCAGTATCCACATCATTCTCGATGCGAGGGGTCTTAATGGGCCATTCCAAAGTACCAAACTTCACCAGAGAGGGCTGCCATAAGTGGTTCTCCTGGGCTATTCTAGATGTAAATGCAGATTTGTCAAGAATCGGAAGAATCGACCCCACTGGCTTCACTCCTCGTACATTAGTAGAAAGAGTCCTGAGCCCCTTCACACCAAAGCACTTCATAGCAGGTACTAACCCGAACATATTCAGTAAACTTTCCCTAAGTTTTATTACGTTACAAGTATTCAACCTTTGGACGTTAGCAAAAGTTTCACTCTTCAAAAATTGGTGAGGCTGTTGATTATGTAATGCGTTATAAACACTATAGCTAATCCGTCATGAGAATACTTTGGTCAAGAGCTATATTCATCAATATATCGTTACTAGAATTGATTCTAAAACCCGTTTTTCCGACTATAGCATTGCTAGTGCTCACATTACCATCCATCTCTGTAACGTAGTTTTGCATATCATATTTTAATCCTTCAGTGTTAAGAATTATAGGTTGATAGTTAAAAGGAAGTAAGCCACAACTGGTTAACTGACCACTCTGGGATAGAATATCTTTTGACTTGTACAGCACGTAATTTTCCCCCTTTCTGATGATAAACATAACGTCGAATTGAGTAATCAAAAAAACCTCAAAATAAGGTGTTGTTCTAGCCAACTTGTACAACTCGATTACAGACCGTATGCTATGGTCAAACCTGCCATTTTGTCCGCCTATTATGTATAAAAATACCCTATTGTTTTGTGATGTTCTTTCAATTTTTTGACAAAGGTCTGATAGACCGTCGTACGTGTCGATAGGCTGCAGAAGCAAATTCCTCATTTTGGAAGAATGGAAATACAACTTCACTATCATTACGGACTTCGAGAAATCAGTATCATACTGAGTGGCTTGCTGCAATACAATTGTTCCTCTATCCGAATAGTACTGTCTGACCTCCTCTCTTAAAGAATCAAGATCTCCAGTGATAAAATCTGGAATGTATTTGCGCCTCTCCTTCTCATCGTCAAAGAACTCGTATAGTCTATTTGCACCTCCGTCTGCACATACACGAAGGTTCGTTCCACGCCATATCTTTCTCAAGTCTATGTTCCCAATGGGTTGATTCAAAATTATGATGGAGCACCCACCTTCTTCCTCCGGCAAATCAACTTTCGCAAATAATCTGACATTATGGTAGCTGCCTTTGGGTATAGCAACCTCAATTGAGTCGGGCCTTTCAATGACTTTTGAGTCTTCAATAGCACTCATTACCAATCGTAGCAAAGCTTGCAGAACATATCCATTATCGCGCGCACTAAGAAATTCATCAAAATATCAACGAAGAGAAGCATAACGAGTGTAACTTACGAGAATACTGAAGACCCATTTTGATTGATAGTATTGATCGATAACCTTTTGTATAAAACACATATGATAACTGCTATTTAGTATAATATGAGTACAGGAAATTCTCAACTAAATGGAGGTGCTCAGGGTAACAGCACGATAGAACATTCTGATGGTTCAGGGACTCAAAGCAGTGTTATACCCAGAGATGTTAGGTTATTACATTTAATATTTGCAACTCAAGGTATTCAAAACTACGAAGATCACGTTCCCTTACAGTTGATGGATTTTGCACACAGTAAGTTTCAGCGTACTCATCAAACTTATTGATTCACTACTAACATGAGCAGGGTACACGAGTTCTGTTTTAAAGGATGCCCTTATATATAATGACCATACAAAATCACTAGGGCCGAATGCTAACTTGAATTCAACCGCAAACAGTACAGTAAGCACTGATGATATTATGTTGGCGATAGCAGCGAGGGCCAATTATCAATTCAAACCAACGCCTCCAAAAGAGCTTCTCCTTGAGTTAGCACACGAAAGAAACTCTAAGCCATTACCACAGGTCGTCCCCAAATGGGGACTCAATCTTCCTCCTGAAAAGTATTGCCTTACTGCGAGAGATTGGGATAATATCGACGATGAGCTTCTGGAAACTGGAAACGGTTCTCAGGATGCAGCGAAACGATCAAAAACACAATGATTTCAGAAAGTTAGTTGTATTCTGAGACTCTTTTCTCTTGGTGTTCTTTCTTTTGCGATGCAAAAGTAGGGCCACTCTAGCTGCTACAAAGACAAGCTGCATTTACAAATTAAGCCTATAAAATAATCCGTCTACTGTGGAGTACTTTAAAGAAGAACGTATGTATACTAGTTACTGGAAGTAAGAATTCTAAGTCAATGTAAACTTTTATCGTAGATTTCCTCTTAGCCTATAGTCGTTTGCGTGTCCAAATTTCCACGAGCGACTAACTGCGTCCATCATAAACACTTATGAGCATAGGCAGTGCTATTGAGAAATTATTCAGAAGCATTTATTTTGTCGATATTCCTTCATTTGTCGGATAATCCAGGATAAAAACAATTGAGCATGCTTCAGACTACTCTAGCTTCTATTCCAGAGTATGTATCCTCATTTTGCGTGAAATCATCAGAGAAGTGTCCAGACGTGTACTAACTGAAATACAGAGCTAAAGAAGAATATCCTGACTTTTCCCTAATTGAAAGAACTAGTCGTTTACAAACCTTCATAGACCTTGGTCCGGCTGACCTATGTAACATTCACAAAGAATCTGTCAATTCGAAAAAGAGTGGAGAATTTGGTACGTTCTTGTATTACACCGGGGTGGACACTTCGAATTCTGCATCAATTGCAGCCCATCTACAGGGAATTGCCACTTTGATGACCTCGAAGTCGCAGTACTGGTTTGGTGAGAAAAAGCACTGGAAAGTTCCAGAGTTGAATTATTGCACATATAATGCATTTTCAAAAGTAGATATGAGAGTAACCGTGCATATTCCTGGAAAATTTGAGTGTTCGGTCGTTAATGCAGACGGAAAGCTAATTCACGATAAGCTCAGTTCTCAAGAGCTTGATAAATTGTGGTTAGAGACCTTCATGTGCTCTATGGTAAGATGCCTTCTCGATTCTGATGATGACGATTCAAGTAAGTTAGGAGGACTTGTTGAAATTCGTAAATTGAATCCTTTCAACAATGGCCTGGTTTCGAAGGAGCTATTGGAGAATTTTTTGAATGGATTCGAAAAGCTTTTCTGGGATGGTCCTAAGTTAGGTTGTGGCGTAGAGATGCCACTGCCAACTCTTGTTTTCAATTACTTAGTTGATGGTTTTATAAAGTGCATTTCGCTTACCCAAAGCTATGAAAGGGGTTTAGAGATATTAGACCGTCTTCACGAGAAGGAGCCAAGCGTAATTACATTGATCGCTGAGCTACTTTTCATGAAGGATGAGGAAGTAAAAGCCGTCCAACTTATCAATGAAGGGTTACATCAGAACAGGTACAACTCCGAATTATTAGTTTTGCAAGCGCAATTCTTGTTGGACAAAAAGAAGTATGATTTAGCTTTAAGCGTTGCTTCCGAATCCGTCAAAGCATCTCCATCCGACTTCAAAACTTGGGCAATGCTTGTTAAAGTTTATACTAAGCTTCAGGATTTTGAAAATGCATTGCTTATTTTGAATTCCTGTCCTATGAACTCGCATAAAGAGAAGTTTTCTTTAAAAAGAATAGTGCCTTTGAGATCTGGATACGAAGATTTACACTTACCGTCACCAATAGATGTCACCTTAGATGAGGTCTCAACTTTGCAAAGTAATGATATTTCCTTTGAGCAGAAATCGTTAGATCCGCAGTTAGCAAACCTTCCAGCAGCGAACTTAAAATCTACGTTCGCCAAGGCGTACGATTTATTGACAGAGATCGTGAATAAAACCGGCTGGGAGTCCCTTCTCAAATATAGGGCGAAAGTGTTCGTTATGGAGGAAGAATACCGTAAGGACAAAAGCAATTCTCTCAATGGACATTCGCGCAAAGGCTCTAATATCTCTGCTTCCAATGAAGCTTTGAACGCAGCTACCGATTTGAATGGGAAAGGCGATGATGCTTCAACTAAAGTATTAGTTTCCCCTAAAGCTGATGTCAAGGAAAATAGTGATTACGAAAATGAATTCAAAAAGAAGAGATTATGTGAAAGATGGTTGGACAATTTATTTATGTTGTTATACGAAGACTTAAGGGTTTACACTATGTGGCAAGCAGAATATATGCACTTTCAGGCACAGCAGGTTGAGTACAAAAAAACAACATTGGAGTGGGAAATTCTAGGGCTCACTGCTTTCAGGCTTAAGCATTTCAAAGAAGGTTCCGTTGCATTTACTAATGCATTAAGTGGAAGGTTCTCAGCTAGATCCACAAGAGAAATGCTTAAGTTTTACCAGATGGAAAGAACGAAAATTTTGAGTAAGAATTCGCTTACGTCGAATTTACTGTCCTACACTCCTAACTACACAAAGACAATTAACCAATTGAATGAACACATACTTGAATGTTGCATTAAGCTCCTAGTCTGGAATCATCGCTGGTACTGTGACTTTTCACCTACATTAATAAATTGTTTGAGTGATTTAGTAGCGAAGGATGGTTTAATTAAGATACAATCGATGGTTCAGGCCGTTTATTCGAATAACATAAACAACTCTACATCCGAAAATGGCAATCACGGTATTACTGATATGATGGAAGACTTGTATTATTTTTTCAAGCAGTATAACCTTAATGGAACTGATAACTAAGAATCTCATTTCGGAATCGCTCCATGAATGCTCCATATTTTTGCGATCTTGATTTTGTAAAGTCACGTTTCATGGTGCTATATAAGCAAAGCTAATTTTTCACATCAGTCTTTAGGACATATTCATTACTAGATTACTTAAGTTCTAATATATATTACTTCTTTGTATCGCTTGAGAAATATTCATATAGTCCGATTGACATTTCACACTGATATTACGTCCAAGAATGGACCGATTATCCATGCTCAGTTCTCATGTGAGAGAAAGAAAAGATGATGAGATGCTACCAGAGTTTCCACTTTTACCGAAGAACGAAAGGCGAAGACTCTTGTCCAGTAACTTTCAATCGGGTACACCCCTATCCTTTGATTTGCGAGTGAAAAATATTCCGGGTTTAAATGCTGCAAAAGTCGAAGATGGCATCAATAGTTCAAAGAGAAACAAAGCCAAATGGAGCACAAGATTTTCTCTGGAAAGCTCACTTAGGTACTCAGATCATAGCAACATAGTATGTGCTGGCACTAAAAAGAAGGATCTAACTTCTATGTTCACTCGTTATTATTCTTCGGTGATCTTTCACTTGAGAAAGCAAATAATGGGTCTTGAGGAACGATATGAACCTTTACTCTTTGAAGGACCTGAAATTCTAGACTTTCAAAACTTAACCCTGATATTTTCAGTAGCATCATCTCTGAAATTGTTATTTATTAATCATGATGAGAAAGCCATAATTTCAAAGAAAAAGCAAGTTTTCAATAGTGATGGAGATGACGAAAACGTGGTTGAGTTCTCTTTCAGAGATACGAATGATGAAGAAAGTTTTCACAATATTTTGGCAGACAGCTCGTTTGTCTTCTTCTCAGTGGACAAGTTTTCTCCTTCAATAGAGACCTTAGTTAAAACAGTGGCAGATCTAATAAAGCGAAAGTCCTTGAAAACTCTAATAGTTTTGAAAGCTAATGAATCGATTGATTTAGAGAATTTAGGTGACAATGATTATGGTTTGGATATCATACTTATGCCTCAACTAAGAATTAAAGATCTCAAGATTGATCAGCCCATTATGCTATTGTCAGAACGGGCTATAACTCAAATGAAGCTACTAAACATTAAATTAGCCAGCCTTTCACAAGAGTTGACTCATCCGGAAGTATATGATGGTCCAGACGGGCTCTCGTTATTTTTGCCCAGTTTGGAGAAGTTGATGAAGGTTGATGTTACTTTGCTTGAACTGCAATCCTGGGACGAAGGGAGCGATAAGGAACTTACAAGAAATAATAGAGTGCTCTCTAAGATCTTTTCTTCACATGATCTTTGGAAGTAAAAACGCATTAACGCATCTAAACAGTAAAGGGATAGAACACGAACCAATATGCTACGTTAGAATTAAGAGGAAAGAAAGGAAAATCATAAAAAGCTAAATTTTGTCATTTGCATGCATTCGCATAATAGTTAGATATAATAGTTGCATCCGTGTAGAACTGATTACACCTTCAAACTCGAAGATAGTCCTGGGACGCGTGCTCAGAAGTTATTTTTATCTTGGAGGACAATCAATAGAAGAATGTAACTAAAAGACTCACAACAAATAAGATTAATGGTCATTCTTGCTTTGATCATCGGTATGTTCTTTTTGGAAGCCTTCTTTGGCAACCTTTAAGAGCTCAGCACGAGATTCCTCTAGCCTTTTTTTATTCTGTTGAATTAAATTGTCCTGTCTTTCTAGCTCTTCGATCCAAAGTTTCTCTCTCATTTTCGCCTTTTCCTTCAATTTTTCTTCTCTGGAACTCTTTTGTTCCGCCGTTTCTGTTTGATAGATGTATCCACCTATGACCAATGCAATCAATGTTGCAAGCTGGAAACCCACACGGTACCGAAAATACTTCTGGGTTCTAATTCTGTCGCCTCTTCTTATGGATTTCGTAGCCATGATGATCGCTCCAGTTGTAGCTAGCGTTCCGAGAGGAACCAAAGGTTGCTGCTTACATTTGAAGATCATCTTCTCCAAAATATCCATTTCACTATTGGATTAGTATTACACGGCTCATTGTAATTGCATATTTTAAAACTTTCACATACCTTTCATTTTTCTCACTTGAATCAAAGGATGAAGGTAGTCCACCCGACATCTTAACTTAGAACGTCACTACTAACGAAGAACTCTATTTGATCTTTTAATTGTATCTTCACGTGATCAAACATTCTCGTAAGTGCCTACTCTGAGCTCATCGAGGGCCCCGGAAAAGCGAAGAATATACAAATAAGAATAGTATTACTTTAAGAATTCTACATCCTTCAATAAAATGTAATGCATGTCAATGATATGACTGAGATTGCAGTAAAAGATATCCATGCTAGATTTACAGCTCTACTGCTCTTCTAAAATGAAGCTACGAAACTCTTTGTAAGTTCTGTCGAGGTCATCGTTCACAATTATTTTGTCGTGAGCACCTGTATCTGCATAGTCTAACTCTCTTTGAGCTGCTGCTAGTCTCTTTGAGATGGACTCTGGTGTCTCTGTTCCCCTCTTTATCAACCTCTCACGCAACGCGTCTATTGAAGGTGGACGGATGAATAAATACCTCGCCGTGAGGTGGGAGTTCTTGACAGATTTCACACCCTCAGCATCAATGTCCAAAAGGCATTGCTTACCCTTCTTCGCCACGTCTTCGACTGCTCTGTACGATGTGCCGTAGTAATTTCCCGAGAATTGTGTCCATTCAATGAACTTATTCTCTGATATTCCCTTCTTAAACTCCTCTACTGTATCAAAGTTATAGTCTACTCCATCCTTTTCTCCTTCTCTAGGCTTTCGTGTGGTGTTTGACACGGAAAACCCAAACCTATCTGGAAATTCACTAAAAAGCTTCTTCAACAAAGTAGACTTACCGCTACCAGAGGGACCCGAGATTACAACTGGTTTGGACATTCCTGATAAAAAAAAAAATCGTAGTAAAGATTTGAAAGTATGTGGTGATACTTATTCTCTCTTCACATTATTACCAACGCCAGATCATAAGTAAATCAATATAAACATTAGGTGACTCGGGCTAATTTTGCACGTGCTTCATATTACGACTGACTCGAATGCCTTTTGATTTTTCGATGCTTCAACGGCGTAGTGATGACACAAAAGCCGACGAAGTCACCTCTTGCCCCTTCAGCACTCGGCGCTCAATTGCAGAAAAGTTACACAAGAACACTGAGAATATAACACAAATGGAAAACCTGCATGTAATCTGATATATTGAACTCTGAAGAGCATGATGAATTATCGCAGGACCCATTAAAAGATATAATAGACGCCAAGTATGAGCCTGGATATCTCATCAGAACGAGTGCATGAAGCCCTAAGCAGTATGTATTCTGGATCTTCCCAGAATGAGAAACTCCAAGCAATGAGTTTCTTGGAGAAGTTCCAGAAGTCGGACGAAGCTTGGGAGATCTCGCACAGTATTCTAAGCGATAAAGACGAACCTTTACAGTACAAGATGATAGCGGCGCACACTTTGAGGTTCAAAATCCACTACGATCTAAGTCAGGTACCCGAGAGCAGCATTGCGGATTTAAAGGACTCTGTTATCAGCCTCATGGCGACTTTTTCTCTGCGAGCGCAGAGAGTCGTTTTGATCCAGCTTTCCATCGCCTTGGCTCAGCTAGCGCTCCAGTATTTGAATTGGAATGATCCGGTGGGAGAGGTGATCTCGAAGCTCTCGCAGTCGGAGGAACTTGTTCCCTGTTTGTTGCAATTTTTGAAAGTTTTACCTGAAGAACTATCAGGAGTGAACAAGACGTTTCTCTCCGATGAAGAGTTTAATAAAAGAACTTCTGAGCTCATAAATTTTAATGTTGAAAAGGTGTTGTTGCTACTTAAAGGATTAGCAGAGGCACCTAATGCGGAGTCTTTGAGACCAGCCATATTGGACTGCTTGAATAGCTGGATCAAAGAGTCGCCTGTTGAAGGCATTTTAAGTATTACCACATTTACAGACTTAATATTTCGCTCTTTAACTGTGCAAGACTCTTTTGATCAAGCGATTGATTGTCTATGCACAATTGTGAGGGAGACTAGGGACATCGAGAATTACGAAGTTATTGATGCTTTGTATAAGCAGTTGATAAATATAAACGAGTTTGTTCACACAAACAAAGAAATGCTTTCGGATCCTGATGTGTTTTCAGGTTTAACAAGGCTATACGTAGAGGCTGGAGAATCCTGGCATGTATTGATTGCAAAAAACTCAAAGCACTTCAAGCCCTTGGTTCAAATTCTTCTAGAATGCTGTAAATATGACGATGATCTCGATGTTGTGAGATACACGTTCTATTTTTGGTTCCTTTTGAAACAAATGATTTGTTTAGATAAATTTCAGAAGGCCAAGAACGATTTTCAGGATATCTACTCTGCCTTGATTTCGGTAATAATAAAACATTTAGAGTATCCAATTAACCCTAATGATAACGATGACTTGTTTGACGGTGATAGAGAGCAAGAAGATAAGTTCAAAGAATTCCGTTACGAGATGGGAGATGTATTGAAAGACTGCTGTGCAGTTGTTGGTGCCCAAGTAGCTTTGAACATTCCTTTTCAAGTCATTCAATCATTTATTTCTCTGGATTATAAAAATATGCATTGGCAACAAATAGAAGCACCATTGTTTTCCATGAGGACAATGGCAAAAGAGGTTTCGGTAAAGGAAAATACAATATTGCCAACTATAATGAATATGCTTATTCAACTACCTGAACATCCTAAAATAAGATACGCTGCAACTTTAGTCTTAGGACGCTATTCCTTGTGGACAGCAAATAATCCAAGTTTTTTGGGACCTCAGTTAGACTACATTATTAAAGGTTTTGATAATTCTATTATTCAGGAAAGAGATAAGGATTCGTATCAGGATATTTTAAAGGCAGCATCACACGCACTTATGTTTCTTTGCGAGGACTGTGCACCTTTGCTCGTAGACTATTTGGAGCAATTGTACTTTCTTTACATGCAAGTGAACTCCCGACTCGATAATGTATCATTATTCGAATTAGCAGAAGGTTTGGCTTTTGTCATTAAAAGAGTTCCGACAAATAATGTGTATAACACATGTGAAATATTCTGGAAGCCGAGTATTGAAGTAATGAAGAACTCGTTGGAAACAAGAGATCATTCCAGATCTTCTTTGATAAATCTTGGTGACCAAATTGAGCTTCTTTCAGTATTTGTTAACGTTTTGAGCTGCAATGAATTTGGAGCACCGTCATATCCTGTGTGCGATCTTTACATGAAAGAAGTGTGGCCTTTACTATCACAATTATCGGACATATATTCCAGCGATTATGAAGTTTCAGAGAGAATCTGGTCTCTTGTGAGATATTCAATTCGCTCCTTTAGTACCTACCTTCTCCCAATCTTACAAGAGATTGCACATATGCTACATGAGGGCTTCAAAAAAACATACTACAGCTTTTATTTGTGGACCTCGGGAACCTTTTTAAGAGAGTTTGGTGGTGAATATACTTCAGAGGACATAAAAGAAGCCACATTCCAGTTTGGGCTCTCTCAGTGCAGCTCATTCTTTGCTTACTTCAATAATTTTAGTGGCTTGAAAGATATACCTGATGTGATAGAGCAGTTTTTTCATATGGCGGATGACTTGATAATGTACTTTCCTGTTAGGACTATACCTAACGCAGAGCTCTTACAAAATTTTTCTAATACCACATTGAGGACGTTGACCTTATGCGATCAGTTCGAACCCCTAGCATCTTGTTTATATTTTAATCTCGATTTGGTTGCATGGGGTTTTGCAGATCCTCCTATCTCAATATTTGAGTCAACTCCACCTCACATTCGTGAAGCAATAGCTCAATATTTCACGTCCTTTGAATACGGAGCCAATATTGTGAAGACACTTGTAGAGGGTCTAATCTTTCATTTTCCTCCTGATCTTCATGATGACACTGTTGATTTACTACTAAAAATCTTGATTGTGGTACCAGATACTGCTGTTTCGATAAATTGGCTTTTTACTGCCGCCTTGTCCCTACCAAATGCAGACAGAAAACAGATTGAACTCTTGATCAGTACTTTGTCTGTGGCTCTTCCCAATAAAGATATGAGAAGGGCACGGATCTCAATAAGGAGCTTCACTGATTGGTATTCCAGAAAACACATCTCTGCTAGGACAGAATTTTAATACGATAATACATAGCGAATTGTCATTACAAGTATAGTGCAACAGTAGAGAAGAATAGAACGATACAATACTACAGATTAATCCTATGCTCTAAAAACTACGATGGTACAGGACAGAAGTGCGCAGGAGTTAAAAATAGCCTACAGCATTCCTATCACTAGAGGTGAAAAAATAGTTATATTAAGCGTCATGTAATACTTGCTTGTGAACACAAAGATCAATTTTATTGAAAAGTCCTCACTGCCCACTTTGTATTCGGCATTGTATCAATAAAATATGCTGGACTGTAAGAAGAGGGTTATATTATAATGCACGACATCCAGCCGTAACAATCGCGTTTATGTAATTGTGTACATTCTAGACCTTACTCATTTTCTGAGTATATTCCATACCACTTAAAAGCTATTTCTCCTGAGAATAGAAGATACACGGCGTGTCTTGTGCCTGTCAATCTCGATAGTATGTTCTTCAAACACGAAGGGTGCAGAACTCCGTACCTTTGCCACTTAACTTCGTGCATAGTAGAGAAAAGCATTGCGCTCGCGCCTGAAGCGGTACCAGAGTTACTGAATGTGGGATGGCTAGAAAAACAATATGAAAAATACTGTCGCGAAAAAAGTCAACACATCGCAGAATATACAGGCATCGAACTACATTGCATCAGTGCAGAATGGAAATTTTTACAATATTTAAGAGGGGGCAATCGCTGGATTTTGTTTAACAATTAATTTAATTCACACCAACTTTAAGTCTTTCGCTATAATCATAAAAATGCAATTCACTACCGTCGCTTTATTCGCTGCTGCTGCCGTTGCCGTCAACGCTGGTACTGTCACTGAGGTCGAGACCGAATCTACTTTGGTCACCATCACTGACTGTGAGAGCACTGTCACCGAGTGCCCAGCTCACTCCACTTCTGCTGCTAACACCACCGCTCCTATCTCTACTTACGAGGGTGCCGCTGCTGCTAAGGGTCAATACGCTGCTGGTTTCGCTGCCGTTGCTGCAGGTGCTTTGTTAGCTATGTAATAAGTGCGAATATAAACTTGTTTTCAATATATGACTAATATTTACGTTTTGTTGTAGATACAGTGGTATTGTAGGCGCTTCTTTGGATGGAAAGATCCTGCAACAGGCTTACGTAAGCAAAATCTAATTCCCCAGAACTGATAAGCTGAGGAATTAGTTCCTTGATAAAGTCAATCAAGCCCTGCCTGGTTTCAGGATCTGTAAGAATAAATTTTACCACGTCAACTGCTAGTCCGGAATCCTTTAGAGCCTCAAACATCTCTTCGTAGGGGATTACATCTGCCTCAATCAAATCGATGGTGATATCAACAATGATTGGTCGCACTTCGTCATCGGTTAAAGACATTTTAATTATCGAATTCAACAAACCTGACTTCTTGAGAGCATAGAATACTTTGACTAAGAGCTCATCCACGATGTCTCTCTTATCAAGATCTTTGTTGTCGGCCGAATCTGCTTGCTTCACCATACTGAGGACATCAGTTAGAGTCTTCACCAAGGCAACTTTCTTTTTCCCGTTTTTGATCGTAGAAGATAGTCCCCTAGGCAGGTTCGCATGCGAGCCATCGTCATAATTCTGATTATATGAGATGATACTCTTGTCTTTCGCAATTGGAATGTTTGCTGCAAAAACTGCTGGGAATACGAGACATACTAAAAATTTATAAATCTTCATAATAAACTGAAACTGAATTATTTAATCCAACAAAGGGTTCTGCGATAGGATTCCTTGACTCTTTTATATTTTTTCAGCAAACAGAATTGAAAACTCTCCAAAGAAATGATAGGGATGGGGGCCCTAATACAGAAGCGTAACTAATACAAATTTTCTGCTTTTCGCAGTATTTTTCAAAAAGTGAAAGACTAACCTTCAAGAAATTTTACACTAATGAAAGACGACCAATTACAGACTAAATTAATTCATTACCAGTTTTACATATAAATAACTTTATCTAAAATGAAGTTTCAGTATGTACTAATTATGTTCCTGAGGAGAAAGCCATTCTAGCGACTTCGTTTTTGTGATATCATAGCGAATAACTTTCGTGACACAAAAATGCGACATATTGACACATTGATAGAATATACCTAACTCATGGGTAAGACCTCATAATTGTAGTTTCGGCTAAAGAGACGACCAATTCTGTCTTTTAAAAAGCTTGAACTTGATCTCTTTCTTTTAAAGATTTCCAAGTCAGTAGTAGTGCAAGTTTTGAGATTGAGCAAATGATTATTTTCTAAATCATCATCGGAAGAAGTAGCGATATCACTCAACTTTCTTGGTCGCCATCTTTTTAGCAATAATGAGTTAGCGACGACACTAACGGAGCTGAGAGCCATAGATGCAGCTGCTGCAGCGGGTGGTAAAACAATATTAAAGGGCATAAAACAACCCATTGCAAATGGTAACATCACCACGTTGTAAACCATTGCCCAGATAAAATTCATCTTTATGCGCCAGAAGGTTTCGTTGGACAAGTCAAGTGCTAAGATGACTCCCATCAAATTAGAATCATTAGAGTCACGCTCTATCAAAACAATATCTGCTGAATCCATAGCAATATCTGTTCCAGAACTTATCGCCATGCCAATATCTGCTTGAACTAGAGCAGGCGCATCATTAATTCCATCACCTACGAACACAATACCAACACCAGGTAGTTTCTTTTTCAAATCCAGAACAACTTTATCTTTCAAAGTAGGCAAAACTTCATAGTAAACATTACAATCAGGAATTCCAAGCTCCTTTGCAACTTCAAGTGCTGCGCCCTTACTATCACCAGTGACAATTCCAATCTCATAATGCTTCACGAAGCGCAAATAGTTTATGATTTCTGCAGTATGGGGCTTCAATCTATCCGCTAGTTCGATATAACCACCATACTTACCATCAATAGCAATATGAACCACTGAATTGACACTATCTTCTAGGAACCTCTTTTCATGAGGAGCAACTTTTTCTATCAAATCAGGATACATGGTTCCGATCATTTTCAAATTACCCATGCATACAGATACACTTTCAGTTTGGGACATAAGAATGACATCAGCAATGACTCCCTGCCCAGGAACAACTTTGAAGTTCTTGACAGTGGCTTCAAGCACATCGTCTTCAAATGTAAGTCCCAACTTTTCCCTTGCTACCTTAGAGATTGTTTTTGCTATTGGGTGCGTGGAACCCAGCTCGACTGAGCCAACTAAGTTCCACCATTGCTCAGCGGAAAAAGGGATATCCTTGTCAAATTGAACGTTCACGATATTCATTAAGCCGGTGGTCAAAGTGCCAGTTTTGTCGAAAAGAATTAAGCTAATATCCCTTGCCTTTTCCAAGATATCGCCGCCTTTAATGAAAACGCCATTCTCCGCACCAACCCCTGTACCGACCATCACAGCAGTAGGTGCAGCAAGTCCCAATGCACAAGGGCACGCAACAACAATAACAGAGATTGCAAGTTTCAAGCACACAAAAGTATTTCCATTTTTCTCTGACTTGAATGCCATTGGAAGCTTTTTAGGGTTTATCAAATGTGACACAAGCATCCATAAGCAAAAAGTCAATACACTTAGACATATAACACTAGGAACGAATCTTGCAGCTAAATAGTCTGCAAACCGTTGAACCGGCGCCTTTTTCACTTGTGAATCCTTTACCAAATTTATAATCTGCTGTAATTGAGACTTCTTTCCTGTCCTAGTAACCCTAATATGTATCACACTGGAACCATTTATGGTCCCTCCAATTACTTGATCTCCCTTACTTCTGTAAACAGGTAAAGATTCACCTGTCATTAAAGACTCATCGATATCTGTTTCCCCAAATACAATTACTCCATCAGCTGGTATTTTTGATCCTGGTAGAACTATCGCCACATCATTTGTTTGTACCATATCTATTCCTAAGGTCTTTGTTGGAATTTCACCGATTATACTTGAATCCTCTTTATTCTCATTTAAGCGTTTCATATAATCATCATAATTGAAATCATCACTCACGATAGTACATGTAGTTGGTGTTAATGAAAGCAATTTAGACAACGCAGTCGATGTGGACCCCTTTGCATTATTCTCCAACCATTTCCCTAAAGACACAAAAGCGATAACCATGCAAGAGGTATCAAATAATACCTTTGGCGGAGCTCTGCGACCTTTAACAACGTTGAAAATAATAGACCAAATGGAGAATAAAAAAGAAACAAGGGTTGAAATGCAGACCAAAACATCCATACTCGCATTCTTAGCACCATGCCTTATAAAAAAATTGAATTTTTTCAAGAAGATAGCACCAAGAACAAATTGAACATAAGACGAAAGAAGTAATTGTATGACTGTGGTCAAAAAAAGGCCCGGGAATATCATTAATTTTACTGAAAAAGTTGAGCTGCTGAAATAATTGAGCACAAAGACAGGTGTTCCAAAGAGTAAACATTTGAAAAAATTAGACCTCCAGTATAATATTTCCTTCACACGAGAAAGTAGCCTGAGTTGCGAGATTGTAGGATCAACAGAACTTAGAATCACAAAATTGACCTCCGACGATATATTATTCAATACGTTATAAAGCAGCCTAATTCCGAGTAAAGAAGGCATATATGTAATACTGACCTCATCAATCAAATTTTCACCATCGAGATAAGCACTCTCATTATCAGTTGAGCTTAGAGCCCTTATAGCAGATGAATTCTGCGCATTCAGAACTATATGAGAATTAGTATCATACCTCTTTTTAAACGAGAGCTTAAAGTCAACAACTGCAGGAAGACTATTGAGTAGTGCTTCAATATTATATTCTAATCCTAGTAGATCAGTTTCTTCATTTATACCGAATATCTCGAAGCTTACATGCTCTTCTTCCTCGTCCAACAAGCCATCCGAGTTGAATAGTAAGTTTTCATTGGCCTTTGATTCAATGATTTTGCATTCAAAGCCTGTATTTTCGATTATATCTTGAATACTCCCAGGTGATATATCCAGTGTATGCTCAACGAAAGCCTCTTCTGTAAGAAGAGATACAGATGCTTTGCATATATGCTCGTTACTTTCCAATGCATTAGTAATTGACAGAGTACATGCACTACATGTCATTCCTTTAATAGATAACCTGGTGCAAAGATGCTCCTTCTGCTGTTTGTTTGCAACAGTGCTGGTTACGATTGTAACATCGAAACCAGCTTCAGAGATTATGTTTAGGAGCTTTGTATTATCCAACTTAGCTGTGTCGTACAATATTGTAAATTCTGTACCCGATGGAGATATCGATGCCTCAAAAACACCATTGAGCTGCCTGACAGCATCAACCATAGGTCCCGTACCCGCCGTATTCTTAGTTTCAAGAGCTAATTTAACTTTTTCCAAGTTTTCTTTTGGTTCGTTTACTGATATAAGTCTTGCTTCAAAACCACAGCCCTCTATGGAACTTTTCAAACCTTCAAGAGTAAGTTCTTGTTCATTATAAATAATTCTCGCCTCCTCCGTTAATAAAGACACAGTTGCACTGATTACGTCTAAACTTCTCAACAGCCGTTCAATGGATGCTGAACACGAACCACATGTCATTCCAAGCACCCTGAATACGGCCACTCTAACCATTGCACACCTAGCTTTTCTTCTACTACAATATCTTCGTTATCTCATGTAAATCATTGTCTTAATTGTAACCGAATTCGGATCACTATATGCAGTTTATAAAATTACTATATTACATGCTCTGAACTCTCGCTCTTTTTTCTCTTCAACTCTAGTGATTTACTAAGCTTTTTCTCAATTTTAGCTTTACCAGATTCATTGCCATGAAACTTATGAGACAAGTGTTTAAAGGCTTCTTTCGGATTGAGTTTATTTCCCGACTCATCTCGATATGTGAGTGAAACATTCGGATTATAGGAACCAACATTGTCTTCCGAGCTCATTTGTTTAGGAAGAGATATACCTTTTTCTTGTAAGCGTGCTTCCAAATATTGCTGAAACAAAACTTCTCTTTGATCTCGACTCATATTAATGTATTTCTTGTCATTCATAAGCTCATCTCGCAATATCCGCTCTTCGATAGACAAGTTTAATTTGAAAAGATTAATCGATCTTTTTGCATCACGCTCTCTCTTGAATTTTTCTGAGTTATTTTGTGAAGGCTTTGAGACAACATTACGGGACCGTAAAAATTTCAATGTCGACGCAAGGCCACTTGAGAAGGAAGGGGGTTCATAATCATTTGATGTCGAATCTTCTGCAGTCACCCTATCCTCCTTCAAGCTTGTGCTCTTCGATAAACTATTTTCAGAATTTACATGAGTTGTATTTTCTAGAGATGATGTGTCATTAGAAACTCGTCTTCCGCTTTTGTCATCCTGCAACATTTTTGAGCCGATAGATTCCAAAAATCCATCCGTTTGATCATAGGAGAGTGAATTTGACAAATTTGAGTTTGCTAAAATTCTTGCAGTCTCTAACTCTTCCTCGTTGTTGAGCTTCTTATTGAGCATTATCTCCTGGGCAATTGCTTCCGGACTAATATGCTTCCTATTCTCATTTAACCTTCTTCTTTTCCTGTTCATGATAGTAGTCATCTCTCTTTCTTCAGATTCAAGGTCATAAGAATCAGTTTGATCGAGATCTACAACACTAGCAACTCTTTGACCGATATTACTTTCCTCACCAGTATCCCGCATCCTCCTTTGGTTTGCTAACTGCCTCTTTTTCACTTTCTTAATTTTTTTGCTCTTCGATTTATTATTCGAGCTTTTCGGTGTTTTAGTGTCAAGAGCATCATCTAAGAAAAGGCCAAGTTCTCCAGGTTTTCTACCATGCTTACTATTATTCTCTACATCGCTTTCATCTTGAAGATTCGAGATACTTATAGTAGAGCCAGATATACGTATTTTTGAAGCATCATCTTCGTCTATTTCAGGACCCATCGATATGGTCACTGGACTTTGACCTTTATTGAACAAAGCTTTGATTTGCTTATTCTTAGCCTCTAGCGCCTGATCATTTGATAGTTTTTCATTCTTAAGTTTACTGTCTTCCTCCAAGGTAACATTGAAATCATCTAGAGTAAGTATTTCATTATCTCTAAGTTTCGCCACTTCACTTCTGGAATGATCTATTTCAACACCTTCTAATTCAGATTGCTTCTCTCTCAATTCTACCGGCGAAGACACTTCAACTGTGGTCTTTCGAGGCTTCTCAAGTCGACTCAACCAAGAATCAAAATCTTCACTGGTTTTGATTTCCTCAAATACATCTTGACTATTTTCTGCGTCCTCTTCGACCCTCTTTAACGAATGCGTTGCATCAACCTTTTCATCATTATTTTCGTTCCGAACATCTTTTGCCGTTGAAGAAATATCAATACGTTTATTCTCATCTTTCTCTTTCTTACTCCGTTCTATACCCGGGACAGGAATAGGTTTCAAGCCCAACTGCTCTCGGAGCTTATTTGTTTCAATTAAGCTCAACAGACCATCAGGGCCCTCTTTTCTGTAATCATTTCGCTTACTCAAATTCATAGAAACATTTGATATGATTTGCTTTGAGAATTCTCAATTTATGAGTTCCTAGTTATGTGTTTAACTCTTTGACTTATTTATCAGTAATACACTTGCCTTGCGCATCGCTAGATACAAGATTCTACACAAGATGATGATTGGGTTTTGTGTAATATTTGTGATGATTGTTTACATATTCGAATTATACACAATTACATAAAAATTCTTGTTCCTAGATGTGCCTAGTTAGGTGTACAAAGAATTATGGTAGGAATTGAAAAGCATACCCTTAAGAGCCAAACATCTAGTCAGAATAGTGGCATTGGAATTAAGCAGGTAATTGGCACATCAGCAAATTCTTCGGATCAGTTTGCTGTTGCAGGTAATTTAATAGCGTATACTGCAAGCGGCGGGGTCGTAGTTTGTGAGTTAGATGATGAGTCAGGCGAGGTCGCCAATCAGCGGTTTTTCTGTGCAAATTTTAGCAATGGACATCCAAATGCTGGCAATAACGCAGGATTCAATTCCTATGTTCAATTACTGTCTGACGGTACATCGATAGATTTGCAAACTGAGGAAATAATAAAAGATTCCTATGGATATATAAAGCTGTCAGTGCCATTTACTCATTGGGGTAGCCGCAAAGGTAATTCTCGTGACAAGGATACAATTGGGTCAGGTAACATAGAGAATGACGTGGGACTGCCTTCTAAATTGAGAGAGAAAGTCAGAACAATTAACTGTTTAAGCATTTCTCCAAATCAGACAGTATTGGCTGTTGGGGAGACTGGTTACCAACCTCGGATTTTACTCTTCTCTTTGGCACCTGATCTGAGCAGAAATCCTTTTGCATTAATCTATGAGCATTCTTTTGGCATAAAAGCAATTAAATTTTCATCGGACCTGAAACTTTTTGTTTCAATGGGCCTAATTAATGACGGATACTTAAATATATGGAAACTTGGGCCGACTGTTAGTTTGAGAGCAAGCAACAAGTGCTCGTCAATTATCAATGATATAATATGGAACGGTGATTATTTAATTACCTTGGGGTTGCGCATAATTAAGGTTTGGAATTTGAAGGAGTCACTCGAGTCAGATCCAACAAACTATAAGCATTCTCTTTTAAAGGGAAGAAGTGTTCATTTGGGATCTTTAATTAATAGTAACTTTGAAGCAGGCTCAATACTAAACCAAGAAGAAGTTTTGATTAATATGAACAAGGACTGTCTTCTTTTACTCAGGCTTAGTGATCTCCTACTTTCTCCCTTAGATTTATCCTTAGAATATTTCAAGAGCTTCGCTGTGGACGTTAATGCTCAAAAAATTTGGATTGGTACCGATAAAAGTGGCATAATTGGTCTCGATATAGAGACAATAGAAATCTCTGAGGCTTCTCTTTCACCCAAGTCTCAGGTTAATAACTTGAGTCATTTATTGAAGAGCAGCTCAATTGGGAGCCCTTCTAAGGCTTCTCTAAATCCTTCGATGATAGCAAAAGTTTTTAATTTTAATGAGAGGTTTCTTCTTTATTTATCAAATTCAGAACAGATTAAAATATTTGAGAAGGAATCGCTCAGAGATTATAGAGTTATTGCCGAATCCCTATTACCTAACCTCGCGGGGGTCAATAGCAGCAAAAATGATGAAATCTTGGTGTTCTCGAGGGATGGAATCATAAAGAAGGCTTTTTATGATTTGCAAATGCGTCTCAACGTTGAAACTATTCTCAAATTTAAGTTGCTAGGTGACGACGACTTTTCGTTCAATGCATTGTCCTCTGTCGATAGAAGAGACTCTACTATCGCTCTTGGAGATAAAACGGGTTTCTTAACTATAGTTCAGATCGGAAGAGATCCTTCTCAATATAATGTAATTTATCGTACGAAGGCTCATGCTTCTACAGTAAATGATATACTTTTTTTTGATATAGATGGATATAACGTGATGGCCACTGTATCAAGAGATAGAATGATTCAAATATTCTTCAAAAGCATAGCGCATGATCTGTGTTGGGATATCTTGCAGACAATACCCTTGCATAGTGGTAATATTATAAAAGTTGCCTACTATAATAATCGATTGTTCGTTTGCTCAGCTGACAGGACTGTCTCTATACATCGAATCGTTTTGGAAGGTGATGAAATAAGAGTGCTTCAAGAAAAAATTATTCCAGTCAAAACTACCCCAGTCAATATGAAAATTTTTGGTAACGAACTAATAGTATCTACCAGTGATAAAAACTTGTTGATATATGATGCAGAGGAAACTTTGGAGCTCAAGAGATCATTGAAGTTGTATAGCGAAATTACAAGTGATTCTCTTTTGGTTGAAAATTTTTTGATTTACAAAAATATTATAATAACATCTTCTTCCGATAAATCATTAAGAATCTTCAGCTATGCTTCCGGTAAACCTTTGCATGTTTGCTGGGGGCATACTGATCCTATTATTAGTTTAGTCTTGCGTCAGGAAAGCAGTGAATTGGTATCAATTAGTTCAGATGGGTGTTTGTTCAGATGGGAAATGGAAGAAGTTCTTTCAAATTCCCTGGATCTGTCAATAAGAGAGAAAAGGGAGAATGATCAAATGATGGCGGCTGATTCGCCAATGTCAGCAAAGGTAACAAGAAAGATTATTTCAACTAATACTTCCATTGGAACTCCTCCTTTAAAACCCCTGTTGCTTACAAAATCTAGTCCTCGCTTGGATTATCTTCAAGACCTGCCAGAAAGGGATAATTCTTTATCTCCAACACCTAAGGCAAAACTTTCAAGGGCTACGTTGAAACGCATAGAAGCTAGAAAATCGTTACAAATAGAGCTGCCTCAGAGTCAACAAGAGCCAGCTTTACAAAGAAGATTGAAGACGCAAAACAATTCCAAATGTACTCCTTCCCTCTCTCTCAAGTCTCCACTCAAGGACGTATCTTTGCAACCCCCATTCAGTACCAATAAACCTAATCTTACGAGCAAATTGCGAGATTCCATGGGAAATGCGCAACAGAAAAGCCTGTTTGCAATCAGGGCAGAAAACGAACTTTGTGACAAGAATGAATCTCTAGAGGCCGCTTTTAATCATCTCCATAACATACAGGAGTTGATAAAACAAGGCTCTATAGCTGAGGAAGCCAGAAATGAATTGGAGAAGAAGTTGCGTGAAACGCTTAGTTTACTTCACAAGCCCACGAAAGAAAATGGTGATAGTTACAATGCTTGTCGAGTTGAATACGATGAAATGAAGGGCCTCTTAGAGACTTACAGCGAAAAACTTCTTCTGCTCTTGCAATGCAAACTAGAACGTAGCGTTTAAAGTAACTCACATCTCGCGATCTTACATTTACGATTGAAATGTTTAATGAAATGCTATTACTCATCATAATACATAGATTAGTACCTTATTTACATGAAATCATAGTAATTATAACCTAATCTTTCCTCACAGATTTGATCTTGCTTTGTTCTATGGAATCAGTATTATCGCCCTTACGCCTATCCGCATCCGACCAGGGGTCTTTGTTGAGAGTTTTCTTGTACTCTTGTTCAAAGTTAGTCTTCTCTTTTTCAACTTTTTGGAGCTCTGCTTCCAATTTCTGTTGTTGTTCTTGTTCCAATCTCATTTTCTCCATTTGCCATTTCTCATCCGCATGTTGTGCTAGTATCTTGATTTTCTGTTGCCGAACTTGGTCATTAATAAGATCTTCTAAGGTAGGGGGATCAAATCTCGTACGCCTCAACCATTGAAGCCATTGTGGTGGTATTGTGGAGAAATAGTCAGCCTTAAATAGCTGCTGCTTATACGGTTCCATCTTGCGTCTTAATCTTTGCATATTGCCATCGACTGAGAACTCCCAATAGGTGTTTCCATGCAAATCATAACCTACAAAAAACTTTTTACGGAAGGGAATATCCCTTCTAGCCATCCATGTATGCCAAAGCCTTTGTAAAGGTGTGTACTTATTTTTAAGAGGATCCATGGTTCTCTAATGTGAGATGAGAGTGCTGGAAACTGATGGCTTTCTATAAATTACACAAAATTGAAATATGATTTCTGAAATTATGATGAGGCTTCTGCTGTCCAAAGAGGATAATGGAAGGTACTACGGGAAGACAGAAAAGCAACACATTAACTCAAATAAATAAGGTGCTTCCAGTTCCGATAGAATTAGATGACCATACTAAAAACCAAAAATTACTTGCCTCTTCCCAGATTACTGATGTTTTAGTTGGTGATTATTTTCTAGTCTCCGGTGAAGGAGGACCATCCTATGTGGTATGGTGTATAAAGATCACACTTAATGAATCGCTTTATTCTTCGATTCTGATATACAAGCGTTATAGTGACATTGAGAATTTTCGGAATATCTTACTCAAGCAGTATCCTGAGGTGGAAATCCCTCCTCTCCCCCCAAAAAACACTTTCAGCATAGAACGATTACTGTTTTCTAGATCCTGGCTTGAGAATAGACGCAGAGGCCTTCAGTGGTTTATGAACTATGTACTACTTAATCCTAAATTTCAACATTCTCCTGTCGTTAATGATTTTCTTTTACTGTGACTGGTTCACAGCCGCGACACTTTTGGATTTGCATATTCTTAAACTTTACATGCTTCTTTAAACCGCTGAACTAAAGGTGCTCAAGATGTCTCTACACTCTTATCTATATAACTGTTAGTACTTTTGTCGTCATTATGTGTAGCATGCCTATTCAAAATAGATCCGATTTGTAATCCCCACGGTCCTTCTTGTCCTCTTATTCCCGTTAGTTTTTCGGGCCCTCTCTGCTTATGCGAATTCTGGCACGCTTACACAATATGAGTTGATGTCGCAGCACCCCATATTCCTAGACAAAAGCAACGTCAATGGAGATAAGATCTAAGAGAATTGAATGCAGTTCAATCTCTCTTATCCGAACTTCGCTCTTCTTGTTTTGTGCCCAACTAAGGGCCCATCCTCTCATACTATTGCTGCAGGTCCTCACTGTAGAATCATACAATTCTCTTGAGTTCTCGTCCTAAAAAAAGATTCCAGAACATAGCTATTTGTCAGTCTACGCTCGCTAAGCGCTAAAAGGTAGCAAACTAATCCATGACACCATATGAGTACCTGCTTTCTGTTGATTGGCTGTTCACATGATAACGGTCCCAGCGAGCCTTCGAAGCATTTCTAATGATTTCGTGCGCGCACCATTTGATTAGTATTGCACCTCGGACCTAGACTCAGAATCGGTCTTCGCATGGCACATATATATATTACTAGGTACAGTGGTTGTATTATATGATAAATTATATACAAAGACAGAAGAATAGTAATATTATTAGAAGATATATTAGTAGAATGGTACATCACAAAGTCACAATTATTGGATCAGGTCCAGCAGCACACACTGCGGCAATTTACTTAGCTCGCGCTGAAGTCAAGCCCACGTTATACGAGGGTATGTTAGCTAATGGAATAGCTGCGGGAGGACAGTTGACAACAACGACAGACATAGAGAATTTCCCAGGATTTCCCCAGGGAATCAGCGGAACAGGTTTGATGGAACGGATGAGAGAACAGTCGGAGAGATTTGGTACCGAAATCATTACTGAGACAATTTCGAAGGTCGACTTTTCCAGTAGGCCGTTCAAATTGTGGACTGAGTGGAACGAAGATGGAGAAGCTATCACAACAGATGCTGTTGTGATAGCCACAGGGGCCTCTGCTAAGAGAATGCACTTACCAGGAGAAGAAACTTACTGGCAGCAAGGTATTTCTGCCTGTGCCGTTTGCGATGGAGCCATTCCAATTTTCAGAAACAAGCCTTTAGCAGTCATTGGTGGTGGTGACTCAGCCTGTGAGGAGGCGTTGTTTTTGACCAAGTATGCCTCAAAAGTTTACATGCTCGTTAGAAGAGATCAGTTGAGAGCTTCGACCATCATGCAAAAGAGAGTGCAAAACAATCAGAAATTGGAGATCTTGTGGAATACCGAGGCTAAAGAGGCTAAAGGTGATGGAAAGCTCTTGACTGGATTGGAGATTTACAATAACAAGAAGAAAGAATCTAGCCATTTGCCTGTTAATGGATTGTTCTACGCCATAGGCCACATACCGGCAACGAAAGTTTTCGCTGATCAATTGAAAACCGACGAGGCTGGCTATATTCTTACGACCCCAGGTACCGCTAGTACTTCTATCCCAGGTGTATTTGCTGCAGGTGATGTGCAAGACTGGAGGTACAGACAGGCAATTACTTCCGCAGGCACTGGATGTATGGCTGCATTAGAATGTGAAAAGTATATTAGCGAGCTTGAAGAAGCTTGATTTATAGATTTTATAGCGTCTTAATCCATTTTTAGATAATTGATTTCCTCGATATTTTACGCTCACTTGACTTTTGGATCGCCCCTGACAGCCTTTCCAGCATTTCATTGAGAATATAGACTCCTCATAAAACTAATAATCATGTCATTCAATAATGCTTTCACGGAAGATTTAGAAGATGGATCAAGAGGTACATCAAGATCAAACTATAAGGATTATCCAGATTTTGATAATTATTCTCAATTGATAGATAACGGTATCTATAATATTAATCGCAATTATTTAACATCAATAAAAAGCCTATTACTGCAATATGAAGGGATCCAAAAGTCCGAAGACGTTAGTTCTATACCATTAAAGTTAGAGAAGCTATCCTTGAAGCTAAGCCAACTATTTAAGAAAGCGACAGAAAATTATAAAAGTGTTAACGAATCAACTAAAATCCTTAATAACTATCTCAAGCAGTGTGAGTCAAACCATGAAGATGAAGATACTTTGCAGTATTTGAAGAGAAAGGAATCCATTTCCATAAAATCAGTCAAATCGAGCTTAGAGCAGTTTCAAAGGTTACAAAAGAGATATGAGATTTTACAGCAGAAAACTGTTTCAAGGTTTGGACATCATGATGCTGAAAATCTTGAGACGCATAGTTCTGCAAATGTCTCTACTGAGCCTAATACACAAGTTTCAGTGCAAATTGACTACGAGCCAGTGAATGCAGAAGAATTGGAACAGCAAACATTATTAATTGAGGAACGAGAAAGAGAGATACATCAAATAAGTCAAGACATATCGGAAATTAATGACATATTTCTGAATTTACATGAGATAATAAATGAGCAACAATTCGCTATAGACAACATCGAAGATAATATCGTGAGATTTCACGATGATGCAAGAGGCGCTTCAGGGGAGCTCAGAAAAGCTGAAAGATATCAAAAGAGATCAGGGGGGAGAATGTTTTGTTGTCTACTTATTTTAATTATTGTTTTGGGAAGTATAATCTTGATAGGAGTCATTTTCTAGTCCATTATTCAGGCTGCAACTCGTGTATTTTACTCTATATTGTTGAATACTTATCCTCCATTGACATACAAGTTATGCTATGACAATTCAGTCATCCAAGAGATTCCAGATGTTGACACGACCGTCGTCACCAGCGGTTACTAATACCTCTGTTCCATCCTTCAAAGTACACCAAGAAACACAATTGATCTCGAAAACGCCATGACCGCCCTCCATAATTGAACAAATGGACCAAGTCTTATCATGTTGCTGCCTGTAAACAACTATTTTACCATCAGAACCTACACTTGATATTCTCCCTGATGCTTTCGACCATGACACTGAGTAAATCGCGTACTGGTGAGCGGGAGGCAAAAGAATTTCCTCCTCCCAGATACGCTCCTGTGGTGAGGCCTTAATTGAACTTGGTAACCTTTCTTTCATAGAAGATTCGTTTGAGGAATGCAGAGTATATGGTGTTTCAGATGACCATATCCTTACAGTTGAATCATCAGAACAGGAAACTAGTCTCATTTTATCTGGAGACGAAGTAGGGCTGTCGGGATGTTCGAATTGAGAACACCATACCGTACCCCTGTGGCCATTCAAAATTCCTACAGTGGTCCAATCTTCATTATCATCATCTTGTTCGTACAATCTAATTGTATCATCATATGACGAGCTCGCTAATAAATTGCACTTAGGATGCCAAACGACGTGCTTTATATCATGTTGATGCTCGCTCAAAACAGAAATACACTCGAATTCCTCTAGAGTTTCAGGATCAGTTTCCCATATCCAAATAGTTTTATCTCTTGAACAGGATGCCAATAAATTTCCTTGATAGTTCCAGGCCACTGATTTTACTTCGTTTTCGTGTCCCTCAATGATAGCCATTAAGCTCCATTCATTTTTAGGGTTTATTAATGCTTCTTCTTGTAACGCTTTCTTTTCTATCTCATCTTCCACATGATCAGCTTCATACATGCACTCGTCATCTGGTTCTTCAATTCCCCATATAGAAATTGTAGAGTCGAAAGATCCACAAGCCAAAACAGGCAAGTCGACCATAGAGCTAGAAGCATCAAATGCTAGTGGAGGCTTAAAGTCAACTGATCTAACGGATCTCTTATGGGTATCTTCTAAAGTGGCCAATAACGGAAAATTCTTGTGTTTAGATAGGTCATACACTTTGCATGTCCTGTCTGTCGATGCAGTAGCTATAATTGGAAGACTTTGGTGCTCTTTAACGCACCATACTTTATCCTTATGAGCGTCTATTGATCTTATCAACTGGAGCATTCTAGATATTATTAATGTACAGAGGTTTCCTCCTGATTATCAACTGCAAGTCTAACAAAGTTTAAAAAAATAAAAAAAAAAAAAAAAAAAAAAAACCAAATGAAAGATCTGGTATAGATGTACAGAAAATCTACAGGTTCAAAGAAGATACCCATAGAAGCAGTTCACTCATTCATTCTCATTATTTGGGATATTATTAGTAGTCTTCAAATCTATCGGGGATGTTACTCTTGAAGCTTGGTGCGCCCATTAGGAAGAAAGGAGTAAATACGTTCAGGTGGAATGCCATAAACACTTTAAAGTTTTATTCTAAGTCAAACAATAATAGAGATGGCCATAACGATTCAGCGGCTTCAGATAAAGGAGAGTTATCAAGGAATACAAATACTGAAAGACTGATCGAGCAGAAAGGTATGAAACAAGTTTCTTCATCTTCATCTCCTGCACCGTTTGAACTTCACCAGGATCTAGAGAAGTACATGAAAAAGGACAAAAAGGTCTATATTCCAAAGCTCAAGCATGAACGGTTAACTTTCGAGTATCCAGGTTTGCCTAATGAAGACAATGTTACTAAAGAAGCCATCGAGGGTAAACCGAAAGTTATAAATCGTTGGTCAAGATATGTACCAAAAATTGTTACCCTTCTAATCGGAGTATGGGGAGCATATACAATTAAAGTCTGGTTTTATACACCCCAAGATGGGTCTCATAGTAAGGAACTCTTAGACGCAAACAGATTTCAGAAGTTTATCATTACACATAAAGAAGATATCGACGATGACCACTTTTTGATCGAGGTTAAGCCAAAATTTGATTTCTGGCAATACAGCTATTACGCTAATTACGATGCGAATAGTATATGGAACGGTGATCGCATATGGTCCGTTGAAATTAAGCAACCGGAGATTATGGTTCTGCGATTCTATACGCCTTTACCTCTTTTTTTCATGAAGTCTGAATATACGAGATCCGGTGAGAAGAAGCCCCTATTGAGAGTAATTAATCCTGAAAATAATGATTATGATAACGGTGGTGTCATGTGCTTTTATATCAAGAAATACCAAAATGGTGAGGTATCAAGGTATATTTATGGAAAGAATGTCGGGGACGAGTTAGAATTGCGAGGCCCACATGTAGATTACAAGTTTCCCTATCACCCTTTGAAGAAGTTTCACACACGTCCAGTCTTCAAGGATTTACCGTCCAAAGTTGAGCCTGAGCCACTTGTCGAAGGCATTAAAAATAGAAGAAAGATCTCGGATTTTGATAATTTAACATTTTTTGCAGGTGGAACGGGTATCGCTCCTATTCTTCAGGTATTGCTATCCAGAAATCCATATAGAGGCTTCGTTACCGTTCATTACTGTGCGCAATCAGATGGGGAAATTCAGCCATTCGAAAGATTCATATACTTTTTAGAAAAGCTTGACCGACTTAATTTTATAAAGCACATTGATTCTAATCCCAGTTCAAAATTAGTTGCTCGGGATATAGGAACACCTAAACCTGCGAACTATTTGAGTTCTATGAAGCTAGAAAATTCTCTCAAATCTGAGAAATTACAGTACGTCTCGTCTCCACAGCATAGCGAAGAAAAGAATACTATGTCAGAAAATACCAAAGGAGGGCAAGACAAGAACAAAAGGGGACCCTTTTACAAGAATGCTCTTGAACAAGCGCGAGACACAAGTAGCATTACTAAAAAAGGTTCAAGTTTAGCTCTCATTTGTGGCCCTGAAGGCTATGTGTCTTTTATTGCAGGCCAAAAGGCCTCAATAGATGACCAGGGACCAATTGGTGGTCTTCTAGGCGAGAATGGATGGGATAATACAAATACTTATAAGCTTTAGAAATAGATCGTTTTAAAATATTCATGTACATACGACCAAAATATCATTTTCTTGTTACTTTTATAACGCGTCATGAATAAGATTGATTTTTTTACTAAAATGCAACAATATTCTTTGACAGTCCCTATTCTGCGCACAAGCCAAGATGATTTCTTTTAAAAGATCATGCTTAGATATTCCACAAATTTGGGCGGACCATTGATTAGGTTCATTCTTTTCATCACTTTCAGCCTCAGGACCAAGTAACTGCATGCAAACATCGAATAATTTTACTTTTAAACCGAGCTCACATATTCGTTTAGCATATGTTATGAAGAAATTACGAAAATCATTCTTCTCGCCCAATATTTCACAGCAAAGAATTCTATTTTCGAGATGGCTCAAAGATATAGTGTTCTCTAAGTTTTCAAAGCCTTCTTTCATAAGCATGTTTTTTGATATTTTATTGAAAAATTTTCCTCTTCCACTCCTTGATTTTCTTAAGATCGTTTCATTCGTTTTTTGTTCTAAATGCGTTATTATAGAGGAGCCAGAGTCCTCAGAAAATAATATCTGTGATTGTGGTTTGAAAGATTCATTTCCCAATGAGTCCCAATAATGCGATCCGAAAGCCCACCATGCTTCAGTCACAAGTTGCCAGGATGCCAAATCTGCATTATAGAGATAGCCCAGCCCATTTGACAAAGTAGCAAGCGGTATTCCTTTAGACGTTATTGAACACATTGTCAAATTTTCAGCCTTAGATAAGCCGTCATCTTGATTTTTATTAAACAAATCAAGCAAAGAGCTAAGTGACAGGGGAGAGTGTATGTGCAAACGTTTACTTTTTATATCCCACACATACAATTGACCGATTGCCGTAACTGCCATCAAGAAATTACTGTGAGCTTCAAGAAAGGATAAGGGTGATCCAAGCACCAAAGGTGGTAGTATCTTTCTACCGCTCTTTTCCTCATAAATCAAGATTTGACCGTCTGAAGTACTTAAAGCCCAAAAATCAATGCCCTGTGCACACAACAGCACATACTTTGGAATAAAATCACACCATAATTGCTGCTCATTTTTGAAGTATTTTATACGTGAGGGTGTTGCCTCATTTCCAGATCCATTTCTGACCTCAAGAGTATAACCATTACTTGCCACATCCTCCTTCTCGCTATTTAACTGAAAACTCAATCGAATTTTCGGCACGGCAAGTCTCATCTTGGCAAAAGAAGTATTCGGGTTAACTATTACGGAACCAATAAATTTAACCGGTTCTAAGTCTTTTCGGAACCTTTTACTAGTAGCTTCATCCCCTGATTTTGACCTTGTACTGCTCTTGTATACATCTTCACTCACAGAGTACGATGGTTTCTCATATTCCAACTGCACTTTGGAATTTTTCAGAAAATCAAAGGGAGATGAATCTCCTGAATCCCTAATACCTGATTTCATTGTCGTTTTACTCCCATTTGAAAGCAAAAGCGGTTGAATTCGCTTTTTCCCATTCTTTGTAGAAACTTTCATCTTTGACTGGCTCAGCTCAAAATCAGAACGGGAGTTTTGAGATGTCTTCTTTGATGTGATGCTTTTTGGATTCCTAGTACTCCACATAGCAGAATTCAAAATATCCATACTCTTCTGACCATTACTCCCATCCTTTGTGGAGTTACTCTCAATTGAACCAAATTTCAAAGTATGAGAATCAGAAACGGGAGCATTACAGGAAGCCATGACTTCGGATTTCTGGTTCGTTGAAGTATCATTGTTTACATTCTTATTTGCTCTTTCTAATTTGTCTACTGCAATAGCATTTTTTTGGTCCATTAGAATAAGTTGGTTTGTGCTGCCTTTTTTCGATGTATTAGATTGATCTACCACGCCATTCTGATTAAATGGCTTAATTTCGGCCTTACCGATCTCAAATAACTTTTGCCGCAATTCAGTCGAGATATCGAAGCCTAAGCTATCTTTCTCGAAGATTGCCAAAACAATTTTCCCTTCTAATGAGACAATCAATAGTTCACGGCCATTCTTGCTCCAGGATAAATCTGTTATTGCTTTACTGCAAATATCGCTCAACACAAAAATTGGTGACTCTTTAGTGGTATTCCATAGGACCAACTTTTTATCTGATCCGGCTGTGGCAATGACATTGAATAGATCAGGAGATTCTTCTGAAAGATCAGCCCTAAAAACATTCGGGTTATAGCAAACTACTTCGCAGTGAGTATCATGGCCGACCAAGCTAACTGAATTATTCCATTCGCTGGACCTCGAGAGAAGTGATATCAAGCAAGTATGATTTTTAGACGCAGTAGGTATGGAAATATACTCTCCATCTGGTGACCACGAAATTCGCTTGTATTCATGAAACATAGAGTTTTCATTTACGAACTTCGTGATGCGAGTTGCCAATTTGAAAACGTACTTCCCATTGGAAGAATAATGATACTGAAACATAAAAATAAGAGTGTCCTCTCCCACTGTTACCAAAAAATTGTTAGTCGGATCAAAAGCCATGCTTCTTTGTACTGTCAACTTCTCATTTTTCAAGAGCAGGCTTAATTCTTGTAGTGTCCGATGCTCAGTGTCGTATATGTATATCTTACAATCAGAACTACTCCATGCTACTAACCTACCATCAGAAGACCATGTTAAATCAATGATCCTTATTTCTGGTGTACTCTCTTCGATGGGGAACACTCTCTCGCTTATGCCGTCACACTTATGCAAAAAAATATTACCCTTTATATCACTTGAAACAAAACTGCCCGAGTCAGTTTCACTCCATCTGACGTTATTTACTAATGCCAGATGCTCCTCGAACAGTTTCAAGGGTTTTATGCTCTCGAGTTTCTCTTCTTCAAGTGTATGTGCGTTGCCTATGCTTGTAAAATCTTCCAACTTCCATTGTAGTATTTTATTGTCTAAGCCCGCCGTCAAAAAAAACTCATTAGTCTTATTTATGCTGACTGTATGTATTTGTCCACCATGCAATAGCATGGGAAATACGACAACCCTCATTCTTATGCTGAGTTAAAGCTTAATGTATGTATTTATTTTCCTCTTTAATATTGAACACAAAATGCGCCATGAGAATGAGAAGGATCGTCAAAGGTTCTTTATTGTTCAACACTCTCAGAGTATTACAAGTAAGAGAAGGAGAACATGACTCATGTGCATGCTAATGATGAATATGTTACAGATTCCAGCTCAGAGTTTACAGAATATTGGATAGATCTTTTCTTGGGAATTAAAGGCAATGAGTATTTTTGTGATATTGATGAAGAGTACATCCGTGACAGGTTTAATTTAACAGGCTTGAACCAAGAGGTAAGCAAGTTACCCACATTGATAGATATCGTTACAGATATGATCGATATAGATCTGCAACCACCAGAGCAAAGAGATGCTTTGGAACATAATGCTCAAGTCCTCTATGGATTGATACATGCAAGGTATATCCTTACGGCTCGAGGGCTTAACAAGATGTTTGAAAAATATCGTAATGGAGACTTTGGATACTGTCCAAGGGTTTTATGTCAGTTGCATCCGCTTCTACCTATAGGGCTTCATGATCAACCGCGGCTTTCCTCAGTAAAGCTCTACTGTGCAAAATGTGAAGATTATTATAATCCAAAGTCTGGGAGACACTCTATCGTCGATGGAGCCTATTTCGGCACATCATTTCCTGCTATGTTTTTCCAAAATTTTCCTCAAGTGATCCCAGTGCACTTGAGAGAGACCTACGTTCCAACTGTTTTCGGATTCAAGTTACATGAGTATTCTAAGTTGAGTAGATGGCGTGACCTTCAAAGAATAAAAATGGAGAAAAGATTGATAAAGAATGGCATTGACATAGACAGTACACCTGGCGGTTTCGTGAAAGATAAAAACTCAAATGATTCAACGAATAATGAAAACTAAGTTTATTATTATTACAATTCATAATTATAGTCATTCCACTTCTATCTCTTTATCAACTTTGTAATCCTTTGTTGCAAAAGAACATAGTTTTTATAAAATATAACTTATATAAATATTCTTAATAACATTTGGATGTATGTGGCCATTCTTCATTCTGTATAGATACTGAAATTTGTTGAATGAGAAGAAAAAAAAAAAAATCCTAATGCTATCCAGGTCCACGAGAAAGTTAAGGGGGCTCGCCAGTAGTGCTAGGTTTTACTCTGCTCTGGAACATGCGGGAGCTTTTAAGGATCTGCATGTTCCTCCTGGATCTGTTATCTTTTCACTTATACAGCCGACGGGAAAACTTCATCTAGGAAATTACTTAGGTGCTATACGTGAATGGAAAGAATTGGCGGAAAAGTACGGAGATGAATCCACAACCATATATGGTACAGCAGATTTGCACGCCTTGACCGTTCCGAAAGAAAGCTCTTCTCTAAGAGCATTCAGGCAAGAGGCAATCGCGAGTCTTCTAGCTGGTGGTGTCGACCCAAGCAAGTCTATAATTTTTCATCAGTCCTCTGTACCTGAGCACGCAGAGCTCACTTGGATATTAACTTGTTTGGTAAGCTTGGGTTCTTTGAATAGAATGACGCAGTGGAAACTGAAGAGCAAGCAGGCTGAATCGTCTTCAATTTTCAATGACCAAGTTATGGGAAAAACCAAAGCTGGATTATTGTGTTATCCAATACTCCAGGCGGCAGACGTCTTGATATACAAAACAACGCATGTTCCTGTTGGGAAAGACCAAGCACAGCATTTGGAGCTCACACGAGATCTTTCTAATCTATTCAACCATCACTACAATGTTAATTATTTTCCATCTCCACAAACACTTCTTTCTTCTGGCAAAAAAATATTATCATTAAGAGATCCTTCAAAAAAAATGTCAAAATCTGATGCTGACAAGAACTCGTGTGTTTATATCACTGATGAGCCTGACGTAATTTCCCGAAAACTCAGGAAAGCTGTCACAGATTCTATACAAGGATCTATCTATTATGATCCCCGTGAGAGACCAGGAATTTCAAATTTGATTGATATTGTTGCGGGATTGCGTTCTCTCCCCATAGACGAAGCTGTGGCTGACTTGTCCTGGGTGAAGGACCACAAGCAACTCAAGGACTATGTAACTGAGCTTTTAGTAGAGGAATTTAAAGAAACAAGGCATCATTATCTTAAGTTGATGGGTAGCCGTGATTATTTGGCTGACGTGTGTCGTGAAGGCTCCTTAAAAGCCAGAGAGATCGCCCTGAGAAATATGCAACAAATAAAGAAGCATGTAGGTCTAGACTAATCAAGCACTTTCTAGGAAGTCTCATAGCATAGAACATTAGAATAAAAGTCACAGTCTATATTTCTTCTCATATGGCTCTGTTTGTAAATTCTTTAGGCTGTTCTTTAATCAAAATAAGCCAATGCTTAATGTGAAGATTATGGATTTGCAGTTAAAGGCGATGAAACCTTCCTGAAAGCACAAGAACCCACAAAAAAAAAAAAAAAAAATAGAAACAAAGAATAAAAAAGACTTCAACTAGAATAAAAACATGAAAGGAATTAACTGATATCTGAAAGCTCCAATTAGTACAGGTAACTCCGTGGACTCCAGAAAAGAGAAATTTATCAAGCGCTCTTAAAATTTCACGCTTTTACTGTTCCTACCTTTTTGTAGTTGCACCCATTGGCACGATTCGCGTCGCGCGCTTTCGCAACACGAGATTTGAAGTATAAACATTAAACTTTATACGCAAACCTGCTGAACTGCAAGATACGTCTTTAGGTATAGCAAGATAGCTTAATAAATTTGGTTTTATTTCATGTTCAGCTCTTCACTGTCATCTCATAAGGCCTTTACTTTTACCACTGGTTCTGAATAGGAAGAGAGCATACATACATACGACTCAATCAGATTATAGACACATCAACACGGCTCAAAGCTAATTAACAAGACCCATTAACGAGACTATTTCATTAAGGAGGTTGGCAAAGAGAAGAAAAAACTTTTTTTTTTTTTAATTAAGAAACGAAGTAAGAGCAACAGCATTACTTATTAATCGAGATGAGTGAAGAGGCCTATGGAGCCTATAAGAGAGTACAGGTGAAAGTGCTTTACTCTTTCAATAATAACCTGTCGGTTTTTCTATCCAGGTCTCGTTCACAACATTCGATCAAGATTGTACAGATACCGCTAGGAGAGAACTTAGTGGAAGAAGAATACATAACATTGGGAGCATTTGACTTAAAGGCATGTATTCAGCAGATATTACGAAGTTCGCCTGAAAACTTTAGATTGGATGAGGAAGATTACGCTGTTTACTATAAAGACGTCACAGAGCAGCCGGAGGAACCGTTCGTATCGCAGGGTGTGCTCTCGGCCCTATTAAATCAAGGAAAAAATCAACTCATACCGGGAAGAATCTGCCAAAATCTTTCTGCATCTTTCTTATTTGGAGAAAATAGCAACGTATCATCATTCACACTCGAGGTTCGTCTAAAATTTCATACAATTGAGAGAGCAAATGACAGGCAATCAAAGATGGAAAGCACGCGGCCACCACAGCCATACTCAAAAAGAAGAAGTGACGTGCCAGGACAGGCTCAGAAAAGACTCAGAGCGACAGGTGCAAACATGAACGATGCTATTAAAGCGACAAGAACAAAGTCCTTGCCAATTTTTTATCACCCACCTAACCTGCAGATTTTCAATATAATGAACGCAGATAAGACTAACGCTCCTTCGAGGTATGACAGCAAAAGCGTTCAGGAGAGGTTTAAACTGGCGCCATTTATGCAAGCTAAAATAATTGATAATCCAAAGCAGATGCGGAGATCAAAGGCTTCGAGAAGCTCTTCTAATGAACCTCAATATGCTATGCGAACTCGCTCAATGGTTGTAAATAAGTTTCCGCTAGTATCATCGCCCATACAAGAAGAATCTGCATCCGATGCCACCGATGATACTGAATATCATGACAATCAGGATGAAGGTGGCGAAGATACTGACAATCAAAGTATGACCCAGGATGGAATATCACCTTATGCTTCGGAAGAAAAGCTGTATAAAGTAAACTCCGCTACACAGTTCCAGGCTTTACCTGATCTCGAGGATCTAGACAGTAGAAAGACACACGCCATTCCAGAAACTAAGTTGCCAAAAAATCACGGCCTAGTTTGCACGAATAGTAATTGTGCAACAAACTCATCAAGGACCTGGAGGTACTTCGAAACAGGCGTGCATCCGAACTACTTGGCCATTCATCGGGCCACTGAATTCAATAAAAAGCATTATGAAGGAATGTTCGGTCCTTTGTGCAATGCATGTTATCTATTTTTACGTAACAAGGGATTTATGCGGCCAGAGGGCGTCGTTAAAAAATACCTTCAACAACAAAAGTATAAGAAAGATTTGAAGCAAAAGGAAGATGATGAAAAGACGATAGGGAATGAGAATTTAAGAGAATTGAATTCTAATAACATCCAAACTCTGCGTGTATCTTCTCCGCATAAATTCCTTACTCCGTCACATACGCCTTCTACCATTAATCAAATTATTCAGAATAACCTTAATGCCCAGATACTTGCAAATTCTAATACGGGCGATAATAGTGCAAAAACATCCCCGCAATATGATGAAATAAATGATTTCATGAATCAGCTTAATGCGATGGGAGGGCCACTTACTGATATTGATCCAATACCGCAAGAACAAAATCAGGGTAGGACACCTCCAATGATAGCAACGAAATCAAACACAAGGGTAATTAATTTATGTGAGGATGATGAGGATAAAGAAAATTGTCCTCCTACGAGAGATAGCAGTTCACCTATGAAGAATAATCTGAACGGTATGCCAGCCCTTTCCTCCAAAACTAATATGCGTAATCATGAAATGACCTATTCGGATCATAATGCATGGCTTACAAATCTCTTTGGGGAAACCACGCCGATTGATAGCACGCAAAGGGAAGCTTCTCATTCTTCCAATAACAATTCGAGGATGCAAAACTCAGACGGAAGTTCAGAAAAAGAGATGAGAGGTTCCTCCAATTTTCATGACAGCCCTCAAAATAAATATCAAAATAACTTGCCAAAGTTGAGCACCTTTACGATGGTTCCATCAAAAAGTGGCCATGATGTGTGTTCCAACACTGACATGCCTTCATCCCCTTTATGCCTCAATGAAACTGGAGAATCTAAATTTAGTCATTCTGAGGTATTTGCAGTGAACGATTCCGACTGTATAAATACTAAGGAGGATCGTGAAAGAACTTTGGTATATTTCAATCAATCCAAAAGGTTTTCTCTGTCTCCGGGGAATGAGGCTACGAGAAACGATACGACTATGTCATGGAGTGCTCAGCTAAAAAGGGAGCATGAGCGCCCTGGTGAATTATCATCGCCAAATACCGATTTATACTCACATGAAGATATAAAAGCTTCAGATGATGGTAATATCTATCCTACGGCTTCGATAGAGGATGTCTTTTCACAGCATATAAAGTAAATTCATATTTTTGTTCTTTAGGATGTACTTTGCAGTTAGCTTAATCTTTATACAATGCACGACTCGCTAAGTATATTATCAAGCTTATTATTTCACAATGCTTTTTCGCAGTCGTATGAGTCGCAAAGTTTCTGTCGCACAAAAGTAAGGTGACGGATAATCAACCCGACACAAGGTAAACGAATGTAGAATGGGCATCTATTCTCATGTAGAGTACTAAACCTGATAGATATGTCTCTCAGTTAATGAAAGAGGTTTGTAATGCTTGCAATGTCCAAAATTATTTGGAGGATGGAGGAGCAAACATATCAAAGCATTCCGAGAATTTTTGCTACTTCTTGCGAAAACTCACAAACTTATCCTTCTCAAGAAGACCACAAAGTAAATAAGTTGGTGATTCCGAGCGTTACACTAAATACAGCAAAATATATGACATGGCCATCTTTATCCCAAATCGATATGATAGGCGCCCGTTAAAGTGTTGCATTGAGCTTCAGTCTTCATTCTTGTAATTCGACGCCGACGCATTTAAAACTTTGAGAATGTAAGCTCATCAAGAGATTGAGGATGTGAGGTTGAATGGGCATGAGAAGTTCAATCTGACCAGCTGACATGAGATAAGAAGGATTAAAGTATAAAAGGATTGGAAGCTTCCTCTACTGTGACTACAGTTTATCCAAATAACACAAAGACCCAAGTTAACATTGTAAGTTGGATATTAATGGAAGTATTATGTAAAAATATCGTCTTAAAGTCATATTGTGACGCTTTAGTCCTTCTTATCTATAATCAAATAGTATAATGACAACGATATAAACATCCTTCAATAGAAACTAAATGAAAGAAAACACACAGCTTGTATAGTATATTCGTTCCTAAAATGTATTAAGCATGTTAGAGATTATAGGATTTATACCCTAATAATATTGATTCTGAAAGATATATAGACTTACTGAGGATAACACTCT